>OX384544.1:20586147-21194517 GCA_947538895.1 Neoitamus cyanurus
CGCTGAACTTGATGGAGTTCTCTTAGATTAATGGATAAAAAGAATAGCATCCAATCGAAATATGAAACGCACTCACATTTACTTTTGCTTAATGCAACTTTCTTGATTGGGCTGCCGATAACACCGTAAGCAGAAATAACTGGCATAAACCACAATAATCCAAGAAAAAATCTGTACCTATGAAAATTCATTGTTTTATTACAAAAAATATATGTAGCTCCACATTAGAAGTAAAATCCCCTAAAAAACCCCCCACGCTTCGTAATACATACCATTCAAAAGATCATGTTACCAATTATTTAAGGCGAATGCTCGGAGCTATATCATCAATTAGTAAAACAAATGTAAATCTAATTCCACAACATACGTTTCTTGTCGCAATTTAAACCTGTGGCATTCATAGCCATAAGTCTAAAAGTCGACTTCCCTTTTAAGGCAAAGTAATTACCTGGTTTGTTTACAACTTAATTCCGAAACTCCACGCTGTTACAACGGTCCAATAAATTTCTGATAAAACACTTGGTAAGAGCACGGTAATTTTCTACATGCATATCTCTGCCTAGCAGTTATGTCGAGGTACCTCGAACCGTCTGCGAGCGCACGTTTACCTCATCGTTGAACCTAAACTGGCGAACACATTTGCAGGATAAATTTTGTGACGAAACAAAGTCTGTCTTTGTGCGTTTGCCCCGGTGCTCTAACTTTCTTATCTTCGCAGAGGAGAAGGGGAAGAGCTTGAATACGACTAAAACAACGTGCTATGCAAACAAAGCTCTCAAACTAACAAGGCGACATAAATTCCACGCGACATCAAAGTGAGTAATTTGTTTGCAGACCTTCGCATTCGTCCAAACGCAGAAAATGAACTCTTCCACTTTTGTACAATCGAGGACGCTCTAAGGCTTCCCGAGGCCTTGTCGTCATCTTTATCGGTCGGTGACGACCCCACAATCTAGCGAAGGGCGCTCAATTTCGCTCATCTTATCGCGATTTAAAGCAAATATGATTCTAATGCAAAATTCAGCCGTTTCAATTTGCTCGCAGTATAACAAGTCCGCCGATTGCCGCGCAATGACCACTCAAGTCGAATCGATGCCACCAATTGTGCCAGTGACCAAGAACAGCCTTCTGTTTGCATCGTTATCATGTCGCAAGTGTAATTGAAGTGCTGTCACCAGTCGCAATGGAGACAAGTGAGAAGTTTTCGACGAACGCGAACCATACGAAACGACGTCGAAGGAAGAGCAGCTTCTTTGGCGCGAATCTCATCCTCCTGAGGATATATCTGCACCTAGCCGGAAGTGTGAGCGTCGCGTCAACATTCGAAGTGATCAGACACAGCCCGGGTCTGAACACGATCGGCAGTTTAGCGACGATTAATAGCATTGTGTTGCCACCCACTACTCGAGGTGTTCCCAGCGAGGACAGGCTATTAAGTGCAAGCCCGGAGGCCACGGGGGCCCATCAAAAAATCAAAGAAACCGAAAAATTCCTTCCACTGGGCCACCACCACAAGAAAAGGCGAAAATTCCGCCTGCCTGCAAATAGGAGTAATCACAGCTACCATAACAATGACCGACCGAACTTTAAGCGCCGAAGGATCGCCCCGCCAAAGGATAATTCGCGGATGACGAAAAAACGTGATCGGATCGGTAATGATGAGGTCGTCTCGAAAAATATACCAAAGATTAGTTATAATAGGCATTCTATAAATAATATAACTAAATTAAGTGATCCGCCGCAATCGACAACTGGTCATTACCGTAATGCGGCCGACATGGACAACCTTCGCTCTAAAAAGGACCAGCTCGTGATTAGGGAGCAAGAGGAGGACATCGTCATTTATCGGAAATTTGAGACAAGCATCCCGTGTCCTCCCATACCCCATCACATTATTACCGTTCGACCGAGATATCGTGGTAAGAAAATTAACTTTTCTCTTTTGTTTTCTTCTTTTTTTTCATGAAGGGGTGGGTTAATGTGAATAAATTTGTTGCTTCAACGTTTGAACGCATGCCAATCAATTTCAGAAACATAATGCTTCTTAGGCAGGAGTTAATTGCACTACAAATTTCGAAGCTTTGTTAAAGTAAAGTGAAATCGAGAGTTATGGAGTTATGTTTTAGTTATTCAGTTTTAATAGTATGATTATGTTATATCCATTATGAAATGATTATTGTTGTCGATTTCCAGAAAGGTATGTAATCTGTTGTTGATTATTGGCAAGAAGATGTTTTATTATTGTTTCTGAAAACTGGATTTTGAAAAATTTGTTAAAATGTAATTTCGAAATTTTAACCCTTGACGGGTACAAAATAATCGTCCCAACACTCGGATAATTGATAATTTGAAGTAAGTATGGTATTTGGAAGGATTCAAAAAATGAGCAACATAGTTTAATGGTACTACATTTTCGTTTTTAATTTTTTTTTAAACTCTTTTTTTCTTAAACATAACCAGAGATATGTAAAATGTCAAAATCATTTTAAACTGTTAGTATCTCCCCTTAAATTTCCTGATTCTGTTCGGGGTCTAAGCATAATCACACAAACAGTAATTATAAAAATCAGTTAAGACAATACTGCCTGTGCTTCTTCAGCTCAGAATTAGTTTTTAAATTTATTACTATTTTTTAGTATGGATATTTAATGATTTTTAAATTATTTTACTTTTTATTACGAAATAGAAAACTGATATAAGAATCGTTAACTCGTTTTTATACAAACTGTAAACATATAGGAATTAAAGTTATAAACGATTTCTTCGTATATTTCCAAAATCCATCATACTAAGTTGGCCGTAAGAATTTTTATTGAAAGTACTAACTAAAGGCTTCATTCAGAAATGGCATCAACAGTTTAGAAATTAGAGGGGAGACGCTTTGATAACGACTTTAAACGCAAATATCTCGTGACTGACTGATATAAAGACACCCCACTCAATAGGGTAAAAAAAAAAAATTTTTGAATACACTTTTACTCCTATCGAATCCTACTGGAGAAAAATTCACCCTTAACGGATTATTGGGTAGAAATTGAAGGCAAAACTCAGTGGGATTAAGGGGAGGGTAAGGTTAATTCGTACAAAAAAAGGCACATTTTTGTGCATTTTTTTCGACAACTCAGTTAAAATCTATTCATTAAAGCTAATGGTACATCAAAGTAGAACATTTGAAGAATATTTTGTAAAATTTGCATGTAGAAATATTGAAAAATAAGGCAATTGCAGCCATTATTTGGAAGCGTCTCAGAAAAAAATAGAATTGCGGTGCCCCTCATAACTCGGTACTGGATCATCTCAAATCAAAAAGGAAATTTTTTGTCGTTAGATAATCGCTTTCCCCAGGTAACGCGGGAGGGGTTTTTCGAAATTTAAATTTTTAAATTTTTGGGAACACTTTGAAGTAAAAAACGCGATTTTTGCAAAGAAAATCGGATAATTTGTTATTATAAAATATAAACTATTAACAAATTTGAAAAAAACTCTCCCGTGTTACCTCGTAAATTATGTACAGCAATAGTGTTCAAAATTTCAAAAGAATCGGTGCAGTAGTTTTGAACTTATGAGGGGCACCGACTTTGAAAACATGAGTTGTGGGAAAAACGCCTTAAAGTTTTAAACACTAAAAAATTTAGAGTAAAACGTTCATAAGCGAGTTGCTTAAACTGCTGTATCTTCGTTAGTTTTGCTACGATCCGTCTCAAATTTTCACAAAATATTTTTGAAAGGTTCTTCATTTAGAAAATGGAATAACAAAAAAAATCGAAAAAAAAAATTTAATACGTTACCCTCCCCTTAAATGTCTTGGTACTTTGTATTTATCAAGGAACGAACTTATTTTTTCTGCGTAACCAGTTGGAGGTGAAAGTTTCTGACCTCTTGCGCACAACAGTTTTCCCATGTTAAATGGGCCTAATTTTTGTGGTCCTTCTAAAAAGAATCCTGTTTTTCTTCTGCACAGTATCCAATACTTGGTTTTACGCCTTATAATTTTTGCATCCCATTTTTAATAAATCTCTATTTTTCATTCCTTTTGATGATAAACTTTATAGCTAATAATGTGCAATAATATGTCAGGTGTTGTCCATCGACGAAATATTTTTTTTTGTGTGTAGATTATGCCACCCTCTACAAATTATTACTATAAATGTAGGGTCAATATTACTCCTGGTGGAGAGCGCGTCTGAATTGTAAAGTTACAAAAATACTATTGATGTCCATTTGGACGACCGCAAAATGATTCCAATTCAAATTCCAGCCAATTCGGCCAATCCTGGTGGATTTGCCAACATTTTAAACATTTCAAAATTGGCAATCCCCAAGGAGCCCATCGCAATTACGTAAAGAACATTTGAGCTTCGATTAACCCTCTCATGTTCACTTTTTGTTAAAATTTTTTAATACACCGCATAAGGTTTTGTACGAATAACGGAGGCTGGCAAAATCAGCCTCAGTAGTGGACAGAAATGAAATAATGATTTATAAATTTTGGTATATATAGCAAACTTCAGATAATAATTCAAATTCTTGTAAAATTCCGGAACACAGAAATATGACTCTTTGAAAGTTATAAAAATGTCGCGGAGATGCGATCATAAAAAGTGGAGTGTATCGAGCTGGGCGACGGTATTTTCAGGAAAGGTTCGCCCAGCTCGATAGACTCCACTTTATGTGATCGAATTTTTGCAATATTTTTACAACTTTCAAACAGTCATATTTTTGTATTCCGAAGTTTTACAAGAATGATAGTTTTTGTCTGAAGTTTATTATAAATATTTAAGACTAATTATGAATCATTATTTCATTTCTGTCCGTTTCTGGGCCTAATTCACTACGAAAACCTGCCAGTCTCCTTTGTGGGTATCCCTGGATATGTTGTGCCTTTTTGTAAAATATATAATATATATTTATTATATATATATATAATAAATAGAAAGTGTAAGAATTACATAAATTTCGGAGAAAATGTGAGAAAAACGTAAATTTCAGAAAATTTCAGAAAATTTTTTCACTTTCACAGGTGACTCTGCCTGCAGTGGTAGAGGCATACCGAATTTATGACACCTTGTAATTTCAAAACTGTCACCCCATGAATTTGGCACGCATAGCACCCTGTATATGCAAAGTGTAAGTGTTCACATGACACAAGTGTGTACCTTTTGACGTCTGACACTATACACCACGAAATGATTTGTACAACAATGACATTGCAAAAAATGTTCAAATGTGTTGAAATCATGGCAAACAGTTGTCAAACGCGTCGAACTCTGCCACAAGCAGGAAAAATGTTGGCTCAATGAACTGCGTTGCGCACATATGTCGTGTATATGGGGAGCTTAAGGCATCTATCCACTTTTTGCGGACCAATCCTTGTAAAGTAACCAAAACTAAAGTATGAGTAAATTTTTGAGCAAGTCTAAGCGAACAATTAACGGCTTTGAAACACTCAAAGTAACAATAACATAAAATTGTATCAAGGATCATATTTTCCATTTTCATTGGGATAAACACTAGATCTGAAAAAAACTTAGGGACGCTAAATGTATTGAATTGCGTTAACAAATTCGATCATTAAATTCAAAACATAAAACAATTTTCTGGGCATTGTCAATGTGTTCTCACTCATGCTCTCCAAAAGCAGAATATTTCTGCTTTAAATTCAAATAACGAGTTCCGATGAGTGTGCCATTTTCTATTATTTATGAGCTCTACGGAATTGGTTATTATTTTTTAAGTATGAAAAGTATGTGTACAAAACCAACTTCTTTTGCCACTTTGATCCAGCCCTGGCATTCTGACTACCCGGCATAATACAATTTTATTACACCCTCTGCCTTGAGCCCATACACTTCTCCCTGAATGACTCGTGTGAAGCAATTAGAGCCGGTCGGTCGGCATTTTTATGTAAACATCAAATCAATCAAAGCATTAAGCGACCTATGAAATGCGCGGTTTTGCACTTTGAATTGATCGGTTAATGCGGGAAATAGCCGCTGGCGAAAAAAACGCTTTGATCTCCCTCCACTCATTATGAATTAGAGCCGATTGTGTGTGCGTGTTTTGATGTATCACCATTGTGTTTTGAGGCGATAAATGAACTAAAACTGCGCGCGTATTTATGACTACGTATATTGCCAAGCTCCATGTGGCGGTTCAAGGTGCCTCTTGTGGACGAACATTGGCGCTCTGTCTAATTGTTTGAGACACTTGCGGCAAGAGCAAGCTATCTATAGGCCATAGATAACGCTGGCGACCGGGAAAGCACCTGTAAACATGTTTGCCATGAATGTAGGTAATGATGCTGATCCCAGTTACTGTTTCAATAGAAAGGGCGTGGGCCCCAAACATTGCGAAAAGTCCAGGCGAAAACGCATGAATTATGAGGCTATCTGAGGCACCTCGAATGCAACTCGTGGTACCAGCATTTTTAAATTATCTTAGTTGTATTGATTTATTCTGTTGGCGTATGCGGATCTGGAAAAAGGTTCGGAGCTGAATGAGCCGGCAGCGTAGACAACGGAAATGAGAAATTGCTGCAGCGGACAACAACACCTACTCAGGTGAGACGCTTTATGCAGTTTCATTCATGAATTTAGCCAACGCACTCGCGGAAAACAGGCTCCGTGCTAGGCGACATCGACACGGGGCTAAAGACGACGACTTCGACAGCGACGGCGATGATGTCAGCGCACCGCGAGTATACGGTTATTTCGCGGGACAAGTACGTTTCGATCGTTTTCCGTCTCCCAACCAGTTCCATTGTTGATGCTATTGACGGGCTACCCAGAAGCTAATTACTCGTATCTTGCAGATGGGTGGTACTATCCACTGCGGCCCTTGGGGCGGAATTTTCCAATTTCAATTAAAATCGGGCGCGGTATTGCTTGTGAAGCGAAGAGGCCCCAATCAATTTTATTCGGAAGGATTAACATAAATCTGCCGGACAGTAAATGTCCTCTGGGTAACGATCAACGAAAGCACATTATTGCGTCAATTAAAACCTCTGAGAGGACCAAGCACCAGCGGCGGTACTCTTGTGCGGAATCATGAATCGTAGATATAACCTAATAACAGCCTGTCTATGAATGCTATCAGCGATCGTCACTCGTCACCCAAGCACCAATTAAGTAATCTTCCAAAAGGCAACCTTTCTTCACGTATGTTTTTTTACGACAGGTCCGTGCCTTCCTGGTGTTGCATGCATATATCGCCGCATTTTATGATGCCATGAAGTACGAACCGAGCATAATTCCTTGCGAAATAAATAACGATTGACTAGTGCCTGGGAAAGTGCTGCAGTGGTTCCAAGGAGGCGAAGCGACAACCTTATTAAATAGCACCACCGATTAGGTCAGCCATTAATCCCCCAAAGATATGATATTCAATTTAAGTCCACCATAAAATTACTTTCGAAATCGCTATAAAATGCAGAACTAATTACCCTTACCTGTGTATCATAATAGTGCATATTTGACATCCACACCATCGGTGACTGACATCGGGGATTACTGGCTAGAGCTTAGGAGACTCTCCTAGCCTAGGTGCTCTGCATGAAACGGCACGATCTGAACGTATTTCGCTGGGCGAGATCGTGGCGTATCATGACAGAGACATTTAATCGTCTTTTTATTGGATCGGTCAGTAAGACCGGGCCTCATTTAAATATTTTGCTTCGCTAATCGTAATGCTCACCTCCTGCATGGCCAGTTTAGCAGCAAATAAAGGTCCTAGTAGGTGCGTGTTGCTCCAACTTGATACAGTTTCGTACATTAAGACTAATCGGCCGGAACTAATTTGAAAAGTTAACCGGCTTTAATAGTGGGTATTACTTTATGCGTGGTCGTCATGTAAATTTTTCTTGCATATCTGTATATAGCGGCGAGGTAGATTAAATCTTTCCAGTGAGTTTTCTTTTAAACATACTTATCTAGATACCTAGTTATAAGCAGGAGGCAAAGCTGTGGTACACAAAATTAAAAGGTTTATTCACTGAACCCTTTGTTTTGATATCTCACTTGCCTAGCTATAATGAAATTGGCTTTCATTCCACTTTCGCTCTACATTGATCACCCTCATCATAAAACACGCAGAAGTTTAAAATAATTGTTTTTATACAAAAGAAGAATCATTAAAATTGGTGCACAATCGGTGAAGACATCGCGTGACATATGCACAAACAAACAAAAAAAACAGTCGAATTGCGAACCTCCTTTTTTTAAGTCGGCTAAAAGAGGACTAGATATATATGTACATACGATAATGTGGCTGAGCGTTGTGTTAGACATTATCCCACAGCTTTTTTTAATGTGAGATTTCTGGGAATTTCTAGATATTTGGGTAAAGTGCGAACTTGGTGAAGTTAGGAACCCCAAAAAACCTCACGCGCCAATATTCAGGAAATTATTATTTTCATTTCGTTACTAGGCGTTCCACCACTACTATACTTGGAATATAGCGGCTAAAGCCATTTTCGACATAGTCTGTTTGAATGAATCCTGGCTGTGTAGAGGAATTGAGGATGGTGAACTCTTTGATTCGGAATATCTGGTCTTCCGATGCGACCGTCTTTTAATATCAAATTCTCCTGGAAGTGACGGAATCTTGTATGTCGTGAGATATTCAGAGTTGGTTGACACGTCCCATCTCTCCGGATTGAAGTTGATTTGCGTGGCTTTACGGTTTTGTCGCAAAACTATCTACGTTGTGATGACATACATTCCCCCAAATGCCGCATCTGGAGTTTATGAACAGCTCGTAAATATCAAGAAAGGATGTAGCATATTGGCGCCCCCCATTAATAGAGGGGAGCATAATGTTGTCCTCAGAGTGTGTCCAGTCAACAGATGGTAGCTTAAAATTGCCACCAAAAATTATTTCATCAATAGTTGAATATCACCAGGGAGATCGTCTTTTATAGATGAAATAATTTTTGGTGGCAATTTTAATCTACCATCTGTTCACTGGACACACTCCGAGGACAACATTATGCTCCCCTATATTATTGGGGGGCGCCAATATGCTACATCCTTTCTTGATAGTATTTCATCTGTGGGTTTGTCGCAATGCAATACTCTGGCCAATGATTATAAACGATTTTTGGATCTCATCTTTTCCACTGATCCTGCCTGCACATCTGTTGTTAGATGCTCTATTTCGTTTTTACCATAGAGCAACCATCATCTGGCCCAGTGTTTGGTCTTTTGATGCTGTTTCAGTAGATTTATTTTTACGTTGCAAGGGTGGCCCATTTAAAAATTGGAATTTCTTCTTGTTATAATAAAAAGCGGCTCAATATTTTTCAATTCTTGAACATTTATTTGAAAGGTTGTTTTATGTAATTTATTTATAAAAAACTATTTTGGTCAAATGACCACCACGGCTGACTTGGCAGTAGCCCATTCGGTCCACCCAATTTTTGAGTACATTTTCGATTGTTTCGGGCCTTATGTCAGCAATAGCAGCTTGAATCTCGTACTTGAGGTCTTGAATATTTCTGGTTTGTTGGCGTAATATTTATCTTTCACCGTTTCCCAAAGACAATAGTCCAACGACGGCAAATCGCAGCTTCTTGCCGGCCAAATCACATCACCATTATTGCTGATTATGCGATTTCCGACGATATGGCGTAAAAGATCGGTTGCTGCATTCGCTGTATGGCACGTAGCGCCGTCCTGTTGAAACCAAACGCGCAAGTTTTGCTTATTAACATAACCACCGAGGTGGAAATAAGCCTCGTCCGAAAAGATGATTTTTCGGTAAAATTCGCCATCTCGTCCAAACGATCACAATATTTAGTACAAAAAAAATTCAATTTTTATCAGTACCTAGGTGAAAATAAAAGACTGAAAGGAATCAAGAAGATACTGAAAATATAATTTTGCACAGAATCTAATCTGAAATAAGGCGGAAATAATTATATTCACTAAAAACTCACTGAAGGTGAACTGAAAATATATTAAAACAACAAATTCCAATCAGGATTAGGACTGAAATGAGACAGAAACATTTTTAGTCGAAACAGATTCTGATGTCGGACTGAAAATTGTATATTAGTCTAGTGTAATCGGAAGACAGACTGATTCAGGAATAAATATTAGTTACTTCTAACGAGAAACTTAGAAGAGACTGAAATCAGACTGAAATATCTTGATTTTAGGAAATGTAGGAGGATTGTGCCTAATATCGCACAGGTTTCCAATATCGCACATCATCTCTCGTGAGTACTGCAATCTAACAGAGAGGATATCAACTACTTGTAGTTGTAGTAGCTCGTTCACATGTTTGGTAAAGCGCTGAGAGCCACCGTTTATGCAGAAATTAATTATTGTGGAATTTTTGTAATTTGCCTATAAAAGAAATACTGGGCTTTAAGTTAAAATTAGTGCATGTGAGGGCGAAAAAATTTGCAAAATTCCGAAACAAATACATACAGAAGAAACAAATGACTACATATATGTACATACGAAAAGTCGCCAAAGTGCTAATTTTTTGCACACTACTGCACATATAGTGAACAAATTGAACCATTAAATCTGCATGCTTCGACTTTATTTCGAAATTGCAACAAAACTACCACTAGCACCTTCTGTCGGTTAATGTGATCTCTGTGATTTTAATCTTTTATTATGCGGTTCGTTAGACTGAAAGTAATAAATAATGAATGACAGTTATAAAAATAGGATTGCTCCTTTCGCGCATTTAGGCCATTAGTGTACCAAGCGGTAGTCGTCAGACAATGGTAAGCCTGCATGCCATGAGGTGTACTAAGGTAGCCTTCTAATTGTGAGGAGCGGTCATAAATGTCAAGCAACGAGGACAGTCCCATAGAATAATGGCGGACGCTTGTTGCATTAAATATTCAATTGTCCCTAAGCGGTGAATGGGCCTATCTTGTGTAGCCCACCAGAGCTAAGCAATTTAAAGCGAACGTCTCCGGCGAAACCGGCAAACGGTCGTAGGAAAATACCTGTCTGTGCAATCGTATAGCCATCAAAGCACCTGCTCGACGGCCAGTAGGTGTCATTAGTTAATTTGGCTTGATTAAAAGCTTAAAGAGTGCAAAATCGAATTTCCCGTTTTTCGTCGTCGAACTACATAGTTGGGCTACACCATGCCAGTCCGGAGTCCGGAGTCCTCAACAGAGTCAGCGACTTGTCGAGCACACTCGCCGGCCTATAGCATACAAAATCGCGTGAGGCGTTTTGTTTGCCTTCTTTTCTGACTCCTTCAGCTGGTGTGGTGTGTCTCGGCCTCATGAGGTGCTCATGAATGAATTTTGCGCTTTAAGAAAGTGAATGGAAAACAGTCGCGGTCGTGGTGGTCTTGTTGTTTCGCACCTCGCTCCGTGCCTATATAGCTGTCTGTAATTTCATGCCCACTAAAGTTAAAACATGCATAAAGCATTAAACGCTACGCTAACCTCTGTAAGTCGTTTTTCCGGCTCTTTTTTAAACTTTTCAAAACAGGTAAATTGCGTGGGGGAATGGGTCTCGACGGCGAGATGTCGGAAGTGCTGTCCACTTTAATTTTGGCGAGTGTGATGAGTTTATTAACATCCTTAATGAGACGAAACTCGAAATTCATTTGCAGACCTCTTGAACTCTCAAGCAGAAAGCACAGACGGACGCGTGAAGATGCGATGGGAAAGTACTCCCACTAAAAAAAAGGTTAAAAACTAAACGTGAAATAGCACAAAACATTTTCAGGGAAATATGAATGTGTCAAATTTTAAATCTTGTCCAAAACAATTTTATTGTGGTTCATGTTGTAGATAGAAATTTTATTTCTAGGTTTCAGGAATAAATCACAGTAGAAATTAATGCAAATTGTATAAAAACATTACATACGTCTGAAAAATGAAAATTACAACAAAGATGCCATTTAACGGGATATAGAGTATACACGAAAATATTTGAAAAGTGCCATGTTTTCAAAAATTTATATATTTTGAACTAAAGTTTTACATTTTTATGATGGCCATGCAAAATAGTTGTTATGTGCCGCCCTTTTCGCAACGTCATCAGTTATTTAATTACAGCGCGGAGCATAATATTTCTCGAAGACAATCAGTTGAAATTTTAACAAGTACTAACAGAGAACAGAAAAATCTATTCGTTGTCATAGTATTTTTTTGAACTAGTTGGCCCGTGAGAAATTTTACAGCAACTAAAGAGGTCGGAGGTGTGGTAGCCGGTTGTGGGCGAATAGGATATAGTTGATCGAAATGAAAGGAACAATTATTAAAGTATAAAATATTCAAGAACTTTTCAAGTATTTAAAATTTCTCCATAAAACAGAACCATCCTGTACGCCTAGCGAGCGCTCGTCTTTAATTAACCGACTTCCAAAAGGACTATATGTTTTGGTGTGTGTTTATGTTACGCGATGTCTTCACCGGTTGTGAACGGATTTTAATCATTCTTTTTATTGAATAGGAGATATCTCGAGGGTGGTATCATTTAAATTTGAAGAAAATATTCCACCTCTAAGGAAGGAATTTCACCCACTTCCCGTTAACCGAGTTTAATAAAACTTAGCACATACATAAAGTGTATTAAATCGGACGCTACTAGATTAGATCTCTTAAATACGAAGTTTATTAAGCTAATATTACCGTTTATTTTACCTTACCTGATACATATTTTACATTAAATAATAAATTCATCTCTTACCCGCCTGAAATCTGGAAAACTGCCAGCAAGATTGCCAAGTGACTACAGACCAATTAGCATCCCTCCCTACCTCTCCAAAGTTCTAGAAAAATTCTGCACCAACAGATAACTGAATTTAATGACGTTAATCAGCTACTATCTCCTTGCCAAAATGGTTTTGACAAGGGATATATCACTCTGAGTGCTCTACTCAAATTGTCTGAAAACATCAGCGACAATATTGACATAGATAGGGCTACTATACTCGTACTTCTAGATTTCTCCAAAGCATTCGATTCTGTGAACGACTTGCTTCTGTCTAAGTTAAAACTGCGTATTGGATTTTCCACTTTCTCAATCGCCCTGATAAGGATGTACTATATAATTGACCATCAACAATGTGTTCAAGTTGGCGACAGGGTGTCTAAGAAAATAAAAACTTCATTTGCGGTTCCATAAGGTTCGATTTTAGGGCCTCTTTTGTTTACATTATATATTGACGATATCATCTTACTGGATTTAAAATGTAGCTTGATAAAATATGCCGACGACATACAGTTGTATATATCTACACCTAGGGGTTAAATCTGTTATACTATATGTGATGTCAACGTAGACTTGGAATGTGTTTATAAGTGGGCAGTGTGCAATAATTTGGGCCTTAATCAGAAAAAGACTCAAGTTTTATTGGTATATAAAAAGACTAGATACCACCAGTCGATCGTATTGCACAATGTCACGATAGCTTTTGCTGATAAAGTTTTAAATCTGGCGGTTAGTTAGTTTAGTTTAGTTGGAAAGGGGGCGTTTAGGCGTGTGGCTTTTCGATCATCGTGGCCACTAGGATCTATTGTGAATCCCCATCTAGATTTTATCCCAGGTCTAGCTTCTTAGAGAAGTCCAGAATTTTTCCAACCTGCTCCGGTCTTGGAAAGGCCTCTTCTAATTGTGTTATTCTGAGCCTGGCCAAGGCTGTACACTGACAAAGAATATGCACCGCTATCTCTGAGGCTTCCCGCAGTAGTGACAGGTGTCAGCTTCAGCTTTCCTTATTTTTTTAAGGTGATACCTTAAGGAGCAATGTCCAGTGAGTGTTCTGAGCTCTTATTTGTATAGACGGAAGAGTTTCTCTACTTTATCATGCGGTGCGATCATGAAGGCTTTGGATTGCCGACAACCTTGGGTATCGTTCCAGTATCGGAGTCGGTTACTCATCTCCCAGTTTGCTATGGCCCCGTTCCAGACCTATAAGGCGATATTCTGCCCCTTGTTTTTCCTGGCCATCGGCTACTTCGTTGCCTATGTAGCCTTCGTGGCTTGGGATCCACATGAGTGTGACTTTATTATTATTTGATAAAAGCTTGAGAGATTCCAGGCATTCAAAAAATTGCTTTGAGTCTACACTGTAGATCGCTTTTAGTGCAGCTTGACTATCTGATAATACAAAGATATTAGAACCATTTATGGTTCGTAATGCAGGTATTGACGCATTCTAATATGGCCAGTATTTCAGCTTGAAATATGATAGGGGGTTTTACCTAGTGCCTTTGAAATGCGGCACTTTGGGCCATATATGCCAATACCTACCCCTTCCTTGGTTTTTGATCCGTCGGTGTACCACACCATCGATTCCTTCCGTGGGGATACTTCACTGATATGCCATTGTTGGCGGATTTTAAACACCACGCTGTATGGCTTTACAAAGTCTAACTTAGTTGTGGATATGTCGGATATTTTAGTCATCTCTCCTAATCGAATTTCTTCGAGGATGACGGGATGTCCCGTCAGGCCTCCTGGTTTAAAGGCTTTAATTATTTGCAGCCTTAGTGCTCCAAGGAGAGCTTCCTTCTTAACCTGAAGGTGTAAAGGTGTAAGGTTAGGGGGAAGTTATGGCTCTTTTAGTCACTTTGGACAGGTGTGGATTCCAGGTGAGTTTACTATCTAGAGTTACCCTAGGTATTTGACTTCGCTTGATAAGCTCATTTCCGTACCATCAAGTGTTGGAGCTATAAGGTTAAGCTTCCTCCTTTTGGTGAACGGTATTATAACTTTTACTGGCATTGCTGCTGAGGCGGCTCCTTAGGAACCATCTGCAGATCATGAACAGGGCTTTTTGCATTAGATTAGAGACAGTCAGATCGTGCCTGCCCCTAACGGTGACAACTATGTCGTCTTCGTAGCCCTGTACATTGAAGCCCGCGCGAGCCAGCTCTGTTGGGAGATTGTCGATGACAAATGACCACATTAGTGGTGAAAGCACCCCTCCCTGCGGACAGCCATTAGCGGCGACCACTGTGACCGGATTTCTTCCTAATTTCGCCGTTATTCTCCTATTCTTGAGTATAGAATCAATCCATTTAACTATGGCCGGTTCAAAACCTTTTTCCACAGCTGCTTCTTCGATTACCTCGAAGGAAGTGTTATCGAAAGCTCCTTCTATATCGGCAAACGCACATAGAGCAATTTCCTTGGCTTGAAATGTTTTCTCTAAGTCTTTGACTAGTGTGTGAATGGCAATTTCGGTAGACTTGCCAGCTTGGTAAACAAATTGCTTAGAATGGAGGGGTGATCTTTTTAGAAACTTATAGGCCGAAAGGGCTTCGCTAGCGTACTTGGCCTTTTGCCTGCCATAGGGTTGAAAGTTATCCTAACCTCTCTCCAGTTTTTTTGTTTATATCCAAAAGAGTAGCTGGCTCTAAATACTTTGAGTATAGCGGGGAGTAGCTCTTCCATACCGTGCTGTAGAAGAGCTGGGACGATGTCGTCTCGCCATGGAGATTTGTAAGGTTTGAAAGTCTTAATGACCCACTTACTTTATTGGGAGTAAAGATTTTCCCTGCAAGACTTTTGCTTCTGTTTAATGATCGATAATCGGGTATACCGCTCAAGTCAGGAGCTTCATTGTCATTGTCATTATATGAGAGCCTGGAAAATGGTTTTCCAGAAGGAGTTTGATTACTTCCTCTCCGCTCTCGGTATAGATTCCATTTTGTTTTTCGAGGGAGGTATAGGCTTACCTTTGAGTGATCCCTAGATAAGACCTTATGGAGCCTGGTTGCCGCGGAAATCTGGTCGATTCCTTCGCGAGAGTTATCCAAGTCTTTCTCTTTGATCTTCTCAATTCACTATTATATTGTATATAATATATATTATTATGTTTTTCACAGGGCAACTGGTTTTGAAGGCCGTCATAATCACTGTTTGAAGTTGATCGAAGGCCAAGTTCAGTTCCTCAGCAGTACTGATGTGATTGCTGAGGCTGACGTCCTGTAACTTTAGGAGTTCTCGATAGGGTTCCCAGTCAGTCATCTTGGGGACCCTCTGCATATGGTCCGACATGAAGACTTCGTTTGATACATGCCATCTGTGTATCTTGGTGCCTATGAATGCGTTTGAGAGAGTTAGATCTAAAACCTCTTGCCTAATTACATTAATAAAGGTGGGTTTGTCGCCATTCATCATGTCATCATTTGTTAGAATAAAGTCTAAATGGTACTCACCCCTTGTGTGGGTGTTGGTGCTCCCCCATATTTAATGGTACGTGTTCGCTTCACATCCCACCAGTGCTGCTTCCTCCTTCTTTTGCAGCAGTGTTGCAATTCGCTCGGAAGTATTTCCTCGGAGTCCTCGGAAAAGTAGGCTAAGACTATTACAGCCTCTACACTATCTGCCGCGAAGGGGGTCTCCAATGCTGCTGCTGCCAGATCCCTGGTGATAAATTCTGAAAGTGGAGTACAGTTTATATTAGCTTTGAGCATTATGACTGCTCTTGGGCTCTCGTGTCCAGAATAATAAAATAACTTACACGAGTTAGTGGGCAGTCCTCGGATTCTTCTTTGGTAGACCCACGGCTCCTGTATAAGCGCCATGCTAAGGACTTCCGCAGAGAACCTCCTGCTAAGGACGTCAGACGCCGCTTTTGCGTGGTGGAGGTTCTTGGATGCATCTTAGATGGACGCTAGCCATAGCTTAAGGTTTCTTTGTGTGTGGGGCAGATCTTGCCCCTGCCTTGGTCCTAGGACCTGGCACACCCATCAGCTTTCGCCTTTGGTTACTGCTGAGGATTGTGACCCTCAACCCGGCCACTACAGGACGAGTCTTCGCAGAACCCCCAGTCCTGGCGCCCGGTCTAGTCCTGAAGGCCTGGGTAGATGTGGAGGGTTAGGGGCTCCTTGCAGGGTTGGTGTTGGGGCGACCCTCCTTTTTCGCTGTTGACCGGTATTGGTCGAAGGTTTAGCGGTTAGGCGAGCATTTCCCGCGGAGGTGAGGCTTGGCACTCTCGTCCATTTGTGACCTCTGTGGGTTGTTTGTTGGGAGCTCGGTGGGTTGGGAGCTTGGCGGGTTGACATCTGTCCTTGCCTCCCTTCGGTCTGAGCTGGACCTTGCCAAACTTGTAGCTGATCACGTACTCAGACCTTTTGAGTTTTTCGGCCGATCGAAGATCTACCGAGAAGGTTACTTAAAGGACTGAGGAGGGCTTCTGCATCTTGCGCAGCACCTTCCACTCAGCCACATTCAGTTCCTCGTTTTGACCTTCGATCAGATCGAGGTTCACCTCCAGAGGGTCTTCTAAGCTTTGTGGGAAGTATCCCACCATAATTTGAGAGCGAGGAATTTTATCTTCCTCTACAACCCTCAGATCGGCTCCTTCTCATAGCTTTAGGCTCCCAATTGCCCCCCTAAACCACAATGCTGTGGCTTGATTGCCGCAAGTGAGAACCATCCAACCCGGTCGTGCTGCAATGTCCAGAAACTTTGGCTTTACGGGGCCTTGTTTCTCGGCGGCGATCCTCAAAATAATTGCAGTCTGAACCTCCCTAATCTGGTGCGTTGTCAGACTGTCATTCGGATATTTGGCGGGGATGATCCCCAATCTAACGCTCTCGTAACTTCCTTGAACGTATATTGGGGACCACGCGGAGAGACATGCCTTTCGGTTTTCTTTTTCCCCGTCTTTGCTCTTTTGAGGCCGAGTTCCGCTCCACCTGGTGAGGAATCGCCGGAGTGGATCCTTTTCAGCTTCTTCTCCTCCTTCCTCTCCATTGGCTTCCGAGCCAACTCCTTAACCTCTTGCGCGTTGTGGCCCTGTTGTAGGAGCCACTTGTAGCGCTTCTTCGCTGCGCCAGATAATCTGGGCATGCGAACATTAGGATCGAGAGTCACATCAGCAGATGCGGTTTCGTTCATAACTGACGATCTTAGGAGCTTCTTCTCCTCCTGGGAGGAGATCTCCATAGAGTCGCCGGTACTTGTGGGACTTAGGTCTACCACTTTCCTTGGTGCTGGGATGTTATCCGTTTGCAGAGTTGGAGCATTTAGAGGTGCGCCTCCCTCATTAGATAATGTCAGGTCTTCAATTTTGATCCCACGAGTAGCTAGGGAAAGGGTGGTCACCTGCAGCAGAACCCCACTTACTACAGGAAGGCTAAATTGAAACTGAAGGTCGTCAGGTATTCAGAGTCCATCGTTAAAAGACACATTAACATAGCACCATTCATCCTATTGGCACGATAGTTCACCCCTAGGAATTGCGGATTTTATTGAATAAGTCCCCTCTAGATCCGTGTCGTTTAGTTTAGCTTCCCTTTCATCCATAAGGATGAGACTTTGTCATTTGGTAACTACTGCGTATGTCTCTACTCCGATTCAGCAGACACCAAATTAAGCTAAATAACGCGTATAACGTATGCATCCGTTTCGTGTTTCATCTGCGCCGATTACCATGTTTCACCATACTCTATGAGTATCCTTTGTATGACATTGAATGACCACTTGAGGTATCATAATTGTATTTTTACGTATAAAATAATTTCTCCAAAACTCCGTCGTTCTTACGTGATTGTATAAAGCTTTTGCCATCGATTAGAACTTGAAATATCATTATCCCGCGTTTTAAATACAGCCAATCTAGGATTTCTTTCTTTGTAAGTACAGTCAAGCTTTGGAATAATCTACCGAAATATGCATAGATTCTAAAGCAGAGAGACAATTTAAGCGGACGTATAGGCAAATATATATAAAGCAACAAAGAGATATCCTGATGATGCCTTAGGCAGAGTGTGTGAATTTAATCCAACGTGTGAGTATGTAACTTGAATTGACTTCATTTGAGGGACATCCACTTAGGCAAAACAAGAACTTATCTTAGGATTTCGGGTGCCACTCGGTCCCCGTGGGAGTCTGGGTCGAAAAAAATTCATGAAATCCATTTTAACCTATCTTTGTTAATTATTCCTATTTTGCAATAATAATAAGACATATTGAAATATCTGAATTATCCTATCTTGTGACAAAGTTCATTACGTAACTTTCCCTTTCTTGAATTTTTCTCTAAAGTCGACAGTTCTCGAGTTATTTTAAAGATATTTTTTGGAATTTTTCACACTTTGATTTTTCATATTATAACTTTTCCAAAACATTTTGAACCGGTGCATATTAAAATTACCATTCCTGACAACATTCCGGAGACTTAAAAAAATAAAAGGTTTTAGGTGAAACATCCCACCCACACAGATCCCCTTGGATTGTAAATGCAACTTTGTCTACTAATTTACCAGACGTTTGTACTGCGCTTATTGTTGCTGCAGCAGAAAGATCCATTTCTAAATTGAAATTGATAATAACTTATTTAAGGAATGCCATGGGTTAGAAACCTTTGAATCATTTGAGATTATTATCAATTGGGCACGGCATTGCAAGCAGTCTGAAAAACAGTCTCGACGAATTTATTACTACTTTTGCTGAAGCGAAAACTCGTCGCAAAATTTGTTAATAATGTCAAAAAATATTTATTATTTCAAAGCCAAGAAAATGCTTACTCTAATAATTAAATTTATAATACTGTACCTCGTTGTTTTTTTATTACCTGTTATATTTCTTGAGGCCCTCTTTTCAGACTTCCCTGGGCGCTTGCCACTGGCGCAAGCTCTTAAAATACTCGGCATATTTTGCGTTATCGTATTTGCTTCGCTGAAAACTCATGATGCAAACCAAAAACAAAAATATTGCATTGTGATCTTTGGATACATCCTGACCATTGACGATTCGTTTTAAGTAAACACTTAAAATAATTATGACATGTTGTTGATTGGCATTTCAACACACTTCTCTTGATGTTACGATATAGCCGATGCTTACAATTTTTGTTCAACACTTAATTCTCTACAAACTGCTTTCTAACTTAATTTTTATAGTACCATCTATATATGAGTTACAACACATCAAATTTAACAAGAACTAGTTTTTGATTAGTAGTTGATGAAATAAATCACACAAACAACTTTTTGAAAACTTTAGCGCACTGTAACTCGTAAGTGGTTAATTGTACAAAAATAAGCATGAGAAGGGATATGTCAAGAAATTTGAACTGAAGAGAAAAAGTCTTTACTATACAATACAATATTTGTCGTAGGGCAGAGCGGGGTTACTTGAACCGGATTTTGTTCAAATCAGCGTAAGGTCTATTCAAAGAAGAAATAAGAAAAGAGCTATTCTTAAATCAGTCGTTTATTTATTTGACCGCATATTGAGATCACAAAACTTTTGGAAAATCCGTTGTTTACTATACTAAATTTACCTTATAATGAAAAAAAGTCATATGGCTCAATAGACCCACAGGCAAGGTCTATTGAACCACCCAACAGGGTCACTGGAGCCAATGAGTTTTACAAACCTTTGCACATTAAAACATATGAAACATAGGAACAAAAACTTAATAAAATTTCTGAGATTCCTCATAGAAACAATAAAAAACTTAAATAAACTTCTAATTAAAAAAAAACTTAATTAGTTTAGTTACTGTCACAGTTCATGGAAACATAAACTGCACTGACACCAGAAGTGCATTTAATGCGAGCCCAATCTCGGCAACTAGTGCACTGTACCCACTCTTCTCCTGGGAGACTGTCTGAATAGGACTCAGTGCACACTAGACAAAAATAATCATCCTCTTCGGTGTCTGACGGAAGTTGTGTTTTCTTTACATTTTCTTCTTATTCTTCTTATTGACCTTTTTATTAATTTTCTTAACAGAGTGATTCTCTTCATCAGACTCTGAAGAACTTTTAAAAATTGCTTTCTTCACTGCTTTTTTTTGGACTTTTCTATCTTCTTGATAGTTTTAGTTTTTCTTTTACATTGTTCTAAAGCAAGCGCATCTTTCTCGGGAGTGTCTGTCAAAATAGAACAACTTCTCTTTTCCCTCGTGTTTGTTGCTTTCTGGACCCTGCTTTCGGTATTGGTCTCAAAAATGAAAAGAACATTAATGTATAAATATTCAAGCGTAGTGTAACTTCATATTAAAGGTCACTTGAACATGGCTCTTTCGACCCCGAGTGTTTTGGCTCAAATGACCCCTTCCCCGAATTACATTTAATATGTTAAATAACTAAAAATCAATTGAAAATAATCTGTTTCTGAAACTTAAGCCATTAACAGTAATCACATTGAAATCAATATACACTTCAAAATTCAGTGGAACGATGTTTTTTACTTTTAGTGTCAAACTTGCAACATTACGCATTCACACCCAAAACAAACGCCGTCCGGCGACTAAAGCAATAATGGCTCGGGTCCCTCATCCCCCGCTTTGTCTAATGCCACCCGCTCGTAGATATCATGCACCGTGTACCTTATAGTACAGGTGGAGCACTAGACCCCGCGGCTCAACAGACCCCGCTCTGCCCTACTTAGATTAAAGGTCGCTGCACACTTACCGGCAGGGAACGGAACGATACGACACGGCAAATTATTCTACCCTGAAAACAAATGTGTTCATTCACATACACCGGCACCGGCAGGCAACTACACGAACCGGCACCGGCGTTTGCCGGTGGATATAATCGAGGAAAATATTGACCGGCATTTGCAGTTTGCCGGTGGAAGCTGAAGGTATCGAAAATGATGCACGAAAAATTACTTGAACTTGTTAGAGAGAATGTGGTGCTATATAATATGGCACATAACAAATATAGTGACAAGGAGAGAGTATGGATTGTTATTGGGGATCAACAACAAACAACCACAAGTTTTTCTTTGGATGAAATAGCTGCTCTCAATCTGGTGTTTTTCTTTTCTATTTTAAATATAATTTTTTCATGCAAACAATTAAACTGCGAGATACTCATGCGAAAGTAACATACATATAAAACTTTGACTCGTTGTCCGTAAGTTGCTTATAAAGAGTCGCGAACTCCCATCACCAAGAATAAAGGGTGATCCCAGTATTCTCGCTCTCGATTCTTGGCTTCCTCGTCTAACAGAATTGCAATTAAAATTAATTGTTTTTTATTAAATTTTGCCATATTTTTCATAATTTTCATAATTTCCGACTGAACTGAGGTTCGATCGGCTGGCGCGGCGCTAAAAATGTGCCGTTCTAGTGTGCATGAAATTTGCTGGTGCCTGCCGTTGCCGGCCGGTGCCGTTCCATGCCGTGCCGGTAAGTGTGCAGCGACCTTAAATCATAAACCGAATATTTACGTTTGAATTTTTTTCAATATAGCGGCTATCGCACAACCCCTTTAAGGGGAGAACTAAAGGAGACGACATTTCATAGGAAAGGATATGAACGACAGTGTAGCCAACAATTTTTTCTTGTATTTTGGTGGGGCTTGGCTGTCGCATTTCTCTAGGCAAAGATCCGTACTCGGGGCTTTGGCGCAGAGACGTGTAGACCCTGGGTAATTGTACTTGGTCAACGACATCAACAATTTTTAATGCCACCCCTGGCCAAGAAGAGGAACGAAAGTGGCTACGAGTTTTTTTTAAAAAATGTCATCTCCTTTAACACCCAACCACAATCGACATAACGGACTGACATAAGTGATCCGATCTTAGAAATCTTATGAACGAACCCATAATTGACATGAGATAACATGCGACTCGTCGTTAAACTTTCGCAAATCACATGTCGTACTTAACATGAGGAGTAAATTAATTTCCTTGTTCATGTCAATGTGTCATTATGGTTTGCTTAACATATGTTAGCATTATTTGTATTTTAATAAATAATATAATAATAATAATATATAATCAGTGCAATACTTTTCAAGTTATTTGAGAAAATACAAACGAATTAACAAAATGTTATTTCTTATTGAAGTAAATTAGGTTTCGAGTTCCGAACATTCCGAAGAAACGTCAAACCTCTCCTGATTTTATAATATCTGACATTAAAAAGTTGTTGGGGTGTTTCTATCTGACGGACGGTACAACTTCCCATTTCGAATTGAATGTTATTCTAACAGATGCGCTGTTTTGTAATTACCGACGTAGACCTGCCCACCATCCGCTATTACAGCATAACCTGGCGTCGTTAATAATATTTCAAATGCATCAACAAATGCGCGCCTGTAATTCAGCACAAATTGAGTCTTCGCGATGGAGCCTTTCGATAGATAGGCCTCTCCGGATACAATTTATTACATTAATTAGTATCTACGCAGACTATTTTGTGTGTGCGCATACCGGCAGCGTCCTCTGGGCGAGCCGTCCTAATGATCATGGTGATCGGATGGCCATGCTCTATTAACTTGATTCCAATCGAAGGCACACATTCCTCTGATTACATCTCTTCTCAGATTTATCAACAAATGAGCTGCGGAGCAAGAGGGGCTTAGTGCGGCCAGTGATCATCGCCAGATGATTTCGTATGGCTAATTTGATTGATTAATGACATCGGACCCAAATCCAGCGAGCAGTCGCGATCGCATCGATCTCCTGATTTCACGGTGATGCAGCACAAGCCTACGTCCCACGGCTTGCAGTTAATTATCAATCAAATGAAATTTGTGGGCTTTTGCAGGCAGACACATTCGTTCGTGCCTGTGATATGATCCACACAAAAGTTTAATCCTCTCAAGTTTCGTCAAGATCGCACCGCATATCAGGTGTATGCGAAGACGATGACTCTTGAAGATTTTTCAATTTAACGGGCCGATACGGTGCAGGGTTTTCACAGAGTTCAAATTAATGATGGGAGACAATTCCCTAATGAAGTTTACCGTTGCCCGTGTGAAGTTTCAAAAATTCAAATGCGGGTAGGGCCTGTCAGAGAACGGCGGGTTTTCAAGCCCTGAATATCGAAATTTACTTGCACCTGATGAGTGAGCTCTGGCCGTGTGAATGACTGACATTAATTGCACCCATCTCAGTAAGGCGGGCCGCTTCCGCTCCAATCTAGGAGCAGCACGTGAGCGAAATGTCTTCAATTTCCTCAAGTGGCCACTTAAGCTGATCGCTATTCATCTCATAAGTGATCTTAAGCGAACTAAATTAATTCTAACAACAGTTCAGCGAGCGCATTTAGCAGTTGCACCAATTAAGCCATAAATCAATATTTCCCCTTCCAATTAAACGAGACTTCCGTGAAATCAGTATAATCAGTATGCGCAATCGCGGCAATTACTAGAGCAAATACTTATTATGATCGCCTCGGACGAGACCGTATACCGCGCCGCCCGAGAGGGGGCTGCTCTGCTACTTTGCATTACTAATCCGCGGCCTTTGCTAACAAATTGGATTTCAGATTATGGCTGACGTTTATCGACCGGTATTTGCATGGAGTATAGAATGCCTAGGTGTCCCGAGGGTGAGCTCAAGTTTTGACTGAAAACCGTGAGCACCCGTGACAAATAGCGACAGCTTCGGTCGCCGGGGGCTTCGGTGTCAATTATAATTTTGACAATATTTATGGGATTGGAATTTGTTTATGAACGATTTGTGGGTTTGCTTCAGTTCACAAAATGTCAATTACGTACCAATGTTTATGGCTTGTTGTCATGCGTTATATCTATCCTTTTAAAGGAATCTGGCAGGTTGCATGATTTACGCAAAGTTGAACACCAAGTATTACATTTAAGACAATATAAACATGATTTGTGGGTAGGTATAGATATAACATAGGCATAAGTAAAACTCCATATATAGTCCCTAAAAAAAATATATAAGCACTGCGGAAGATTTTATAGAAATTGTATTTTTTTAGTACATACATATGTTTGTACATACACAATGTTTCATCATTCAGCTAGAGAAAGGATATAAAAATTTGTACGTAGAGAACATGTAGCAGAGTTTTAACAAAATTTGCATTTTACAAAAATATTAATTCAAATATACCCCAAAATGCTTTTTCTTAAATTAAATACTTATGAACAGTTAATGGTAGTACGTTACAAAAATTTAATTTGAATTCAGGATATTTTTAAATTTTCAGATTTTTTAATATTCCGCTAAAGGTTTTCTGCGTATAAATTTGTATTTCCTTTTCCACTTGCACATATTGTACCTTTTTGGAATGGTAATAAGATGGGCAGCATAATAAAAAAAAGTCTATTGTGGTCTACATGAATTTCGGAGGAAATATGGGAAAAACGTGAATTTTGTGAAATTTCTGAACATGTTTTCGCTTTCGCAAGTGACTCTGCCTGTCTGCAGTGGTAGAAGTAGATCAACATTGGTGGCATTTCTGGAATGTACATTGAGATAGTAGTTGTTTGGCGTCAGTTTGATGTCGCTGTGTTGTGAAAATCAACAGATAAAAATAAAATAATGTGCAGATCGAATTTATAAATCTCCCTGTAACTCCAAAAGAGATTGTCCGCCTCTCTGACATACAATTTTTTGTTTGGATAGGTGAGATCTATAACCAGATTCATTTTGGTCCCCAATAGTTGAAGCACCCTGTAAATATGAATAATTTTTTGTATTACCGTATACCATATAAGGGACACCTAACAATATTTAGTGTTGCCATCTTTCGATAATTTGACTACGTCGATTCTTCTGGGTATACTACACCCACCGAAATAACTATAAAGGCACATGCATTTTGTTAATTTTCTAGAAAACGCTGCATGTGCTGCGGTTCATATAGGAACCGTTATCCCACTGATGAATGTATAAGTTTTTAGGGATACATAATAATCATTGTTGTGCGCGCAGTTGCAGAGTTCGGTAGATGTTTCTGTTATTTGAAGCGAAATAAATATAAAAGCAAAAAGGAGAAGTTCTTGTTAATTACATTTTTTGAGTAAAACTGAATAAAATGTAAGCATATATACTTTGGAAGAAGCTTTGTAAAGAACTTTTCATGCATTTAATTTATATATTTGTTTTTATATATAATTTATATAACAGTATTTCAGTATGCCAAGTGGAAAATCACTGAGTGATGAAGAAATCGGTAAAATTAAGGCATTTCAAGAGGAAGGCTTATCCAACCGGCAAATTGGTAGACGGTTAGGAAGATCAAGTACTGTCATAGATAATTTTGTAAAAATTGGCAGTAACTATGGAACTAAAAAGCGAACAGGAAGGCCACCAACTGTCAACGAAAGAGAGAAAAGGGAAATAAAACGGCTTGTGAAGCGAGAAAATCTCAGCGCAAATGAAATTCGGGAAGAATTGAATTTAAGAATAGGTGTACGTAGAGTACAACAAATAATGAAGATCAACTTAGGTGTGTTATATGGTACCAAATATGGGAAACCTTCACTTCAGCCAAGGCATAAAAGGGCTAGACTTCAGTTCGCCGAAAAATATCGGTTTTGGAGTGAACAGTGGAAAGCCGTTATATTCAGTGATGAGAAAAAATTTAATTTTGATGGCCCTGATGGTGCCCATAAATATTGGCGAGAAAAGGATTCCAAAACGGAAACTCGAAAATGTAGGAATTTTGGAGGAGGATCCGTAATGGTTTGGGGAGGAATGGCATATAATGGAACCACACCTATCTGCTTCGTGTCGACTCGAATGGACTCTGAATATTACATCCGTTTAATAGACGATTTATTGACCACATATGGGGACAGGATTGCTAGCCCAGAGTTTATTTTTCAACAAGATAATGCGGCGATTCATTCCTCGAAGAAAACAAAAGACTTTTTAAGATCCGAAAATATCCCGATTCTCGATTGGCCTGCAGTTAGCCCAGATCTGAATCCAATCGAGAATCTATGGTCTATATTATCACAAAAAGTTTTTCATCATGGTCGCCAATATTCCAACGCAAAAGAGCTTAGAGACAGCATCAAAGAGGAATGGGCTAAAATTGATCCTGAAATTATTCGCAAATTAATTGATTCCATGCCAAGACGCTTGGAAGAGGTCCTTAATAATAACGGTGGCCATACATCTTACTAAATACCCATAAAAGTTGGCAGAATATAAAATTAACCTGTGTGCCTTTATAGTTATTTCGCTTCCGTTTTTTGTTTTTTTTTGTAAAAGTATAACTAACACTTGCAATTTTTAATAATTTTGTAATCTTAAGTATATTTAAGTGGAGCAATAAAATTTTAGTCCACCACTTTAAAATAACTCGTGTGTTCCTTTCTATCAACGAAAAACAAGGTGCCTTTATAATTATTTCGGTGGGTGTATTATAGTTATGTAAGTTTTTATACATATTTTTATCTCGGGCGCCCCATGCCTTACTCTTAATATTTCCAACTATAATTTGACACTTTGTATTTGTTTCTTTGTAAATTATTCGCTTAAGTTCAGGCCTACATTTTCAACTGAGTTCAAGTCGAGTGAAGACCTTGGCCATGGAAAGATGTTGTTTTCTGACATAATTTTTTTTTTAAATTTCGCCGTGTGACAGGGAGCTCCATCTTGCATAAAGATAAACGAAAGTGCCCAAAAGCTGATTTCACCAAAATATGGTAGTGTGACAGTCTTCGATATTTTTTTTTATACTAGTCGTGTTTCATAGCTTCCTTGACAACATAACTTGGTCCTAGTCTATTAACAGTAGTTGATCCCTATATCAACAGATGGTGGGTCCTTGATGTTTTGGTGAATGCGAACACTAGCTAAACAAATTTAAGAAATTTAGGATTACATAAACAGCTTAAGTTTTAAAATATTATGTAAATATTAGTATTTCCCTTTTCTCAGTTATCTATGCGGAATATTGAATATTACGTAGGAAGTGGAAATCTCACTATCTTCATCTTGGATAAAGATCATTGCTAATCGGCATCCTTCAATCTTCTTCGCAAAGTTCTTTCCGCATCCATACCAGCATCATGGACAAGTTTGTTGATTCTCACCCAAGGTGCTTCGCGTTTCACAGCAGCACTTGACACCACTTTATGTTCTGCCCCCGCTGTAATTTACTAAAGAGTGGCTTTTAAACTCAATAGAATTTTAAATTTGAAAAGTTGCACAAAAACTTAACTTTTGATAAATTTTTTTTTATTTTTATTCGCAAGAACAATTCATGGAATTAAAATTTTAAAAATGAACATATAATATTTAATTTCGGGCATATGGCCATCGCGACTGTTCCTCAGGAAGCGCGCTTGCTATCAATGCAAGTTTCGGTCACTTTTTTAAATATTGTCAGCCATATATCACGAGTAAAACGAACAATATTGATTTCCAAAATGAATGCAAATCAGTGGCTGCCCGTAACTCCACATGAAATAGTCAATATGTATCACATCACACAAACTTGGAAGCCAATTTAAAAGGTCATTTCTTGAAATCACATTATTGCCAAATCGTGATTTCAATAAGTTTGATGCGCTATACCATATATCACGTAGTGCCATTACATTGAAAACACATCTTGCCAACATCAATGTCATCCATATTTTCGATGTAATATTCATTGATCATAGTCCGGCAACGATCTATATTGACTATACTGCAAGCTCCTGCTTCACTTTTATAGAAATAAGGATCGATGATGCCACCAGCGAGTAGACCGCATCAAACAGTCCATTTTTGTTGATATAATGAGGTCTCTTGCATCTCTTCTGGATTGAGCTTACTCCAGAAGCGGTAATTTTGCGCGAATGAATGACGTAAACGATGGCCTTGTGGCTTTAATTCCTGTACCAACTGGAACTTTTTATTGTTGACCAAGATATTTGCGCAAAATAGTTCACGTTCGTCGTTCAAATGTTCGTCACGGCTTTGATTGGCGGGAAGTCAAATTTTGAAAGACTTTGCCGCATAAATCGAGCTGAATTTGCTCGATGGCATTTGCTATGTTGACTTTGAGGGCATTAATTGTTTGCGGTTTATTCGCATAGACTTGTGATTTAAGATAGTCCCAAAGGAAGAATCTAAAAGTGTTAAATCGCATGATCTCTGTGGCCAGTTCACGTAAATCTCAAATCCCTCGTGCAGAATGTCTATTGTGGCATGCGCTGTGTGGCACGTAGCGCCTTCCTGTTGGAACTGCATGTCGTCAGTATCCATATCATCCAGTTTAGGCCACAAGAAGTTGCTTATCATCGATCTGTAGTGTTCGCCATTGACGGTTATGACAATGCCAGTTTCGTTTTGGAGGAAGTATGGACCGATAATTCCGTCAGACCAAAATCCGCACCAAACAGTGACACTCTCAGGATGCATTTGGCGTGGGTATATGTTATGTGGAATGGTATCGCCCCAAATCCGACAATTTTGCTTGTTCACATATGCGCGGAACGTTTTTCGAACAGAGTAGGGTAGACTGGGTACGGTTGTGCCAGGGTACGGTTGTGCCAGTCGTCATATTAGCGAAACTATTAGGAATATCGCGGAGGGTGCAAGGGGAGATAGGAGCGGCGGGCCCGTCTGCACGTGTTTCACAATATTGCGTTAGCCATCGCGCGACATTAACGCTAGTAGAGGCCTATATTACTTTTTAACTGCTAAATGTAAATATTTTTATTTGATTTCTTTTAGAAATTGTTGTTATATTTGTACAGATAGCGTAAAGAGTGTTTTTCCTCGTTATAAGTTATATATTAGTAGTTAAATATCAGTGATTACTTTTTACGTAGATTATTGTGTAGTGTCATGGCGATTGGTTTTTTGTGAAGGAGTGTGTTGGGTACGGTTGTGCCATGTCTTCTGGGTAGGGTTGCTTTCCTGATTTTAATATTTATTAATATTTGTTTTTGTTTACCGTTATGCATAATTAGAAATGTTTAGTTAAATGTTTTGACTGATTTTAATATGGAGACTGTTATAATAAGTAGATGCTACAGTGCCTTATTAGTTACAAGCTATTGAAGTGTTCTCAGATTTTGTTTCTTTTGTTAAGTCAATGTTTAATTTTTCCAGAAGACGATTATATTACTATGTTAGATATTACTTACAAAAAAAGTGATTTTAGACCATTTTGGTGTATTTTTGAACCTTGTCAATACCGACCCCAAGCACTGTCACAACCGACCCCAGGGTGGGGTCGGTTGTGCCACTTTTTCTTTTTTGTAAATTGTCTCCTATGAGTTAATCCATTGTACTTAGGGACACATTTTAGTTTTTATACAGTAGCCAAATGTACAGTTTACTATAAAAAACACCTTTATGCCAGCTACAGGATGTGTTTTTTTTTTCAATTACTACTTACTTTTTAATTAAACAAAATGAGAAATTTTTGATAAAAATCAGAGTTTTTTGATTAAACCTGTACCAAAAATTCAAAAATGAATATTTTGTTTATTCCTTCGTTCAAATCCAAGATGAACTTATATACTAAAGACATCTTTTTGGTATTTTGATTTCTGATGAAGCAGTCATGAATTATCCTGCCTACCGCATGTCGACTTTTTTTTTGAGGTTACTTCGTTCTCCCCACTACCACTGGCTTATTTTTCAATATTTTTTAATGAAAACTTAACAGAATATTCTTGGAATGATGCTTAATAATGTTACAAATTTTAAGGATTTTAATAAAGAAGGTACTGTGAAAAAAAAAATCGCAAAAATACGCTACTTTTTTGGTCTCTGTGACCCTTTTCCCCCCTTAAATCGTTATATCTCAGAAACGGTGGCTCTTAGGCAAAAAAGTATTGATACATATTTTATAGATAATTTTATGGCCAACAATTTTTGTCTGGGGTAATTTATGATAAAACTTACCGAATTGCTTAAAATTGCGAAAAACTCATTTTTGTGACCTTTGACCTTGAGTAAATTTTTTTCCAAACACGAGAATTATGGGGAACTTTCAAATTTTATTTATAATTATGTTTTAAACGTTTTCACCAACTTTCAGCTTGTTGGGAATTTATGTACCCTCACTCTTGTTTTTTTGTCTAAATTGACCGGACTAATATTGAAAGACCCATTTTGTGATGAAATTTTCACAAAATATTTATGAAATGTTAATTTTTTTTATATAAAGAAGTTTTCAAGAAAATTGCGATTTTTCGGTTTACCTCCGCTAAATTTTATTAATTATGAGCATATGGGAAAAATAATCGTAAGAAAATCGGGTCGTTATCATAAGAGCTAATTGCATCAATACACACGCGTACAGACGGACATTTTAGCCAAATTTATTTGTTGGTATCTATAGCATCAAAATTCGGCGATACGCGGAAGGCGAATATTTAGAGCATTAAATATTTAGTTCATGCTTTGCCGCTGTACTAGGCCTATAGGTAAGTAGGTACTTGGAGTTGAAAAGTTGTTATATGTATGTCATAAACTACAATTGAAGCAACTGTTAACTGTTTTTAAATTAACTTAGATAGAAGACTACTTTACTTATAGCTCGTTGAAGACTTAAATCTTATAACCCATAACGTTGCCTATCGAAAGATATCAAATTGGTTAGGAAATACGACAAGCAGCGACAGGTTTAATTAACAACCATTTAAAACTAAAAATGGTTGATCGATTGTTTGAATTTCAATACTTGAGTAATTGAATATTTCTACACTGTAGCTGTTTACTTTTTATGTACTTAAAAAATGCTTTTACCGATAGTAGAGAAATGAAAGGAAGAATAAATTAAAAAGAAATGTCGCAATCAAAGGCGGAGGAGAAGTATTCCTTCCCGAGTAGCCAACTTCAAAGCAATTGCATATTACACGTTCCACTGCGTAATTATCTAGTTTTGCGCAGAAAACATTCGATTGCTCTCTATCTCAAGTCAAAGCAACTCCATTACCTTAAATTGCTCCAAAATACGAATGAATTCAGTTCGACCGCGTTAGACCGAACGGAATCTGTTCTGCACGGCTGTTGAGACTACTCTAAGCGAGCATCATGTTTTCTTATCTAAACGGCGGCATAAATTTGTTCGAAGCGATAATTGAGCCGATTCAAACGCGGCATGCCGACCGTGCTGGGTGCTGGCAATTTAATATTTCAGAAGTCTGGAATGCCTCGTTCGGTGCGAAACGCCCGTCCAGACGCACACCAAATCTCCTCGGCGTGGTTGTCAATCGTTCAAATAAAAGCATCCTGGCTCGAGTGGTGATGTTCATCTGGTCGAACGATAGGCAACCTGTGATAAAAATCTAATGATCGCCGGCGGCAAGAAAGTGAAAACCGTGGATGGATGCGAATCTGTTTTAAATCGCGCCCGACTATGCAATAACAGCGAAAGCAATTAGCCGGCCCCAAACGTGCGAAAACACATGCGCGCCGTGGCGGCTGTTATGTTGCACCGCGCGAAATTGAGGCAGATGTTAAGTATCTGACCCCGTCGACGACGATGATGACTATCCCAACCTCTGGTGGTGTTGCTGAGGCTGAAGATGGATTAGACTTGAGGAAAGTGAAAACGGGGAGCCTCAAATCAGGCGGCTGACAGAGTTCAAGTAAATTCATCTATGGCCGAGTGCCGTGGGGCCTCCCATGTGCAGATCCGAAAATAAACAAATCACATCACCCCTTGCCGTTTTATAATTTTTTCTTCAGCATCGGCCTGTGCCGGCTGGCTCACTAGTTCACCGTCCTGATCACTGGAATGGATTGGTCATTCGCGGAATGTACAGTACACGGCCTAAGGTCCCTAACCCCGACCGAGACATAAATAGTGTCCATCAATTCTCACGATTGCTCCACACGCTACTTTTGGAAGCAATCGGCCAAATTGATGGTAAAATATACAAAGCGAGCATTGCCGAGGAGTTGTGGCGCGAAGTTGGACTTATAAAAGATTTCATCTTTTATTTAGGTTTTTCTGCTTAAAGCAGTTAGAAGCTATTGAATAATGGAAAAAGCCTTTAAGCAGGCACTCGCACATGATCGTTTAGAGTAAAGATCCCAAAAGGAAGGAAAAACTCTTAGCAGCAGGTTAATTATCTTAGGCAGTAGTACACCTATCTCCAATCTTAATTTATGTAATTCGGTTAATTAACTCATTCGCATCAGGAACCAGATTCCCCAGAAGGCCCCTGGGGCAGTCATTCCGAATATTTTCCTCAGGATATGATCTGTTCCCGCAAATTGTTGTTCAGCCGACGACGAGTCTCGACGATCGATAACAGATGCCGCAATTCAGCCTGACGCAATTATACGTTTTAATTATAATCGATCGGTTTTCATTTATCACTGGGGCTGGCCACTGTCTTCGCTACTGCTTCTGCAATTCCTAAGATTCTAGACCGGCTTATCTGCGCAAATGCGACTTAATGCGCCTACTGAACTATGCTAGTCATTTGCATATCGGATCCAGTACATCTTCATTCTGCAAAATGTAAGGAGCTCGGACGGATCATTTCATTAAAAATATTTTGAGCCAAGCGCGTGTCTGGAGTGCACTGAGATGATGCTCGTATACTCGTGGCCACAATCAAAGCTCATGAGATCTCAATTAAAACGCTATTTAAATTGAACAGCTTCCGTGGGAGATTGTTGCCTGTGCCTACCGCTATAGGTGGCTATAGATAGGACTGAGAGGCTTGTGTGGCACTTGGTTGAAGTGTGCGCGTGCCACAATTATGATCAATTGATTTCGGACTGCTAATTGCTTGATCACTGTAATCATGTGAGATTATTTCCATTATTTTATCTTATTTGTTTAATTCACAACTTTGACTTAGTTTTTATGTAGCTATAAGTTGAAAATAAAAATAAATCGTAGAAAAGCCGGAATCCTAATAAAAGAAGAAGAAAACCAAATGTATACGAGTATATCGGGAAAGAAACAAAGTTGATGTTAACATCTATGGATCTTGATATTGCCGATCTATTTATTCCAAGAGTATGACTAAAGACCACATTTACAATACAGCGTTCAATATAATTGTGTTTAATTTACTGTCAGAAAAAAAAAATACTATAAAATGAAAAAGATGCAGAGGGTCAACACGATGTTTCAAACCTCGCCATGCTACTATTAGGCCTTACTTGAAAATGTTTCTATACTTAAGTATTCAAAGACATTTTGTGGCTTTATAACGCTTAAACTAAAAAAAATTTAGCACAGACACATATGTATGTTATGCATATGTAAAGCACTTGTTTATTCATTTTGGATTTTCTTCTAATTAGACACAGCTCATTAAAAGAACCGAATCGTATTTGATGTAATATTGCTAAATTTTATTATTTATATTATATGTCTCTCATATCTACACACAGAGAGACAACAAATTGCCATTTCCACTAAAAATCAAGAATTTTCATATAAAACAATGAATGGTTTTCAACATTCTAGAATATATATTATATACTATATATATATAATATATATACAGCCCTTGTTCATCGAATTAGGAACACTCGTAATTTTGTTGAAATGTTTTTTTATAGATTAAAAACGACATAAAGGGAATTTTTTTTTTTTTATTTATACTTGTTTATTTAGTTTATGAATTAGACCTTGGGTCTCTACTCTAGCATAAGATACAATAAATTCTTAAAAAACTACTAAATTAATAATACTTTGCCCATGCGACGGTGTTATGTTTGGCTCACTGATTCACTGCTGCTTAGACTTGGCTGGAGCTGATGGTGTTGATGGGGTTGTTTAGATATTTCTTCTTTATGGAGCGTCGATAGTCCTTGTAGAGCTGGTACGCTAGGTTGGCTGCTACTAGGGAGGTTAAGATCAGGAGCAACAGTTCGATGTTCCCCGGATTTACGTCAACTGGTTTGACGATGATCGAATTTATGACTTCCCCCGTGTTGGCCACTTGTTTCGTTTGTTTATGCCCCATTATGACTGCCGGGAGGTGCAGTCGAGAGCTGTATTTGTATCAGATCGATTGGGTCGATTCGCTTGAGTCTGCTATATTTTAGCGGAATTGCAAGCGTGTTTGCTGTCCTATTTGGATGTTTGCACAGTCGTTCGGCGTAATTTTTAGCAAGCCTTGCGATTTCTTTCTCTACCGTGTTGATGTTCATGTCTTTTAGTATGTTAATATTGCGTATATACCTTGGGGCACCTAGATTAAGGGAAAATAATATTAAAATAAATGTTCACTTTTTACATAGTATATTTAGTGGTTAAAAAATAAAGGGTACAATTTGTTGTAAAACATACTATTATAATATTTTGTAGAACTGCCCTTCGCATCTATAATATTTTATATCGAGGCTATTTTCCCACACATTGTTTATATTTTCTTTCAGGACTGCTATAGTAGGATTGAGGACTGAATAAACTTTAGATTTAAGGAGGCTCCAAACGTTCTCAATGGGATTAAGGTCAGGAGAATTGCCTGGCCAAGGAAGAATAGGGATATCAGAGCTGTTCAATAAATTTCTGATTGACCAAGCAATATGGCAGGGTGCACCATCGTGCTTAAAGTTGTAGGACATGTCGCAGGATCTTAAATAATTATAATGCGGTATAAAAATGTCCTGGAGCACTTCCTCGTACAAGTTCTTGGTCATAATTCCATCGACAAAAAACAGTGGTCCAGGTCCATCGGCAGAGATGCAAGACCATATCATAGTGGATGTTTCATGGTTCTTGCAACGCAATCTTCATTGTACCGCTCTCCTAGCCTCCTCCGGATGAATTGAGGGTTCTCCGTGACAGCTTCCAGCCTGCACTCGTCGCTAAATACTATCTGAAAGTGAAAAAAAAAATTGTTTTATCAGATATTTAGGTTCTTAGCGCAAAATAGTTCCAAAAATATGTTGATTCATTAATAATACGATAATTACCTTTTTAAAACCTGCTACTGTATAATGACTATAAGTTTTAGCCCACTGAAGCCTCAGTCGTCCCATCCTCGCCATGAGTTTTGGCTTTTTTACAGGTCGTCTTGATGTTAGGCTCGCTTCATATAATCGTCTCCTTAAGGTCATTGCTGATATTTGAATTCCTTCGCTTTGTATGACCTGGTGTAATGTGGTAAGAGATGCCAAACCATTTCCGCAGGCCTTTTGGATGACTCTACGGTCTGTTCGAGGTGTGGTTTTTCTTTTTTCGCGGGTATTTTGACACCTACTGTTGATATCCTATGGATTTTCCTGTAGTCCTTTAGATATTCTCATAAGAGTTTGAGGAAATAATTCCTCTTTTCTTGTGATTTCTCGAAAGGAAAACTTCCTTGTCTTCAGCAAGGCAATGATAGCTGCTTTTTTCACTGCTGATGTCATTAGCCTGTCCCATTTTTGTACTCTTGCAAGAATTCCTTGCAAAATATACAACTTCGCAAATGTCCGCAAAAGTTTGGAAAAAACTACTCTTCCGATTCCTTTAAACTCATACGCACAATCGCCTTTTAACGCACAGATAATAACTTGCCAAACACTTTTCAAAAAGTAATGAAATTCGTATTTTTCACTTAGTTTTCATAGTGACAAAATCGTCCTTAAAAACGGTTAAGGGACAATGGTGTTTACTAATTATGTTAAGTTCTGTTTAAAAAATTAATGGGATCAGGAAAAAACGACTCTCCTCGGAAAACCCGCAATTTAAATGTGTTGCAAATAGATATTTCCAAAAAATACGAAAAAGTGTTAGTGTTCCTAATTCGATGAACAGGGGCTGTATATAAAACACTGAACATCTAATTTTAGAACATCAGTCAACTCCTTTATGGATTGGTTAGTCAAACATATAATTAGATGAAGTGCTATTCTCAACTAAAAAAATACGTACAAACTTAGATTCAATTAGGTGAAAAATTTAATATGAAAGAGGAACAACACTAATATTTCTTACTTCGCTCCCGTTGGGAGCATAGGGCTTTTCCACACAAACTCGCTCCACTTCGAGTTTTTGCTTCCCTTTATATTCGCTATGCTAAATGGTTGATTCAACCGTGTGGTCCGAGCTTGATTTGAACCCGAGCCTTATGGATCGGCAGTCTAACACGCTTACCATATACAGCTAATACAATTGAAGAGGTTTTAGTCTATGCATGCATACAGATATCACCTAAAATTGCAGAAAAAATATACCAGTTCATCTTTTAGTTAGAACATTTCATTTTCTTAGCTTATCATCTGAAATTTTGGATACTTATGGGACAACAACAATAGACGAAAATATGAATTTTTAACCATTTATTAACGAATTAATCTCTTCAATCCTTTACGCTCGTGCACTAATTGTGTTTTGTGTCCTTTTTAGGATTCTTTTTAAAATAAATTAGAGCTTGCATCTTTAAATAAAGAAGTTAGAAGTTTACGTTAAAACAGCGCCAATATCAATATTTTCAAAATAAATAATAAGACAGTAAATCCATGCAACACTCCGTAAATCCACGTATACCCTTCCTACTATCTGCATTCATTTATTTCGCCCAGGTGTCCATTAAATGGTTCCTTTCAGAGTCTTTAAAGTTAAATATAACCTGAGATGTCAATTATACCTCCCTTACGAGAAAACAGAGCGCCTCACCTTAAAAAATATTTCCTACAGTTCTTCGCCGCCGCGTCGCCACAATTGTGTGTCCTTACGAAAGCCTCACGAGGCTAAAGACAAATCCCCAGCGGCAACAGAAACATTTTCACGAAATTTACGTTACAACTCGAGCTGTCTGGTGCTGTGTCACGAACTGCATTTCCCCGATTTATGATTGATCTCTTAATGGCACGTAATAGCATGGGTGGACATTAAAGATGAGGAAAACAACCTTTGGCGGCAAAATAATTTTTGCCTTAATTAGATGAAAGCGAAGGTGCTCTCTGCGCCTTAGTAATTGGACCTTCAAAAGACTCCACTCGAGCGCCAGATGGTTTCAATTGCTGGTTGCCATGAAAAATGGTTCTTGGGTTTAAGTAGATCGAGAATACAAATATCGCTTATTTTATAAAGAGGCTGGGCCTGACCCTGAACACTTGCGTTGAGATTAATTGCTGTCTGTCGCTTTCTAATTTCAGAATGCCATTGCAATCAGATTGGTTCCATAGGGCAGAGATGCGATCGGTTCACTGGACAATGCATGTGTCACAGCAATGTTACGGGAAGAAGGTGCGAGAAGTGTACTCCGGGTCACTGGAACATGACTGCAGGAATAGGTTGCAAGGATTGCCAATGTGACCAGTTTGGCTCGCGAAGCAGGGACTGCAACCCTTGGACTGGACAGTGCGATTGCAAAATTGGTGTGGCAGGAAGGAGATGTGATATGTGTCAGGAAGGGTTCTATGGGTTTTCAAGCAGTGGATGCAAAAGATGTGATCTTTGTCCTTCGGAAAGACATGTTTGCGATCCGGCAACTGGAAGATGTATTTGCCCTCCGAATAGTAATGGACCCGACTGTCTACAATGCTTTCCTGGGACATGGGGTTGGAAACCCCGGCATGGTTGCGACAAGTGTGATTGCGATGTATCTGGGTCGATAGGACAAACCTGTGACATGCACACTGGCCAGTGTATATGTCGACAAGGATATTCTGGACGAAGATGTGATACTTGTGCGGTTGGATATTTTGGATATTCTGAGTGCAAGCGTTGCAACTGTAATCCTGATGGGTCTCGAACGAGAAGTGATGGATTGATAGAATGCGACTCCTTGGGACAATGCCCTTGCAAGGTATCATGTCAAAAATCTTTAATATATGAAAATATCCTTTTACGTTTCTTACTTTACTAGGACCTAGTAACTGGACTTAAATGCGACACCTGCAAAGCAAGAACATTTGGACTCTCAAGGCATAACTTTGAGGGATGTACGCGATGCTTTTGTTTCGGACGATCTCAAGATTGTAAGCAGAGTGACCTTACTTGGGGCCATATTCGAATGCCAGATACCAGGAATCTTAGTGTCCACTACATCCAGATTGAGACAATTCCACAAAGGGACTATGAGTTTGTTGTAGTAAATCTTTGTCTAATAAAATTGTTGATGCTTTTTTACAAACATATTTTCCTCAGGTCGTTCAAATGGAGGGATCTCGGTCATATCAGCATGACGCAGAGATCAGTAGCATGAACGGTTTGAACTTGATTCCTAGATCAACTGGAAATGTTTCTATTGGGGCATATACTGCTTTTAATTATCCTTTATACTTTCAATTACCTCCTCAATTTTATGGAGACCGAACAAATAGTTACGGAGGTTTCTTGAGGTACAGTTTGCTTACAGATGGATGCAGTACTCAGTTGGATCGAAGCATTTTGAAAAAGTATCCAATAGCCCAAATTCATTCCCACAATAAACTTGTTATCGATTATTTCGAGGTGCGTATAAAGCCACGTAGTATTTAAGCATGTAAACTGTTTAATTAGCTTATGTTTCAAGCATTTATTAGCAAGACAATTTTTTAATGCACGACTTCATGACTTTAATTCATATACTATATCATGGTGCACGCAAGATGTGGGATTAGAAAACTATGGGGTCCATTGCGAATGTTATTTTTCAGTCCAATCGGAAGACGAGACACTAAAATGCCTTGCATTTCAGACTTAAACATGTGTCGTGGCTTTCGATTCGACGGAAAAACGACAAACACTATAGCCTCCTATAATGTTCATGTAATAATAACTGTTTGGAGACAGTTTGGAATATGATCCAGTTTTTTTCGTATATATTGTGGCTAAATTACCAGAGTTGTAAATTCATTACCCATTCGTAATTCCAATTCTATTCCTTGAAATTGAGGTTTTCTAATTCCATTCATTTCCATTAGTATTGGGAACTAGCAAAGGTAATTATGATTCCAAGAATTTAAAAAAAGAAATGCAATTCGTCATATATTCCAAACACCAATGGGAAGAGAATTCGAATGGAATTAAGCAGCAATTTAAAACCGATTTTAATTAGTTAATTGTCTTTCTAATTCCAGAATGCTTTAAGCTAGGAATTTCAAATTTGGTATATAGATATTTGGTTGAAATGTCTAGGTCAAGTTCGAAAATAATTGATAGTTTTATAGTATCGCCAAAATATAGTTTTATAGTATACAATACACTTTCAACGTAGAATTACGTCATTCCAGATGTTAAGTTACTAGAGGGTAAACTTGAGAGTTTCTTGTACAATAAAATCGGTTACACCCTTTATATACCAATCTTTGAATATAATAACCTAAAAACCAAAAGTTGGCACAGGAACTCTCGAACATATGATGAATTGGTAAAACTTTTTAGTGAAATTACACTACAATCGTACATATTTTAAAGCGAAAATCATAATTTAATGTAAATATGCATAAAATTAATAGAAACCTCGTTGTTTCTGTATAAATACATTATGGTCCTGTAAAATTGCATTATTTTGTAATTCTATAAAAAAAAATGAGAATTTCACAAAATAACATGAACAATACCCTACCAATTTGTAATTTTACATGTATTCCTAATATCAAATAAGAATATCTGTAAAACACCAAAATTTAAAAGTAATTTTCGTGTTATTGGGATTAGCACCCTATATATATCTGTGTGATTATATTATACATACTGCATTAACAAAATGCCCTAATTCACATGATTTTACACAGTACACCAACTCAAGAAAGAAACCAAAAATTTGTGCGTCTTACTGTAACTTTACACATTTCCCTTGTAAAGTTACAAACAATGTAACAATGTAAAGTTCATATGTATAATATAAAAGGGACTTTAAATGTAGCAGACATGAAGCGGTCTAATGATGTAGTGGGTACGTGGCTACACTAGAAGGCAAATGTCGCGAGTTCGAATCCCATCGGAGACCACACAAAACCAGAAGGCATTAAATTTGAAAATATGAAATATCCCTTTGAAATGTACAAGAAGATTTAAAAGAAAGAGCATATATTTTCAAGAAAAAATCCTAAAACACCAAAAAGAATTAAAAGGAACATCAAGTATAAATTTGTACATTATTTACATCATTGTCGAAAGTTATTTCAACAACCTTGTAAATTTACAACTATACTGAATATTTACATAAATGTCGAACTTTTTTTTTTTACATACTATTTATATGTTAAGCTAAAATTACAAATATCTAGTGTTTTCCTCTATGCGTGCTGAATTACACAGCTGTTGTGGCAACAAATTGCCACAACTTTTCTATTAAAAATATTTTACTTTTTTTTAATTGTTTGGAATGATAATTATCTTTACTAATTCTCATTTCTAATGGAAAGCAATTGAATTAAAAAATCTCAATTTCAAGGAATGGAAATTAGGTTGGAATTAATCCCTAATAGTATTATTACTTTATAAGATAGTATTACATATAATATTTTTTAGCCACCGAATTATTAGAAGCAGGAATTTTATTGTTCTTCACGTGTGTTGCAGAAGATCTGCTATTTAAGCACAGTTGCTCTGTAACGTCAACTTTCCTGTTCTGCTTTTGCTGCTACTTTGTTTTATCCCTTTTTATGAGAGAAATGAGGAGAACGAATATATAAAACATACCAAAATAGAGTGATTTTATATTTCATATAAAAATTTGAATGCTTCTAGAGCGGAACGAGAGATATTTCCACCAACGAAACGTACATTATACCTTTGCACGAGTCTTACTGGAGATACCATCAGAATGGACAGGAAATCAACAGAGCCGTGATGATGACTGCCTTAGAGAATATCAAACATATATTTTTACGGGGAACTTCCTGGGCTGATTTTACCGAAGTTGTGTAAGCTCCTGTCTCAAAATTTCAGTTTCAGATATATTATTTTCAAAACCCTTACAGCTTGCACAACGTCCATATGGACTCTGCCATATACCTCTCTGGGCTTACCAACAATTTAGCCCTTGGTGTAGAAAAATGCCACTGTTCCAACAGATACGAAGGTCTGTCCTGCCAAGATCCGGGCAGGGGCTACTACCGATGGCGTAATCACACTGAAACAGAACATCTATTCATGGAAGATCTCATTGGACGAGTCATTCCCTGCGAATGTAGTGGACGCAGTTTGGAATGCAACCGCGAAACTGGAGCGTGCTGGGTAAGTTTTCGAGATATTTAAAAATCAAAATATTTTTCCTTTATTGGCAGTTAATTTCCAGAATTGTGCAGATAACACTGGCGGCAACCATTGTGAGCGGTGCGCTGAAGGGTATTACGGTGACCCAAATGTAGGCGGGTGTAAACCATGCCCTTGTCCTGAAACAAATAGGAACTATGCCAGGGGATGCACGATTTGGCAAGGTCAAGTCAGCTGCATTTGCAAACCTGGGTATATAGGGCATTTGTGTGAAAAATGCGCACCAGGATATTTTGGATCACTGGAGAGGTACAATGCATCGTGCCAGCCATGCAATTGTATCCCTGATGGTAGCCTGTCTGAGGAGTGCGATGCTGAAAGCGGACAGTGCATTTGCAAACCTGGAGTAACTGGAAGACGATGTGAGTCTTGTGAGGCAGAGCGGCACTTTTTGGAGGATAAAATATGCAAATGTAACCTCTTTGGTTTGAAATTAGAATTTATTTTCTATAAATATTTATTTTAGTGTGTGACAACTGTTCTCTCATACTCATGGACTATGCAGCCTCTATCTCTCACCAGTTGAGAAGGGGTGTAGCGCATATGGATCTCTCCGGCATCCCTGCACCGTGGCTCAAATTGGAAGAATATGAAAAGAAATCAGATGAAGTTAAAGGGAAGCTAGTTGATGTTTTCGATGCTAAAGAAAAATTGCAAAATTTTGATGAAAATAGCCTTGAAAAGGTATGTTAAAAAGCAGTTTAAATTTTTAAGTTTTGAAGGTAGATTAGACAAGATAGAAGACCAACAACATGTTTTTTTTGTCTTCGTCCAGTGCTCTATCATTCGTCGACTTATACAGGCCATTTGTTGCTGCTCTGACAAGCGGTGTGGCGGTGCAGCGCACATACAAAAAAATGCAATAAAATAATTTAAAGGAAGAATTAAAATTATAACGTTAAACTGGATATACTTCGTGCCAAATCAAACGATATTGGTAGCCAATTGAACTAGCCAAATGTTGAATAATTTCCCACAGTAGAGCTATTGATTTACGAGATGTGCGTCTTTCAAAACAAAATCTTCCAATTTTAACCACAAAATGTCAATTTATCATTTAGTCAAGTCACTTTAGTCCAAAATATGGCTTCTGATCTAATAATGTTATATCCTTAATTATTTGATCGGTTTATTTTAGTGTTTTCAAAAAAATATTAAAAATCGAGAACGAGATCAGTATAGCAAAAAATGTTATTCACGGTAAAAATTCACAACAAATGGTTTTATGCGAATAGCGCGCTTTGTATGGTTCCGAGACACCAATTAAGGTTATTATGACAATAAAAGACAAAATGCGATTCCCCAAAATAATGATCTCTCCAATTTTTTACGTACAACGAACGGTTTAGCCAAAAAATTGCTTCAAATTTTCAGTCATCTATTGCGCTACTATCGAAGCACTTTTTTGCCTAAACCGTTCGTCGTACGTAAAAACTGGAACAGATAATTTTTAATATTTTATTGAAAACACTCAAATAACCGATAACTAAATGAAGGATATACTTTAATAGATCAGAAAAGTATATCACTGGACTAATTTGTTGTCCGTGGCTTGGACGGCGGCCGAGGTCCACGCCGGTCCACGGGTCATCCGGGCGTTGGACGGCTGCAAGCCGAGGTGGTGGCCACGACGAGCCGTGACCCTGGTGCTGCTGGCCAGTTCCTGGACGCTTCCCTCCGCAGTTTCTGAAGCAGGATGCCTTCCTGCGAACGGAGCACCTTCCGCATCGAAGGCGGGGTGGCCGTCTTCCTGGATTTCCGACGGACGTCGGCTGGCGGAGCTGGTGTGGTCAAAAATTTGGCCGCTGGTTCGGGTGCCGGCGTCTGCGATGGGCGCGACTCCCATGCACTGCTTCCGCTGGGTGGCATCTGGCTGGATCGATCTGAACATCGAGGGATGTTAGAGGCGTCGCGGCCGTGTCGAACGCCGCACGGGAGCCTCCGCGCTGCTCTGGGCGTTGCTGGAGGGCAGAGTGCTTCTGGTTGGCGGTGCCGATGAGCGCTCCGGCTGTTCCTCGGCGGTTGTGGGCGCCGCCAGGCCCAATGAGGCCTCGATTTGCCGGAGGAGTTCGGACGGGGATTCGTCTACTCCACCCTCGTCGGTCTCAGACAGGTCGAGGTCTAGAGCCAAAATATTCTCCTCGAGTTGTTGCATCTCTGCGACTTCCATTGCTACTGATCCTGCTGCTCGTCCGCTTCGCCCTTTTATAGCGATTTTCTGGTCTACGGCGGCTAGGAAGTACTGCCGCCTCCGGCTGACGCTGGCCACGGTATTTCTTGGTCTAGGGGTTGGTCGGTGTTGGCCACGGTATGCGGGTTCTGGTGAGGAGGTTGGCCGGTGTTGGCCACGGGATCTAGGTTCTGGTCAGGAGGTTGGCCGGTGTTGGCCACGGTATGCGGGTTGTGGTCATGAGTTTGGCCGGTGTTGGCCACGGTATCCAGGCTCTGGTCTGGCGGTTGGCCGGTGTTGGCCACGGAATGCGAGTTCTGTTCAGGTGGTTGGCCGGTGTTGGCCACGGACTGCGAATTCTATGCTCGCCGTTCGACTCAGGCTCTGTTGCAAAGCCTCCCGGGGCTTTATAGGCAACGTTCCGTGGTGCAAAGCCACGGGGCTCGTAAGAAGTAAACACTAGACATGTATTTGGCTTAGTTTTGAATCAATTCAAAAGTGAACTTAATGGCAAGGTGCATTTAACATCACAGATATTAACTTCGAACTTCACGAGGTTATTATAATAATTTCTCAGGTAGAAATAAAATAAAGGACCCCGCATGTTTTGTATTGGAAATGGCTCCCAATCGATTACGATGAAATTTTGATGTGTTGTAGCCCTGAAATTATGATCAAATGTTCTCATGGGCATGAAATGATTCTATGGCTAGTTTCGACGCTACAGGATTGAAGATATACGTTATTGCAGATGATGAGGTATGTATGTAACTTCTATACTACCAATGCCAATGGGCCGATTGAGCCCATATTCAACCATGTAAAAGTTATTTTGCAAGAAAGCTTTATAGGTAGGTGCTGTTGTTCACCCCAAGGGTGTAAAAGGGGTTATAAGTATTTGAATGCAAAAAAATATTTATTTATCCGGTTCACTTCCAACTATGCATATGTTTATGTTGTGTTCTCTACAACACAAATAATGGAACACGTATGACGTATTTCATCAATATGTTGTTTTACCTTAGCTTACATTCGTAAATAAATAATCTAATTCTGTTATTTGTTGACTTTCGCAAGGGACTCTATCTGCAATAGTAGAAGTATATGAACATTGTTGACATTTTTGGGATGAACACTAAAACAGTGGTTGTTTGTTGTATGTATGTTGTATGAGTTTGGTGTCGGGAGTTCAAGCAAAGTTTTAAGTAAATCTGATCATGAAATATTTATCTCCATTTAAAGACTTATACCCCTTGTGGGTTAAATTTGGTCAAATGCTGAAATACGTGATCCATTACTTACGTTGTAGAGTGTTTATGCAAAGTTTCATGTAAATCGGACAAAAAAATATTTTTCTGCATACAAAGATCTACTATATAACCTCTTTAACCACTTTGAGGGTTGAATTTAGACAACAGCTTAAAGCTTTCTCGCAAAATAACTTATATATGGTGTGAATATGGGCTGAATCGGTCAATTGGCATAGAAGTTGCATACCTCATCATCGTAAGAACTGACATCTTCACTCTTCAGTGTCGTGTACCCCCGAAACTAGCCCATGAGAACATTTGGTCGAGAACTAAAACATATCAAAATTTTAGCATGATCGACTGAAAGCCATTTCCCATACAAAATTTTTTTCGTCGTGATTTTACCAAATTCCAAATTTTTAATTGTTCAAAATTGCAGCTTTAATTGACTCTTTGACTGTATTTTGAAAAGTTTATGTTTCCCTAAAATATTCTTTGACAAAATATAAAATTCTCTATATTTATTACTAATTAAAAAATTCCATTCTAGCTCTCCTCATTTGCTGAAAATAATAAATACCTCTGGCGGAAATTGGAAGGCGTCGCAATCAAACGAAACATCCTATCTGGATCGTTGGACCAAAATTCAACTGAAGCTCTTTCCTTCACTAAAGCTCTTCACGATGCAATCCTCCAAACAATATTTTCCCTAAACTACTATGGCAGTCATGATCACCATATCAACCTACCAACAGCGCTAGAAGAAGCACGTCGAAACCTTGAGGAAATAAGATACCAAGACATGTCTTCGTTTGGAATGCGAGAAGCTTGGGAATGCGCCTTCGAGTTGTATTACTACTTCGGTAACACATCCGATCTTGTACAAGACCAACAAGTTGCTGTAGAGATACTTTTGAGAGACTTGAACAACACAAATGTTCGGATGTACGACACACAGAGGAATGTCGACAAGACCCAAGAACTGTTAGGAGCAACCGAAGATGCTATGGAGCATGTGAAGAACATAAAAAGCTACGTCGTCGAATACAATGGAGAGGTGTATTATATTGGAGAAAAAATTGTTGAGTTGCTGAACAACAGTTTTATTACTGAAACCGATACGATTATTGGTATGGTCGAAAATGGGCTAGAGGATATTCAAAGAAATGTGGAAAATGTTATAAAACTGAGGAACATGTTAGCGGATAGTCTGGCAGATAGTGAAGAGCTTCGAAATGATATTAAAAAAAAACTGGTCCCAAAGGCGTGGAGACATTCAAACCGTTTGATGGATCTGTCAAAAAAATATGTGAGACAGTTTCAGACTACCAAAGATGGAGCTAGGGTCGCACTTTTAGCTAGGTAAAATTGTTTAGTCCTTTATCTTATTATTATTATCGAATTCTTTTTTAAATTTTTAATTTATCTTCAGTTCAGCTCATAAAAATATATCGAACGCGATAGAGGCTGCTAAAGAAGCTACCACGGAAGCGAAAAACAGTGTAATTACTGCGGAAGAAAGGTTATATCCTTCCAGTGGCGAATCGGTGGTTGATCGCGCAAAGACTTCGTTGGGAAAATCAAAATTACTCAAAAAGGATGCCGTAAAAGAGATGCGAAAAATTGATGGTAAAAATAAAATTTTTTGTGTGTAATTTGCAAAAAATTAACAACGAGAAAATAAATTATTATTTTTTTTCCCCTTTTTTTTGTCGGGGGAATAACTCATATTTAAGTGGAAAGATTTTCGGCAACTTACCGCGGGATGATTTTGATTTTACCAGCAGCACCGGTATAATCTGCAGAGGAGAGGCGAACACGTAACTAAACCGCCAGTACGAAAAGAACCACAAAAAGTGTAAACTTTTTGAAACTTCGGGTTAAAATTCAAAATCAAAATCATCGCGCGGTAAGTCGCCGAAAAACTTTTTCTTTGAATATAAATTATTATTATGTTTAAAACCAGGGTTGCAACTCGTTCTGAAGCAGCAGGAGGATAAGGTGGAGTCGATCAAGTCCACTATCTGGCAGGCTGGGTTCAAAAACAACAATATCTCGGTCTCCTTGGAGGCGCTAGACAATGAGGCTAGCATGAATAAGATTAAAAGCGGAATAGACCTTGCTACGAAAATTTCGGACCAAATGCGAACTGAGAGTAGAAAAGCAGTTGATATCAAGTCTGATATCTACAAACTGAGGCAGAAATTCGCTACTCTGGAACCGGAGTGGGATACTCAGCTGGGTCTTGCTGAAGAAAATATTTCCCAGACTTTAAGTAATATAAGGATGGCTAACAGTTCTTTGCACAATATCGAAATGCACGCAAACAAGGCTAATGAAGAGTTTCAGCTGTGGAACAATAGTGTGTCAAAGCAGCTACAAGATCTTAAAGACAAAATCGCTAGAGCAAGACATGCTGCACAAGGAGTAAGATTTTTTTGTTTTAAATTATAAAATTACCTAAACTATTAACATATTACAGATTAAAGTGTCTATCGAATCCTTAAAAGAGAAATGCGTTCGATCGTACCTCCCACTGTCCTACGGCCTTTCTACCTCCAATACCATAAAATTATCATTTGCACTGCCCAGTAAAAATGGAAATTCACCATTACTGTATATACAAGGGCAGGATAGAAGATTTATAGCTTTGGAACTGTCTAAAAGAAAAATTCGTCTTATATGGAATCTGGGAGGGCGAACTGGCGTCATTACTCATCCCTTAGAAGTTCAAAGCAGGGATCCTAAGTACGATGATGCCTGGTATTATATCGAAGCGAATAGGACTCTGAACATAGGAAACCTGCTAGTTCGAAGAATGACAAATAGCGGTACTCTAAGCTCTTCACATCACTACACAGCTGTGACGGATTCAGAGTTTACGCGCTTCTTTACAACACCAAGTAATCGAATCTGGCTGGGTGGTGTCCCTAACGACCTTCGAGCTAAAGAGCTTCAAACGACGCCTGGATTAAATATTGTGCTCCACCAAATTTACATTGACAATAAACCTATGGGACTCTGGAATTTTGTGCACTCTGAAGGTAAATGCGAAGGAGCTGAGCTTGGACCTCAAGAAGCCTCCACATCATCAAATGCTCGCCACTTCAACGGTGCAGGATATGCTGAAGTTCAAAAATCTCGTCCACGACCTTATCGTAAAAATTTGTTTGCGCTACAAATGACCTTTAAAACGTTAGATGAGAATGCTTTGCTGTTCTTAGCGGTTGATAATAAAAATGTGCGTAACTAGCACTTCGTCAATTTTAATAATTTTAACTTTTTTTCACATTTTTTATATTTGCAGAATCGCTCTGTGTCAGTCACATTAAGTAGTGGACGAATCGTGTTTAGGATTGACTACGGTGATGAATCGAAACTAGAGATAAACACTACCAAAGAGTACAATACCGGGAAGTGGGTGAAGATTGAAGCGGCTCGAGAATTTGTCCCAAAACGCGGCACGGAAAATGGAAGCTTAAAGGTTAATACTGAGGAGCCGTTGAGTGGATCGCCAACAAGGCCAATTACTGGTCAGATGTTGCCTGATTTGTCGAAGGCTGTTTATTACCTTGGAGGAGTTCCACCTGGTAAGTTTTGTCCAATAAACATAGTCAACAAATTAAAGAGAACAATTTTGTGTGCAAAGTCGATTTATTTCATTTTATTTATATTTTTTAATCATAAATAAATTGTAAAGAGAATTTCCGCCATAGAAAGATGCGCCAAAATTTGTATTCGCAAAGCTTTCAATAGGTGCGGTAGGCTTACAGACATCACTCTCAAAGCTGAACTGGTGGTTATTTGATGTTTGCTCATATAGACAACGAGTCCACGGTCATCCATTTCCTTTTCACCAGAGTACACATTTTACATGTGTTTTGAATACATTACCGGCACATTTGGCATCAAAGAGTAGTAGAATTGAATACGGGCTAAACATATAATATATTTATTAGACACTTACCTTTCTAGCGCTTAATTAATTTCCAGGTGCTGTTCCATGTCACTACCTATTTCTTTTGTAACTTTGCATCATTGATTATGTAGCTTTCGAAGAAAAAGATTAAATGATTTTAATGTATGGCGAATGTATTATATATATTTCGTATAGTTTTGTATGCATGCATCTATCCATGCATTTTAGTAATCAACGCATATCCACCGTCTCATTTCGAAAGGTAGAAGCAAAACTAGTCGTTCCAAAATCCAACTGCAGTGACAAGAAAGTTTATATGCAATGTCGACGGGTGAAACCGGCGGGGCCTTTTCTAATTTTCTGCGTGACGAAATCAATGAATGTATTATGCCGGTGTATGGCGCATGCACTTGCACATTTTAAGTGGGAAGATTGTTTTCTTTATTTTATCTACCACGTTTCCTACAAATCAAACAAACAAATGCATGCATGCAATGTATTTTCAAAGCGTTCTTCACTGCTGTTGCCAAGCTATAGTTGAGTTTGCATATAGCTGATTACCACCCGTGGTTGAACCAGCCACCATAGCAAAAGTCAGCTGGGAAAAGTAATAAACAATCCACCTCGCTCGTTTTCGAGATTTTTACAAAAGAAGTCCAATATACAAAATAACTTTTCTTAGAAAATCCGCCGATTTCCAAATAAAAAATACAAGGAAATTAGCTTCTATTAATTATTACTACAAATTTAATACATAACTACGTTTCCGTCAAGAATGAAGCAATATTAAATAATTATAATTAATAAAGCGGTTTGCAATAAACGTAGTTTTGCAGTAAATGCGTAGTATTAAATAATTTAAATACTTTCCCTTATGTTCTTTATTTCGAAAACAGCGAATTTTAGGCATTTTGTACAAGGAAAATACCTCGAATATGATAGAATCCCCCAGCCGTCCTATACCCGGGTGACATGTCTTCGTCTCACCAGCACTGATTAAATATATCAAAATATCAATCTACCTGATTATAAATTGTCGATTTGGTGACAGTGCGATAAGTTACGAACCACCTTTTGTGTTTGGCACTCTTCTCATAAATTACTTATTTTGTTTTTTCAAGGTTGCAGGTCCCTTCTCCTTACTCGATTGCTCGTAATTATTTAAGATTGATCAGTATATACATTTAGTACTACCTATACAAGGTTTTTACTTTGGCACCACAAAATTTCAACTTTAAATTTTATGGCATTTAATTCAAAACTGGGTGGGGAAAATACGACCCAATTTCCTTTCATTTTTTATTTGTCACGTTTTAGGCTTCAGATCGGGCACAACGAAAGCACCAGGGGCCGACTACCCATTCCTAGGCTGCATGATGGACGTACAAATAAACGGAGAAACTTACGATCCGCTTGAGAGCTCGTCCTACTTTGGAGTAGAGCAGTCCTGCAAAGAAGTCATCACGAAGTAAAAAAAAATTATTTTCCATAAAATGAAAAAAACTCTTAAACACCAAAACATTTTGTTACAGAGCTGGGTTCTTTGGTACTGGCTATATAGAGCTTCCATCCCAATCGCTACGGAAGCGCGCGAATGCAGGATTTGTCTTCCGCACCCTCCAGCCAGACTGCCTACTTCTGCTGTCTGCCTACCCGCCCCAAGTAAGCGAGGACTACGATGCCAAAGATATTAAAGGGAACTACTCCGTTAGCCTGCTGGATGGCAGAATAAGCGTCTGGATAAATACTGGGCGTGATTCAGTCCAGCTGCTGTCCAACGTGAGTGTAAACGATGGCGAGTATCACGTCATAAATATTCTAAAGATGGGACGGAAAATTGAGCTGATGGTGGACGATGAGCTTCAGGCAACGAAAGCTCTGTTAGCATCACCCACAGCCGTTAATATGCCCAAGGATGCCGGGGGACTGTACTTTGGAGGGATTCCAAACATTAACGAGTATAAATCACTGGCGCCCACTTTCATTGGACTTGAAGGCACCATACGCGATGTTGTCATCAACAACAAGACTGTGCCATTTAGCGATGCTTTGAGCTTTTCGAATGCACAAATCGGACGAGCTGGACCACAAATGGGGATAAACAGCGCCTTCGTTGATGTTTTGCTAAAGACGGAACCCATTGGAAAGAGTTTCATGGCCAGCAGAGAGGGATGCCAGAGGGTATGTAATTTTCAAGTTTTGAGATTTTGAAAGTAATTCAGTATAAAACTGTGCTACCAATTTTCAGGCATTTCCTATTAAGCATGATTTAATATAGAAGCAGGGTCTGCTACCTGTTGTTGGTTGTAATTAGTTACCTTTGTCATTTCCATCATTTTAACCCAATTTAATATTTGTGATATTTCAACCCTTCGAGCGAAGACCGAATCGTTTAGACACCAATTTTTCTTCTATTCGCCACAACTTTGAGGGCGGGGAAGATTTTATGTTTTTCCTAGGTTCACTAGATTTAAAGTTATAGCGGTTAGGAAAGTGCTTGGAGTCTTTGTGACCCCATCTGCGCAAGTAAGTTCCATAGAGAAAATCTGTGCTCAAAGTTAAAAAGGGAAAAAAGATTACATCTTCTTGATAGTACACCTCCAAAATCAACCCAAATGAGATTGCTAGCAGTTCTTTTTGTATATGTAGTACAAACTTGCATGTAAGAAGGCCTCTTTCCAAATTGCGGATTTTGAGAAGACCGTTGAAAACAAATTTTTACCATCAACCAGTTTCGCTATTACATTTTCAGTAGATACTTGTATTGGTAATTTTGTTTAAAATATCAATAGTTCAGTAGCAGGAGAAGAATCTCTGGTTTCTCGCGCCGCCATCATGAAGCAATAGCACTGAAAAATCGTGATCTTTCGAAATACGAATATCTCTTAACCAATGGGCATTATGATACAAATCGTTATTTCAAATTTTACTGAGGACATAATTTCCTACATTTTATATTTAAAATATTTTACCGTACATTAAATAATCAAAAAGCCGTAAACCCAGTGAAATGGAGAACATTGGCAAAAACATTCTGTCTGTTTGGAGGATATTTTATTACAAATGGTATTTGATATAATTTATAATTTCATTTTTATATATATTATATTATATAAGTATTTATTTTATAATTTTTCAGCGGCGTGGGGTAGATAGCTACTTAAGTACTCAATTAAAAGCAATTAAAATCTTTGAGTATCTACTACTGAATAAGATTTTAACAATGTTTATAAAAAATATATTTCTACGATTATATCTCATCCATAAAGAACATACTCAAAATCATAAAGTCCTGTCTTTTTAGAAATGGTTAGAAGTTGACCACCCCTTAACATACAGTTTTTGCTTGCCTTGAGCCCTCCTATCTCCTCGGCCGTCCTTACTTCAAACACCCTATGTAATAAAATATGCTCGAAACTAACCGCATTGCGAATTTTTAACAGACAATATTCTTCATTCCACAGGTCTCTCATTCGTTGATTATCAGATATAAAAAAAATATTTTTGGTGAAAGTTGTAGGATATTATATCCTCTGTAAAATTGAAACTAACAAATATTATCTTAGTAGCCAAGTCATGAGAGATATTTAAAAAAAAAACCGATTTCGTCTGTCATTGATCCAAGATGTCGATGCGAGCGGAAGAGGATCAAAAGGTACGTTGCCGGGATTAAGTCCGAGAAAGGTAGACTTTGGGGTCGAAATAATTAATTCCTAAAATCTGATTGGAATTGACGGAGAATGGCATCCTTTAAGATATATCCAAAGTCCCCCGAAATCCCCGCATTGACTTTTTTTACAGTCGCTTTCAAAGTATAGAGAATTCATAATAACGATGGATAATTGTTAAGATTAACTGCGTTATTTCCGATTTCGATAAAATTGAAACATGTCATAAAGGAGGTCATTCTGAGAAACTTTTTATTTGAACATTGCCGCGGAAACCTACAGCAAAAAAAATACACGCATACACAAATTTCAGTCAGTAGACATTTTTCCTTCGGAAACCGTGTTTTTTTGCCTTCTAGGTTTTCGAGGCATATGTCCAAACGCAAAGTTTCTCAGAATGACCTACTTTATGACATATTTCAACTTCATCCAAATCGGAAGTAACGCAGTTAATCTTAACAATTACCCATCATCACTGTAAATTAAATATATGTACTTTGAAAGCGACTGTACAAAAAGACAATGCGGGGATTTCAAGGGACTTTGGATCAGTGTGACATATGTGTCCCCATGGGGACAAATAATCACATTTTCAGGATTTTGATTCCATTGTCACCCCTTTGGGTGAAGTCCCGCATTACATGCCCTCTAAATATATAATAAATTCGCTTATGAAGCGAACCGAAATACCATTTCAATCATTATATTATCTAAAAACCACTCTTCAGTCTATGTATAAAAATATCAGCACTTTACTTCTGAATTGCAAGCAACTTAATAGTTTACTTTAATTCATTTTTGCCATTTGCACCTAGCAAAGAATTATGTAAAAATCGCTAAAATATGATTTTTCAAAAAAACATCAAAACCGCGTCGATGCCCACAGTTTTCTGAAGGTGAATTGTGCATCGAAGCGGTTTTGATGCATTTTGTTCAGTTATTATCATTATTTTTGTTATAAAAGGAATTGTTTGTTTATTTCTACATTTGCTTTTTTTTGTGAGAAATACATACATTTATTTATATTCACGGAAGAATTTAATTTGAAAAGGCTGTTATATTTTTCCTATTAAAGAGTTAGTCTCTGTCCCTTCTAGTAGTATTGTCACGCTGAAAACTAATTGTCCCGCTTCAAAATATTTGTCCCTGGAAATTGTCTCCTGAATTTTTTTTCATATATCACACTGCTTTGGATATATCTTAAAGGGTACCATTCTGGGTCGATTCCAACCCTCAGATTTTTTCATTTAATTATTCTTAGGTATTGACAATATTTTTGTTATCTTTCTTGGACTAATTGTTAATTGACTTTCTAAATCCCTGGAAAACTCCCAGCTTTTGAACTAGTGCTGTAATTTTTCATACTGTTTTAAAGCCGCAAGATAAAAATTAATATAGTTTTAATTCTACGGATGAACCTTTCAATATACTTCGGAGCTCATATTGTTTCTTTATACTCAAAATCAAAGGAAGTAAAAATAACTCATGAACATTAGCTGGGTTCCATTGGTCAGTGTAAAGTTCTCAGGAGTAATTTGCAATTAGAACGCAAGTTTGCTTTGTCAGGAGAAAACCATATCTACTCGCCAGAAAGAGCTTGAGTAGTTGCGAAGAGATTGTAATTTTTAGGAATACTTTACACAGCCCAATGCTGCTATTATCGCAGAACAATATTTAAGAAATTAATGGAAAGTTAATAGTGATTCTTTCAAAATGATACGGTTGATTTTCGAGAAAAATTTTTTTCGCGTTTGCAATAATTAGAAAAGAATGAATGTTAATTTCAGTTTTTTATTTTTTTTTAAGTAGTAGTCGCTCTAAGAATTTGAAAAAAATTGGTTTTTTTCGTTTGCATATTAACTTTTAACCCAGTTTTTGAGAGTGTACGACCCTGGCATAGCAGATTAAGAGTAAGTTGACTTGTTCCGAGGTGTGTCCCGTTCGAAATCTTTAAAATCGTTTTTCTCTAAACCACAATTTTTCAAAACCTTCAGTAGGTACCTTAGCCGCAATTTCCGGAAGCGCGATTGTGTTGATACAATTTTTTACATGCATTTAAATGTAAATAAAAGAACAAAAACAACACTTTTTTCTTCGTATCATTTCTGTCATTTTCAATTTTTAAACCTCTCGGCGCTCTGGACAATAGCCAAAAGAAACAGGCGATGCAAAATTCTTCTGCTCTGGAGCCCTCCACTTTCTTATTGGAAATATTTCATATATAATCAAAGGTTGAATAAATATTTGTAAAAAATTATTACAACATCTCTTACAGATCCCGATAAAAAAAATTTCTAAATTCCTCAATTCTTGCCTATAAAACGGCCATTACCCCCGTAACCTCGTGCAATGGTTACGCTTATCTACATTCTACATACATACATATGTATCGATCTCAGAAAAACTAACTTCTTTCCTCGGTTTTTGCCAGCTGGCAAGATAGGTAGCAATATACATATACTAAATATTTATTGGTCAATAGTTAGCGGTCGCTGTAATTCTGATTTTTGAGCAACAATCACTTGACACAGTAATGTGGAATAAAAAAATGCCTTTCATTTTGGTCTTCGTGAAACCTACCTGACAAAAGCTATGTGAAAAATACCTTTATTAAATTGTAGACATACTTATTCTATTCTAAAGTTGTTATAATTTCTTTTAAGATATGGATATCGCGATCATGCATCCATTCATTCCAATTTTGAACTCACAATTTTTGCATGCATGGTTTTTCTGAAAACATACTAAATATCATATTTTCACATAGTAAAGTCAGTTTTCTGATAGGCCTTAATTTTTTTCTTATAGGGAAATTGTTGACGGTCGCAAGTACTAACCAACTATTCTACTACTTGACACGTTGTGCGGTCCTCTTGGAGTGTTCTTAACTGCTTTATAAACATTGCAATCACTGACAAATAAAACTGAAGCTGATAGCACTAATAGACCAGAATAACAATGGAAAGACGCTATTAACTCAAAAATTTAAAAGGGAAAGGTTTCTCACGTTCAGTAACACACTTATTTTCATGCCATATATTAGAAATAGCAACAATATTTCTTTACTCATTTTGATCATCCCTATGTTTATAATTTCAATTTTTTATTTTATTTATTTCTGCTTCACTGCTTTGTAAATTCAATGCTATCATAATGTGTACTTCTAATACAAGTTTTTATACATATTCAAATAAATTTTTTGTGACGATTGGAAGGATATTGGTTTTAATCACAATTTTTAGAGGTATCGGTGTGCTTTTAAAAAGGTAATCGTATTTGTATATACATATGTACTAATGCTTTCTAATAATGTAAGTCGACGAAAAGGTGTATAAAAGTAAAATTACAGGTTTATATGATATGTTTAGCGTAAGTTTGAGTGAATAGTTTTTAAAATATTATTATATGTATAGTGGTCTTCCAATATTTTTTGTTAATGCTACTAAATTCGTGGTTTAGTATGCTAATAGTTGATTTTCTTTTATGAATCATCACAACTATTCAACCCGACAGTTCAGAAACAAGGCTCCCTTTTTTTGACTCAAACCAAATATTATTAACATTTTTATAAAAAAACAAATAATAAATTAATTTACCGACCGTAGAGTGGGTATACTTTTACTTGTACACAAAACTTTTTTACCATTACTTTTTTCTCAAATGTCACAAATATAGGAATAGAAAAAGCTGTTGAATATTAATATAATAATTTTTTTAACTGTTAGTATTTTTTTAATGTCAACATATTTTCCCTGTAGTTGCACATGATTTTTCAGCATTTCATTTGGAGTCCTTTGCAGTTTATTTATGTGGGTTTTAGTACAGCCAGCTCAGACAGGGACATTATAAGTTAAAACAGGCCCGAATATGAGTCCATAAATATTCAATACGGGCTGACTCGTATCCGGCGTTGCCTCGGAGCAATCAATTTTCTGAAAAGAGTAAAACCTTAATCAAAGTACGACCGAATTAGAAAGTATGAATATTGTAATAAGAACATAACTAACCGTTAGAGTAAAAAAGTGCTCGAGAACTCAAATGGAAGAAAGGTCACCCTTAATTCTTCAAATCTAAGAACTAAATTAAGGTCAATTTCTCTACCTTGCATTTAATGTCACGTATAACAAATGTGATTTAAAATAATAAAAAAATTTTAATAATTTGATAATGGGGTTTTGTGTCAGACTTCTCAGTATTTTGCTAGAAACCTTCACATATTTCTGTACTATTGAAGTGTTTTGGTGTCTGTAGGTATAGCCCGCTTCGCAATCCCTACACCATAGCTATATTATAATAGTATAAAATGTTTGAACATAATTTAGCTAATAAAGTTTGATAAGATAAAAAACATCAAAAATAAGTGTACGAAACACGTGAAAGTAAAATTCATAAAGAATGAATCACAAAGAAAAAAAAACTGTCGACAAAACCTACAAATAAAAAAAAATTAAAGTCGATGCGGCCGAAAATTTTCAAAAATGCATTAAAATAATCGTGACTCCGAAAACTACGCAAAATCGCGGGACATACATGGGGGTGATTCGGATACCCCTCAATATGAGGCACCTAAATTTTACCTTTGGACGTCACTTCTTCGACCACCCAGTATATTATTTCTCATGCCCATCCCTTTTCCTACACAAATACTGCACCATACGATGCGTTTTTGCTTCCACATCTGACATCGCATAACCACTTTGCGTTACAATGTCCTGTTTGGGTAAAAATTTACGTTTAAAAGAATAAAAATTGCAACAGTGGCTAACGTCTCTAATGGGTACGCATCTCACAAACACCAGGGGCAAACGTCTCTAATGAGTACGCAACTCAGAAACACATTTTTACCAGTAAAATAAGCGAAAACGAGCATTAGCTGGCTATTTTATATACCTTTGACAACTTATAAATAACCGTTCGTGCGCACGACTGTAAAATGAATGGGATGATAGATCTCACCTAGACAAACAATAAATCGTATGGTTTTATTAAGAGTTACAGAGTGATTTATATATTCGGGATGAATATTAGTATTTTATTTTTATCTTTTGATCTACCCAACGCGACAGCGACATCAAACTTACGCCGGCTAACTAATGTGCTTTCCGAAAATGCCACCACTGTTCATCTACCTCTACCACTGCAGGTACACTCACTTGTGAAAATGAAAAAGACGCTCTAAAATTTCCTGAACTTCACATTTCTTCCACATTTTCTCCCAAATTTATGTAATCAATACAACTATTTGTTATTTTTATTGAATTGCCAATTTTGCTACCTTTTAAACAAATGAAAACTTTTGTTGTTAGTATTAACTGAACTTTTGTCTCAAATCAACATTTACTTCCTACATAGACTTACAAAGAATATTTGTGCTTATTACGTACTTATGTTCTGGTTGAAAATATATATAGTACATAAAATAAAATTTATGCCTACTTACTTTAACTTTAAGGTGTTTGTTAAGCTGTACTCCTAGTTTATACTTTAAAATTAATATTTCATTATCCCGGAAAGTAGTTGTTTATGCTATTTTTATTTGAATCTTCTTTAGGTTGGCAGTTATTCCTACGAACCGAACGCTTTTAAATTCGGAGATGGTCCCAATAGCCACTCACAACTAAACATCCCCGTAAGGCACTTCTGGCAGAAAAATTTCATCATACAATTCGACTTTCGTACCTTTTATCCCAACGGAGTAATCCTTGTAGCGCCAGGTACAAAAGAGAAGCATAAACACTTCGTTTCTTTACTTCTTAAAGACGGCCACCTATATCTCATTGTTCGAGGGCGAAGAAAAGAAGAACTAACCCTTACAGCGAAATTAAACGATGGTCAATGGCATCATGTGTTAATAACGTGCCATGATCGCAAGGTCACTATGAGCGTTGAGATTGGTGCAACCGATCAGAGGACATCGGCTCAAATGAAGATACCAAAGAAAGTTAGCGCTTCGAATTTGCTGTACATTGGCGGTTTACCAGAAAACAATCTTCCACTGCCGACGGAGTTTGTTGTGAAACTTGAAGGCTTCAAGGGATGTATTCGGAAAATGAGTGTTAATAATGCTACACAGGATCTGGCTAGACCAGGAAAACATCTTAGTATTGGGCAGTGTTTCCCGAAGGTTGAAAAGGGGTCTTACTTCCCAGGGGATGCTTATGCGATATACAGTAAGTGTTACGTTTTGTGTTTGTTTATTTTTTGATTAATATTTTCAATTCAGAAAAAAATTTTCATGTTGGCAAGTACCTGGAACTTGAATTAGAGTTTCGAACATCTGAGCTGAACGGTGTTCTTTTGAGTGTATCGGAACCTGTTGGTTTCCCCGCGCTATCTCTAGAAGTCAATAACGGAAATGTAAGTTTTCAGCGGTGAACTCTTTTTTTTCTAAATTCTGGTCCTATTAATTAGCATACTGTGGGACAACCACCAATTCACACAATTCATTAAATTTTTATGGCGTAATTTTCCTTTAAAACAACGCATTTTGTAATAGCGAGGGATTGGTATTTCAAGAAAAGCAATTAGCTCGTTTATTTATTAATTCTCCAGGCGGCATCATTACATATTATATTAAAAGATGTCCTTAAACATCCTGTTTTCGTTTCATTACACCTCCTCCTCTCCAGCCACAGAATTTAATGAAATATCGTTCCTCGTAATTGCGCGATGTAAATGTAGTTATTTATTCTCGCTTTTCTTAAAGGTGATATTATCATGCGACCTGGGTGACGGAAATCCATTCCGCGTGGAGTCCATGTTCCCGTCGAAGTACGCAATATGTGACAATAAATGGCACAACATCTCTGCCCTTTACGACTTTGAGCAAATTGCCCTACGAATAGACAATCAGCCAGCAATCATATCACTAGCGCAGCATCGAGTCACAGGCAAAGTGCATACAAAATCAGCCCTGTACATCGGAGGATTACCAGGTAAATGAATATGTTTTTGTTTTGTTGTGTTGTGTTTCACACCACCTACTGGTTTTATTACCATATAATTGGAATTTGATTGGTACTTCAGATATTGCACCAAGTGGCACCCTCCTTAGTCGAGAGAATTTCAAAGGTTGCATCCGGAATGTTTCAATACGAAACGAACGTCGTGATTGGATCGATATGGATGGGCTTCACAATGTTCTGCTTAGCGAATGTTTGGCCCTGAATTGAGCACAGTCACCTTAATGGAAACGATTACCTAAGAGGACGATAATACTGAAAAAAAATGTTTGTCACCATACGCTTATACAATACTTTAGTTTACACTAGATTTAAGCCATTCTTTGTTTTTATTTTATATCTTTAATTTATTCATTACTTAAGTGTTAACTTTCCGGACTGAAACGTAATATTTCACAAATATCATCTAGAATCGAGTTTAAAGTGTAAACGCCATGAATTTTTTTTGTAGCCCAAGAGAAACTAACATATACATAAAATTTACGAGACTTTCGTCTATGACTAGTCTTTTCTTAGATTATGAATTAGACCGTTGATTCATACGCAAGATAGTAGTGATATATTAGCAAAAAGCTGCCGCTTTTGTTCGTAAAGCGGTTGAGGTTTCAATCGAATAAAAATCTTATTATTTAATTTTTTATTTTATTTGTATTCTGAAGTAAATAAATGCGTTGTTGCTTGTAATGAATAGAGGTGAATAGAGTATTAATCGTACATTTGATTCTACTTTTGAGTTGGAAAGCATTGATTGGTTCAAACAAAATTCGAGCAGTCGTATTGAAAACCGATTGGCACAAAAAATCATGCAAAAGGAAGTTGTTTATTAGATCCAGACTGAATATTAATTTAAACAGACTGAACTTGCTCGGCATATATGGCTCAAAGTCACCAAGGTTGCGAATTTCAAGAATGGTTTTGCAAAAAAAATGTCAAGCTATAGTGATGACTCTTGGTTTATACTGTTGCAAAATTTGAATATTAATAAATTTTGACAGGGCAGCGAACAGAATTCAAAATTTTTTTTTAATGAATATCTTACAGAAAACCATCAATTCGGGAACGTTTTTTCAGTTTGACAAAATGTACAAACACAATACAAAGTACATAACTTAAGGATTGTTTAATAACACATAGGTATATTATGTATCCGTAATATATAAACAATATTGAAAACAATAAATACAAAATCTTTTACAAGCAAAACACTTCAAAAAACGAGAACGCAACAGTCATTTCGGGAACGTACCATCATGTCTGGGAACGTTCCCGAAATGACCGTTCTCGAAATGACGATTTCACATAAGCGCACGCTTTAATTATTCAGCGGCCATCTTAAATGCAACCTGACTTTGTCAATAGTAATATATTTGAGGTTACTTTGTTATTTCGGGTCGTAAAAATGAATCACATCAATAATTAAATGTAAAAAACACGTTCCCGAAATGACGGACAATTGATGTACGCTCTACGAATAATGAATTATAAGGTACTTACCACTTAGATATTAATTTATTTGCCGATAAATATACTGACAGCCGGCTTTGTCATTGTTTGCTTCCTCTACTGACGTTTGACACAGAATGGCTGCGTTCACTTAAAATTATTTTTGTTCGGTTATCGATGCGTTCACTGAAATGACTTATCGGACAAACTAGTTTTGCATTTTTATAATTAAAAAAAAATCTTATACTATCCTTTTCAAAACTAGATTTTGTATAAAAAATACGGTATATTAAGTAATGACCGGAGTTAAATACCTTACATTTTTCATTAATATTTTGGACTGGTTGTTGATGATCCTACATTAGGACTCGTTCCCGAAATGACTTTCTCTGCTTTACTTTCAATTTAAAATGTACTTCTTTAATAAATTGTATTATTTGATGTACACATAAAACAGGTTAGTTGTAGTATTTTATTAATTTGCTTTTCTCAATAAAGTCAAGATTTAAGACATTAAATTGCTAGCAAAGCCAATTCTGCACCTTGTTGATTTTGAGCCATATACATATGTTTTAAAAAATAAATTTTAACATTTTTTAGAGATGCCACGAATTTGGCAGTTTCTATAAAAATTTATAATTTGAATATTATGGCTATGACTTTCTCTCAGTTGCAAATGTTTTCATTATTGCTCGTTTATTGTTACAATACATTTATGGCACGCGATCGTACATTATCATTTGATAGTATCCAAAGTGTCAATGCCAAGCGAAATCTGTTCATATTAATCCTTTCGGTACCCCGTGAGGAAACGCTTTGTATGATGCCGTACAATTTTCGGAGAAGATGAGTGTACTTATTACCTTTCGTTCAAATAGGTTGCATGAATTCCTTATAACTAGACTGCGGATTTTATGCAACTTTATTATTTATACCTATTGCAGAGACTCTCATGATGCGACTTTGAAAAATGCATGATGTCAAAATCAACTGGTCTTAACCGACTTAAAGAATAGTTTCCGTTCAAATGTTATTTATATACATATATACACACATATACATATGTGTATTTCATTAAATTGCATATAATCCGCAGTCTACTTATAACCATAAATAGTAAATTGACAGACAAAGGAGCGCATATATGTATGCGTTCATAAAGGACATGATGGCAGTTTTTTTCTGAGGGCCGATATTTATCAAAGGGTTGTAAATCGTTGCTTCAATTTTTTCAATTTTTTTTATAATATGTATTGGCACACATTTTTGAAATCCACTTTCAGTAATATTATAATTTGTTATAACGCAACAATGATTTTATTTTTTTTTACACTATAGTTGTTTTTTGAGAATACTTCGAAAATGAAATCAAGCAATTTCATATACTTGAGTTGGAGACCGATTGAGTCTAGGTCCAACCTATATTATGATTACCTATTTTAATTGAATTCCAGTCTACGGCTCCCGACGATAACGCTTCCTATAAACAGTAAAACAGGAAAAAGTTTGGCCATACCAAGTTTGAAATTCCTGAAATTTCATTCTTTGTGTGGATTTTGAATCCGATGTACACTTTTCCGAATTTTTAGAATATCTTTGGTTGGACCGTTGGCAGTGAAGTATTCTTCGACCTCTTTCAATTTAAATAGTTAACATCTTTGTCTTTTTCCCTTATGCAATAGCCATTAACTTCCTGTTATTGTTACATAGGAAGTTAATGTATTTTGTATCACGTTTTACAATTCAGATATAGAATTATAAATAAAAAATTAATTTTTTAGTTGATCGTACCATACTACTTTTACACAAGCACACCAATAAGGTTTTCCTCATGGACACCAAATTGGATTAGGAAAAGTCAAATTTCTCTCAATTATATGCAACACAGGTCTCCACATTTATATGCGAGTTCACGATTACAAAGTACCTAGTCCTAAATTATAAATTACCTTTGCGGATGGTATTTTGAAAACTAGGCTCTAGTTAACTAGCCGTTTAGCACATTTTTGTGAAATTATTATTAAACATTCAAGCGCGACTATATTTCTAATTGACTCTTTTGAAAATCAAACTGAATAATATAAATAAAAGAATTAAAAGTGAAATAAGGCCCTATATCAAGAACGTTTTGCAAATGTACCCAAAAATTTAACAAACATTTCATTTTGTGAAATCTGACTCATTTAAGAATTGTCAGACACATATACAAATATGTATACATATAAAAAATTATTATCATCCCTTTTTATGTAAAAGACTATTGTTTGCTCTATACAAGCCATGTTCACAACACACATTTAATTAATTTAATTTTAATTTAATAGCAAATGGCAGAGTGCTTTCTTCTAATTTTCATAGTTTATGATTTCCAGAAGCTTTGAGATATTTTTACCCGACTGCGCCAAAAGGAGGGTTATGTTTTTCGAGTGTATGTGTGTATGTATGTATATATGTATGCATATTTTTTGTCACGCTCTGTAGCCTAAACGGCTTGATTTAACTTAAGAGGTGTCATTAGGTTCGTCTAATTGCGAGAGTGACAGTGGATATATCAAAATTATAAAAATTAAATTAAATTTACCTACACAGACCAACAAAAATATGCGTAGCCTCCGACCGCCAATTAGGTATACTTTGTCCGTTTATTACAAATATTGTCCAGTTACATTAATTTTAATAGTACTGATTTATTTATAGATTTAATTATAAATGTGTCTTTATTATTTATTATTTATTAATTTACATCTTTTTAGTTCATTTTTACAATCAGTCGGGTTTTTTGGTTTTTCAAATTAACTTTTTTAGACATTTTATTCATATTCTAAAAACTTGTATGTTTAATCCTATATATGTGTTAGGAAAGTTGATGAGACTCAAAATGTCAAAAACGCACATATCCACAGAATAATTCCGGTTTATTTGTATTTCAGCATTACTACAGCCTTTTTTCCTTTTCCTGGCAATGTTGTGGCATGGATGGATATACCACCAAGTTTTTTTCTCTTCACCAAAATTGAAGAAGTGTATCTACAAGCGCATTTTGCATTGATCGGAAAAGCTAGTAATCTAATGAGGCCTAGTCTAGATAATATGTACATGGAGTGTGGTAGGACTACCCATCTAAGCTCCAACGTTTGTTCTATGACTAAGTTAAATCAGCGTTTAACGTTCTATTAGTGTAAGTCAGATTCGTTCGCAGAAATCTACGACTAAAGTCGCCTTCTGCATGTAACAGAATTCACCCTCCTAACAGAATAATTTATAATCCCATCCTCTTTTAGCAATTTTCGTTATAGGAAATATATAACAGTACAAATGCTTCTGTTTTCGAACTTTTCCAAATCGTTTTGCGTTAAACATCTTACAGGTCATTCCTGCTATTATTTTTGAGGAAGTAATTATTTAAACCTCATTAGTCTTATATGTAGTATATCCGAATTCACAAAAATCTTTAAACATTTTGCTGCTCAAGGTATGAAAGGAAAACATATTTTCGATTGAAAGCACTCTATAAAACATCATTGTAAATAATAATAGAATAGTAATATTAGAACAATTTTATAAATCTTCATTTTTTTATGCTTATTAAAAATAAGAACTTCATAGGAATACAATAATGAGGTAAAGCAGAGTTAGTATTTAAAGAACAACAGGATGTTTCTCATTATTTCTCAACTATACAATGTATATTTATTTATGTTGTAATGTAGTAAAACAATCTAGGTATATAATGTTAAAATATAGGATCAATAAGAAGGCAATCCTAGATTCTAAGTTACTTTAGAGGATTGTACAAGAACTACCTAGTATTATAGTTGTGAGCGAACTTTAATTTATAAATGTAACAAATTTTTTGATTACAATTTTTTTTTTGTAAATTATTTTTGTATGGTAATTAAAAATAGTCACTGAATGCAACTAAAGGCGTTTTTTTTATAATAATAATATTCAAATTGTACTTATGCCCGATTCCTTCATACTTCAAGTTATCTACCCGCCGGATAAAGTAACCGGAGGTTAATATTTCAATTGATTTTTTTAATTTCAGTTTTGGTTTGCTAATTGGAAGGTGGCTAATTCAAGCACACTTCTGGAAATCGCGATACTCGGCGTCAAGTCCATGCTACTAATACGAAAATTAAAATGTGCGGGGTTTTTCGAAAGTACGCAAAGTGAATGGTCTGCGATCAGATTCTTTTTCATCGTCAAGACCGGAACCAACATCAATGATTAAAGTGTTATTGAAAAATCTTACACTTACACAAAATATAATATTTACAACTGAGTATATCACATTCATGTATATTGAAATGACTCGACTTGTATTACAATTATATTTTATTCTTTAGCGGCTTATGTCGGTTAACGCATTATCGCATAACATAAGTAAAGTGACACCGCATATTAAGACAACGTGACTACCAGACACACAGATGAAATTATGCTGACGCTACATCTGGAGCCATAGCATGGGAACCTTGTATTCAGGAGAACAGTTAGCGGCAGGTACAATCAAGATTTGAGATTATTGTAATTTACTTGGTAATCAGTCTTTAAGAGGAGTTCACTAATAAAGATTGGGCAAGCTAACATGAAAATATATTTTGGTAGTCTTTAAATAAAATTAATATTTAACATAAATAAATATTTAGGGCGCAGTAGTGTAAACTTTGTATTAAAAAGGTGCTAATTGTATTTAAAGGTGTTACCAAAAAAGCCCTTAAAAAGGGCCAGGTATGTACATATATACTAGGAAAGCCCTCAAGAAGTGCTAAGTTTAACACAGTGCACGGATCCAGCAAAACGCCCTCAAGTAATGCCAACACAGTTCCAATAGGAAACCCCTTAAATAGTACCGTGGTTGGAAGTGTGTAGAAGTACTTATCTCTGCGGTATTGTAAGCAGGATGCTGAGTTACCAGAAGGAAAAAAAATAAACTAATAAAAATAAAACTATTTTTAAAAAACAAGCTTTTATTTCCTTTGAAAAACTAAAAATTAAAAAATTAATTTTGCTTAAAAATACATGTTGCTATTAATCAGAAAGACTTGCTCAGAGATACTGATTTGAATATTGAAGATCGAATATATGTATCACCTACCCAGTATTCACAATCAAGTTGATTTCCTTAACTCAACCTTAACGTACTTATGGTACATAAGAATAACGTACCGCTAGTGACCAGAGTTGTTAAAAATAAAGAATGCCCCTGGCTTTCCTCCTATATTCGTAATTTAATTAAACGACGTAATCATGATTACTCAAGGTGGAAACGCTTTAAGTTGTCTGTTTTTTATGAGTAGTACCGATCTTTGAGAAATACAACGGTTTCGGCTATTCGCAGTGCTAAAAAGCAATTTTCTCCAAACTCAATACCAGAATTCCAACAAATGTTCTTTAGAATAACACAAATATGAACGAACTACGAAATGTAAAACAAAACGTATGCATGGTTGATTCGAATACTCTCAATCGTAAGTTTTACTCGCCTCACATAGTTCAGCAAGACCCTGAGAATGAATACACGGCCTCTGAATTTCCTATGATGACCAAACAATTTCAGTTTTGTAACAATGACGGTTGATGAAGTTGTCACACTTGGAGATTATCTGAGATAATTCCAGTGACAAAAAACCCAAAGTCACAATGTACAGATTTTCGCCCAATAAGTATTTTTCCTTTTTTTTTCCAAGTTATTAATAAAATTGATGCACCATTTAATTTTACATGGTCTCTTGCATAATTTCCAATCAGAATTCCGTTCTGGATGCAATTGCAATATTACCTTATTGAAAATAAGTGATGATATTTCTAAAGCGATGGATAGAGATGATTTAACAATTTTAGTGTGTTTACATTTTTCGGCTTTTGACACAGTAAATAAACTCTGTAAAAAAGCTAAGGAATAATTTCAAATTCAGTTCTCAAGTAGTAAAACTTATGAGAAACTATTTGAAGGACAGATTTCAGGCTGTTTACGTTTATGGTTCTCAATCATCCCTCCTACCTATAGTTGCTGCTGTACCTCCCGAGCACGTGTAACCGACGGCGCGACCGCCAGTGAATTTTGTTAATATTCTCACAATGAAAAAAAATTATTATTGTAGGTAAAAATATTGAATATAGATAGAGTTTGGAATTTTTTTCTAAAAGATGCGATTTTTCGAGTTTAGCCTCATGTAACACAAACTATAAAAAACTCTAATAACGCAGCCACACAAAAAAAAAAAATTCGGGCCCGGGGATCGGACTATGTGTTACATATGTTTTTGGGGTCGATGAAACTGAATCCGATGTCAGTTCAACCCCATTACGTCAGGTTTTTGACATAACCTCAAAAAACCTCAGCAAAAACGGGAGAAAAAAAAATTTTCAATCTGGGGATCAGACCATGTCTTTTAGGGTAGACTGGGTACTGTTGTGATAATTTTCATTTGATCGGCCATAATTTTGTTAGTATGCCAGTTAGGTGGCAGAAAGGTGTTTTTTATAATGAAATGTACATTTGTGTACGTATAAATACTAAAATGTGTCCCTAAGCACAATGGATTAAGTCATAAAAGAAAATTAAAAAAAAAGAAAAAACTGTCACAAACGACTACACCCTAGCGGTTGTGACAGTGATTGGGGTCGGTAGTGACAAGGTTCAAAAATACACCAAAATGGTCTAAAATCACTTTTATTGTAAGTAATATCTAACATAATAATATAATCTTCTTCTGGAAAAATTAAACATTTACGTAACAAAAGAAATAATGTCTGGGAACACTTCAATAGCTTGTAACTAATAAGGCACTGTAGCATCTATAATTATTATAATAGTCTCCATATTAAAATCAGTCAAAAAATTTAACCTAACATTTCTAATTATACATTACGGTAACTGTGTAAAAACAAAAACCAATATTAATAAATGTTATATCAAAATCAGGAAAACAACCCTATGCAGAAGATATGTCACAACCGTACCCAACGCACTCCTTCACAAAAAATCAATCGCCATACGCAATAATCTACGTACAAAGTAATCACTGCTATTTAACTACTAATGTTTGACTTATAACGAGGAAAACACTCTTTACTCTATCTGTACAAATATAATAACAATTATTAAAAGAAGTCAAATAAAAATACTTACATTTAACAGTAAAAAAGTAATGAAGGCCTCTGCTAGCGTTAATGTCGCGCAGTATTCCTTGAAGTTTCGCTAATATGATGACTGTCACAACCGTAACCAGTCTACCCTATATGTTTTCGGGGTCGCTGAAACCGAATCCGATGTCAATTTAACCCCATCACGTCAGGTTTCAGGGACTCCGAAAACATATAAAAGACATGGTCTGATCCCCAGATTAAAAGTTTTTTATGTTTTCTCTCGTTTTCGCTGAGGTTTTTTGGGGTTATGTCAAAAACCTGACGTGATGGGGTTGAACTGACATCGGATTCAGTTTCAGCGACCCCAAAAACATATGTAACACATAGTCCGATCCCCGGACCCGAAATTTTGTTTTTTTGTGTGACTGTGTAATCATTACATTTCATAAAGCAGCATAATTTGAACATATATGCACGATTATGAAGTTTAAAATTGAAAATCCTTTGTTTATAACTTGAAAGATCCCAATGTGCCAGCTTGTTATAAAATTAAAGTGGTTATTTATTTATTAAATATTTCATTTTCTTCGCTCTTGTAAAATTTGAAATTTGGAATTATAAGAGTAGTGTCTTGAAAATTACGAAATTGAGATTGTGATTGTAAAATATCAGCCGTAGTATATCAAGGGTAACCGGTTTAACCGGTTTTACTGTGATATGTAATAAAAACACCCGTGATCGTGTCGGCGACATTTTTAATTTCTTATCTTGCTTTTATATTTATGTACTATATTTTGATATTATATTTTGTTATCGTGCAATATTATTTTTGGCACGATTCTTGTTACTCGGGCCCCAATTTTTGGGAACGGGGTTCGAAACATTTTGCTGTGCTAATTAACTCCACCGGTAGTTTGTAAAAGGAAAATTAACTTCACTGGCAGTTTATAAAAGGGGGCAAATTATAATATATAATAGAATTTTCCTAAAAGTTACGAACGTTAGGTGGCTCGCGAATTGCCCTATATCTCGAAAACGGGTCGAGATAGAATTTTTTCATTATTTTTCCGTTAATCACCACAGCAAAATGTTTCGAACCCCGTTCCCAAAAATTGAGGCCCGAGTAACAAGAACCTCCCCCTATTTTTGAAGCACTTGTTTCCTTCCACCAATTTGTAAGGAAACCAGTGTTTAAAAAATAATTAAACATTTACTTCCACTTAACGTTTTGAATATTATTCCCTATCGTGCAATAATTAATGAGATAATATATTTTCAATGTAGATTTTATTATAACTTGAAATTCATAAAGCAAAAGAAAGCCATAAAAGTGGAATGAAACATACAAAGCCCAAAAACTATAAAAACTATAGGTCAAAACAAGAAAAGCCCTACAAACAAAAATAACAAAAACCCGAAACAAAGTAACACCGTATTTTTCTGTTTTACATCTCTAGTGCTCAGCTTTGATCAGTGCTCGTAAATTATCACAGGCGCATAATTGTGGGCGCATGAAAAAACGTATAAAACCCGAAGCTTGAAGCTTCGAATTCGGCTCACACCTTTGTTCTTGTTGCATTCTCTTTTAAAGACTTACCCTTGAGAAAATAAATCGTTTTTCACCGACCACACAAAATACAAATGCAAATCTTAGAAAAAATTCACGAAGTGTAAATTTGTTCACCATGCAACTTCTTTATGTTAAATATCTTCTTTGCTCCGCAGATTAAAAGTCAATTTTTGCAAAGTTTTGCGTTCAAATTTTATTTGAGGCATTCACTCTTGAAACTTTTTGTGGAAATTTTAGTTGAGTCATTTACTGTTAATTTTCAAAGTCAAAGTCACAGGTGTGTTAATAGTTGTTACGGTCCTCTGTCTGATTGTATCTTTAGTCACTCATTGAATTTCCGAATTTATATAAAGTCTGCAAGCTACAGTCACTGACCTTTTAAACATTTCCGCAATTCTCTTGCATTGAAATGCAAAGGTGAGAGGAAGGGGGCTGATCCATTTTCCCCAAAGTACCCACCCTTCATTCCTAGCTAATGACTGTGCTTGAAAGAAACCTTTTTGAACCTCTTTGAAGAAAACCACCAGAAGCAACTTCAAATGAAATCTAAGAGAGGACTATTTGCACGCATATCATTGGCCAATTAAGCCAATCCCCGGCATCGGGAAGGCTAAAGTCATCCTGTCAAGGAACTTGTGTTCCACCCTCGCCCCGGGACAGAATCTGGAAATTCTTGGCAATAATTCATCTGCTTCTTAAGGAAATCTTACGCTCAAGGGATAAATGGGTCTCGGAGGCATTTAGGAGTAAACAAAAGTGCTCCAACCTCAATAAGCGCAACTAGGCCTCGCTCGTCGGTTTGATTAAAAATAAATCTCCATCCTAATACCAATCCCAGTACCCCAGCTCGTGTAGCGCATGGCAGAGCACAATCAATTAAAGTGGCCTGACCCACATCGTCCCATGATATATGTGAGAAAATCACACCAAGTGACAACAATTTTTGTCGGGCTCACGAAAAACGTGACAACAAAGGCCCGATGCCGGCCACAAATCATCTGGACGGTTAGTCGCCTACTCCCACCGCCGCTGCGCGGATTCACCGCGTTCTTCCGCAAACAGGCCAAAATTAAAGTGCGTGGGTGACCGCGAGCGCACTCAAGCCGACAGTGGTCGAGTCAAAGTTGATCGACCGTTCATGAGTATGCTGCGGGTGCGGGCATGGGGCCGATGTACCGTGGGGTGACAAGCCTCCTCCGTCGCCGGTGGGAAGTATCCGCGGCCGTGCGCTCTAGCTAACGCTTCGGTGTCCAAGTCGTCCATCGCGGTGCATGCAAAAATGAGGCGGTTTTATCAGATGGTTCTTGGATTCCCTCTGTGGAGCTTCGCACCGCGAGAACTCCCACGACTAGACCGGCAGACGGACAATAGTATTCGCGGCGGATTTCAATGAAAATTGCGCTATGACCAGACCAGCTCCCGATGGCTATTACACCCGCACTCAGTGCAATTGTTAATTGGCGGGATTAATCGACTGAAGCGAGGCGATAGCTTGGCTGGGTACCCAACGTCGAGACTCGAACGTTGTACGCATTGTTATTAGTGGAGTGCTTTGTGGTTTCGAAAAAGCTCGTGTGTGCAGTTTAGTGCTACAATTGCTACTAGTAGAAGAGTTTCCGCTGCGAGCTTTCGGCGGATTATAAAACCTCCTCGAGTTGTGCGGGGTTTTCTTCAGAGAAGCGACGGAAGACCCCCAGCTTGGCGACATGTTGCCATTCCTATGCATTCCGCGATTGTTTTTTACTCAGGTTAGTGTGTTGGTGCATGTTGCCCGATGGGCTCCTCTATTGCCGGGCAATTTATTTAAATCGACAGAAGCTGTAAACAAACAACTTTCCCTGTTCTCTACGCTTTTGTTAGAACTTTGGGAAATTGCCCGTTATAAATCAAAATGTTCACGGATTTTCGTTTATTATTAAATTAAAAGAACTTGAACGAGGGAAGACCCATTCCGGGTGATTTGTTACCCACAAAGCCTTGAACTGAATTCCCGTTTTCAACGGAAGGCAGGAAAAATGAGTGCTCATTACTTGTGCCGTTTTGCTTCAAAAATAATTTCTTTTAAGTGAATTACGTCAAGCACTGCAAGGTCACAAAAACTTATTTTTAGACAAATTGAGATGAATTGTAGCAGAAATGAGTTCGAAAACCGGTTACCTTTTTTAACTGTAAGTAGGTTCACGAAACGGAAACTGCATTACCGACAAAGTGATTAGAAGTTTAATGTTAAAATTAAAAGGAAGAATCAAAAGGATTTTTACGTGATGTCCTGCTAATGCTGGCTTCTGGGATCCCAAGAAGTAATCCTCCCATGCAATAAAAAGAAGCTCTGTTTTTACATACACACATATTACAATCAGAAGTCCTCGTCAATCCGCCTCGACTTGTTCAAATTTTGGAAGTGTCTATTTGCACTCTCCGTGTCCATGTAATATTAGTGTAATCTCTGTTTGCACGGAAATACACGGAAGTAAACGCATATCATACACTGCACATCAGCACAAAACAGTTCGTAAAAGGAAACTGTGCCTTTTACAAAATGTCTACTGACTGAATATTTTCCTTTTACAAAACATTTATGGACTAAAATTTGCATGTTTCTACGGTGAATTGATATACTCCGTGTAATTCCCTGTACTTCCGTGTACAATATTACACGGACACGGACAGTGCAAACAGACACTGCCTTAAATTTTATCTGGTTTCCTGAAAAACTTGAGTGGCGAAGCAACACGTTGAAAGAAACAGAAAACGCAAGAAGAATACCCTGCACACAACGTATATATTATATAAGGAGAGAACTTTTACGCGGAAAGTCAAGCTCAGAGCCACCACTTTATACTTTCGTCTAACGGAACCACATTTTCTGCAAAATACATGTGCTCATTTAGAGCCTTGTAAGTTGTAGCATATAAAAACTAAGCATAAAGAAGTTCCATTCCGAACAAAAATTTGAAACGCTTTACTCTGTTAGCGATGCATTCACATTTTTCTCATTCTCATTCAAAGAGCAGACAGTTCTGGCAGGACAGTACGAAATTTCCCTTTCAGTTGCGAGCTTGGTGGATGCATCGCTAACAGGGAAAAGTATTTCAAAATTGTGTTCGCCATGGAACTTTTTTATGCTCAGTTTTTCTATGCTTGTAGCTAAGACTAGACAAGTCACAGCCGTGACGCCCTTTGCTGAAGGCCAAACATAACAACAACAAGATTACGTACGTGTTTTTTTTTACTTAATTCTGAAACTAATGAAAACAGTTTTATGCGCTTTTTAGAAACAGAGGTGGAATTCTTAGTATGGAATGAGTTTTGACCGGGGTTGAGTAGAGAATGTCGACTCGACTTTATGGAAGTATTCTGAATTTTGATGGAGATTAAAGTAACGAGCTGCCAAACGATAGTTGACTTTTGTGTAATCGTAAGGCTTTGCCATCTTCCCAAAACAATATGTCGAATTACGAACAAAACTACTTTTTGGCTATATTAATATTAATTTTTTAAATAATTTGAGATTGATACTATTGCGCACTATATAAGCGATAGTTCCGAAGATGAAAATATTCCAAAGAGAATTTAAAGGTGCAGAAATAAAATCTAGAAAATAGAAAACGGAAGGTATTTTGAGTAATAGTATGTTAATTTATTCATAGTATTTTATCTTCTGAAATTCTAGATTTAGAACTATTTTTCGTTTGTCCAAATTATGTACACATAAATATGTAAGTATTAAATATGAAATTCATGACAGATTTTCAGAAATGCCGCATGTTTACGACCATTAAATATGTAGATTAGGTGCTACTTTGTGTTTTTGGCAGAAAAATAACATTTAAAAAAAAAATTGTGCTATATTACATCTTTACTATAATTACTATCCTCTGGATGACTACGAAGAAACCTTAAACCTTGATTAAAAAAAGCTCAACAATGCAACTGAATAGACTGATAGTGGAGTGGAGGAGATAATTAAAGATTAATCGCGTTGTGTCTTAAATTGCACTCCACTTAAAATGGATGAAGAACTTAAACAGCTATATAAGGGATTTCTTCTTAAATAAATATTCCGTAATTTGTTATGGCCGTAGATGGTACTTATATATGGATGGAAAAAGTGAGCTTTTATTTTAACTCACAGTTCTCTTTTGAGGATCATTTATTGATTCTATCACTAACCGACCCAACGCGACTTTAGGCTTTGGTAAGCTTTGGTGTAAGGTATTCAACGAGCCTTACAGTTCCAGACTTCTTTACTGCACCTTTGTCAGACCGATCCTCGAATATGCTAGTACTGTTTGGTCTTCCTTTTATGAGAGCCATATTAAACGAATTGAAGCTGCTCAACGTAGGTTTCTACAGTTTGTTCTTAGAGGGCTTCCCTGGGAAAACAATTTTTCACTGCCACCATACTCCGATAGGCTCAAACTTATTTCCCTTCAATCCTTGGAACATCGACGGCAGAACTGTTCTAACTTTTGATTGAATTTTTTTTTCACTTTTTTGGAAAGGCGTCTAATGTCGCTGCATTGAGTAGATCAAAATATAAAAATAAAATAATGTTATGCATACCGAATTTATGGATCACCCAGTAATTCGAAAACGATTGGGATTACATACAATTTTTGTTTGGTTAGGCGTGCTCTGTCACACCACTCTTTTTGGCAAACGTTATGTGATACACCCTGTAGCAAAAATAATAATTATATTTGAGTAAAAATTTATTGATATATTTCCAGAGCTATGATAATGCGATGATTTAAGTTATATTATTATATTTTTTCCCAAATCACTCTGGGAAACTGCATGACTTTGCATCCAAAGAGCACAAGAATGCACTTGGACAAAAAGAACAAAATAACATAATGCATTCAACATATGAAGATAACTAGCGGGAGACAGTAAGGATCTAACATTTAACGGGTTAAGTGTAACGTAATATAAAAACAATATCAATGACAAAAATAATAAAATGATGTTTGCCTATGGCGGCATTGTACCCTTAAAATAAATTTTACAAACAAATATTTCGAACAAAAGTATTAGCGCATTGTAGCCTCTATAAATAAGATCCTTGCCATTTTTGTCGTAAGTCCAGTTGTCTCCGAGATATTCGCAAAAAAAAGATTTTTAATACGCCGCGCCGTTCATGCCGTGCCAACTGAAATTTATACTTAAGGGGTCGTCATAGTGTGAAATTTTCAAAAATCGATTTTTTTGTTGCATTATCGGATAGTATACACTGTAATAAACATTCTCTCAAATTTTCAAATAGAAATTCAAATTATTACGGTCGCTACAGCGTTTCTTGTAGAAAGGGAACGGAGGGAACTGATGAGAATCCCCAGCATCAGTATTGTCCTTCGGGAGGAGATTCGTGGTGCGAATGGCGCAAAGCTGAGGCCAATGGATTTCAGGAAAAATATTCTCATCCACCAGCGCTCGATGACGATGTCCAAGAGGTTTTGAAGCCAATCTACGAAGATTTGACCACCGACAATTTGTTAGAGATTTGTACGGGCGCTTCAATCTTTAAACGCGTTTTTCTCAGAATGGTGTTTTTCAAAACGATTTCCACTCTCAAAGGAAGAGTTTTGAAGATATCTAGTTCCAATTTGGAGAGAACATTTTCAACGGCATTCTTTATGGCGCTATGGAAGCTTTTTTTTTTTGAAATCTTCCTACTTTTTTTTACGAAAAACTGTCGAAAAAAAGGGCCAAATTCGATACTTTTTGTTCAAACCGCCGCCATTTTGTCAAATTAAAAAAAAACAAAAAACCTTCCATAGCGCCATAGCGACTTCCCTACAGATTAATAATCTTTTTGAAATTTTTGTTTCGGATCAAAATTGCGGCCGCAATCGTGGAAACCATACAGGACCTTTTTTTTATGTGTCATTTCAACTATTTATTGAACTATTTTACACCCAATAAATAAACATAAAATAAATCATTTTGTATTCGTCATGAATGTATTTATTTATAAAAAAAAAACCGGACCGATTAGGTTATTTCAACATTAAAAAAAAAAATCGCGAAAATCACTGATTTTTCGGAGGGTCACACTGAGACGATCCCTTAAGGGAGCAGTCCAGTGTAGAGGGTCACAACAAATTGATTTTTTTCCTCTTAATTTTTTTTTAAATAGCCCCAAAAAATGCACGTAAAAATTTGAAGTCGTTCTAATGAATCGACCAAAAGTTATTAACTGAGAAGTGGGTAGAAATTCTATGAATTCATAGACAGGATTGCATAAAAACATAAGCAGGATTGTGAAAAACTACCCAACCTTTTAAACCAATTTCTATAGAAGTATAACGATTGCACCTATAAGTAAATGTTGAGTTTTTAACAAGAATAATTGTTTAAACATTTATTGTAGCAACATTTACTAAGTAAACAATTTTTGAAAATTTAATAAATTTTAGAGCGTCAGCTTCTGCGGAAGATGTGTACGCAATCACACTAAAAAAACTGAAAAATCTACTTTTTTCTTGGGCCGCTACACCTGACTGCCCCCTTAAGGGAAGACCGCAAAACTATGTCCAATTTGAAAATTTCAATCGGGATGTTTTGCAAATAAATTACTGACTAGCTACTACTTGACTAGCTCCCCCACTCAACATCTGTCAATCCTCCCAATATAGCACCCTCTACTACCGTACAGGTACCCAAGCCATCATTTATTTACCCCTATCTTCTCCGTATCGTGAAACTTGCAATGCGGTCGCGTCTACGTGACCACAGTATTTATGACAATGTTCGTTTACTCTTAGCTTACTTTCACGATAAATCAGACTCTACCTATCTAAAACTAATATTCTAGTCTCAATTCATCAAGAAGGTCTTCCCACCGACCTCTCTACCCCAGAGCCGGGCAAACTTTGACTTCATGGGAGCCGTATACCTGAGTGCATTTTGGGTTGCTCCATTAACGCAATGAGAAGGAGTGAGTCCATGTCTGCGATGCAGATATCATTTGATGTTTTGGACAGGAATATGCATTTCTCGCTTGCACTTGCAGGAGCAATGATTGCTCCAGAAATATTTTTCGCTTGAACTTGCAGTAGCAATGAGGAGCTCTAGAAATCTACCTGAGGAGCACTCGGGAGTCAAAAGAGCCGAGTTTGCCCGGCACTGCTCTACCCTACGGCAGCTTTTCTTCAAGTTCCATGAAGGATTCGACAACCCTACTAATAAAGTATCTGACGATCTTAAAGCTTTTGCCTCCTACGCCAGTTCCCGATGAAACTCCTACCTTCAAAACAACCGCAATAACTCCCGAAACTATTATCGTCCGTAACCAACTAAATCCTCTGTTCTTCCCCATTTCACAAGCCCCTCACGGTCTTGCCGTGATGAATCCTGAAACTACTAACGCCCCTAACCAACCAAATACCTCGCTCTCCCCCATTTCAACAGCCTCTCACAGTATTGCCCTTACCCCTCCCAGACCGTACCATACCCGTAATTGTCTTTCATTCTACTACCAAAACGTGAGAGGCCTTCGCACCAAAAAAGGGAAGTTTTTTAGAACTCCCACACCTTCCCCTACGACATCTTTGCCATAAGGCATAAGTAATAATGAACTCTTTCCACCCTACTTTGCTACCTTCCGGACTGACGGCTGCGCGGACGATACACTCCTCTCCGGTCATGGTGTCCTTATCGCTTTGCATAACCGTTTCAGCGCCACGCTTTTCAAACCCCCCAACTCCTCAGTCTGCGAATATGTTTGCATTAAAACAACTCTAAATCGGCGCTCCCTGTACATCCTCTGTTTCTATATTCATCCCTCCCAACCGCTTGAAGTCTATAAACTCGCCATCGACGTTGTCGGCTCCATATTTAATGTCCTTGAACCCAATGATGAGGTCATTATTCTCGGGGATTTTAACCTTCCACGCCTACAATGGACTCAATCCGAAGATCTTACCCATTTTGTCCCTCAGAATGCACCCTCTGGTAAAGAGACGCTATTCGCTGACCGGCTCTCAAACAACTACCTCTGCCAGATCAGTGGCGCAACTATCTTAATAGACAACGCGATCTCATCCTTTCAACCGATCCTGGCAACTCAACTGTCACTAAAAGCAACCACCTCTTTCCTCTCTTGACCAGTTCCCCCCACCTTTTTCTTTAAATTTTTTTTAAGTCTTCCTTCCCTTTACCATCTTAGCGCCTCAATACTGTTTCAATTTTCGCAAGGGCGACTTCGTGAAACTGAATCCACTACTCAGCAATTCTTGTCTTAACTCCATATCTTTCGATCCCCAGCTCCCTGTCACCGATGCCCTTGAAGTCTTCTATACCGAACCATTTACCTGCCTAATCCAATCCGTTCACTTTCAACCGCGGAGAAATTACTCTTCATCTCCCCCCAATGACAAGGAACTACAATCTCTCCGTAACAAGCGAAACAAATTGTGGCATTCCTATCCCTTATTCAGATCTAATACAAATTATTCCTTTTATCTCTCAGCCTACACCCTGTTCTCTGAACGTAGTAAATCCCTTTACAATGACTACCTCAATCAAATGCAATATGACCTAATTTCTGACGCCAAATGCTTCTACAAATTTATCAACATCGAAGGAAAATCCAATGGTTATCCTTCGACTCTCAGACTTGCCAATGTTTTTCCAGTCGACACCAAAATATCCGCTAATCTCTATGCCAACTATTTTGGTCCAATATTTCTGTGAACACTCTTCTGTATTCGATTTTAACTACTTCCACTTTATGCAATCCCGACCTCAGACATCTTTGGCTTCGATCAATATCGACTCCTTGCAGGTCGCTTCTTTCATTAGCACACTTGACAACTTCAAGTTCTTTCATTGCAAGTCAATTTTCTCCCCGTCCCAATACGGCTTTCTTAAAGGCAGGTCAACTACGACTAACCTCACTGACTTCGTCTCCAGGACATTTTGTGTACTGGAAAATGGTGACGAAGTCGATGTTGTTGCAACAGATTTCAGTAAAGCCTTTTACTTCTCAACCCAATCATCTTTTTAAGCTACGTTCCCTTGGTTTCCAGCCGTGTTTTCTTTCTTGAATGGAGTCCCGCCTAAACCAACGTCAGTACAGTGTTCTTTTCGACTCGGTGACCTCTAACCTTTTTGTAGCCCGTTCAGGGGTCCGTAAAGGTAGCCATCGGGGTCCACTGATCTTCATTCTGTCCGTAACCGATGTTGAGTGCACCATCAAACACTCGGACCTTTCAATTTACGCCGATGATATGAATATCTCCAAACAAATTTCCTACGCGCTTGACCCCCCTTTCTACATGCAGACTTAGATTCTTTTTGCATTTGGTGCAGTAAAAACTTTTTGGAATTAAACGTCTCCAAATGCCAATCTATCACCTACTCCCGTAAACGTTTTCCCTCAAACCCTAGAGTCTATCTTTTGTCTGGCGAGCACATCCTTTCAGTTGTCTCTCTTCGTGATCTTGGCGTGATTTGTGATGGCGAGCTTAACTTTCGCTCTCACATCGAGAATACATTAGCTAAAGCTAACTCCGCCCTCGGGTTTGTGAAACGCTGATCCATCGAATTCAAAAACCCATACGTTGTCAAATCCCTTTACGTCTCTTTTGTCCGAGCTATCGTCTCCCACGCAGATAACGTACATCAATAGAATCGAATTTGTCCTGCTGTCCATCGCTGGTTTCTTCGCTTTACTCTACATGATACCTTGGTCCGACCACCAATACTTGCCTCCTTATGAGGATCGACTGAAACTGATCGACTTAGAACCGCTAAGTAAGCGACGCGAACCTGCTGACATTATCTTCATTCACCAGCTCTTCACCGGTGTCATTGACTGCCCCTCTTTGTTGCAGCTGATATTCCTCCACACCAATCCCTGTCGCCTGCGATCAGTACCTTTCTTCAGCCCTTCCTTTCACCGCACCAATTATGGCTTTTCCGAACCAATTTCAATTAATGTGTGTATCTCGGAAAAATTCGGAAATGGTTTACGTACTTCAGCTTGAAATTGGTATATTTTTTTTCTAAATTTACTAAAAACACCATTTGGTAGGTTTAGGACAATTATTTTGACGACAATTATAATTACATTCAACCCATTTTCTTTTCCGTTTTATTTTCGGATCTGTACAATATTTCCTCAAGTGTATCCAATCTCCGTCGATCTACGCGCAACTAAACAATTAACATGAGCACGAAAATTGACATGGACATTAAGCCGTTCACAACTTTTTATCTGAAACTTTATTTTCCTGCACGAGTCGGCCAGGTGATCCATCCACTTTACGCACCTATAAAACAATTTTAACTTTCCACACTCTCGTGCCTACAGGTGCGTAACAAGAAAATCGTCTCACAAACGCTTTCCATGGTACGTCCATCGACCAGAAAGTGTCTTTTTCCAGGTGAAGGAAGACGCAAGCATTAAGGCTCATATTGAAGCTTTAGAAATTTCTCCAGTGTAGGTATGTACGTTTACTTTCACTTGTTTACACTCGAATCTTATCGGTGGCATCTTGTGCACAATACCGTCGTGGCGTGGCCCGTAAGGCGTAAGCGTGCCAATTGCACGTCTGGCTAGCCCGCCTTGATTCTCTCGCTTATCTTTAGAAGTTGGTAAGTTGTTCCACACGCACCGCGCAGTTGGTGGGCGGACGACGGGTGCGCCAGCGCGGACACCTGAGGTGTTTTAAAATTACTCTCACGTGGTAAATAAACCGTTTGGAACACAAATGGGATAAAACTGCTAGCGTTGAGCGCAAATGCGTAAGACATATTAATTGGTCGCCCGCCTCGTTTAGCTATCTCCAAGCAACAAGTGCTCAGCAAACGACGAGGCGCGAAGAAGCTTCTCAAGGAAAGTCTAATTTTCTCGTGTAATGCGTTTTTTAACCTTTCCCGACACTGATAAATGCACGTGTTTGCCCCATCGCCTGTTTAGATTCAATTAATAAAAATAGACCCCGGTCACGGTACCGCGGAGTAAAAGTGAAGTGATGACCTGCGAGATTCTTGGAAGCCGACTAAAAGACAGAGGGTACCGATCTTTCAGCACGTGTGCGTGCCCTGTGGCGTGAATATATCGTGGCTGGGTAAATTGCTGCTTTCTTTCATTGTAATTTATCGAAGGCGTAATTAGAATAAGGAAGATGGAATTAAGAGAAGTTCGGCGACTCTTAATGGTGCGTAATTAGAATTTCTGATCGGATGGGGAGTAATAGCACTTAACGGAGCCAGACTCCCGGCTATATGAGTTAATTGATTTTCAGACGGCTAGACGGACAATGTCGACAATAACGTTCAGATACCATTGTTCTTGTGGCCCATGACCTCTGACAAAGGAAGGGTGATTCCGAAACGTTTACTCATGTTCAGTTGATTTGTGCAATAAGTCTTGGAGAAATGCCCATTTATTTTCTTGGAACGCTTCTTCGGAAGAATTTTCAGAAAGAAAACTCTTCTTATAATTTTTAATTAGGTGTGATACGACGCTGATTTAAATTTTATTCGAAATAAAGAAAATATTTTATCGTACATCAAGAGAAATCATTTGACTAGTATATTCAGAATATCCAGGAAATTTTATTAATCAATATGATAAATCGTTTGCATTTTCAGCTAATAGGGACGCTTTTCGTTAACACTTCCGCATACACATATCAATTTACACACAAATCTATAAAATGAATTGAATTAAAATTGAGCCGAATTAAATTTCGAGGTAGATTTAAGCTTTTAATATTGTGCGGTTTTGGTGCCTTCAGTTATGCTGCTTTTTTTGCAAAATTTCATTAAATACACTGGTCAACATTTTTCATGTTTTTGCTTGCTACAGAAGAATTGATAGATGATTTGGATAGAACTTTGTCCGTCGATTTAAACCCTGAAAGAAAAAATGTTCCGTCACGTAAGATTTTTAAGAAAATTAGAGTTAAAAAGTGAAAAAGTGAATAAAAAACCACTTTTCCATATTAAAAAAAAATTAATCAAGTATCGTACAAAGTCTACACATGCCTTAAATGAAAGCTTGAATAATCAACTATTGTCAAAAAATGCAATAGGCCCAAGAGCTTTAAGAAATTTTTCTAAATCTTGAATTTTCGTCAGCATATGATTTTCCCTTGCAGGGAATATGGAAAGTTACGATTCATTTGGCGCATGTATAATGAAAACATGTTTTACTAAAGAAATGTGTGGAGCTTTTAGGTTTACTATATTTTATTGTCATGATTTAGGGTTTGTCCTATTATTTGAGCAATACATTAAATTTATGGAACAACTTAAAATTTTTTTAATGAATTAACGAAAATCACCCAAAAGCGGATATTTTTACTTTTTGACACAATTTTTCTCAAAACTTTGAGCTAATGAAACGTTTTCGTTTTTGGATTCGTAATCCATAGGAAAAAATACATGGATGTCACCTATTTGTATTTCAGTGGCAATATCCTTGTCGTCCAGTGATATCGCCAATATTGGAATTTTAATCTAAACTCACAACCTAAACAACTTGTAAATGAATCGAGAAAGAATTATTCTATGCGAACATTGCAAACACACATACAATGTGTTCGTTAACGATATCGAGAAATATTCCGGACTATCTTAACTTTCGTAGTGAATCGTTTTAAACGATTACTTACTAAATTGTGAAACCCTCGGGAAAAACAATTATTATTATTTATTCGCGAAACCTAAACCGTAGGTAAATGAATTTGATTTGATTGAAAGATAAGGGAGCCATCTTAAGATCTCAAGTATTAAGACTCCACGAGTCCTTTGTACTCATCCCAAAGAGATTTAAAGGAACTTCTTCGTTATTCTTATATGAACTGCAGAATCTCGCTAAACGTGCAAAATCAGATTTCTTCTATTATCATTATAGCAGTACCAACCACTTTCGCTCGCAATGGAGTAGAGTATAGTATCCTTAGTACATCCCTGCAATTTTCGCGATTTAGAATGAATATAATCCTCGAAATATTCTTGTCTGAACGATATGCACTTTATGTGTATACAGGTAGCTATACTGGACATCATTTTTTGGATAGACTCCACGTGTCGAGTTATGCAGTTCTTGACTTCTGCAGAGTTTATTTATTTATTTATCATCAAAAGGTTGACTACACCATCTGAACTTAACAGAAAAAAGGAACAATAATTCTTAGTAACTAAGTTATAATTTTTTGATTACCTCTTTACTAAAATGAAAGTTTAATGAAGACAATCTAGCATTGTAGATTTTGGACATGGCTGAAACTGGTTCGAAAGTGCAAAAATTACGTATTTCAGTGAAGCACTCTTTCTTTATTTATATAATTCAGCTTAAGCTATACAAACATGCATACATACATATGTATAATACAAACATAAGAACTTAAGGACTAGAACTAAACTAGTACTTATTAACGAACAGGGACAAAAAGGGGACTTTAAGAGAGACCTTTAAGGACTTTCTTAAGCGAGAACTTGGTTAGGTGAAAGTCGAACGAGGGTGTAGAGTTGGCTTTACGGATCATCCTGGAAATTGATTCGGAAAAGCCATAATTGGTGTGGTCAAATGAAGGGCGGAAGAGAGGTACAAATCTCATGCGACGGGGATTGGCGCGGACTGTGGAGGGATATCAGCTATAGCAGAGAGGGATAGTCAATGACACCGGAAAGGAGCTGATGAATAAAGATAATGTCGGTAGATTCGCCTCGCTTGCTTAACGGTTCTAGGGCAGTTTCAGTCGATCCTCATAAGGAGGCAAGTTTTGGTGATCGGACCAAGGTATCATGTAGAGCAAAGCGAAGGAACCCGCGATGGACAGATTCGAATCGGGATCACAATTGGTTTTCGCATCTCGTTTTGGGTAACTCTGAATAAAAAATATATTCATTCAAAAGCTGTAGAGCAAAAAATTTACAATTGTTTTTATACATAACATTTGTCCCTGCGACAATATGTTAAGCCTCTAGTTGCAAAGTTGCAAAGTCGACGCAAAAAGTAAATAAATACAGCCCATTTCGACGGAGAATTGACTGCAAAAGATGAAGTGTACCGAGATAGTGAACAATATTTTCAGGAAAGGTTCACTATGCTCTGACAAACCGAAATAGCATGGGTTGGCTGTCGCCTCCCCACCACTTCCGGCATTCTGATGAGGGTTGTCTGAGTTAACCTATTTTTTTCTGAAAGTAGTGAATTTCAACTTTCATTTCAGCACAAGTTCATTCTTCTACTCAAAGCGGTTGTTTTTAAATCGAATATACAAGCAATGTGCATATTTGTAATGTGTTCGAGAAGCTACCTCAAATTAAAAAAAAACATCAAAAATATATATATGTTCAAGGAAAAAAGCTATTCTATTTGTTTATATGGTAAAAATGACTGCATTTGTGTACAATCAATTTGCAACAAAAAAAAATTATTTTTTTGTACATCTAATGAAATATTTTGAAAACATAAGTCTTTCCCTTTAATATCACACTGACAAAACCGAAAATTTTTTTGAAATGTGCGTAGAGCATTGTGCGTATGCAAAAAAACTGTCTTCCGGATAAACAATTAATTGAATTTTGCAAAAACTATCCAAAGAATCGGTTTCAAATTTTTAACACTTATTCGGTACCAAAAGAGCTACCTATTTACGAGGAATTAAGTTTTCAAATACATTTTTACAATAGTTATTGTTAATTGAATATTTAGCTATTTTCATTGTAAATTAGCAATTATCTAAGCAACAAATTGACATTTTCAAAATCGATTTTGGCCAACTTGTCGGTTTTTGCATTACCTACAAGATGATTGCAATAAATTACTGTTAAAACTATTTATTTAAATCTGGTAAGTAAAAATGTGCTAAAATTTCACTTTTTTCACTTTTAATTGTTTATTACTCGAAAACGCCGGCTAACCAGGAGTGGCAAAAGTATAGGTATTATTGCTATAGGTCAGTACTTCGCGAAAATCGTATTGGTTTGCTGGATGATTCAGTGTCCCGAACTTGCTTTTCTTTTGCTTATTTCCCTGGACTACAAGCACAACAACAGCAAGCATCAAAAGAAATAATTAATCGATGTGCAGTTCGGGCCAACGAAGAATCACTTGGCAGATCCATTAATAAAGGTGTTACCAAGAGTCATATTGAAAAGACTGTGCGACATACATATAAAACAATACCCATTTTTTTTAAACAACTGAAGAGGTGAATGCGAGAGTGGGTGTCGAATTTGTCGCTTTTTCAGCCCCCACTTCTTATCTATTTTATTTTTGGTCTATTTTATTACATATTTCTTTAATTTTTTTGCTCTCGATCTCTCTCTCCGTCTCTCCGTAATTTCTCATATAATATAATTATTACTTTCAAATTTCTTTTCACTTCAGTTCTAATCTAATCTTCTGTAAGTCAAGTTATATTTGCTGAATAAATCGTTTTTCTGAAAGATTTTCCAATAAGATGTGTCCAGGTCCAGCTTTAAGAAAAATGCAACAGATGTGAACTTCTAAGATCAATATCTTTTCTCTGTTGGGCCATGGTCATATTACTTTTTAGTGGTTGAATATCATGGCCATTTCCTTGTATATGTAAAGGCTTTAATGCGATAAAATAGATCATTCCGCATGACCCACTCCACTACAATAAAGTGCCTACCTATTTATCAATTTTTCTACGACAAAGCTGACTCCACCTTATTTCCAGGCGCCCTGCTGTCCACAAACTTAGAAAATTGAAAAAGCGAATACCACAGCATGCCAGCATGCAAGGGATTAATATTTGACCAGACTGACCAGAGATAGATCGAAAAGTGCACTTGCAGTCACATGCAACTCGAATTATTTAAGCACAGTCGTTGGGAGAGAAGCAGCCTACACCGCTGCCTACACATAAGTACGTCATACGGTCGGTAATATTAACTCCGCGAGTTTATCACGTGTGGCATTCAATAGAATAAGTTTACCTCCGCAGAAGATGCACTTGTGGAATCACTCGAGCTATGTGTGGTTCTATGTGCCGGCACAGATTAGGACTCATCAGTGCTTTTAATCATCAACCTGGTCGAGGTCGAATCGGTGGAAATCAGTCAGGCGAAAGTCGCGCTTGCTTGCTTGAAAACATAGGCAAATTGCCTCTTTTGTGTCGCGGATAAACACACGCAGCTAGAAACGTGGCTGGTATTGATTATTAAAACCATACAAGCATTCCTGGGACATGTATGCCGCACAGCCGCTAATTATTCATCGGCAAAGTGTACACAATCTAGCCGTTGTTTTTCAGTTTCATATGGAGAACGCCGCCGAATACTCGACTTGAGATAGTCTGAGATATCGCATTCTCCGATTATATATCTACTTACTAAACGATCGCGCTTCCTTGTAGTGATAGTGAATATCTAACGCCCAGAAATTGTAATGAATGTGCCAGATTTTGTCAACAGTTGAATTTGAGAATCGCAGAAATTACAACCAACACTCGTCGTTGTAAAACTGGTGGGCAGTGCAATAAATTATACAATTGAAACGTTTCCTTAAGTCGTTTGAAACCCAATAGTAAGGCATCCATGCAGGTGTCCTGCTTTCTGTGCTTCTTTTCCTGTGTAAGCAAATACAGTTCTTTACGATTTGAGCTGTGCTGGCTATGCCCCAAGTTAACGTAAGTAATATTTACATTTTGGAGTGGGTGTCGTGATAATTTGCATTTAATTTATTTGGCTACTTTTTCTGGGACATATCAGCCATTTGTTGCTTTTTAAACCCACATATATAGGGAAACCAAGGACGACGACGCCTTGCGCGAGTTATTCCGGAAGTCAAGGGATGTGTTTGTGCAAAAACGAAAATTGATACATTCAGGGATTTCTTGGAAATATTGTTAATCTCAACTTCAAAGATATCGGAACTTTTTTTAAAAATCTATGACCTATTGAGGGTATACATATATATATTTTCGTTAAGGCCACAAGCATTGAATAGCCCACGACTATTGATGGGTGGCTTGGAAATTGATACCTGTATTCTTTTAAAAATTGTGCAACTCAAAAGCTCAAAAGAACAATTCGCATTAGCGCTTTGATTTAAAGTTAATTAATATTATAATTAATAATATAAATTTACTCTGAAAGGAATATTCGTACACATCGCACTCTTATATTTTATGGATTACGGCGACTATGCATTTAACGTGTACCTTTATGAATTTTATTTTTCCTTTGACAGTTAAAATGAAGGATGCAAGGAAGATAATGAAATTTAATTGGACGGACAAGCAAAATCTACAGGGTGTTGGCTAACGTTTATTGAGGTTTGGGAGTAAGGTGTAAAAAATAGCATCAGTCAAGCAGCCTTCGCTGCATGCAAGAGAAACGCCTCTCGATATCACGTTTTTATCATATTTTCTACAAATTATCGTCGGAATATATGAGTTTGCCCAATGTGATAGGCTGGTTAACGTTCATTCTACTCTTTAAATATCACAAAAAAAATGTTCGAGGACGTGAAATCCTGTGAACACGAGAGCCAATCGATATCTCCACATCTTGAGATGAATCTCCCAGGACACATGGTTTTCAGCAAATTGCAGCAGTTGCGTTTTGTTCAAGCTACATATATGTGATCCTCATCAAAGTCTTTAATTTTCGGTGCTATAAAAAGCACGAAACTTGCTGTATATAATGCAGAATAGAAGGTTACTGGTGTGCATGAAGTGGTGCCTCGTCTATCTCATAAGAATTTGTAGTGCGTCAAAAATGATTAATTGCAATGAAAATTAGCGGCACAAAAATTCCGTTGGAGAAGCCATTGGCTCCTTGTACAATGCTGTTCTATAGCCTGAGGTTCCTGGACCAACAACAATCTTTGCGGAAAATCAACCATACACAATGTGCTGAAAGACCAATCTGTTGAACTGTATTCCGAAGTATATATATAAGTATATTGAAGCTGGAGTTTCAAATTTAAGTAACAAATGCAACTAATTTAAGAACGCCAGCAAATCAAAGCTTTAAACTTCTTAAAAGATCTACCCTCTTTTCGGAGGGGAAAAAAAGGGTTAATTGCAATAAATTTTCCGTTAGGTAAATTATAAAAATTGATATAGAAAGTGTTGCACTCAATAAATACAGTCTCGGACTACATTAAAAAATTTTTTTTGTTCATTTTTGTGAATTTTTAAGAATGGAACTGCTGGTCGAAAAATGATCCAAAAAACGAGAGGGGTGTGCGCCGTTGATGAAATCTCCGAGATGCATGGTCTAAAAAAAAGCAAAGAGTTTTAGGTTCAGTATATTAATAGCTATAGAGCATATAGAACGATTTTTGATTTTTGCAAAATTGACAAAATGGCGGACATTTTTTGAAATATCACGAAAAAAAAGGTTTTTATTCACCGTTTTTGCCCAAAAAAATTTTTAAAATCAAAATTTTGAAAAACCCACTAAATAGTAGTCATAAAGAATGTTTGGTAAAAATTTGGTGCGAATCGGTTCGGTAGTTTCCGAGATTTCATCAACGCGGTGTCGAAAAACCTTATTTTGCGAAAACGCGATTATAGTTTTGTTAATGAAAAATCGAAAAAAATCTCACCTATGCCTAATGAGCGAGGCCTGGACCATACATTATGCCTTCTTCTTCCTCCAAATGCACATTTTCACCCGAAGTAGCGCTCCTGCGATATGTTCTGGCTTATAAACAAACGCGCAGAGAGCTCGGCCTGTTACACTGCTCTGATCTTTATAATTGAATATGATATTTCTGTATATATATACTTTACGAAAAAGCAACAAAAAAAAGTCGATTTTTTGAAAATTATGAAGAGGGTAGATCCCTTAAGCTTAGCTAAACTCCCTTTATAAAGACATTTTTGATGTAGCCTTTTTAACTTATCTATATTTCTTTGTTTTTGAATTTTCTTGCAATTGCCATTCCGCCTAATAAAAAGCACAAACAATATACAGTGCTTATAATTGCTGTGCTTGATTTGAGTGAAATATATTGTCAATCCGTATTTGCATGTTATTATTGTTCTTGATCCTTGATCAGGGGGCAACCCATACCAGTTAAGTTTCACCGAGCATTTGCCAGAAAATTTTGTCGCTTCTCTGGATGCACTCTACTTTTTGCTGTCGCCTCTTGGACTGTAAAGAAATAAATAATTAAATTGTTTATAAATATTGATCGTGCTGGAATTTTTCAGTTTTGATATTTTTCGTTCAATCTACCCCTAATTCGCAATGTTTATATTATAATTTTTTTTTCTGATTTTTCTGACTGAGGGGTACAACAATTTTTAAGCCTTTTTCACGAATGATGTTTAAAAAAATTCATAAAATAATACGTTATATATGTTGTTAAAATTGTGCTTTAATAAGCTTTCATTTGACATGCCACACATGTTTGCGCCAAATTTCAAATTATTAGATTATACGTAATACAAGTTCCAGAGAAAATGGCCTGTGACACACACCGAAGTGATTCCTTAAGTGTTCCCCTTTTTGATAGTGAACACGAAATATGATAAATGTACATATGTATGTTATCTTAAAGCGTAACCGTTTTTATTTTTTATTTTTAGCATAATGGCAACCTTTTTTATGATCAAGTTAGAATTTAATTTTCAATTTAAGGCTGTGACCTGAAACTGATTATATCCTGACTAAAAATTCATCATGCAAGAAAGAATTTAGTTTATTCTCCATCATGGGCGTAGGCACGCTGCGACAGGGTGGGGCGCTTGCGCCCCCTAGCATAGGCAAGAATAGGTGATCAACTTTATGCATTACCCGTCAACTTGTACACGTATACATTTACAATGTTAAGGATCGTAAAAGGGCAACAACATTGTTCGAATCCTTAAGCGCAAATTGCTGGAAAACTCTGGATTCTTATGTATTAATTAAAAATGTCTCATAACTAACTTATAATAAATTCTACTGTACTCTAGTTATGCTTGGCATAACTGTATAAGATTTTAGCAAAAGATCAGAAAGTTTTTCCAATTATTATAATTTAAATAAATTTTACACTAAAGCCGAATTATAATAATATGTAGTTATTGAATTTAAATGTACAAAGAAAACTTTTAAAGTACAAAGTTCAAGTAGCAAATAACATACATATGTATATTGGAAAATTTCGAACTAATTCTACTCTAATAACAATATAAAATAATAAGTATAAAACTTCAATTAATTTAATTAAAACTGATGAATCAGAGAGAGTAAAAAAAGAAACAGATTTGCGAAAATTTAAAATAGGTTCGACAACTCGAGAGAGCTGAATATGAGGCCGTAACCGTTTCCACATACGCACACCCTGGAAAAAGTACGAACGCTCACCAGAACGGGAATTAGTAGCTAGTGGAATCATCATTTTAAGATATCTGGAAGATTGCAAAAATGACAATCTATTTCTAAGATACACCGGCTATTAAGTGTGTACAATTTTGAGCAACGAACTGGGAGAGCGGTTGACTAAGTGAAGTGGGAATATGAGAAGTACCGTGAAACATGGCTAAATCTTGTCGGCTTGTATATAAAACAGAAAATTATTATAAATACCGATAACTTTCACATGCATAAAGTTACGTTATGACTTTACGCTTTGCGGAGATCCGCCGAAAGAATGGCTGATCTCACCCTGAGTTCCCGTAGGCTGCAATAGACCTAATGAACAATATTATTTTATTAACCTAGTTGCAACATTTCATCTTCTCATTAAGTTTTAAGGGAGTCAGCCAAGATATTGTATAATATAAACTGTAATCTTGCAGAGTCAATTTCATTATAATAATAAGGGTTTAATAAGTAATGCAATGCAAATGCAATCTTCAATTAGACCAATTGGGCGGGAGAAGTATGTATATCTGACCATCATCCGCATAAAGATGAATTTTCAAGGAGGTCATAAAATAGGAAAAAAAAATAAATGGGCCCAGAATTAAGCCTTGTGGTACTCCACAACAACGTTATTATGTATAACGTAATGACACGTCCACTTTGTGGCTGTGAATGGAGACCATATAATGTGAAACAGTTTACTTAAAAGCCTTACAGCAATCTAACAGGATTAAAACATTGAGTGCCTCGATCATTATTCAGAGCTTCATGTATATCTCTCGTAACGTTTTACACTGCAGTTTGGCAAATAAATAAATAAATAAATATACATAAATATTATTTATTTCCTGTTAATATAATATATCATTCATGTACATATGTATACTAGCTTTCCCGGACCCGGCGTTTCCCGGGATACTATTAAATTTGTATTCCTTAATTTTACAACGCCTCCTTACTGCACAACCGCCTCTCCTATGTGACCCAACGGGGTGCGGGTGGTCTCAGTAAATCAACCATAAAACAATACACCCCATACATCACTTTCACCTATTCCTAATACTTTTTTAACTGTAAAGTATTATTAAATTTAGTTTTCCTCATTTTACACCACCTCCTTATTGCACCCCTCTCCTATATCTCCCAGCGGGGTGAGGGGTGGTCTCATATTTGGAAGTTTGAATAACAGATTCGAAATCAGTGATCTCGAAAAAATTCCCACATTTCACACTTTTCACCAACCTTTCTTTCATCATCACAGTCAACACTACCTCCCCTTTCCAACGATACCCATAACATGGCACACGCATTAGAACAAATTTCCTCTTCTTCTTCCTGACAGTGGAACCATCTGTCAAAAATTTGTCGTACCAACTCAGAAACCTTCGTGGACTCATGCACAACAACTTTGCTAAAGATCACCACATGATCAAATGCATAGTTTACGATTCTATAAAGGACATACAAACAAACATTCATTTATATATATATATATATATATAAAATAAGATAATAAAAGTATTTTACTAAGGAAGCACAAGGATCTGTAGGAAAGGTTATTTTTGGTACCGGTATTGCAGTTGCTAATTTCCATAGAACAAGAAATTGGGAAGTAGTAAGAAGTGATTGATCACATGTGATATGGTGTGGTATAACTCATGGGAAAGTAAAAACATGGCAAAAACTCACTGAAAGAGATGGAAACAAAAAAAGATATGGTAAAAGAAACTAATTTTTTTTACCGAGTGATGAACCGATCACTGCTTAGTTCCTTTGCCGAATCATGTACATGTACGATTAAAAGGTCTTTCAGTACATCAAGAAAGTGAAAACTTGGTTGTTGTCAATCATAATATATAAAATCGCGAGATATCTAATAAATAAATGTTTCACTATTTAACTGAGTTGTCTTGACCTTCCCTGGACAAAATCCTGGCTACGCCCATGGTCTTTGGTTAATTTTCTTATCTGAGTCTCATATCCTCGGAAAAGGATGGGATACATGGCAATCACGGAATATTAAAATTACACCATTTGCGGCTCGTTCGTGTAATTTGAGTACTAATGGTCTCACTTCTGATTAGTTTATTTTCACTTACAACTGGAAACTAAGTTCAAGCTGATAGGAGTTCCATTCGCCTGGTTTATTAAAACAGTTTACCGACAATATCGTAATTTTCCATTTGTAGTGCACTTTTACAATACGTTTGGAAATTACAGATTTTAGAGTAGCCTACATTTAATGTTGTAAAATTTGTTTACTGTATAGCTGTAGTAGGCGCTCTATCTGTTCATACATAACATGCTAAAACTCTGTCCTTTCTGGAGGTTACTTATTATATTTTTTAGTGTGCATATTCTTGAAATTATACAGGGTGTTTTGTATACCATGCAAGGGACGCGAGTAGTCTAGTGGTAAGCGTGTTAGACAGCCGATCCAAAAATCCCAGGTTTGAATCACACTCGGACCCCGTTATTTCTAATTACCGACAGATGGAAGCCCCATCAATTAGGGTAGTTATTCTGGGCTAATCACCCAGTATATAGCGAACATAAACGATTAAAGATCCTCGAAGTGGGGCCCTATGCTCCTAACTGAAGTGAAATACGATATTTTTTTAATACGTATGCAATCTATATCGATGTTACCGAGAACATTTTTTTGTGTGCAGAATTTTTTATTTCTGATCCATATATGTAGCTGCCCTTCTAAGGTAGTTGTCGTTTCAAAGGAATTGTTAAATATCACCAGACCTCTGCTTGACTGCACGTTCCACCAAGAAACAAACTTTCAGCAAACTGCAAATCAAGGTTCGGAAAAATTCATTCGCGAATGAAAAAAAATACATTCTTTTCATTTACATTCATTCGCGAATGAATATTTGAGTCCAAAGATTCGTGAGAGAATTTTTCCTGCGGAGAATTTTTGAATACATTCCATTCGCGAGAGAATGAAAATGAGAGAATATTCTTCAGATACAGAAAAAGAGTGAGAAAGAATGAAAACCAATCATTCGGAATGAAAAAGAATATTCTCATTTTTCATTCTTGTTCTAGCGGTTAGATCGAGCGAATCTTTAACTTGAAAGAGAGTGATATTTGGTGAATGGTTTATAAATTTTACAAATTTGCAACTATGGGTCGTAAATCTAACATAGATAAAAATATAATAAATTTGTGTGTTATAATAAGAACACTGATAGTTCGAAGTGCTTGTTATGTGACAGGGTTTTAAAAGGACAATTTTTAGGAAATATAAAAAGACATTATATAACTGTGCACAAATATAATTTTGATGGTGAAAATAACGCAGAAACTTCGTTATTAAGGGAAAGAAGTGATGTATTTGTAAGCAATCGTCGAAGTGGATCCAATACAACATTGAAACTCAACAAAAGTGAATTTTTAAAATGCTGTGTCGGCCTTGCTTGTGTTAAAAGTATACCATTCAGAATTTTTGATGATGATACATACTTTAAAAAAATAATAGAACCATATTTACGATCGTTTGATTTAAATTTAGTTTAAAAAAATATGTATGGTTGATCAGGTGAAAGTGTGCTCTCAGAATATTAAAGAACTCTTGGCAAAAACATTAAAGAAGAAGATGGTGTGTTTAAAAGTTGATGTTGCTAATAAAAAAGATAATCAAAAAATACTCTAAGCTTATTGTCTTATTTTTTCTTATTAATGGGAATTTTTCAGCACAGTTTTGTGAATTTTGCAATAAAATTCAGGGTCTATAATTTAAAGGTATACGAAACGAATAATCTCGGAAAATTAATTTTTTTGACCCACCAGCCAAGGTGTATGTCAAGAAAATTTTTCGGTAATAAATAAAATCTTAAAATTGTGGTGCTTTAATTGTTCTTAAGACTTTAGTATTACCAGAGATAACGTATTACTACTTATAGATATGCAATCCCCTACAAAAATCAGTTGGAGGTAACTCCAACGTGTAGTTCCAATTCACAAGTGATTCATATGATAAAGTGCGATTAAAAAGCACATGGTCTAGCCATAAGCGAAAAGATTACTCTCTTACAGCATGCTCACAGAGTCTTATGAGTCTAATGAGTAGAGTAGAATTTGTCATTTCTATTGGATTTCACATTTTTGAGTGGAGAATGTTTTTTTCCATTTTGAAATTTCTATTTCATTTCATTCATTTCCATGGGAGGTTTTTTTCCAATGAAATTTGCATTCCATGGTACATGGACATTTGAAGATTTTTTGTGGCCATTTTGCACAAGCTAAATATTCAAAAAAATTTTCTTGGAAAAAAGAACTGATGGAAAAAGTGACCCCTTACCCACATTTACATGTGTATACGTTATCTCTGATATTACACAGTACTTTTGTTGAAGCTCATATCAATAAATAAATGAAATTGTCTAATTCTAATTCTGGCTAAATCTGACGGGGTCGTTTACCTTAATCATTTGAATTCTTATTTGAACTTGGTAGGCACTTTTACATTTTAGTTTCAATAAAAATAAATAAGAAATATAGCTCTTATGCATATGCATGCACTCATTACGAAACACTCTGGGTGGACAATTTGAGCGGTATAATGTGCCTAATTTCTTGGAAGATTTTACTTATTTTCAACTGTATCAAAAGGTTTTTCTATCTAACTTTTTCTTAAAAATATAATTTCGTTATTCTAAATATTGCTTACCTTGTTAAAATTAAATAAGATACTTACTTGCCCAAATTCAAATAAATTCTAATTCTAATTTAAATTCAAATACTCATTAATCTCTTCTCTACTTTGAACAGCAATAACATTGTTTACGTAAATCAGCCCACAGAATATTCGCCCTACTTTTCCGTATAATTTCATTTGCTGAATTTATCCTACAGGTAAGGAAAAGCACTTTATTTGAATTAAATGTGCACATCCCAAGTTACACAGGTTAAATTGTCTTGTAACTCTGTCCTGTTCTGTGCCACCCTAAGATATTGTACGCAAAGGTTTCTGTGATCTCTCCCGGCTAGAAATCTTGTGTCTGCGCCATTCATTTGCCAACCGCCCCCGCTGAAAAAGAAGTCTTTGAATAGTGCTTTCTAACGAATCTTCGTAACGAAATTTTGCGAATTGAAGTATTTGTAGTAGATATCTTTCCAACCTATTTATTAAACTCCTTAAATCGAAAATCGCTTATCTATATTTGATAACAGTGTCCCAGAACGCTCCCAAAATATTTGTCGTCATAATTAAGTAAATACTTACCTTGCTCCCACTGATCCAGTCAAACCCGAACGGTGTCAATTGAAAATTGAAATCAAACAAAATTCGACACCACCTGAACCTGTAGAGCATTTACCGGCTTACAGAAAACGCTCAAGAGGCGAAAAAGAACAGCAGGAGAATTTCTTGTTCTTCAAGTTTTCTCTAAGCAGGTTTTAGCTGGAGGCTCGTGTGCCCAGGTATAAACCTTACCGGTTAACGGATATTCGCTTTTCTTTGGGCAATTTCTCTGCACACTCAGGCTTGTTCACATTTCTCGTACCTGCATGAACTCCAGTTGCTTGATTTTTTTTCATGGTTTTAAAATTTTTTTTTGATATAATTTATTGCCCTCAAAAAAACGCCAGCCATGAGTACTCCACCGGTGGAGGATCGACTCAAGTGGATGTGCATATGTACACGTGGGCGGATCTTGGATTCTCAGAGATTTATTCGCAAAATAGTATCTCTCCAGTATGCAGCGCACGGTTTATTTTGTGTGGGGGACCATCCTACCTGCGCCGCCTGTGCTCGAGTGATGCAGGAATTTATTACACGGGACAAATGTCTCGACAAGGCGGCCACGGCGCGTGTGATGAACGCGCGAGGGAGCACCTACACAGGTGGAAGCCGCGCACGAGAGGCCTTGACCTCTCATACGCTTTTAGCGGAATATTCCCGCTCCAGCGGCGTTAGAGTTCTAATTACGAATTCTTCCAGGATGGTTCGTTGGCGGGATTTGTATAATTAAAATGTTCAACAAGGCCTGCTCGACTGGTTTTGCTGGTGAACAGAGCAACCCCGCTCGCAGGTCTCTTTCAAGTGGATCGCTGTTCCCGGGTAGTAGCACCACTCAGGCAGTGACACTAACTTTGAGTAATTAATTTCGGGAATATCATATTTTTCTGGTTTTACGTGGTAATTATAAAGAGAGAATTCCACTGCAAAGGAACTTTTTCTTCATTGTCCTGCCTGCTTTTTAGTTTTAGGGGGGATAATCGTTTAATAGGGCAACCGGGTTCTCGCCAGACATGCATAATCAAACCTTTGGTCCTCTGAAAAAATGTGGAACACAGGAACACTATGCTCTTTTTTGCATATCTAGAGGAAACTCTATTGTTATGGAAGATTTTATAGAACTTTTCACATTCAGTGTGATTATTTTATATTTATACTGCTGGAAAATGCAGGTTAGTGTTCGTTTCCTCAAAAACGTCTTTATATTTTATTTTAAATATATTTTTGATAGTTTTAGTTCTAAAAATTGGAGACGAGTTTTCTGCACATTTAAAATCTAAAATTGGCAAAATTGGGGGTGGGGGCCTTCCCAAGATTATATCTTCAAATTATAAATACAAAATAGGTGAAAAAAATGTTTAAGTTAAGCCATTTTATTGCACAAATGATGCTGTCCTAAAAGCTAACAAATAATTATGGGTCACAATCTGGGGCCTTTATCTGACTAAAATAGAATTATGGGGCACATTTAGTATAATAGAATACTTTGTTTTATTGGAGTTTGGAAATCATGCTGTATGTTACTATATAGTATATATTATATTTTTCAGAAATCGCTATATAAACCTTAAATGATAACAGGCTCAAAAAAATTTTCTTTCGTAATATTTTTCTTTAATTATTATAAGGGTATTCCCGCTTTCTTGTATTTACCATTGTAAAAGGTGTAAAGTAATCGGCTGTCATAGAAACAACTATGAAAATTTGTAAATACCCCTATTATTTTGTAATGTTTTATTTAGGGCTTTTTGTTTACGACAGTTAGTGTATGTTAGTGGTCTAATTACGCTGGAAAATATATTTGATAACTTTTTTTTTGTATCCCATAGATAGGTTTTAGACACAGTCATTCTTCTATTGAATACGTATCCGAGAACGGAAATGCTGCTTTATCTAGTTAATTGAAGAAAACTAAGGTTGAAGAGTAAAATACCTGTGTTTTATAATTGTTGGAAATAAATAAGTGTCACTGCAACTTGATCGTGTGTAGCTCAAATGAAAGTCAATGAATAATAACATGAAAATATAAAACTATGACGAAATCCGAGTAGTCCATCTACATAACCGTCATAAGCTGACTTTTTCATGCAATAGGCAATGAATCTTGAATAAATTAAGGTTGTAGGTTCTTGAATCTTAAAAATTCTCAATTCACTTTATAATAATATTTAAATTTAAAAAAAAATTAAACATTGTAAAAATCCTTGTTTTTACTTGAACCATATCTTTTTTGGACAACCTGAATTAATGGAATATTATTCGCATCGGGTTTGTAATTTGTATAACAAATTCTATGGAAACCATCTAGCGATTACCGTTCAATTTCCTGAATGCAATTTCCCGATGACACCGGCAACAGAACGATGACGATACGACAGTGTTATTTCGTAGTGCAGGTTTGCCTTGACGGTTTTTCGTACAATAAAAATTGTGTTTTTCCGAACTTAATTATATATATTTGCTATATCCGCTATATGTATTTCTCCCACTGGAAATTTAGTTTATGGCCACACTCACTCCACGTCAATATTTAACTAACCCTTGGACCTTAGGATTCTGACTTTGATGGTCATGATGAAATGTTGACTTCATTAAAAGAATTAGAGGCAAACACCAAACAAGACACAGAAGGTATTTGCCCAAGTCTGCTGAAATATTGCGCTGAAAGACTTACTGGGCCACTTGATTCAATCTTTAATAGGTGTTTCAGCACTGGTCTTTTTATAGAATCGTGGAAGACTTCCTTCATTACCCAAATTTGTAAATGTGGTGCCAAGAATTTAGCCATTAATTTGTATTAGGAAAATGATTCCAAAGCTGCTTGATTCTCTAGTGAATTCTAAAATATCCTTCTCAATTAAAGAAATAATCTCTACCAAACAACATGGCTTCATGAAAGGGTGCTCTTACTCAACGAACTTGGCTCTCTTCACAAATTATATCTCTAGCAGCCTCGAAAGTCTATGTAATTAACACGGATTTTGCTAAGGTTTTTGATATACTGACCCTATATTGAGACTAGCACATAAATTAGAACAATTCGGCTTTCATTCTTTTACCCTCGATTGGTTCAGATCTTACTTGAATAATCGCATGCAGTACATTAAAATTAAAAATATTCTTTCAAGGATGATCATTATCAATTATGGTGTTCCACAAGGCAGTCAATTGAGTCCTTCCCTTTTCCTGCTTTTTATCAATGACATTGTCGAGTGCTTCCATTACTCTAATTGTCTATTGTTTGCAGATGATCTAAGCAATTTCTTAAGTGAACTCTGCCAGCAATTGCTTTTTTTATGCAAAACGACTTGGAAAGGTTATATCAATGGTGCTGCCGAAACAGCTTATGTTTGAACATCAATAAGTGTAAACCCATTAATTTTGATCGGAAAACCAGTTGTATTTTATATAACTATGAAACATTGAATTAACGATTTCTAAAACGTTTCGATCGCTGGGATTCTTGAAACAAAATGTCAGGGACTTCAAGGACCCACAAACCCTAATGTCCCTATATTACTCAGTAATGAGATCGGTCCTGGAATAACTCAAACTTTGGCTGCTGCCTTATTACGAATACATATAAATCGAATAGAATCAGTGCAGGAAAAGATTACTAGATTGGTTTTTTTAAAAATACAATTTTCGAATGGACTATATGCTACCATACCGTTCGAGATGTATTCCTAGGATTATATAATGCCAGTTTCAGACGTGAGGTGAATTGTGTGGATTTTGTTAGAGATTTCTTGGCGGATCGAAGTAAGTCACCAGAGTAGTTGCAATCTTACAAAACGGCTTACGGTTGTTGTTGTGTACGGTATTACCAAATGTATAGTTAGTTTTAAGTCTACTGCGAGCTCCATAGATTTCACCTTACCGCGTAATAAATTGTTGAGTAAATGTTTCAGTAGAGAACGTGTTAACTAGTTTATAAGTTTGTATCATTGGTATGCTGACAGACTCGCAGCGTCTCGACATCGAGTGATAACTGTAGACAATGAATGAATGAATAAATAAATAATTCTGCATGCAATACAAAATATCCGCTGCCCTGCTGTCTTGCTGGCTCACACATCATGAACTCCTGAAATCCTGTTGATCTTCGTTACATTTCTGCTTCAAAAAGAATTCAAGACATATATATTATTTGCATTATTAACAGTTGTATGTACAGATTTAGAGTAGGAGTCTATAAGATGTAGCAAGTCGTTTAAATGGTAGGTTATTGGGATCTACGATCGAAATAGCTAGGCATTTCAGACCCTTTCCCCTGGAAAATGTATGTATGAATGTACGCCTGGCTTTTCCAAATCCAAACATCCCATTTAGTTTGCACCCTATGGTCCTAATTCAATGATATCTTTCTAATTTCAGTTTTCAACATTAATAATATAATTTAAGTTTGATTTGTGTAAATATTGCAGTTTGCAATGCTTTCCGCATTGCAACCCTTTTTAAAACCCCCCTAAAAGTTAGCTGAATAATTTGGTACTTGTCGGACTGTTGTACAATTTATAGAACAGATTTAAATTCGCTTCGCTGGTGGAAATGTGAATTGGCGACATACATATGTGGGACCAACAACAATGGTCCGTTTTTTATGTCTTGGACATAAGCTATTAGAATAAAGTTACGGTTTTAAGAAAAATTCCCTGGCTCATCACTCTAAATATACAAATAAAACAAACTTTTGCTATGAATTTGAAAGGCTTGTATTTATAAGAAAAGAATTTAAAACAAACAACTATAAAAAATGTGAAGAAATGAATAATTTTCGTATTTCTTCTGTGTTTGTAGGGACTTTCTCGTATTAGCCCCTAGGTATGGTCCTATCGAATGGGTAGTTTGAAAACTTTTGAACCTACCGTTATATAAAAGGCAACAGTTATTTTATTTTATTTATTTTTATTTTATTTATACACACCGCTCGTGTGTTCATGTGTAAGTGTACACAAAAATGATGCCAGTACGTAGATATTTTGTAAACGGTAAATATTCAGTCAGTAGGCATTTCGCGCATTTCGGTCTTACGGGCACAAGCACACATTGACAAAATTTGATGCGAATAAGCACTTCCCACACAAAAAGTGTCGGATCGCTGCAATACACTCAGAAAAATACCTATCATTAACACGAAAATGTATCATTGATTGAGTTTCTCTATTTTTTATAACAATTTTCACTAACTGGATGAAATGTTTCTTAAACCAAAGAGAATTATACTCAATTTAAAGTAAAGAGCTGTTTCGGTTATAAGATGAAAAATAAGAATAGGAAACTCATATTTAAAATTAAGGCAGTACGGTGGGTGATATTTCGGAGTCCGGCTTCGAATCCCACATAGGAGCGAGCTTAAGCACTTTAGTGCTTGAAAAAAAGCGCTTCAGAAAGCTTCTTTTTCCTTCAGTGAGATATGAAATATTAGTATATGGAGCATTGCGGAGTATTCACGGTAGAAGCCAGGCGTCCCGAGTTCAAATCCTATCGGAAACCGCACAAAACAGCAGGGAATTTAGAGGTAATGTATCTTTCTACATTTCCCTTTGTGATATGTTTACAACTGAATCTGACATATACATATATAATACACATAGCGCATACTTTAAATCGAAAACAAATTGCCTTAAAGCAATGAATATTATTGTCTTGTTTGTCGTTATTAAAATTATGAAATCAGCCCCTATTTTAAAGAGAGTGTTTCTTAATAGTTGATAAGCTATTTGATTTAATGAAAATATTTCTATCCTCTAAAGATTGGGCGTCATGAGCTCATATTCAATGATGATTTTCTTTAATTTTATAGTGAAACACACATAGACTGGGTCTTAATCTTTATTTTATAAATACACAAAATGCCACGTGTCAGATACTAGTCCCAGCTAGATGAACAATGAACTTTTGCTCTGCCGGGATCCTCCTTATATAGTAGATTTGCCGGCAAGGCAACTTGTTTAGGGTTGCCAGAGAGGCGTGCTACAATCTCCCCCTCTAGCTCTGAAGTCGTCTCGACGAGGTGCTAGATTTCCGTGGCACTATGTCGTCTTTTTGATTTTTCGTGGTCGGCCTCGACGTCTGAGAGGCACTACCGGCGCAGGCAGATCGATGTTGCCTCCCACATATGGTGTAAGGGCTGATGTATGATACATTCCCATCGGAACATGAGGTGAATCCGGAGCTGCAACTTCGTAGGTTGAGGCCCCTCGCTGTGTTAAAATGATGTAGGGTCCATCCTGTTTTGGTGCCAACTTTGCGGAGAATCCTTTAGACGCTTTGCTCTGGACATGCATTTTCACCCAGACTCTGTCTCCTGGTGCATATCTTGGGTCCGGTCTTCTTCGGTCGTCCGTGTATCTCTGGTTGCGGCATTGGACTCTTTCAGTGATGTCCCTGGCTTCATCCAGGGTATCTAGGAGTCGTGTGAGATGCGGTGTCAACTGTGGTACAAAGTTTTCCGTTTTAACAACGGAACGTAGGTCATTATTAATGTCATCAGGAGTACGAAGCTCCCGGCCGAAAGTCAAGTAGGCTGCAGAATATCCAGTACTTCCACATCGGACCGTATTCATCGCGAAGCGGATAGCAGGCAGCTTAGCAGGCCAAGTCGAATGTTCGTTTGCGACCAAAATGGCAAGCTGGGCCTTAAGGTCACGGGTTTTCCTTTCCACCGGATTTGCTTCCGGATGATAGACAGGAGTAAGAATCTGTTGAATTCCCAGATAATATGTCAGATGCTGTATTATTGCAGATATAAATTGTATGCCGTTGTCGCTTATCATTCTTCTAGGTATCCCATAGCGCAGGAACAATTCATCTAATAGGACGACTGCAAGAGCTTCTCGTTCGGTTGTTGAATAATTTTTCTCCGCTGGGGTTAACAACCGACTTGTATATTTTACGGGGTGCTCATTCACACACTCCCCCTGGACCAAAACTGCTCCCAATGCATAACTGCCTGCGTCCGTCCTTAAGACAAATGGTAAGTTTTCATCAGCTTGTCGCGGAATTGGGGCCGTTGTCAGGAACTCTTTCAATGTTTCGAATGCCATCTGCTGCTCCTTCTCCCATGTCCATGTTACCTTCTTCTTAGTTAGCCGTGTGAGAGGCTGTGCTATATCTGCGAATCCCGGAACAAAACGCCTATACCATGAACAGGTCTGTAGAAATGATATTAGCTGTTTTACATTTTGTGGGGATGGCCAGCTGGTAATTGCCTCCACCTTACCAGGGTCCGGAGTTATACCTTCTCTAGTAATGACATGACCCAAATATTTTATTTTGGGGCAACAAAAGTTTGACTTCTCTCTATTAACAGTCAACTTAAAAATTCGTAATCTCTGGAACACTCTTTCTAGATCCTCCAAGTGTTCCAGAACCGTACTGGAGCAAATTATCAAATCGTCCAGATAAACGAGGATGCGTATAGAACCCAGGCCCGCTCTAAACCTGTCCATCAGTCTTTGGAAGGTAGCTGGGGCGTTACGCAATCCAAAAGGCATTCTTTTAAAACAGAAGGTGCCGAAGGGCGTTATAAATGAGGTTTTGTCTCTATCCTCCTCTCTAACGCTCACCTGCCAATATCCAGAACGGAGATCTATTGTTGTCATAAATGGGGTGCTTTTAGCAGCCTGCAGTAAATCATCCATTCTTGGCAAGGGATATCGATCTGGCTTAGTGATCAAATTTAATTGACGATAGTCAATACAAACACGAAATTTCCCATCCTTCTTGGGAACCATTACCACTGGTGGTGCCCAAGCGGATTCGCATTCCTCTACTATATCATCGGCGAGCATGTTGTCCAGCTCCTGACGCAACTGCTGCCGCTTAAATGATGACATCCTATACGGTGGAACAGCCGTAGGGCGTGAATTCTCAATATTTATATGATGTTCCATGAATGGTGTCACCTCCTGGCGATCCTCGAAGACATCCTCGTACTTTGCCAGCAATTCATTTAAGGATTTCCTCTCTTTTTCCTGGAGAGAGAGAGCTTCATTAGGTCGGAGCTCAATTCCTATAGCCTCAATATCGATGCCATAATCAATCCTTCGTCCATGCGAGCCCGTCAATCGTGGTCTCCTTGGATCGTGCCGAGGTGTTTCCACTTAAGCAGGTACTGCATCCCTAAAGATGGCCGAGATTGCCGAAGGTGAATAATCATTATCGCATGATTGCGATGATGGCCGTGGTGGTGTTTCCAGCGGTGTTAATTGCCATACAGGTGCTTCCTCCTCCACCTGCATAGGGGACGTGTCGCAATTGAGGTACCAGTCTAGGAAGGGAGACGGGCTTTTGACATGATCCATGCAAACCTTCTTACTGGGGTGCTCCTCATATGTCCTAGGGGTGGACGCGATGGAACCTGCGTAGCTAACAACCAGCTCCTCATTTGGGACGAAATTATGCCGGACACTTTGTTCATCCGCAAAACTCCAAGTCCTCTGCGGCAAATTTAAAATAATTGCTGCCTGCTCGAGAAAGTCGATTCCCAGGAGAGTGCGATTGTCCTGTGCTGTCGGAAGTGCGAGGAAATTTATTGGCAATGTTCTATTCCCCAAAGTTATATTGACTTTTGTTGCCAATACGTTTTGCTGCTTGCTAGAACCATCAGCAAGTGTCACATCAGCCGTTAAAGGCTTAAACTGTTGGCCTTTTTGTATCATATGCATATACAGGCTTGCACCAGCGATGCTTGTTCGAGCTGCCGTGTCGATGTGTGCCTGACCCTCAAGTTCTAAAATTCGCACAGGTAGGTAGGAGGATTTTGGCCCAACTTTACCATGGTGTTTATAGAATAGAAATTCACCTGTGAAGGTGATTCTTTACTCCCCTTCCTGCATGTGGGACAGTTACTTCTGAAATATCCGAGGGCGCCACACCCATAGCAAGTGATTTCAGAACCCCCTGCGACTATTGCCGTAGCTGCTGGCTTAGGTTCCAGTTTCATGGAGGACCTATTACCATTTGAACCAACCTGATTCAATCGTTTCCGGCATACTTCAGTTGTGTGACCCCTGAAGTTGCAAAAACTACACCTAAGCTTTCGATGCGGCTGCTTCTCGTTCAGTTCTCGAACTGTGCTAACAGCCTCCTTTTCAATTTTTAAATTCTCCACTTGTCGCGCCCTTTCGAGAAGATCGCTAAATGTGCGGACTGCAGAGCGCTGGACCCGATCTCTTATATTGAGATTTAGGAGTCCATATATAATATCGAGCTGCGTTTCCTCGTCGTGTCTATTGTCTGGAAGTTGTGCCAGCAATGCACGTTTCCCACATATAAACTCGTCGATTGAGGTTGCCTTGCTTTGTCGTTCGGAAAAGATTTCGATATAAATCTGATGCGCCTGTTTGGCGGGCGAAAATGCCTCCCGAATGAGCTTAATTGCATTATCCCACGAGTCAACCTCATTCTTTACGCCTAACCACCACGTAGCTGCCCCATCCGTCAGCAATAGTGGTAACCCTGTGATGGCATCCGCATCCGATATCTTCTCAATAGCCTTAAATATATTTATTTTTGAAACAAAAGCCTCAACTTCGCTAAAGTCACGATTTCCTCCGAAACGTGCCGTGCACTGGCTAAAGCTACCAGTTCGCCCGTCAACATTTGCTGAGCCTCCGGAGCCCTGTACCAGTGAAAGCAGTGCCTGAAACTGTTCTTCGGTCATTTGAACAGGCGTAGCCATCCTTTGCCTTGGTCTCAGCCTTCTTGGAGACACCTTGGCGTTTCTTAAACTGCAGTAACAAATTTGATCGGTCCAAGCGCTGGCGCCGGTTACTTATTTTCTAATCGACTACACAAAGACAACAACAAAGCCTGGCAAAGCGAATGTGCTATCGAATGTTGCTAAATGTCTGTCTCAGTCAGAGTAACGGTGCTGTGTACAAAACAAACACTAGTAAAAGCCGTTCAGTCCGAATAACGGCGCTGAGCAACGAAATTACTATTTTTGGGGATTCTTACAGGAAAACAACAACAAAGCTAAAAGCGAATGTCCTGTACAAGGGTATATTGCTTGTGCGCAAAACAATAAGAAGTCGATCAGTCCAAGTAGGCGCTGAACAGCGAAATTATTGTTTTAGGGATTCTTTACAGGGGACGCAAATCGGAAAACAGCAACAAAGCGAAAAGCGAATGTGCTGTGCAAGGATATATTGCTTGTGCGTAAAACAATAAGAAGCCGAACAGTCCAAGTAGGCGCTGAACAACGAAATTATTGTCTGCACTGCAACTAGGAAAAGGAATGAAAACTCCTAAGCGAATGCAGATTTCTTTTAAATTTTAACGAGCGTTTTTCGAGCCACGAGTTGGGCGCCAGTTGAAACACACATAGACTGGGTCTTAATCTTTATTTTATAAATACACAAAATGCCACGTGTCAGATACTAGTCCCAGCTAGGTGAACAATGAACTTTTGCTCTGCCGGGATCCTCCTTATATAGTAGATTTGCCGGCAAGGCAACATGTTTAGGGTTGCCAGAGAGGCGTGTTACAATATCCTTACATAATAGAGTTGCCGGAAAGGCAACTTGTTTAGGGTTGCCAGAGAGGCGTGCTACAATAGCTATTTTTCCTAACTTTCAGGACATTCTTTTGTGAGTGTATGCATGAAGAATTAGATTATAGTAATTATAATAAGGACTCGAAAATAAAACTTTATTTTGGCAGGTGTATGTATTTCTTGCATATAACAAAACGGAAACCAAATTCATATAATATTATAGCCAATGAATATGAAAAGTGTTGGTAGGCGAAAACTACCTACATATTTTTTTGTGTTTTTTTTATGTGATTTACTAATTTATGGTAAAGAAGATCCGATCATTGTAATGCATTATGTGATATTAAATTGCCCCTTAATTATATACAATAATGCTGAAAAATAAACTCTAATGAATAGTCGACATTACCGTCACTTAGTTTTATTATTTTAATTTTCTGCTTTTTCAATTTAATTGAAACGCACATTTATAAATCAAAAAAAATAAAATCAAACAAATAACAAAGAATCGACCTTAAAAAGCAGAAAAAGGTATATATTATACTAAAAACTCGTTAAGTCGCCGTTTAATCAAGGTTAACCTAAGAACAATCATAAAACAATTATGCTCAATTATTTTTATGATTGATAATAACTCCAAACTCGTATTCGTAAGTTTTAGTGGAATTAGTAAATTTTGAATTTTTTGTTTCGATATATTTAGGATGTTCTTTGATACAATAATTTGAAATATCTTGTTAGGAATGTGAAAGAGAAAGAGCTGAAAAAATGTTAAATAACCACTAATAAAAAAAGACTGATAATTACTTTTATGATAACTGGCGTAAAGAGCTCTCTACGTACAAACCACGTTGGTAATTAGAATGAGTTTTTCTTTTGCAAATAAATAATTAATCTCCAACACGTTCCAGTTTTACAGTTGTCTATCCCCTAATGGCAAAGTTAAGGGGGAACTCTGTCCACGACACTAATTTAAATCAAGGCACTATTCCACGGAAATGTATTCATTAAAAAAGTCCTAAAAGGCATAAAAAACCGCAAAAAGTCAGCAGTTCCTCACAAAAAAAAGTCTATTTTAAGCGAGAAAAAATGAGGAGAGCAAACAGCTCAAGAAATCAAGAAAGGGTGCTTTGGGGGCCTCTTATTAAATAATTCAATGACTGAAACCTCCATAAAATCCACCCCTACCTTCAGTATGCGCGTAACAGGCAGCAGGCGGCAAAAAGTCCACGTCAACCACTCAACCGCCGCTGGCGTTCCATCCTACATAAAATCAGAAGATATGGGAGTAAGGGGCTCATTTACGTCATTTCCCGAATACAGCATAGCATCCTCGGGTGACGTCATACTGGACTAGGTCCTAGGCATAGACCTATTTGTTCATAAGCAGCTTTAGATTGACTCTTCCTCTTCGACGACTACGGGTCGGAGGTTGGAGGTCGGAGTTACAATGTGCGCCGGTCGATATAATCTCCCACCATATGCACACCCTGTAGGCAGTTCCAATGGATCAATGCGGTCTATGTGTGGGAGAAGGGTCTGCTTTATTAACGCACTCCACCGCATCCGCATCAAGAGTGTCGTGTAGGGCGCATATATCAAGAGGCCCTTTAACGGTGGCTGCTGGATTGAGGACTACTGCCGGAGCAATAAGACACCAAATTTTTCCCCCAAAATGCCATAGATACTCCATAACTCCTTGTAGCCGTCGCTCTAAATTTAACTTGCGAACTACGTGGGGCAGACGTCGAACCTTTTTTGCGGTCACACCACACCTAGAGTTTCGTGACCCTTGCCGGCTCGAGAAGATAATGTTTAGTAGACTATGATAGGGGCGCACGCTATCCATCATCTGGCTGGGTGGTTCGCAGTCGCCTCATTCGCTGGATATCCACCATACCTGTTTACGGTCATTTGCACCGAATAATTAGCTGCAGGCGAGCAGAGATGCACCAGATTCAATTTGTTCGCGTTGCGTTTCAAGAAAGCGCTCCAATAATTTTTCATACTAATCAGACATGCGTTACGCGCCACAGACTCCACGGACTTCTTTTGCGCGCATCGAAACCTGTAGAAGCCCGACTAGCTCACTGGCCAGTTAATTTTCTTCACCTGACTCCAATTTTTGCCTTAATTGGCAACTGTTTACATTTATATTGCTTCATTTACTAGACTTTATTAAAACTTCTAATAAACGGAAAATTACTTTCGTGTAGAGATACGAGAAGAGGAGGGTCGTCACGTGGTTCGCTTTATGGCCAAAGTTATTTATTAGTGGAGCTCAGAATTTTAGCAAGTTCTGAAAGAACTCCCTTGACGAATATAGCTTTGTTTTCTTTAGTTTTTATGTTCGCTAACTCAAGGTTTTGTTTTACCACTTTCGTTTTGGGGAAAATCGAATTCAGGTACCTATGTGGTTGGTATCGTGAGATTTTGTAGTCGAAATTTTGCACGAAGGCAGGCGATAACGTTGTAGAAATTGTGTGCCATTTCCGGGTTTGTGTTTAAACTTTTGTTGTGGCTTTCGCTTAAATGGGTCAGAGGTATAAACCAAAAAAAGGTCTTAAAATATAAAGACTACGAATAAATTGCCGATATATCATTCATCCGTAACGCGTTAAAAAGCTGTCCATATTAGGAAACTCGACTCGAACGGAATTTGAGTCGATGTCAATATTTTGGTATCTGGCAATACGATGTCGACAGTCATTAGTTGGTTCGTTTAATCAAGTTGCTAAGATCGAGTCGTTAAGAGTTTATGTGAAATATAAGTTTAAATATAGGCAAATTGGATATCATTCTAGTTTATCAAGATTTACCTTCAATTATTTTTAGAACCGAACTGTTTCCGTTTTCAAATTCAAATTACAATTTTACGATAGATGGACATGACCTTACCAAACTCGACAAAGCGAGAGTCTTACGGATAATATTTAATTCGCGATTTGTTTTTTCATATAAACTCAATAGTTAAGTATCAGAATTTGAAAAAAAAATAAGTTGTTACAGCAAACTGATAGCAAAATATTTTAGAACTTATCACAACCAAAAAAGGAAAATTGGTCTGAACCAACGATTTTCTGGGGTGAAATGGGGTGGATTTTTAAGAGTGAAAAATGGTGGTTTGCGATTTCTCGCTAAACCCTGCATCCTGTCGAAAAAAGTTACATGCAAAAGTTGTAGGTAATAAAGAAATCTACAACTATTGTAGCTAACATTTTTATCCTAACCTCAACGTTCGTCGAGAAATACGCAAAAAACCGTCTTTTCGGTTTTTTTTTTCTTTCTCAAAAATAATTCGATTTAGCTAAAACTTGGTGAAAGTATACCTATTGGTGTCCGACATATATTCTATTTTTTTGTACCAAAATATTGAGCGGTTATTGTTTAATTCATTTAAAAAAAACAAAAGTTGAATTTTCAACTGCAATTACTAATAAAAGCACTTGTCCGACAGAGTTCAGATAGGGTTCATTTTTTTTGTCACTTCTACTTTCAATAAATAATATAATTTTGTAATGTTAATATATGCTACAAAAGTTAGGTAAAAAACCCCTTTAGAATTAATAACAAAAAAAAATATGGTTTTGCTTGGCTAGAACCCGAATTAGTTAATTTCTCAATTTTTCAATTTCCATATTATTCTATAAAGTATAATTCTGGAAAGATTTGAAATATAGTCTAGAATTAACGGTAGCGGGGACAGTAGATGATGATAAAAGTGTGATGGTTGTTAGGCAAGACATTGATCTGCTTGTGCTTTTAAATCAATTGAATGTCAGGAATTTGGAAATATTCTTTCACAAACTATCCACAAGTAACATTCGTGATTGTTTCCATGCTTCCAATTGCTTTAATTATCCATCTAAAGGAAAATATTATACATTTGGGTATTATTTTACTGGCTATGATACTACGTGCGAGTTCGAAAACGCAGCGATGCCGCAGTATTGCACAATTCAGCGTAGTAGTTCCTGAAGCTGAATTATGCAGTACTGCGGCATCACTGCGTTTTCGAACTCGCCTTACCTCAGGTTTTGCAGGAAATGGAAGAATTATAACAATAAAACCAATCCTACAAAATAAAGATTTTGCTAGCTTAGCTCATATCTTTTACCAAAAAGATGGTGATAAGGACTTGATAGCTGATAACGGCAGTAAATTAATAGTATATGGATTTACACAAAAAAAAAAAATTCACATTACATGACTAACGGTTGACATGCAGCTACGGTCAAATCAACTTTCAAATTAGAAAAATTACCTCCTTACCTATTGTTTTAGAGCATATTATCAGCTTCAAACATGGCTTGGAAATGAAATCATCGCAACGGATTGGGGCTGGAAAAGATTAGCGGAAAGAATTATGCAGCCAAATATCACTGAGAATAAGTTGATACCAGATCGCCTCCTTAAATCAATTTGTTGCAGCTGCGCAAAGGGCTGTTCTTCTGCAAAATGAAGCTGTAGAAAACATGATCTCAAATGTACCAATTTATTTTCAAATTATTGCAATTTAGAAAATTGTTCAAATGCGGGAATTCAACGATTTTCAATTGATGACAGTAACTCAGAAGAAATGGAAATGGAGCCAAGTAATGTTGAAGCAATCAATGAAACTCAAAAATGTTGAAGAACTTGTTAGTTTTGTGGACTCAGATGAAGAAGAACCATCACTTCCTACAAAGACTTGATGAGTACACATAAACAATTATTTTATGCATTATGTATGTCAATTATATCGGGCAACCCATGTTATTTAGGTTTGTTGTTGTTTGCATAGTAAACCTTTCCTGAAAATATTGTCCACCAACTCGGTACCCTCTGTCTTTTGTAGTCACTGCTCCGCGTAGATATGGGGTGCAATAGGAAGCATTCATGACTAATTTTTGCGCCAATTTTGTAACTTTGCGCCTCTCTATAGGCTTAACCTTTTGTCGCAGCGAAATTGTTACGTACGAAAGTAATGGAAAATTTTGTGCTCTAAATCCTTGGTAAGGATATATCTTTTATTACGAGTTACCCAAAAGAATATACATGCGAAAAACCAATTGTGGTTTTTCTAACCTTTTTCATTACGAGTTATCCAAAAGGAGATAATTCGGTAAACAAAGCCGTATTTTTAAGAAGTTTTTGTCGCGATACAAATAGTATTATTTTATACAGTCAATTTCCATGTAATAATACAACATTTAAACAATAATTTCCTAAATTTCCCTTGCAAGATATTGTGAATTGAGCGAGTGACAGTGAATCTCCGGAAGCGCCTCCAAAAAAAATTGTTTTCCGTTGTACATCATAACTCGCACCATAATTATATGAAACTATAAAATCAAAATTCATTTGTTAAATGAAGATGGTTCTCGAGATAACCTTGGGAGGATTTTTGTTTCGATATTTTATATTTTTCGTAGCACTTGAAACCCAAAAATCTTCGCTAAAAAAGCAGCTAATTTGTTATTGCAAAATTAATAATTATTAAAAAAAAACGCACCCAGGGTTGCCTGGAGAATTATGTGAAGAAGTACTGTGCAAAATGTCAAAACGATTGGTCCAGTAGATTAAGAGTTATGGATAACACGGACTATAATAACAAGTTTCAGAAAAACGCTTGCACACTAAAACAGAGTCAAACTCTTAGCGTCACTTGCTACTGCTCAGCATGGCATATAGCGATCAACTGATGTATATACCATGCCTTGAATATACACAATGCTACCTGAAAAGACGCTTCTATCAAGAAATAAATTTAGGGATTATAAATGAATACAATAGCGCGCCAGATAAGTACGCCGCACAACTGTCGAGCAGGTATAGAAATTCATAACTTCATCAATTTTGCTCCGACCGACTTGAAATTTTGATACAACATTCTTGAGATATTATGCATTTACTTAAATAACAAAATGCAAAAAAAGTTGAAATACCTTACCCCCCTAAAGTGGAAATGGCCCAAAAATTCGTAGTGGTTTTAAATTTTTGGGCACAACTTTATATTAATGTCAACGCAATACAAAATATATGTATTTACAAGTATTTACAAATGTTATTTAATTCAACATAACTTCAAAATTCAACTGATAGCATATGTAAAATATATATACAGGGTGTATCAATTAACGGCATGCTAAAATGATAGGGGACAGATCTCACCTAGCCAAACAAAAAATCGTAAGGTTGGGGGAATCTGACTGTTTTCGATGCACATTACTATTTTATTTTTATCTTTTGATCTAGTTAACGTAGCGCCAAACAACTACTATCTTTATGTGCTTTCATAAATATGACCAATGTTGATCTACCTCTACCACTGCAGGTACAATCACATGCGAAAAATGCTCGAAAATGTCCGCTATTTCACGTTTTTCCCAATCTTTTTCCGAATTTCATGTAATTAACACCGCTCTTTTTTGTGTTTATTAAATTACCCATCTTATTGCCTTTCAAAGGAGGCACAAAACGTCTAGGTAGAGAAAGGATATACAAATTTATGCGTCGAAAATATTTATCGGAATATTAAAATATCTGAATTTGGCAACTCGAAAATTTCTATATAGGTTAAAACTACCACAAGTCGAAGGATGTTCTCGATTTAGTTAATTAATTTTAAACTTAAATGACTTCTGTGTTTGGATATGCAGTTGCCCAATGCCTAACATATTCTCATAATAAATTAATATATAATTTAACTCCGTTACTTTTACAAAGCTCTCATAAAACTCTTACAAATCAGCCTAAGAATGCATAGGTACCTGTAAAAAATTAATTTGCCCCAAATCTCAAAATCTTAACTTACTTTTTCATTCTTATTAGTCTTTTAACAAACCTATTTGTTCAACTCTAAGCTAAGGCTTATACCATACACATACATAACATAATGACTTACTTTTCAATGAAATAGGGGTGAATGTATAGTGTGTCAGACAAATTAAGTACATTAACATATTTCATTCATTTCCATTCTATTTTAAATGGAGCAAGTTCGACATTCGACTACGTTCTAGCGAAAATGAAAACATCAAAGAGATAGTCTGTCTAGGGTGCAACACTTTTAGAGATATGTAGGTTATATACCATATATGTATGTATATAAATTTTGATACATTGTACAAAATTGTGCAAAGTGGATTGGTTGCTCGTTTCATCTAAAAATAAAAATAGCTACAATTCAATTCTTTACACACATTTTCACAATCTTGTAATAATATTTCCCTGTGGAACAAACGGATGCTATCTCTCAATCTATCGGGAGCAGCAAGGAGATGAGGAAATTGCAACAGAGTAAAGAAATAATTAGATAACTACTTCGTTGCTACCTACATATGTATATAGTATACATACTTTTGTATACTTACTCCAAAAATAATTCCGCAGAATGATGCATTTTGGAGAGCATGTGTCTATATTTATCGCGACTTTGATTTTCTTCGATGCCAAGACCCTCAATGAGAACATAACACATCCTAGGCAACCGAAGAGTGCACAATTCATTATTTGCCTCTTGGCATATTTATACAGCTCCAATAGGTCACTGAAAACCTATGGCTTGCCATTCTAAGAAGATTCTATTCTGGGTTGAGACACGTTTCTTATCGAATAGAGGGAATGTGCGCCAAATACGATGACAGTGGTCCTCTAGAGTCTAGAAAGTGAAAAGCTCTCATGGGCACAATTCTGTAATCTGCACGTTTTTACAGCCTTAGGCCAGTGGCAAGTGTTGTGTAGGCTTTCTTACCATTAATTGCATTAAGGTAGCCCACACAGGTGAGGTAGGCAGACTTCCGTCTACCACATGAAATTCTTGAATGACCGACAACGTTTAGGAAAGCTTAAATGTGCCCAAGAAGTGACATTGGAAACGTGCAAACTTCGAGAGCTTTAACAGTTTTCCCGAAAGTCGTCGTAGGGGATTTTATAGAATTATAGCGTGCTGGACAATTATAATTGTCTTAGGTAAGTAGCCGGGCAATGTCCTTGTAGAAAGTTATACTAATGTAATTTTGTTTGAATCACAGGGAATTGATTATTCTATAACTTTAGATTGTTTTTATATTTGGAATTGTTTTGATTTTCTACTATTGGAAATACCTTTGTACCTTGAATTTTTCTCACACACACACGCAAAATGAATTCATTGAGATACTGAAAATCAAGACCAATTGTGATTTTTTAATAGAACTTCGCTATTGTTTAAATGATCTCAATTTTATTAAAAAAGTTTCTTGCTCAGTTTTGTCCTTACAACGGCCTCCACAGTGAGGTGGCGGAGACCTTGGACTTTGATGCAGCCGACGATGCATTTACTCCAATACTCGTCAAACTTCAACGGCAGTCCATCTATTTATATCCACTCTTGGTCAAGAAACTGAAAATTTTGAAAAATCAATTGCCCAATGCATGCTTTCCCGCCATAACAGCGTCACAAGGACTTGCACAACTTCTGGCAGTCTCATTTATATCCTTGCATCTCTCAGCCGGATTGGACTTTCTTGTTTTTCGCTTTCTGATCCGACGGCTTTTTTGCAAAAATAATTCCCAGACGTCAATAATTGAGTTTGACCAGTATTTCATCCTACATCCACCGTCATTGCCTATCCCTCATGATTCCGTAGTGCCTATACAACAACAAGAAAGAAGCTGCCCCAATGCCGAAACGGGTTTGTGAATTTATTTTGAAGGTCAAAGCTCTTTTCCTGTGAGTGGGAGTATTGTGACTGCCGCAGAATCCCAAAACAGCCCGAGATGCAGTGCACAGCACAGTAATACCTCACCTGTGTACAAAATGGTACATGTCGGATTGCTCCTCCAGCATCCGTGTCAATGTTACGATAGTGTGCGGTGCTCTCCACTGTCAACAGTGCCAGCAGTAGCAAACGCTCTCCTCCTTCGTTATGCGTTATTGTCTGAGTCCTTATAGCCGTGGTGCATGCGCGCTCTCTCAATAATTGCATGCGCCTCGGTAATCCAAGTGAAATAAGAAGATTACTGGGTACATCCCATTCCTGAGCACACTTTATGATTATGGCATTATGATGAAGTTTATTTCCATTTGTTTCATGTTGCTGGGGAGTTCCGCGGAGAGCTTTCGTAAATCTAAATAAGCGAAAAGGGCTTGTCAACATTGTAGAGGTAGGTGTGTTTAGGGGTTATCTAAGTCGGCGAGGTTAGGGTTTATTTACGTTTTCAATCCAGGTGCAAATAAGTGAAGCTTTAGATTTATTGCTCTATTACCAACTTTATTTTTGAAGGTAATAAAGGACCATGTTCTATGATAAAGTTAATACTTAAGGTTTGCCTCACTAACTTAATCGGTTTTCAAATTCGTTTCAGACATCTGGTGAACAATTTGTATACAGGATGTTTCGTAAAACGCATGCAGAAATATTAGGGATGGTAGATCTCACCTATCCAAACAAAACAAAATTATGGCAGGGTGATTAATAAATTCGGGCAGCACATTATTATTTTTGTTTTATATTTTTATCTAATTCCGCAGCGACATCATGCTTCCGCCAAACAACTGCTACTTTGATGTGCTTTCCAAAAATGCCACCAATGTTGATCTAACTCTACTGGTGCGGGTACAGTCACTTTCAAAAGTGGTGAAATGCCTCATACAATTCACGTTTCTCCCGCATTTTCTCCGAAATTCATATAATTCATACACCTCTTTTAAATTTTTATTGAATTGCAGATATTGTTGCCTTTAGATAAAAGCACAACACGCCCAAGTAGGAAATGGATGTACAAATTTATACGTAGCAATAAGAAACCTTTGGCGGAATCAGAATTTAAAAAAAAACCTAAACTAAATTAAACATTTGTAGCTTCGTACTATTAAATGTAATAAGATTTTAAATTAAGAGAAAGCATTTTGGGATTCACTTGATTTAAATTTTTTGTAACATGATGAAATATTGCAAAGGTTTTCTAGGTATATTTTTGTATATCCATCCTTTATCTGAACCTCTTTGCAAAGGTAACAAATTTAAGAATTCAATAGACATAAAAAGTATATACATAGTTGTATTAATTACATGAATTTCGGAGAAAATGAGAGAATAAATGAATTGTAGGAAATTTTCGAGCATTAATTCGCAGGTGGCTGTACCTGCAGTGGGTGGTATTTTGGCAAAGAATATTAAGATAATGGGTTTTATATCTCTGCGTTAATTAGATCAAAAGAAAAATAAAATAATAATGTGCATGTTATACGAAACACCCTGTATAACTTATATTGGCCCTACAAATGAAAAACAATTTTGGTTTGCTAAATAGCAGTATCCAAGCGGTCTTGAGCCCAATTGACTGAAGTCGACGTCGTACGAAATCAATGGATCGAGATTTAAAACTTAACTCGTCGATTTCTATGAACTGCGCACAAATCATGTATCTCAGAAGCTGCGATCGAAACATAGAAACGACATCGATAGCTCGATACAACGCTTTAGCGTCAACTTGCTAGCAGAAGTCTAAAGATGGGCATTCGCGAGTATCATTCAAATTATTTCTGCGTTATAGATAAACTAAAATATTAAATTAATTAATAATGGATAAAAATGGAGCCGCCTTAATGCCACTTTCTTTGTTTTATTCATGTTCAACTTTAATATGTATGACTGGCGTATTTCACATTTGCGAGGGCTTAAAGTATAACAATTTAACAATTTATCTCATTCATGTCAGTGGATATTTGATGCAACTTGACGCATGTAATTGGTGACAAGTAGGTACTTTCAACCTTCAAATTTAACTGAGAAAAAGTAGATATGTAAGCTAGTACTTTTGTTTTTTTTTGGACATATTTTAAATTTTCAGAGGGCATTTCGGCGATTTAATTACTATCCAGTTTGCCAACAAACAATTTCCCCGACTACTTTTTTCCCGACAACACTATTCCCGACACCATTTCCCCGACAATCTTTTTTCCGACAAATTCTTTTCGCGACAAGCTATTTTCCCGACAATATTCAGTCAAACAAACTTTTTTGATCAAAGCGGCATGACTTTCATTTTCCAAAAAATTCGCAGAATGGTAGAATACTCATAGTTTTCTAAAATTATGTATGATCTATAGATATATTCGCAATATTTTTCCGCATATAGACTACATCAAAGGCCTTGTACACTTTGTATAGTAAAATGGGTTTTAGTGAGATTTCGAAATCGAATTACTCCGACACAATTGTCTAGCGCTCATGCAGGGTCACAATCACATGCACATTTTCCAGATTTTTAATCATAAGGGTGACCTAATAGGATATTTCCGTAAGATAATCTGTGACTTTCGAAAAATCGATCGGATTTGGGGATTTAGTATAGAATATGATATGGTAGATAATTTTAAAGCCTTTGCATATTTGAAATGAATTGCATTTTTGAAGTGGACAAATTTTTGGACGTTGTGCCCATACAGTCAGACTATTCGTCAAAACCTTCGGTAAAAACACACCAAAATTTCAAGGGATTTAAATGAAACCCATTTGACCGAAAAAAGTGTGCAGAGTTCTTAAAAAGAACAAAATGGTGGTTTCATTATTGAAGGATTGGGTGATTACTTGTGGCCAAAACTCAATCTCAATTTTAATGGTGAATCTTCCAATCGACCGGTTTGTTTCAAAGTTCGCATGAATATATTAAAATACATTGTTAATTGCTTTGCGATCAACTATTTTTCAAATATGAATGAAAAATTTTCATTTAAAGAGAATTGAAAGTGATTGATTTTTGGCCGCCATCTTTGGTTTTGAATATCTAATATCGTCCACGAATTGTACATACATTTGTACGTTAATTTTAAAAACCATTTTGTCGTGTTCTTTTCATAAATTGATTGTCATTAAAAAAACCATCCAATTTTCACTCTTTATTGTAAAAAAAAATCACCCGGAACTTTCGCTTGATTTAGGCACTCTGGCTAGATGTAGCTCCTTAATAGAATGGATATTTAAGAACATTTTGGCGCAGGTCCCATGCAAAAAGTCGGAGAATAGGCTGTGCTATAAATCTTTGACCGAACAAAGATCATACCTGCGCATTGCGATTGACTATCTGGCAGAACATTAAAAGCCGCAGTTTTTTCAAAACTACTAGGCACGATCACTCAACTATTGTTTAACCTATGGACTTCAAATTTTGCACATAATTTTTGAATCACATTCTACATCTGGTCACGGGTGCTCTACCTTTTATTTATCAATTCAATCAAACAATTCTTAAAAATTTTAATAACGTTTTAATCACCAGATAGCTGTTATTCCCTTATGCCCTAGGGTGCTTGCTCATTAATCACCATACAGCCGTGACCTCCGCCAAGTAGCCCGCGGGATCGTCCGCCACCTCCAGATCACTTTAAATGAACATTTTTATTTCATTAAATACACCTTTGTAGCTCATAATAAACTATTTTTATATTTATGGTTGTGATAAATTTAATAAATAATGTTAATTTTTCAACGCAATGCAACCCCGACGTTATTCTTACTATCTTACAATTCACACCCTAATTCTTTACAACTAAAAATTGTACCATCAAAATCCATGGAACTGGAAGATTTATAAACGTTAGGGGTGCTCCGCTGTTGGATGATGCCATTTCTATCCTTAAAATCTAAGTTGTTAAGATGTTAAATGAGAAACATCTCCAGATGGACATCTTGTCTTGCATCCAATGTTCTGTTGTTTGTGTTTTTTTTTGTTCCTCATTCAATTTTTATATCTAATATATAAAATTCTCGTGTCACAGTGTTTGTAACAAAACTCCTCCGAAACGGCTTGACCGATTCTTATGAAATTTTGTGTGAATATTCAGTAGGTCTGAGAATAGGACGTAAACTATTTTTCAAGCCACTAAGTGATAAGGGTGGTGGTGGCTATAATATGCCTGCTATCGAACGGAGGCCGTAAACCTTGTGCTCGGAGGGTCGTTGTGAGTTGTTCCCGATTGCCTGCTCGTCTGGGGCAGATGAAAAGCACGTGATCGACCGCCTCATATAGTCAGACATAGTTCGGGCGATCCACAAATTCCTGTCCGCAAGCAACTGTCGTATTTAAATTGTGATGTAATTTATATAAATTATATATAGTTTCTCTGCCCTATTATGTAAAACAAAAGGCAATAAAAAAAAAAAAAAAAAAGTGATAAGGGTGGTCCACCCCAAAACATTTTTTTTAAATTTTTGGGCAAAATATTTTGTTTTAATGTTTTTTATGATTTGGCATTAAAAAATACATAAAACCCTAAATTTTCACCCTTCTACCACCAACCCCTATTTTTTAATAGCGATATTAGTATGTACTTTAATAATTTTCAAACATAATATCAGTTACCACTCGATCAGTTATTCCCGCCAAGCGTCTGCGGGTGTCACTTATCGTTTTACTTTCTCAGTGCAACAATTATATTTATTAGTTCTTACTAGCAAAATTTTTGGGAATCATTTTCAATTAAAAGGGAAATACCATATATACGTATTTTATAATTCGTAATTCGTAACTTATCTGTCTATCATCGGTTTTTCTGGAAACTAAAGCTTCAGACCTTGGCGAAATGGCCTCGATATTATATTCACGGAGTGTCTTAACTCCTGCCCGTGGGAGTAGGGGGGCTTTCTGCATATAAAGTGACCCTAGAACAATCGGCTAATGAAAGGATTTCCGTCTTAATGAATACATATACGGGGTTTTTGGCGTCGCTGATCTTAATTCTGCCATCGATAATTGGTAATTCATGATGGCGGATCAAATATGGGGACTCAACTGGAACGGAAATCCGTGTAATTGAATATAATGGTTCTTAGGGTCTGTGGTGAATATAATGGTTCTTAGGGTCTGTGGTTTTGAAATAACTACCTTTTTCGAAGCTCATATCCTTACTTACACTATACCAAAATTTACACAAACATGTCAACAAATTTTGTCTATGTGTCGGGGCTAATTTCGAGAACGGTTGAACCGATTTCGATGAGGCCTTTACTGGAAGGTACAGCATTTTATCGTTCATGATGCAGGCTACATTTTATCCTAAGATTGTTTTGGGTTCCCGCGGGAAAAATGAAAAACCGTCTTCGCGCATGTAATAATTTCATTAGGTCTACAACAGTGTTAATTGACAAATATGAAAAATCCGGCAAGCGACGGGTTTGCTATTGAATATATTCCAGAGGAGGCCAAACGGATGCGCAGAAGATTTTTTTCGACAATATAAAATTGAAAAACAAAGAGAATGAAAATATTTCATTGAACTGGTGCATCTTCCAAAGGATGCAAATAGATGAATTGATGAATCAAAAGGATTATTTGTCAATTTTACATGGAAAGATAATATTCCATTATATTGAATATATTCCAGAAGAGGTCAAGCGAACCTTTTTATGAGCTTAAAAACTCTCACTTTTTTGATACTCTCTGAGAAACTTATATGGAAGTCTCTCTTCTGCAGATATGGTAATGCAAAATCAGATCAAATGGAGGTGCAGTACTCAGGGATTTATATTGGGATCAATCGCGCGCTTAAAATTAAAGAAGACAGGTTACCACAACATTCCAGTATCAATCTCCTTTTTCCATTTAAAAATCGACCAATGAAGGGCAATCCCAAACGTGTGTCTCTCTCTAAAACTAGACTGTGCTTCTATCAACAATTTTATTCATTTTGCAACAGTTTAAATTTACAAATGTAGAAATGGATCTGCTAGTATTAGTAAAAATTACAAGAATTTATTTTACATTAACTAGAATTCATTTTAAATTAAGAGTATTTCACAAAAACAATCGCCATGGGTGTATTCATAAATGGGCTTACTGGTTAAACATTCACTACCTACTCAGTAGCCACGCGGGATACAATTATAATATCCCATATGCGTACGTGTCCCAATAAATCATTAAAACTTAATTTTATTACCTCTGGATAATTCAGAACTATTTTAGTATACTTTTTTTTTGTCCGTCTAACTATCGCCGCCGCAAACACAATTCTATCCTAGGGAATATGATATTTTTATGACCTGAGACACAACGGTTTTCCAGCCGTTTTCTTTTTTGAAATGCCATGGTATTCTATGCAAGTTCTGATGTAACAGATTAAGGCGATTTCCTTCATAATCTCAATTAACTAGATATGCATTCGTTCTCGTTTTTCGACTGGAAATGGTCGATTGTTGGTCTTTTTTATAGCGTTGCTTGCCAACGATATTTCTCTTTGTTAAATTTCGAAATCCTCCAAACGTGCTAAAATTCTTGACTTTATATCATCACATAATAACCCCTCATAAAACTGTTCAAATCTCTCATCAAATGTATTCATCTAAATAAATTGTCCCGCCAAAATTGTCAGCGTTAGCGCTTTGTTCCCAAGAAATTTGTCGTCAAATTACTTGCACCATTTGATAGCCGCGCTATTATTAGCCGTCTCTGCACTTTCAGTTCACTTAAGTGCACCCACTCGATCAGACTTCTGCCATTCAATTCCCTTGCTGGAGTTATCATTGTCAAGCCAAGAATACTAACTATGCAGCTTGGCGGAGGCTTTCCTTTTCTCCAATTACTATTTAAAATGTTCTTCTTCCGCTCACGCATTCACTTGTTTCAGCATGTCTGCCGCACTCAGAGAGAAGTGGAACATATAGAGGGCCAACGCCATATAGCCACGAACGGACCTCAGGCTTCATACATTTGATTTCAAGCGGCGGTCTTTTCAAAGCTCGGCGGTCTGATGAAAGCTGCGAGAGAAAGTTCTGTATGCAGCTTCAAGTTCTTTAACTTAGCTTACAGCAGCAGGATAACATATGTATGTATGCGGATGAGGACACGGTAAAATTATTTACAATTTTTTCTGACTGTCTCGCTCTGATGTCATTTTTCAGAAGGAGATAGGTGGAGAAATATTGTCAATAATTTTACAGTGTGCTGCTATCCTATCGTGCCCTTGTAAAATGGGAGTCCGTTTGTAATAATTATGAATGAATATTTGCCGCTCCTGGGGTTAACAATGAATTTACACTAGCACTGCATAGAGTGGCGCCAAATGAGAAAAGAGTGGTGCCGCATTAAACTATGCAATGTAAAATTATGATTTGAGCAAGCGCAAAATGCTTAATTATAGGATATGGCAATATGTATTGTTTATTCAAATGTCTATTTGCATGAATTAATGCTGGCGATTTAGTTTACCGTAGATATAAATTATAATAAATAAGCGATTTTTGTAAAGAGTTGTGTCTTGCATGAAAAAAATTGTTTAGTTAGAAACAATTGCCTGTGAATTAAATTTTGTGTAGTTTTCGTTGTAATGGAGAGAGCAGGAAGGATCCCCTTGCCAAAACGGAAGAAAATAGGTATTAGGTGTATCGTCCCCGGTTGTAAGAGTTGCAGAGATATAGATTCAAGTATTACGTTTTTTTGTCCAAGAGATTCTGTCAAGCGTGAGGAGTGGATTAAGTTGTGCTGCCTAGATGTACAAGTACTTTTACCTAAACGGTTTTATATTTGCGAAAAGCATTTTATTTTAAAATTCCCGGGGCAAGAAAAGTTGAGTAGTGAGCAAAATCCTACACTCAATCTACCCGAACAAATTGATCCCCCCTGCAGCACTATTCACTCTAAACGACTTTTTTCCCCTTGTACTTCTAATCCGTGTACTCCTGCTGAAATTGTATTAAATCAAAGCGTTATTGCCCAGTCCACTTAACTACACCGGAAAATAGTAATAGTAATGAAGATATTCAGCCATTATGTTCATTTTGCCAAAAGTCCGCCGAAAATACACGGTTTTACTTAAAGCAAAATAATAAGCTGAAAACAGCAGTTCAAAATATTCAGAAAAAAAATTCTATATTGAAAAAAAAAGTTAAAATGTTAAGCTCTAGATTAGCACGTTTCACTAGAACTCAAAATAACCAAAAGGATATGTTAGATTTATCAGCAGGAACGTTTAATAATAATGTTATAACCATGTGTAGATTGTTTACTAGGCGAAAGAATGTCCCATATACCGAAGACGAAAAAACAATTTCTTTGAGTTTATACTTCCGTTCCCCATCGTGTTATAGGTTTTTAAAAAATGATTTAAAATTAGGGCTTCCTAGCCGTAATTCTTTGCAGAATTGGATTCCAGTGAAGAATTTGAAACCCGGCCACAATGAAGAATTATACCCCTTTATTGCTTCGGCAATTAATGAATTTGATGAAAAGTCAAAAAATGCCGTTCTGGTCTTTGACGAGGTCTTTGTTAGGCGGGAATTGAAATATAATGTAACGGCAGATCAAATTGAAGGTTTTTATGATGATGGCAAAATTAGAAAAAATGAATTAGCTAAGTATGTAGTTGTCTTCATGGCGCGTGGGCTTTTCACACCGTGGAAACATGTATTAGGATATTTTACTTCCGTTAATGGAATAAGTCCCGGTAGACTGAATGAGTTATTATTCGAAGTTCTAGAAAACGCTGAAAAAATAGGTGTTAGTATTGTTTCCATTACTTGCGATCAAGGTGGAAATAACAGAAAATTGTTTAAAAATCGAGAAAGTAAATTTATTAGTATTTATCATTTTTGCATGCGCTATACGATACACCCTGCATAAATAAATTGTATTAAAATAAAATGTGTTTATATATACATACATATAATTTAAAATGGGTACGGTTTACTAGGATTGCAAAGATAGTTGAATAATCAAGAATTTTTCTTGCTTTATAATTATTAAGGAGTATGACATTTTTTACCTGTCGACCACTCGACTCTTACCATTTATAGAATTCACCCAGCTACCCGACGACGTCGCATATGTACTTATAGCAGTTTATATATGCATTTCCCCATATCTCTGGTAGTGAACGTGTTAAAATACTTGGAAATTTGAAGAAAATTTTTACTGAAAATTCTTAAAGGTACAAACTTTCAAGAAAAAGAGATACATTGTCTTTATTAAAAATTGCACCGTGGAATACCCATTCATTTGAGTTGTTTGAAAAATATCCAAACAAGTCAATTTAACAAAATTGTAGATATGTACAATAAATATGAAAATATTATAATATACTAAAAAGTGTTCCTCCCCTACACCTAAAAATATTTATCCGAATTTATTCAACATTTAATTCCTGGCAGTCGCAGAATTAATCGCACAAATCAAATCACCAGAGAACAACCCCCAGTCATCACATCAGTGTGTAATTCCAAGAAGCAGGCTGCTTATGTGTGCTCGAGTTTGGCTCCGATTTACGGCCGCTGAGCTGAGAGAGCTAGCGCTCGTGAGTATACCACGCAAAGCTTCCTTGCAGCTTACTTGCGTCTTACACTTTCCCCTATGCTAAAGCGAGCTCCACAAACTCTGGCACGGATTTTGTTCGAGGTTTGTACCTCTATGTGTTCCTCTGCTCTCTGGCCGCACTCCAAGAGTCCAACCAAGCCGACAACACACATCACCTCCGAGTCGTCCACTGAACTTGCGCTAGCAACATGAATCTTATATATGTTGCTCACGGAAAAACGCCGTTTCGAACTGAATGTAGGAGAAGTATCTGACTCTCTTTCGAAGACGCTGCCGATGTATACGTGCTACATGCTCAACCCGGAGCTGATTTTGATTTCTGTTTCCCTCATCTATTCGAGTCGGCAAAAAATGGTTCTACCTGCTCCGACCTGAGATTTTCGGGACAAAGCAAGATTTTGTGGAGTTCAGGGGTTCGAAAGTCTTCCCGGATTGAAGTACCTAGCCGTTGTTTTATTCTTGAGTCGAACTATTCAACAGACCAGTGGAATTTCAGTATCCTGCTGAGTCCAACAGGGAAATCGCTGTTGCGTTTTTTGTGGAAAGGGGCTCGGTTCGGTGTGTGCAACCGGCTCTGACTGTTTACATCGAAGTCGACACACTCAGGGCATTGCCGTATCATTTCCAACCAGCATAGCCTATAGCATAATGTAACGGTATAAGGTATAACCAGTTTCTCAGCGACTCTACTCACGTCGAAGCCTTGAACTTTTGCGAGACTCAGAGCTTGGCTGGTCGGTTCGCATAGCCGTTGGCTGAAGAAAGATTACTCTGGCTTGTTTCGTTTTCAATCAGTTCCGGACGGTTCACTCGATAGTGAGGTGGTGAAAGCTCCTGGGAGGCGAGAGCTAAAGTTAGAAGCAAGAAAGAATTATTCTAATGTTGGCTGAGTTGCACCTGGAAAAATATAAACAAACAAAAAATCGACAAAGCGATACTATACTTCTTCTGGTTTCGATGCAAAAGGTCTTAAGACAAGACAGTTTTCGCAAAGCTTAAATTTTCTCCTTGGTAGCGGCCAATACGATTAAAGCATCTTCCCGGATATACGCCTGAAGTGGACTTCTTTCATCCTCCGTGCCTGGAATGCGACATTTATTTCAGAAATTGACCGAATCGGCCGAGACAAAAAGTAGCTTCAGCCATTTTTGATAGAGTTGCACGCACGCATATGTTTACGTCCAGCGCGGTGCTCCAGCCTCCTTCATCTCGCGCTTGTGTGTCTAGTGGCAGTGTTCATGTGTTTATGTCGTCCTCTATTCTGACATAGTACAATTTTCTGGGCGAAAAGGGAAGCGCCATTCCGTACACGGTTAATCGAGTTTCATGTGTCTAACGAGTGTCGAAGTGTCGAAGTTCAACAATTCGGCAACGTCGTCCCATCAGATGCTCCACGGCGCCCCACAGTGCTGCTGCATAAGTTGCCTTCAGTCTTCTACTTGGTGTTGTGATTAAGAAGTGTTTCCACGATAGAGCGAGAACCCACACAGTGAAGCGCACCACTGGCACAGGAGGATTCTTCGTCGCCTGCAAGGGATACTTAGCTCCGTGTGATGCTATTCGGCGTAAGTTGCACCAACATCTAAAATCATAGCATCCATTCCTTCAAATGCACCTTACGCTCTCTGTTGTCTGTAGTGTGTAGTAGCATCGCGGCAGAAGCACCAAAATACCATCATACATCCCCCCACGGCACCCGGGTGACTGTAGTCTGCCCAGTCTGTCTCCAATACCGCGGACCTGAGTAAACAAAGTTCGCCTTGACGTACTACTGTCTTCGCGGTAAAGATGACTGCTCTTGCTCTTATCACGAAATTTTTCTTATTCATAATTCATGCAAATCGTGATGCTCTCACCTGGCTGGCGCTCGATTGTGGAAATTCAAATTGTTCACCTCTTCTAAATTATCGGAAGAGCCAATCCATTCATCTCGAGAAATTAGTCATAAGTATCGCTACATACAAATCAGCAAGCCAGATCCGAGCTTGACTTTGGAATCTAACATATGTACTTCCGGTATTAGTAACCGCCACTGGATGTGATAATGAATCGCACAGCGTGTGCCAGACTTTGGTCTGTTGTCTGCGCTGGGATGCTTTGGCCTTAGAACGAGGCGAATCGCTTTGTTTTGGTTTGTTTTTTTGTTTCAAGTATTTCTGCGGGCTTTGTAAGATGTTTTTTTTTTAGAGGAAAACAAGAAAGTTTCAATTTCTCGAAAAAAACGCGGAAGCGCTGCATAAGGCAAAGTGATTGTGAATTTCCGGTACGTTGACGGTCAAAACGTTAATGGGAATCACGAATAGAATAGTTACTCCAATCCTTTTGTTTAGGTTTTATCGGGAATTGTGGGAACGCACATGGGTGCAATAGTGCAATCTACGAATATGCATTTTCACTTATTTAGTGTTCATAGCAAAATCAGAAAAAATGGAACACCTAAAAGGAACACGGCGTCTGCCCGTCAGGCTGTTAATCCTCAGCTGCCTAAAATCTGAAAAAAACTCAGTAATATGAAATTTTACACAAATATGTAAAAACCCACATCCATGAAGGGTGTAATTTGTCGGTAATAACTACGTATTCATGACGTTTTGGTGAGTAAACCGCGCAAACAAATAGCTTATATAAAAAGTTTTTGGAACAATTTTGTTTAAGGGGATCCCACTGTTCCGGGCTCCAAAAATCTCGTTTTTCTCGAAATTGTTTTTGATAACTGAATTATTTATTCAGTACCTACTTGGGAAAAAATTATGTTATAAAGCATATATGTATGAGCAATTCCATATGTGACTGACTCTACATTTGACACAATTTGCGTTTTGTTTTGCCTTATATTACGATTACTACTATGTTTTTAGTTTCAATTTAAACAAGGCTTTGTAGCAGTTTCAACAATTATCCTATAGAGAAAAATGGCAACCAAATTTGATATTGTGAAATATCATTCATTTAGTAAAATATAAACGTGACCGACACTACATGCAAAAGGAAGTCGTTTTCGAGAGTGTTGTTAAACTTCAATAATCTTCCTCCCTACTGGCGTAATATCTTTAATTTGTGCTTTTATCGAAAGTTCATGAAACAAACTATTATAAAATGGTGAAATAAAAGCTTTAAGTTATTTAAAAAAAATCAATTGTGTGTGCTTAAGACCACACGACAGAAGTGAAAACTTCAAAAGGTGAAATTAATAAAACCAAATACAATTTTTTACGCTTTTGCCGCTTTGACAGCTCACTTTTCGGTTTATATTGAAATTAATAGAAGAGGTGCAAAAATATAGTTGCATATATAACAAAAAGTCGATTTTATACCGAAATCGCATTACAAAAAGCAGAAGCGTGTCTCAAGCAAATCTCAAATTTCACGGGACAATCAGAAAGCAAGCAAAGCTTACACTGGGTCTTGCCGCAGATAAAGCGTTCAATATGACATAAAGCGACAAAAGCCGACAAAGCGGCTGGCACTTTCAAAGCGCCGAAAGCGTACATTGGGTTTCTACCTTTAGTCGACTCGAGCCGACTTCACCCGAATGAGCGTTAATCAGCCGAGCGTGACGGCTCAGTTTAATTCAGTGCCCACAAAAAGTGCTAAACGCGCCTAAAGAAGTTTTCACTTCAAAAATATTTATTAGTAAAATAAATGGTGACTGACAGCCCAAAACGTGACCGACACTACACTCACTTTGTGTAGTGTAATAGTCAGTATTTTTACATGAAACCTTAGAATTTAAGCACAAACTAAAATAATTCAAAACAAAAACTTTTTAGAAACAAGAAATATGATTATTTAAAAAACTTAAACAATTTCTTTAACAAAGTATAAATTATTTTAAGCCTTTTCAACGATATCTAGACTTTTTGGAAACTTATAATAGACTCTATTGCCCTTAAGAATCAGACTAGGATTAGGTAATATCTCCAATATGTCATCAAAAGACGCATAAGTTATATCTTTTTCATCAGCTTTAAATAAAGAGGCATCGAGGATTTTGGCGACTAATATCATCACGGACATAAAATTTTTTGACTTTTTCAACTGTGTCAGCAGAGATTGTTTTCTTCGGTTTTTTGTGTTTAGGCGTTATTATTTCAGGAGCTACATATTTGTCTTGCTAATGTATGCTCTACACTTCGAAGGACTGAATGGCAGATTCCGTTTGACTTTTGCGACCGCTTTCCATATGAGCTTTTTGAGGCAAATGCTTTAGTAGGAGTTCATCTTTGGCAGGTGTATCAGTGGATTCTAACACTATTTTTTTTTCTTTAATCTTACTTCTGTATCTTCTCATCTCTTCTGATTTTTTTTTCACGTAAGGCTTTAAGCATGTCAACCGATGCTATTTGTTTTATCAAACGTCGTTGGCGTTTCCTGTTCTCAGATTCCTTCTTTTTTAAATTCTTCGAATAATCCTTTAGCTTTCAGCTTTTCTCTCTACTTGGGCTTCCTTTCTGCAGTCTGTTTTCGCCATCTATGAGAGAAAAACAAACAAAAAGCTACATTTAATTAGGATACAGGCTTTGACTGACTCTACCTACGACGTGACCGACTCCACAATTTGACTGACACTACAAAAATGTGTCTTAGAGTTTAGGCATTATAAAAAAAGATAATAAATTTTTACCGTCGGCATCATTTGAGTAATACCGTTAAGTAGGAAAAATACTTATTTTCATCATAATTAAGTAATTTTACTGTAGTTAGAGAGAAATGTAATGTCTATTCTGTGACCGACACTACACCTTATACCTTGACACTATGATCTACTGAACCTAATATCTCTTAAAAAATTAAAATTGCCATGAATTACAGACTCTTAATCGATATGTCATCGTTTGAACAGTCAGTATGTAACAAAATATAACAATAATTCAAAAGACTTGCCGTAAAAATTTAATCAAAACTGCACCACAAAAATCCACTATCAGCTGAGCTCACGACGCCATCTCGTAAATGACAGTAGTGCCAGAAAAATAATATCAAAAAATTGTTCCCATTATAAAAACTTAAAAGTAATATATGTAATGTTGCCACCATACTTAAGTATTTTTACTCCAAAATCAGATATTTATTTTTTTCATTTATGGTAGACTTATGCGTGGAATTGCCCACATTGAACATAAGTATATGAATATTTATTAAAGCTAATTAAAAAGTGACGAAGTTATAGAAAAAAAATTAAGCGTGGGCTGTAACGATAACGTTAAATAAATTTGGTCGTCTCCAATTAAGGATCCTGGGTGATGTGGTCACTATTCCTGCTCATGCTCCGAATACAAAATACAGGGTTTCCATATCTTTATCATTTGTAGAAAACAGCCACTGTCGTTTATATGGCTAAATTTAGGCGTTATATTGTAAATATATTAAGAATGGTTAGTCTGAGGAAAAAAAACATTTTCAATCACCCTTCAATTTTCGTGTTGAGGTAGTACACATTCTAATGTAATACACTCGCATAAAAACTTATTCAATATAAAAACCACAGCATTTAAAATAACTTAACTATTTTAGCCACGTTAATAACAATTGGAATCTGATTCTTATTAACTGACTATTCAAGCCCTAATGTATTTAGCATAATGTAAGTCCATCTTATTTCTCGAGATATTTTGGGAGCTGGTTATAAAAACATTGTTTTGAGGAAACCACATTTGCAGCTATTACGGTCTGCTTTGGCCATTTTCGACCCAAAAATGTTTAGAATTGTAAGATGTGAACCGAGTAACTGGGATTCTAAATAAATTCGACAAAAATGAAATATAATAATGCGTCATATCTGTACCTATTTTATTTTTGAATATTTCAGTCTTACCGATTTCCCCCTTCTCCCGGATGAATACCCAGAAAAATTTTAAAAGTCGAAAAGTTCAGCGAAGATATCCCAAATACTTAGGAAACATCTCGGAAATCCTGCATTGTATATACAATATATAAAAAAAAATTAATTTACCAAGGGACTTTTTGTATACTACATACTAATAGTATACTCGTATATATACGATTCTTAAGACTCAACAATTTTTATATGCAATTCAGTCTTGGGATAATTTGAAAAATAATTTAAAAAAAGTTGGAGTCACTATGCGTACGTATTTCTGGAGATATTATGCACGACGATTTTAAAAATGTGACTTGTGGGAGAAAACGAATTCAACGTTCTTCATACCAATGTATGTAAATGTAACCTGTACAATGGCTGTGAAAAATGGCTGTTGTCAAAATTTATTATAGTTCTAACCTCACAAACTAAAAGTCTATTGCCATTAAAAAAACCTGTGCACAATTTATACATATAGAACTGGTAACAAAAATTTGGAAAATTAAATGTTCTTCCCACCGGAACCCTTTCTAAAAAAATATCAAGAAAACAAATCTCGTGTGAGGGTAGGCTCACAGCTAACCGAGCTTTCCTTAACTTTGTCAACATATTTTTAAGAAATTTTTTTGATTTGTAACTCAAATAAGAATCTGATTAAATGGAAACCCCCTTGAGCAAAAGTCGTCAACGGATTAATTCTTCGCAAAAAGAAGTGCATTCGTATGTGAACTTCTGTTTTTTATTTTAGCATACAATAAGGGTAAAAATGGTTTAATAAATTTAGATAAAAAAGATCCATAAATAATTATTGCGTACAGCGGCTATTAAAACACCTACTGAATTTACGTCACTTCGCAGAGCTTTTTATTTGAAGGCAGAGTTACAAAATTTTTTAAATAAGCTTGTGAAAATCAATTCTGCTTAAAACATGTAAATTGTATCACTAAACAACCTTGTGAGCAAGCAAAAGAAAAAATTGAAGTGTTGCACCAGGCAAACTAATTACACTGGTGGCAGCTTATTGGAACAACACGATAAATATATCGTCGAATTGTGTGCTAGGTATCATTTTTCAGAACCACGGCTAATACTACGTAATGCTTGTATCTTTCCAGTTTGCTGGAAGAGCAAGTAAGGTGAACTGATAGGTAATTACTTCAGGGGAAATAATTGGAGAATCACCAGTCACGTAATTTAACAAATTTTTAAGAAAACTGTTTCCTGCTTTTAATTTGATCAAGCTAATGAAGGGTTCATTTGCAACAGTCCCCCGAGTTTTGATACCCACAAGAGGTGCTGGTTTTAAGCAAAAATCTATAATAACTACTTATTACTTAATAGTACCTAATCTAAGCAATCCAAGGCCACAGCAATCCATCTATTTATCTGCTCAGGGAGTTTTTTCTATTTTTTTCGTAGACGATAATTTGACAAACGTTTTTTCATTATCTTTAAGTTTACTCTATCTCTACTTAGAAAAAAAAAAGAATACAAGATCTATAAAATGTACATTGTGCGCAATTTGCGGACTGAGTCAATGTATTTCTAAGTGCGAATTAAATCATGATTGTTTTCAAAAATAGAAATAAATAGAATCATAAAAAAATATGAGATCACAATGTTTTCAACAAATACTTGACTATTCTTAAACTACCGTTATTTTGTGAATAATTCGCTAAAAAAATTATAACAACAAATGGATGGAAACAACAGTTAGTTTGTTTTTAGTTTTAAAAGCACCCCTTAAAATTAGTTTTTTTTTGTTTTGTGCTATTACCATTGGACAAATATATCACTATCTGTGTAGTGAAACAAATTTTACAAATTAATATTTAAACCTTTTAATGTAGGCATAGTCGGCTACGGTGGGACGGCGAATACTGTGGGACAGAGAATTCTCTACAATTTTGCACTGGCAACCTCAATATTTAGGTCCTTAATATCAAGTAATATATCTCTGTGTGCTGACTTCTTATGAATCCCTCAACAATAGGGAACGCGAAGCTTACTTGTGCAAAAATCTCTTGTTAAATTTTATCTCTAAAAGTAATTTTAGTTTGTTTGTTTTCATTTAAGGCTAAAATGAATTTTTTCAACGTTTAGTTCAGGTGAATATAAGTACATAGATTGTGTTATGTTATATTATTATATTTTTCCTTGATATGTTATTTGTTGAAGGGAAAAAGCATTACCAATTGTAAAATGGTTTAATCGGCTACGGTGGGACACATTTTGCTTTCAAAATTGTTAGTGGTGAGTTTAAAATAAATAAATAAACACGTTTTTCCTTCACTTGAAATGAGCGGACATGAAAGCAGGTCATTTTACTTGCAAAATTTGTAAATCGGATTGACATATTTTTCATATTGGCACATTTACAAACATCTCACAAATTTTAGAGCTAATGTGCATACAATTATTAAATGGAATTTACATAAATATTCAAATTTTGGTGTTTTTCATTAATTTTTCCAATTTTGCCATGGTGTCTTTCTTTTGGTGGACTCAAAAAAAGTTCTTCGGAAAATTGGATGTAAAAAATTTTTTTCAAACCCGATCGAATAACATTCTTCGGCAAAAATGTGGGTTTTTTTTGGGAGGGGGAAAATGCTTTACGCACCTTCAGGGGCGCCTCTCTCTAGTGTGTGGGACTCTCATCCCCAAAAAGCATGACTTTTTTCAGGCATGGCTTCAATCCCGCTATCACTTTTTGCATTACTTCAGGGTGGTGCCTGTTGCTCCAACAATGGGTTCCTCTTAGCCTATCTCCTTCCTTGCAACTGTCCGTCCAGTGCTTCTTGAGCTTTTCATTTCTTATCCTTGGAGAATGCAGTCTACTATCTTCTCGATCCTGGCGCGGTTACAGGGGGGGAGGGGGGGGGGGGGAATGGTGGCAATTCCGTCCCTCCCCTCCCTGGGCCACAACCGAACTACTAAATTTAAACACATTGCTACCGCTAACACAAGCTTTAGCTTTGCTGTGCATTCTGATGAATGCGAACGGTAGCTTAGTCATTCGCTAAGGATGTTTTTCCAATAAGAGCCGTAATTGTTATAAGTTTTATCATAAAAATTACACGTTAATGGTTATTTTCGATTGATACTTTATTGGGTATATTTTAACTATTATTTCGCACTTTTTTTTAATTGTTTTTGGCATAATAACAATTATCATTTACTTTCTAATCTTTAATAAGAGGTACTTTCCGACTTCTTTGTGTTGGTTATCGGTTCACCATTATTTAAAAAGTTTTTTTATTGGTTCTAAAATAAGAGTTTCGACAAACTATTATAAAACTTGTCAATAATGAGAGTCACTATTCGATTTTTATTTGATTGATTCCCATATCAATCAATTTGTTATTTTTTAGTTTACTTAAGGTGAGGTGCAATTATAGCTTTCATAACCTGTACTTTTCTCGTTACAAAAACCAGAAAAATTTAATTATAGTACGGATCAAAGACTTCTTTCGCAATTCTGGTCTTCATCGGATCCTAGCATTTTTTTAAAACAAAAATTTAAAAATATTAAGCCAAAATTAATTTTCCTAAGGGGTTCCGCCTACTAGTAAATTTAAAGAAATTGATTTATTTTGTTTCATTTTAGGAAAGTGTAATCTAGAGCTGAAAATATTTGAATAGTTGAACATTCGGAGTATTCGTATTTTACTTTAATATTTACTATTATACTTTGATCTATTCAGATATGCCTTTTCCCGTAAAAATCAGATGCGAAATATTATTTCTTGATTTTTATTTTAAGAAACACAATGTCTTCAAAATAAAAATCAGAAAATGTTTTTCGGGAATAGTAGGTACACAAAATGGTCACGTTACATGTTATGTGAAATATGGTATGACACGTGACATAATTTTTTTATTGCATTATGTTGTAGAGCAGGTTTCAAAACCCCCCTAAGGAATCCCGGAGCGGTGCCAAAAAGTCCAGAAAACATGGAAACGAGTTAAAAATAAATGTTGAGTTCTGGCTCATTATTGACTCAATGTTTTAGTTGAGTGATTAATTAAATTAAATTGAGTTTTTGAAACTCTGGATTTTAGTAACATCCCAATCCATTTTAAATTGGGTAAAACAAATTCTCGGATATAGATTTAAAAAAGGGCCACCTGTAGCTTTTGAAAAGTGTTTAGTTGTATTGGTTATTAAACAACTAGTAAACATTTGAAGTGGATTGGAATAATATCTAATTCAACCCATCGCTCAATTCAAACATTGAATCCGCTCGAATTACATATGAACCGAGTTTTAAAATTTATTTTTCACCCATTTTCACGCTTCTTAGAGCTCTCTGATCCCTTCGGGTTTCGTAAGGGGGTTCTTGCACCTGCTCTATAACATGGTGAAATAAAAAATTGTTGTCCCGAGTTATGTCACGTGTCGCATCACATGTCATCACATATCGCATAACATGTAACGTGACGATGTTGTGAAGTATTCCCGAAAATCGGAACATGAACCTTAAAATTCATTTTTCAGTTTTACACCCATTCCCCGACTTTCATTCCATCGCTCAACTCAAACATTGATTCCGGGCTAATCATGAGCCGCGTCTTAAAATTTATTTTTCACCCATTTCCAGGCTTCCTTGAGTTCTACGGGGGTTCCCGAACCTACTCTACATTATGGTGCAATAAAAAAAATTATTTCCCGTGTTATGTCACGTGTTGCATCACAAGTCATATCACATATCGCATAGCATGAACGAGATCATGTTTTGGAATCAAAAACTATAGGTAGTTCTTGCGAATCCACCAGAAAAGAACGTGGATTCAAAAAATTCAAGTTTGAATAACCAAAAATAATATAAATTAAATAAAAATTCTTATTATTATATAGTAAGTTCTGACCGAACTATTATTTCTGATGTTTGGGATTTCAGCGTATTCCTTGAAAATTAAATTATAAGTATGTAGATTAACATAAAAGTAAAATATATAATATATAGAGTCATGTGGGGTAAACGTACGCACTTTTTAGTTAATGGCTTCCAGAATAAAAGATTTTGTTAATTTAAAAGAAATAAACTTTTATTCTAATGTTATAAATATTTGTGAAGAAACACAAAACATAAAATTTCAATTCTAACAATAATTATTACTTTTACTTAATCATTTAATCAACAAGGGAAATGCGGGTTTTTACCCCCATCGGTGGGAAAGTGTCCGCACGACGCGACGCGCCGTAGTGGTGAACTTGGTGGATGATGCACTTCATCGAATCGAAATGTTATGCCCCACAATTTCTGGTGTTTTTGCTAAATCGGCAGACGCAGAAGCAATTGATTTTTGTGCAGCAGGTGCAACAGATATAGCTTGATGGTTTCGCGTCTCTAGAAAGTTTACTGCGCTTATAGAACTCGAAGAAGGTATATTTCGAGCTACAGCATCATAGACTAAGCATATCCGCTTCTGTAACCAGATCGTTGTCGAAAGGATATATTCCAGTAACCCTGAATGCTGAAGTAGCAACTTTTTTAATGTTCTGTCGAAAATAGAAGTCGTTTGGTGTTGGTGAATAGATCTACCAGGATGCTGTGCCATCCATTTATCAGCTTCAATTGCGTACTGATTTTTAGAGGACTGTAAATGGCCGGATCCAAGGGTTGTATTTTGTGACTACTGTGAGGTGGCATTCTAAGTACAACGATGTTGTTCTCTCTGCAATACAGAGTAGCTTGCAGGCTAATATGGCTTCAATGATTGTCAATAATCAGTAGCACAGGATTATCGACAGTTGGTGAAATGTAGTCCTTGAAGTGTACCAGCCACTTTCCTTTCCATTTCCTAATATATTTTCGAGGCATTTTCAGTCCAGAAGGCAGAAAAATATGGCGGGGTAAGTATACGCATTTTAATTACTGCGGACACTTACCCCCGGACACTTACCCCATCCCATCAAAGCAAATAAAAATAATAAAATTTCGAAGTATGACTTACCTTAGACAAAATACGTAGATTCACACAAAATATTGATTAATTTCTCCTCTTCCCAGTCACTTTTTTATTTTTTCAGACTAATAATATGTCTTTAGTATGCAAATCAATTTTCAAGAAATAAATAACAAATCCGTGCAAAAGCAATATTGTCGCGTAAGTTTCCATAGCATTGTGCGGCAAACCTGTGACGCAGTACTTTTGCTCGGTGGTCAAACGCGAACTAAACGCGGCAGGTCTCGACCTGCTGTCATCAGTGGCATTCGCACGATGTTCACTGCGGACACTTATTCGCCGCGTACGTTTACCCCACATGACTCTACATACATACATATATGTACATATGTGAAAAATAAATATACAAAAAATTAAGTGGAAAAAAACTAGGTAGATCATTTAAGTATTAAATGAAGATGCATTTTAATAAATCCAATAGACAACAAGTCACATTTAAATTTGCACCTATAGTGCATACCCTTGATTCTTGTTTTTGTCACAAGTTTTTTTTTTTGATATTCGGCTTAAAACAAAACGACCTATTGACCTAAATTGACCGACTAAATGGTCTAACAAACCTAACTTCTGCTATGCGTGCTCATATGATGTATACCATATTTCACGTCACGCCTCCGTAGAAATTCGATGAGCCCGAGGGCCAATCGATATTAGCGTATCTTGAGATAAATCTTCCACGAAACGTGATTTTCAGCGAACTGACTGATGTGCGGCACTGTGTGGGTGCCATGGAATTTTTCATTATGCATCCTATGTGTACTACAAGTCCAATTTAAAGTGATAGTTGCAACTAATATAAAAATGGTGGCAAATCAAAGTTGTAAACCTCTTACTCAAGCACTCTGTTTTAAATGATGAGACAAGGATTAAAACATCCTTACAATCTAGAACTGTTGTTTGTCATACCAAACTGATTACGTTTTAATAAATTTCTGAGGTTTTGGCGGAAAGCAGGAAAATTCTATATAAGCTGTGAAAGTATTTTCTTTCTTTCGTTTCTTAGCAACTGTAATATACTTGTTGTATATAGGTTTCCCAATAAGAACGTCCGAACTTTAAATTTCAATAAAACACGCAATTTTCCAGCAAAAATGGTTCTGATTGCTTTATTTGAAAGATAATCTTATGCAATTTATGATTTGAATAAAATATCGGCCAAATTGCCACGGCGGCTCCTCATGCACACGTTCATCCGCTCCAATTTTTGATGCCGGTATCTCAGCTAAGGCTTGACGAATATTGGCGTCCAATGCCTCAAGAGTTGTGGGATGGTTGCTGTAAACCTTCGACTTAGATCACATGATCTAGGCGTCCAAGCGATGGGACCATTTCTGGAAATTAACCACTCACCGAACTTACCGCGCAATAAGTCCACGTTAAGTCGGGAAATGTCAGGGACGGTGCACCGTCTTCTTGGAAATAAAGCTCGTCCGCATCAATTTCATCAAATTCCGGGTAAAAAAAAATGGGCAACATCGTGTTGTAGCGGTTGCTATTAATGGTAACGCTATCTCCTGCCTCATATCGAAAGAAATAAGGTCCGATGATTCCGCCATACCATAATTCACACCAAACGGTCAATTTTTGTGGATGCATTGGTGATTCATGAACCACTCGTGGATTTGACTCACTTCAATAGCGGGAATTTTGCTTGTTGACGAATTCATTGAGCCAGAAATGAGCCTCACCTGAGAAGATGATTTTGCGATGAAAATCGCCGTCGGCTTCCCACATTTCCAGTGACCAATCAGCGAACTGACGACGAATGTGATGATCGGTTGGCATGAGTTCTTATGCCAATACCATCTTATAATGATGCAGACCCAAATCCAATCACAAAATTCTCCAGTTTGTCATCCTTGCACGGAGAATGGCACGGAGAAGACGCATTTGAAACGAAACATTGATACGAACACTGGCTTGAATGGCAGCAATATTTTGTTTACTACGTGCATTTATTTGTCTTACAGGCACCTTTGTACCATGAAGAGTAAATTTACTTTCAAACTTTGTTATTATGCGTCTTAAAGCGCGCTCAGAAGGAGCATTATGACGAACATTTTCTGTAAGAAGCGCCCTTACAGTACCGACAAGAGAATGCGAATTTGCGTAATAATTTTTGGAGAATTTCCAAGCGTTGGATCAAAGTGAAACCTTACTGAACATAACTGTACAGACCTGTCAAAAAACCATAAACAAATATGGCCGCCACGAGCTATGAAAACCAGGTCATCCCTATTAATTGGGAAACCCTTTATATGGTCTTCAATTCTTCCCACTTATGATATTCAATGCCATTCAAAGTCATACCATAATGTTACGCGGGTACCAATATCTCAATCTAACAAATATGTAGGCACTTAAGGGGGTATTCTCATGTCCGAGCTTAAATTTTGAAGGTTTTTCAAGATTTTTTTTTGTGTGGAAAATGAAATGCAATCTTCTTGTGATAATTATATGTTATTATTAAACTATTGAACAATACAAAAACATTTCTTTTAAATAAAAAAAGAAATTTTTTAAGGTCATTTTGGTGAGGCGAAGTAGGTCTCTTCAAAAAAAAGTAGGTAGCTCGCCCCCCTGATTGCTCCTTTTCCAATCATCTGAAATCAAAATTCCAAAAAGATTATTATTCAGTAGGGTTGTCATTCTGGCCCGTAGCAGATTTAAAAGATTTAAGTGAAAAATAGCAAAATGGCGGCCTTGTAAAAAAATTTTTACAAAATCGACGGTTTTTTTCGGTTTAAAATAGATATAAAACAGAAAGAAATCGATAAAAACATCTAATTCTGCTACCCGCCAGAACCATTCATGTTTGTAATAATATGTGAAAATTTCAGCCCAATCGGTCCAATAGTTTTTCTTTAATCATCCGTGCCGACGAAAAAAAAGTAGTTTCGAGAAAAACGCGTTTAAAGTTTAGAGAAAAAATTTTCATATATGCAGATGCAGGGTGCGCTCTCCCCTATTATATGTTGTAACTTTAAAATGACGTAGTGTATCGATCTAAAATTTTTACAGTATATTCTCAACTTATTTAACTTTGAGAAAATGCAAAAAAAAAAAAAGATTTTTTGAAGATCGAACATGAGACTACCCCCTTAAGAAATAATGAAAATAACATCAATACCAATTTTTACTGTCGCTTGAAACTGTAAAAATGCGCCATAGCGATGACACCACAAATGTTCTCAACCCAGATAAAACGCAACACATAAAGAAACATCCCCGACGGGCTTGTAGGTATCTCAAAGATTAAAGTCGATAGAATATTCATCAAGTCAGTGCGAGCGTTTAGAACTCCTGTGGACCCATAGCTCAACAACAAAAACTCGGTTTTATGACTTTTCGCAAAAGTGCGAGGAGGAATCGCAACATCCCTGGGGGTGTCCTAATCCATAAATAGAGCCCTTAACCTATATTCGCTCCCTCCCAAGAATTGATCGCACTTACATTCCACCCCTGTCGCAATTCGAATCTTAAAAGAGGGCCGAAAATTTTGGGAGTATCATTTCCATACCACTCCGTAAGAGACATTTTTCCCAGCTCCTAACCCACAGCTGGAAAAGGTGGAATTTCTTGGGAAACAAGAAAATCGAAAAACCTGAGATAGGTAGAAGATGGATGGTTCTCTTGGGCTGGGGTTTGGGTATGCCTCCTCAGCCGATTAGCGCAACCAGCTGAATCGGCGCTTGGGAGCGCTGCGTTGGTCTCTAGTCTCTGGCCCCAAAAATAGCTGCTTTGTTTGCTGTGTGCGAGGCGAGTGAATCTAAAAATGCACTGCATGTGCAAACGATTGAATTCGTTCGATTGAGGCATTTAACACTGCCGGACTCCTGGCATAAGTTGCTGAGGGCGCGCCAAGAAGCGGTCGTTTACTTCCTCGTCATCCTGAAGGTGTCCCGGGGGGTGTAAATAACCTGAACGTCATCAGATTCAAGAAATTCCTGATGTAATCGGATATTTTTGAAACTCTGCCAGGACAGACTCTTTCTTCTGCCGCAGGTATTATGTCAGCTGCCCTCTGGACCCGTGCAGCTCCCCAATTGGTGCGAGCATTGCATAATCGCCGTCAAAAATTAAATTTGCAGTTTCAGCGCAAATCAATATGCTGTTTCTATCCGGCTGCGGTTACTGATGACTCAAATGGTTGCGCGGACTGCATCCGAGTTAAAATTGGGTGTACTTGGGGGGCGAATAGCCGAGCAAGGTTCTTGTGGTGCTCAGCGCGGCACAGCCTCGTCCCGTCGAAGACGAATTATTTCAATTATTTGTTCGAGGATTCGGTCTTGCGTGCGATGTGAAAATGAACTTAGAATTCCCGGCCGACTAGACTAACTAGGTTGTAGTTGCTCTTGCGGCGGATTTCATTCTTATTTCCTTCGTGAAAGCATTCCGCGTAATTGCGGGAAATAAATCAAAAATTGTTGAAAGTTCTGCTGCCATCTGAAACATATTAAATAGCAATTACATGGCCCGGGAGCTCAGCAACGGGTGGAGCCGGCTTGTTCAGTTCGGCGCATAGTTTATTGGATTTTAGAAAATTTTTCGTACAACTTAGTGCAATTAGAATTCAAGAGGAATGGAAATGGACGTTTTAAGGGTTCATCCTAGTTTACCAACTTAAAAAATTTTTTTTTTTTTATGATGAATTTCGAAAGTAAATCACTTCAGAAATATCATGTTAAAATTTCATAAAGATAGGAGCAGTCTAACTATATTTTTTCGATTTTATTCGAGCGCGTTCTCCGGCATGCTATTGCTATATGAGCGCTTGTTTCGTCTCTCTTCGGTGCTCTTTTCCATAAAAATTGACCTTCAAATTTCAAATTCGTTGAAAACTAACATTTTGATTTTCGGACCCATTACATCCATATAAACTGGAAGGTTTTTTATTTAAAAAAACAATACCGCTATTCGATTCTACGGAAGAAATCATATATAAAATGCCTTTTATCAGATTTTATCTTGTTCGTGTAAAATCGTTATAAACAATCGTATAGTGTCAGTTTAGGTCATAGTACCTAGGTACCTTGCTGGAATATTAATAACATAAATGTAATGCATGTATGCATACTGGGTGTACCTATCAGTTAACGCATGCCAAAATGATAGGGGTGATAGCTCTCACCTAGGCAAACAAAATATTAAATGGAATGGGGGTGGAATCTCAACCGTTTTCGAATTACAGGGTAATTCATAAATGCGGGATGCACATTACTCTTTTATTTTGATCTTTTGTTCTAATTAACACAGCGATATCAAATCAAACGCCAAACAACTACCATCTTAATGTACTTTTCAAAAATTCCACCAATGTTGATGTTCCTGCACCACTCACTGCAGGTACAATTACTTGCGAAAGCGAGAAATGTTCTGACATTTCGTAAATTTTACGTTTTCCCAAGTTTTCTCCGAAATTCACGTTATTAATGCACCTTTTTTTTATTTTTATTGAATTGTCCATCTTGTTGCCTTTCCATAGTGGTAAAACACGTCTAGGTAGAGATAGGATATACAAATTTATGCGTAGAAAAGATTTCGTGGAATATTAAAAAATCGGAATTTCAAATTTTTTTTTCAAATTAAAAATTTGTGACGTAGGTACTACCATTAACTATAATAAGTTTTCAATTAGAGAGAAGGCATAAGAAAAAAAATGTTTCTTGCCAAGAAAAGTAAAAAGAAAATCCAAAATAGGTGTTTTACCCTCATCCAAATATTCATAGTCCGCCAAAATCCCGTTCAGGCTGATGGGCTGGTGTCCCACTTCTAAAAAATTACCGAAATATTTAGTAAGGTTATGCAAAAAGAGGCAAGTGTAAGCTGGACTCGCGTGTTGGATCGTATGGGTCAGTATAGATGTACCTAGTAAAAACACCAGAGCATCGTGATGCCTTCCAGATATCAATGTAATTCTTATTCGTTGCCTCTTCTAATACCATGTGTGACTGGATATCTAAGGCTGTTTCACATTATTACTTATACACCTAGTAGAGAGATTGACAGTAGGGGCCATGTTCGCCCTCTCATGATGGATTTTTTTATGCCTACACATCATAAATTAACACACCTAACCAATGGGGCCTATCGTGGAATCCATTGGTGAGAATGAATTTCATAGTTTCGTTCATGTTTTTTTTAAACGTATGACGCACTGTTTAAATTTGATAATGGGTTCCAATTTAAAAATTTAAACCCATAAATACATTGAGATTCTGTAGATACATGATTAATATGCGTATAATACCAGTAGACGGGAATGCTACAACGGCAGAGAAAAGCAGAATTTAATGAAATTAGGACACTTCTTATTAAACCAAATATGGCTATTTTCACAAATTTCATGATTCTTCACAAATGTAACACAAAATTTACAATAAAACAACTAATAAGAATGAGAGCTTGACATGCATTTTGTTACCAGTTCTTAAAATAAATGATCCATTCTGTTTTTCCGAATTGTCTACTCTTTGCTCCTTCGCCCCAATTTGTAACGATACTAATAAATTCAAGTACCTATCATAGTATAGGATCATAAAAACAACATACTGATATTGAGTTCATTTCTAGGTAATATTCATCATACAAAGGTAATATCACTATGAAATACATTTGAAATTTAGTGAGAGTGAATTATTTTCGTTTTAAATCTGATGGAGTTGCTGAGAAGTGTTTTTAATAAACGAATTGTAATACTGCTTGTATCAATAATAATGTTAAATCGTTTGTTCAAGCGCTAATCAGATTTTAATTACACGACGTTTTTGAGAAATTTTAACATTCCTTCACATTCCGGGTGTCTAAGACGGTCATGCGGCGTGTGCATAGCGTGACAACAAATTACGAGCATACGTGTGCATATTCGTTCGATGTGTACTACCTACTACAAGCCTCAAGTCATTTTGCATGAACAAATTCTTTTAATTCGTGGTACCATGTTTCGAAACTTTGGGATTTACATGGCTTATTTTTCCATTGAACGATTGACCAGAAAAAGATTTTGAAAGTGTTTTAAAGTTGGCAAGGACTGCGACTGCGGGCATTGTTTTTCATTGTGGAATTAGATTACTCCTATTAAAAGTTCAGTCTGTACAAAATTGTTTAATTAATATAAATTAATTATTCTTAAGAAATAGCCTACATCATTTCAAATTGAATAAAATTATTTGGCATACTTCTTCCTAATTGCATGCACAGGAAATTTAATGATGTTTGTGCAAAGTCATTCATATAGTAGTTTATGAAAATTAGCTGGATTTTCGAAACAATTACCATTAATTTTTGTATGGAGTATAAACAAATACACTTTTTCGATTTATTTTAAATACGATAATTTATACTAAATACTTATTATATTATGGATTTATTCCAACAAATATAAATAATATATAATAATATATAACAAAACGTAAAAAGCGACTGGATGATTTCACGTGAACACTGTTTTTTTTTGTCTTGACGAGGCTTATAACTTCTTGTAAAGTTCAACATTTTATATGTGGAAAGCAAATCAATCAAAGGTGTGTTTTTGAGTTTTAGGAATGCGATTAATTAAGTAATTATTTTTTTTAGAAATAACGATTCCGATGAAATAGAGCAAGAAAACCAGGCCTATGTCCTTTGAAAAATCATAAAGAACTTGTATAGAAAAATTCATAAAAATCAGTCCAGTGAACTTTGAAATTATCCTGCACATATGTATGTATGTTAGGGTGGTCCTTATTCCTAAATTTTTTAAATGACATTTAAGGGTCGCTACCTAGATTTGAATTTTAAATAAAAACTCAAAATCTGTATTTTTTTTGGATAATAATTGACCGATAAGCCAAACCTTACTTTGATTTCTAGTAGCTTGAGTGAGTCCGGTATTTGTAGACGCCATTACAAGCTGAAACACGTTACTATGACTTTTACAAATAAAACGCGTGCGCTCTCGTTAATGACTTACTAGAACTTAAGTGCGGGGCGGGCTAAATCTCGACGCGTCGCCGTCGGTACAGAACAGTGGTCGAGGGGAGGAGGAGATAAGGAGCGATTGTCTATGCGAGTTTCACTTGCACGTAAAAAGTGATATAAACACTTAAATGTAACATTAGTGAAACCATCATTTAAGTTGTCCTTCAACGCTTTTTGTAAAAACTTTGCCAGCTGGTAGCGACCTTTAAAGCTCAACAAAAAAAAAACTTGTTTCATATTTAGATGCATATAATCAAATGACAAAGTACCCCGGGGATAATTCATAAGTCGAAAAATAAGGACCACCTTAATTTATGTATCTACAAACGTACATCTTTATATAGTATAAATTAATTAACAAAGCACATAATGATCTGAATTTTTGAATCCTGCTAAGATATTATACAATCAGAAAACATTCAGGTACGATTCTTATATCCTTGACCCCAATTTTTGGGAACGGGATTCGAAACATTTTGCTGTGCTAATTAACTCCACCGGTAGTTTGTAAAAGGAAAATTAACTCCACCGGCAGTTTGTAAAAGGGAAATTATAATAATATAATAGAATTTTCCTAAAAGTTACGAACGTTAGGTGGCTCGCAAATTACCCTATATCTCGAAAACGTGTAGAGATAAAAAATTGTCATTATTTTTCCGTTAATCAGCACTGCAAAATGTTTCGAACTCCGTTCCCAAAAATAGGGGCCAAGGGTATAATAATCTCCCCAACATTCAAATGTGAAAAAGCATAACCCTTCCTTGCGTTTGCAGCTTAGTGAAAATAACCTAAATGTTTGAAGAAAAATGATTTTGTTCTGTAAATTCTTCAATTCTGATATTTTCAGCAGTTTACACCAGGACCTATGTATGTATGTATATTTGTAAGTTTATTTCGACGTCAATATGTTGGTATTCAGCAATACGATATCGACATCCATATGCTCGTTCACTCGGTCAGAGTATTGCGATCGAATTACTGCAGTTGAAGTCAAATATATAATAGGTTTAAGGGGGTAGTCTCATGTCCGAGCTTAAATTTTGAAGGTTTTTTAAGATTTTTTTTTTGTGTGGAAAATGAAATGCAATCTTCTTGTGATAATTATATGTTATTACTAAACTATTGAACAATACAAAAACATTTCTTTTAAATAAAAAAAGAAATTTTTTAAGGTCATTTTGGTGAGGCGAAGTAGGTCTCTTCAAAAAAAAAGTAGGTAGCTCGCCCTCCTGATTGCTCCTTTCCCAATCATCTGAAATCAAAATTCCAAAAAGATTATTATTCAGTAGGGTTGTCATTCTGGCCCGTAGCAGATTTAAAAGATTTGAGTGAAAAATAGCAAAATGGCGGCCTTGTAAAAAAAAATTTACAAAATCGACGGTTTTTTCGGTTTAAAATCGATATAAAACAGAAAGAAATCGATAAAAACATCTAATTCTGCTACCCGCCAGAACCATTCATGTTTGTAGTAATATGTGAAAATTTCAGACCAATCGGTCCAATAGTTTTTCTGTAATCATCCGTGCCGACGAAAAAAAAGTAGTTTCGAGAAAAACGCGTTTAAAGTCTAGAGAAAAAATTTTCATATATGCAGATGCAGGGTGCGCTCTCCCCTATTATATGTTGTAACTTTTAAATGACGCAGTGTATCGGTCTAAATTTATTTAACTTTGAGAAAATGCAAAAAAAAAAAAAGATTTTTTGAAGATCGAACATGAGACTACCCCCTTAAGTGTAAAACAAATGTATATTCGCCCAAATTATGAAACGTTTTCCTTCCATCAAATTCAGAACCATAAACGAGAAACATAATTTTTGTATGTGCTGATTCGATTCGATATGTAGGTACCTTGATAAAAACCGTATCGACGCAACCGACGTTCAATAGTTCGCATCGATCTCCCAAATAAGAGCCCTGACTTGACTGACAGCAAGTTTACGCGCAAGCCTCCTAAAGTCGATAATCACCTTCTGTTTTTTCCCATTTTTCTCAATGTTCTTTTTAATTTCTCAATAGTAAAAAAAATTGGGTCGTGTTCCATGTGGGTAGCTTCTCTAAGCCGACCTAAAGGTACAGTTCCCTTGTCGCCAGCATTGCTCCCAAAAAAAGCGGTCTCCATTGGCATAGTGACCCTATTCCAGCATTTATTGTCATCGACCCGTTGATTGTTCTAATTGGGTCCACACTTCCTCTTTACCCGACGACGTAGAGTAGACGCTATTTGCTTTCTTTATTCTGATCAATTGTGCGCTTCTCCCCATTTACATATTTCCGGGTTGAATTGCTCCAGATGATATCTGCGCGATCTGCGCCAAACTATGTAGTATCAGATTTTTATTAATTCCAGTTTTATGTCACTATTCAATCCGGGAAATAGGTTGTTGTGTCGCTTCACAAATAAAACGTGGATACAACGGCGGCGAATGATCGCGGCAGCGGCACGCTTTATCGCGTGGCCCATTTTACATATATTATCCACCGCAAGGCCGCGCCTGCCACAGCTCGAGTTGTCCACGGCCCGGCTGGCTATCAAAGAAAGTTTCATCACGCATTATTAGCCGCGCTGGCGGTGCTTCAATTTATCCCAATCACACATGGCCCCTTAGAAGATTTTCCATCATAACATCGCTGCGATCAGACGACCACTAGATTGCTCCGAAATTGGAAATGAATGGCACCGCGAATCAGAGGTACTATGGCCGTTACGCCCGCTTCATTGTACGCATTCTTCGCATAATTTGCACGAGCCACAAAAGCGGCTGTTTGGGCGTCTTATCAAAAGTTTCCGCATCGTTCTTACGCAGAATTTTCAGGCTGACTAAGGCGTCCGTTCCAAGTGGTTTCTGTGAATTCCGCATCACAGCACAATTGTGCTCGGGTGGGCAATTTCTTGATAGACTTATCAGCTCTGCCCAGATAAGTTTGTGCACGAGTTCTCCACATTCCCTGCCTTGTGATTATGATGAAAGAATGCGGGTGTATAGCTGTGCTAATTGTTTTGGACATTGGACAAATTCTGCTGCCGAAGTTGGTCTATTCAACTAGACTCAGTGTAGCAGCATCAATTTCCTTATCTTTTTGGTCGCCTTATGAAGTCAATATGTAGACGCTGTTGTCACCTGTGATTAACCCTCTGAGCGATTGCAGTTTAGTTTTAGCAATTTGAAGATTTCGCCATCCATCACAAAATAGAACTTCATGACTTCATGATAGGTCAGGGCGTAGATTTTGGGAGCAACAAAGAATTAATTAGCTGGGAGACTAATTTTGCAGCTTGGGTCGTATAAAACGGATTGAAATACATATATTTCATATAACGAGAAAACCAAACCATATGTTTTAAATTGAGCTCTATTGTATATTCTTTGCTTGTTCCTTGCACTACTGTGTGATTACCCAGCCCAGTTGAAAATTTATGAAGGCCTGTATGTACTACTGTGACTGAAAAAAAGGTGAATTTATTTATAAAATGAAAAATCTTTATTTATTCTTCCAAATCAATTTCGTCACCTTCAAAGTAATCCCCACCCGATACAATGCACTTATGCCAATGTTTTTTTCCAATTTTCGAAACAGTCTGAAAAGTTCTTTTCCAGTATGCCCTTCGATGCTTTTTTCGATTCGGCTTTAATTTCATCGATCGAGTCGAAACAGTGTCCACAGAGTGGTCTTTTGAGTTTAGGGAATAGCCAGAAGTCACTCGGTGCTAAATCAGGAGAATATGGTAGTCGTGGAACGATATGAGTGGAATTTTTGGCGAAATGGTCTCGAATTATCAATAGTGTGTGAGCCGGTGCATTATCTTGACGCCAAAACGAAGAGATATCTGTCCATAATTCCGGCCTTTTGCGGCGAATACTATCACGCAAACGACGCATAACACTCTAATAATATTCCTAGTTAACAATTTAGCCGGAATTCATTGTACACTATGCTACGATTATCAAAGAAAACTGTCAACATGACCTTAATTTTTGATTCAACGCTTTCTCTGACTTCTTTAAAATCTTGGTACAACTTGTAAACATTTTTTTGCGACATGACCTCATCACCAAAGACCTTTTGTAACATCTTCAACGTTTCAACGGCAAAATATTCATTCCGCAAACAAAATTTAATGCAAATTCTTTGCTCAATAAAATCAGACATAGTAAAAATCGAAAACTCACTTTCGTGTGTTTACGAAAACACGAGCTGCAAACTCTGCAGCAACTGAATATACTGATTTTAAACTCTGCATAGATATCAAGGACAGTACTACCAATCTACAAAAAAATTTAATGCTTTTATAACACCCGCGAATTTTAAATATGTATTTCACCTTATTTTGGACACAATAAGAAGGATATTTTTGTTAGTCTGTGTAGGTAGCCTCCGATTGTCAATTAGTTATACTTTGTCAGTTTATTACAAATATTGACTAGTTAGATAAATTTTAATAGTACTGATTTATTTATTTACATTTAATTATGAATGTGGCTTGTTTACATGTTTTCAGTTCTTTTTTACAGTCAGTTGGGTTTTTTGGTTTTGTAAATTAACTCTTTTATTTCAATCGTTTTAGTTCATTTATTAAATAAGTTTGAAACTTTGAAGTTTCCAATTTTTCACGCAGTCGGGTTTTTTGTTTTCTTTTAATATTATAATTTTTTTCGCATTTCTCATTCCAAATTAAATTTAAACATATAATTTGTATATATATTTTTTGTAAGCCATTTAAAAAACCCGTTATGTTAGTAACCCACTCGATGGGTTTTGAGGGGGAAAAGAATTTTGAAGACATATAATATGGCGCCAAAAATCGGCCATTTCAATTTTTATAATTTAAATGTATCCAGTGTCACTCTCACGATTCAATCGAAGCTAACGACACCTCTCAAGTTAAAGTCCAGCAAGCAGTTTAGGCTACAGAACGTGCCAAAGAAATATACATACATACATACACGCATACATCTGACGCAGTCGGGTAAAAAGCAGTATAATTTAGTTTAATTTTGCACTATCAGAACGATCTCGACCCTGTACAGGCTTTCCATACTCGTAAATTAAAACGGTTACAGAATGAATGAAATTGTTTAATGCGCGGAGAAAATGTTTCATTTTTGCCACGAAAACCAAACATGCCCGGGAACAAAAGGAATCCAATCATGTCCGATAAAATGCTCTCTCGAAAACAATTCAGCTGTTCCCGATATTAAACTGAACAAACAAACAGACAAAATGTAGCCTAAATCATGTCCGACAAAATATTCTCTTTCCAGTGAAAGCCCGACCGAAATCGCCGTTGCTGAGAGAAACACCGACAAACAGACGGACAGCATAAATTAAAACTAAAATAATTTTATTTTAACTACAGTTGAACCTGGATAAGTTCAAGGGACCAGGAATTTTATTTAATTCTTCGCTTAGACATCGTAAAGATGTGAGACAGCTCCCTCAAAAATTTTTGTCTTGTCAACACTAATCATCTTCGTTTGCTAATGCAGGCCTGATCCGGGATCCATTGTAGGGAAACAAAGAGCCACGACATGTGTGTGTGTACAAAATCGCATTACATTTTCTGGAAGATACTCATACTCTAGTTCTAAGGAATTTGCCATGCTAATATTTTGTGTAACGGGTTTTTTGAGTTCGTTTGAAGGTGTTAAAATTATAATTTTGTAAATGCCGGATATAAATTATAAATTGAAATATTAAACGAAATTAAGATTATCTGCCTAATAATTAATCCTCTTTTAAATATGTATATATTATATTTAATACACCATTTAGCTTGAAATAATGAGTAGGTATAATTTATTATGAGCTCAAAATAACCTTTCCGCACAATATCTAGTACTGTGAGGCTTAGAAAAGCGATTTATGATTTTATTCATTTTTATAGCACACCCTAATTCTTTCATAAAACAATTAGGCAAGAACCCCAAAAAGCATTTCCGCAAACAAGTATACAGCAACAAGAACTCCCCCAAAAAATAATTTCATGTGAATTGCCTCTATAAAGCCAGTCGACTAAAGAGAAGCAGTAAGCTTTATGTATAGGTAACAATGAAAATTGGATAACGTAGAAAGCAAAACTTTTTGATTGACTTAGTTTTCTCGTAAAAAGAAATTTTTTTACAAATTCCTCATAACTGAAACGAATAAATGATGCAGCCACATCATATCAGTTATTTGGTCGCGTGACTGAACAAGTTTTTTTCATTAATTAACTACCCTTTCGTAAATTTCCAACCAATATGTTGAATGGGTATTAATAAACTCACAAAGTTTAATTTTTAGTAAACCTATAATTTCAATTTATTGTAGAGAAATGGATTACAATCTTTAATAAATGTACGAATATATGAATAAGAAAACGCAAGCAAAATTGTGGATTGGTAAAAAAATAAGGATTAAGGAAACAAACATAACAATAATAAAACTGTGCTTATCAAAATACATATGTACAAATTAATCTAACTTAAATTATAAATTATGAAATATCATAAAATATTATAACAAAAAAGAAAAGAAAAGAAAACAGAAGGATATAAAATAAAAGTTATGCGATATAATCAAATCAACGCAGATCAAAAATAAATCCAATACAATCATAAAAGGCAACAGTTAGTGTTCTCTGGCAGTTGTAATCTAGCTTGGGAAAAATACGAGTGCTTTATTGAGATCGTATCGTACTTTAGGAGATAGGATGTGGGCTGAAAATAATTAGAAAAGATGGCTCCCTTTGAGATATTAAAATTAATTTTAGTTGCTGTTGTTATGTCAGACATGGACTACATATTTGTGTGAATTTATTATAGAGGGGAGAATACGAAATTTTCTCATATTTTCGGCTTTTGCAAGCTAATTACAAATATTTAATATTTGAACAAATACATACATATGGTCAAACTACACTGAACATGCGTTTTCAATCAATGTATGTATATATAAAGTTATTTCATTCCCTCTTTTACATTGTACCAGAGCACAAAAAAGTTAAAATATTACCTCGACTCATCTTTCGATTATTAATTAGATTGCATAATCTGTATAGATGGTGCAAGCAGTTAGCAGATAGTAACTATATATATTGGAAGCTTTGGATGGTGACAGCTACGTGGACGAACCATTTAGTGAGTGTTAAACCCTTATGGAACCCACGATCATGTCTTTATCGCGGAGTGTAAATTCTTATAAGAACTTGAAGAAATTACGCACATAATAAAATCTAGAAAGCGACAGATATGTAGATAAAAAAAATTTTAAACGTTATGACGACAAAATTGTTTTGTGTATTCGTTTTGATAAATTTCGTTAGATTTGCAAAGATATGGAGGCTGGAATGTCGAAGTAAATTGACGGCAAATTCTAAATTTAAAATCGTGAAATGCTTTTCTTTTTTAAACGTTTTATTTAGCTTCAGTCCGTATATTTGCTTGTTTGTTTTAAATCTTGCAATAGATTTTCCGACAACTTCTACTTAACCGATTCCGATGAAACTATGCATCGTATTCAGTCTGCATGACAATACAATATATTCAATTTTATGGTACATTCAATATGGCGGCCACTACAAAATGAGAAATTAACTTATCCTTTACAACCCCCGCAACTTGGGTATCAAATGAAAGGGTATGACGAGTATAATACGACGAGCTATCTGATGTTATTATGTATAAGTGAAGTATAATATAATAACGTAATAACAGTATGATTTCCAAGCGCTAACAAAACAAAGTATTCTACTAATTGCGCCCCACGATTTTATTTTAGTCTGATCAAAGCCCCTGATTGGTGACCCATAATTATTTTTTAGCTTTTAGTACTTCATCAATTGTGCAATAAAACTGTTTAACTTAAAAAGCTTTCTTTACCTATTTTGTTAACATTTCGTATTATAATTTTTCTGCATAATTGCATCGAAAATTATTAAAATTAAGAACCAGACATGTAAAACATTTGACGTTACTATTCTTAAAATTGTATGTTCAATTTAATTTTTTCTAAAATTGTAAGATTTTAGACTGAAGGATTTCCCTAGTTGCTATTATAGTTGACACAGTTTTTGAATAAAATAAATAATAATAATAATTTTATTTTCATCCCAGCTAAATACTTACATATATAAGTATGTATATATGTACAGAGTACTGTATTACAGGTAGTCTGGAAATTATATCAAAATCAAGTCATTAAGGTCTGTCGCTACGATGAAAGCCTCATATCATCCCCTATTATGATTTCCCATTAATAAAAAAAAGAAAAAAATTCGTATGATTTTTTTAAAGGAACTCAAATTGTTACTTCTAAACAGCTTTAACTTAATAATTTTTTCCCAAATCAAAAAACAGCTTCGCGTTTTTTTTATTTACATGATGATATGTGTGTAGAAAGGTGTGGGTGTGTGTGTATGTGTGTGTGTGTTTTGTTTTATGTTCCTGCCATTATGCTGCTGATATAAATGCCGACAATTCTTACAGCTGTCGTAAGAGTTTTTACTCGTATACGATATTACTCCTCAGAGTTGGACGTTTTCAAACCAAAACTTGATGTTGGAAAAAACTAAGGAAATCCACAACAAATCAGTTCTTACGCAACCGGAACACACGCGGAAACCCCAGCATTGCTCGGCAGATCGGAAAACGAACGAGCCACCGTGGCCGCGGCCTGTATCGCGTTTCCTAAGAAATGAGAATTTTTTTTTTACTCCGAACATCTTGGGTCGATCAATTTGCCGGGAAATGAGCGTAATTGGTTTTTATATTATATAATATAACCTCAGGGTCCCTCACATGTGCGTGGAGTCATTTAGCAGGTAAAGTAGTCTCTCCTGATAAGAAAGTCAACACTGTCCGCCAGCGTGATAACAAATCAGAGGCGAGCTCGCTACGGCATGCACTGATAGCGTTGTGATAACAAAAATATGTTTTGTATTCTTGATAGCTGGGAATACGCTGGAGGCTGTAGCATACGTTGTACAGCACAGCATCGTGCCATCCCAGTTTGTTTACAAATTTTACGCCTTATTAAGTGAATGTTGCAAAATTGGGGCACGCGCTAAACAATCGGTGTCATCGAGGTCAAGATATGGCTGAGAGATTACAGCTTTCCTGAAATTTAATTGCGGAACTTGAACCGCGGCACCCAATGCTCGGGAGGTGCACCTATTTCGGGTGACCTGAATAAATCTCTGATATTTGGTCTGGCACACGGGTGGTGCAATTATAGAACTTTTGCTAATCACAGCCACGTCCGGCAGTGTGCTGATGCTTTTTTGATTCTGGTCTGCCAAAATACTTGAAAATGGGGTCGAAGGTTTATTTTTGACCGATTCCCGAGTGGCACTGTTTGCGAGAAAAATATTTGGAAAGCAATGAATGGGACATTTGTAAGGAATTTCGTTGCTACAAAAATCAAATAACAAGTGCCGCCCCATGAGACGGAAAATGTAGACACATTTTTGTGGGAAGGGAGACTATACTTGGAACGTGACTCCAACTGTAATTGGATTAAAGTTGGTAAGTTGGATATGGATAGATTAATTTTTTTGAGTCGTCTGTTTCACGGAAATTTACGTTGTGAAGATATCACCATCAGGCGACAATGTTAACACGTCGGCACCTCACGATTTCCAGGTGGAAACTACAAACGAACTTTTTGCTTACATTTGAAAATAAAATATCTGAACATGTGGAGATTTTATGTGTTGAAACCGAGAGGTACATAGAGTTTTTTATGGTGCCCTATGTCGCGAATCTGTAGTGGGCTCGAAAGAATTTAGTGAGTGCCATATGTGTACTTTGGCAGTCCATCAAGTCGCGCATTGCAGTAGTAACAAAAGAACATTAGGGCTTTTTTGTTGAAAGGTCAAGTATACTTGTAACCTTGAGAAGGCAGGCAAACAACAAAACTGATTGTACTGCTTGGTTTTTATGATTAAAAATGGCTTTACAAGTTGATCTTTTAACCACCAAAATTAAGGCACCGTACCAGTTTCGACGTTTTTGAAAAAAGTTTTCCTGACCAATATTGTTTTTAATTTCTAGTTAAGAGAAAAATGCTCAACGGCTTGATATCTTTTTCTGTTTACAAGCCAGGCCTTTCATTTTTTCAAGCTAGAAATAACAACTTTAGAAGCTTAATATTTGTCGACCCAAAAATAACAAGTTTTAAAACTTGTAATTTTTCTAACAAAAATAAAGGTCAACTGAACTGTTTGTTTTATAATGTGCAGTTTTTGGATATTAAGGAGTCGTGAAGACGCTTTAGAATAACATAATATAGCTATCTAATCATAACTAAATTTAATTCGACGCCCATATTAACGGGCTTTAGAGGAAAAGGTAATAAAGTGAGCGTTCGCAATATTAGGTTTATAATGACGTCAAACGCTTTCATTTGATTCCCACGTCAAGGGGGTTTTTATTCATTAAGAACGATATTAGTTATACTACATATATAGCATTGTCACCAGACCTATACAGGTATGCAAAATGTCAAAGCTCTAACTCAATTAGAACTCGAAGAATTTTTGATTGTTAGATTCACCTACACGAGAAAACCGATAAACTGAGTTTTCGATCGTTTGAGGGGAGCGCAAGGATAACAACTTTTTTACACCTTTTATATTTGAGTTCATTACCCTCCAAAACGAAGGGTGAAGTTGCTTTTACAACTTTAGCAATTATTCAGTACCTGTTCCGACTCCGGAATTATACTATGATAAGGTCAGCTTTTGGGGCGCTTATCTCGGAAATCCTCCATTATTCCGTATTCCGCCCATGAGAACTTTTGATCAGGAGGCCTTGACTGCAAAATATAGCTACATAGTTCCTTGTAGAAATCTCTTGGGATTATTGTTATTGCGGTACCTATAATAAATATCAAAATAAAATGACATGCGGTACAAAATAGTACAACTCTGAGCCTTATTTAAGTATAACAAATATAGAATTATTGTGTAATTAAAATCACCATATTAAAACTATTGAACAAGGAAAGCGTGAAAAATAATTGTATTTCGATTTAGTAGAAAAAATTCTTAAACAATAATTAAAGAAGTACCTACAACCACTTTGCGTAAATTCAACAAATTACTGTGACTCATTTACGCCATCATGTTCTACCAAATAATTCCCACTGAAACCTCTGAGACTGCCACATTGGCAGCAAATCGTCTGAGGCGACCTCAATATCATTAAAATGCAATTTGTAGGAAATATTAATAGAATTGTTGTCAAAAATAGTCAGTCGTGGTAATTACCGCATACACGGAGCGCCCATTCCCCTGTGTGGGCTACAAAGCTTTGCAGAATTGTTTGGCGGCAATTGAATTATTATAGCACTTTATTAGCATTCAATTACGTGGACACCTACTGCCTCCTATTGCACAACTCCCAGTGGCCTACTAAATCCGGAAAAACTTTCGATTTGAAAATACGATGCGCGTGGCTTGATGTGGCGGTGCGCAATGCGTTCAATGACATTGAAAGTGCCTAAAAAAAAATTATCGGCCGTGTTCCGCTCAGCGTTCGCAGCAATTTAAGTTTAAAACGGGGGAATGATGGCTGGACAAAAAAAGAACAGAAAAATTGCCAGTCATCCACGTCCGAAAATTACATGCATGACCACGGAGTGAAACATCTGGCGGAGGTAGGCTGCAGCAGTGGCAGTGGCGGGCGCTTCGAGTGGGCATCCATACTTCCTGTCCACCAGGTAAACCGGTCACTGATTGAGCCAGTGATTAACTCTATCTTCAGCCGAGAACCATTTCGTTCTTTTCCTATTGGGAGAAAACACTTGATGGGATCTGGACCCCACTTAGAGGTAACAGGAAGTTGTTGTCCTAAGGTCTGAGATTTCACTTTTCGCGGAATATGTTAGATGCTCTGCGTGTTGCACTCCCGCAACAAGTCCGGACTAGCGGTTAACATATGTTTTTTGCACTTTTCACCTTAAACTTGAAAACTGCAGATGCTCGGCTCTTGTTTCATCGGAAGGGCACCTGCAACTGCTCTGGTTTGAATATTGCAAAACTTCACCAGCAATCGTTTGCACAAAAGCAAAATTGACCTAAGCCAGCAGAGCCCTTTAAGTTTTCTTCTCAAATTTCACGCGATTTAAGTCATGGCTGCACTTGCTTTGTTGACCTAATTTTCCTATTTTCACCTCCACACATTTCTTGGTCTATTTTCGAGTGTGGTTTTGCAGGTGAAAATGGTTATTGGCATTACTCAGAAGATTACAAGTTCATCACTTGCTTTTATCTTAGCGCACCTCAGTGATGCACAACCGTTCCGTTTTGTAAGTAGGTACTTGAAGTACCCTCGAGATGATTGCGAGCACCAAAATAATTCTAGAGCAGATCTTATAAGTGCTTTGTGGCAAAATCGTGGGGGGACCGAAGTGCCTCTCATGGCCTATATTACGAAAATTATGGCTTCTTTTTGCAGCAGAACTGCAAGTTTCCCGACCAAATTCTTTTGGGGAATTTTGCCATATCTTCTCGTGCTTCGGTTGTCTTATGAAAAATTCACGAGAGCGCATAAAGGGGATATCCTTTTGCCAAATAAAACCTGAATTGTGTAGAAGGCAGTAACTGCAAACCTCGCAGGAACGAAACTGAATGAAAACCCTTTCCTCCATCTTTTTTTGTGACGTAAACCTTTTTCTTTTATCCTGTCGGGGAGTGAGGAATTGAATAACTTTCCGCGACGACAAGTATAGTGACAGGTGGTAACGAATCTTTCTCGGGTAATGGAATCCTCCACATTTGGAGCTATTGATTGAATCCGATATTGTATTATGAGACTGCTACATTATGTAAAAGCAACTTTATATATTATTTATTATTGTTTATATCATCTTATCAGAACAGACAATTAATACTTTAAAATTTAATTTCGATGGAACCTATCACTCATCACGTCAATATTGGATATGGCGTGTTTCCTCTTTTAAAATCACCAGTTATCTGTTAACGCCTTAAAAGTGTAACATGCTTAATTGGATTTAGTTCTTGTTGCTGAACTAATTGATTGACAAGTGGTTGCTTTTGATAACAAAAAACATGTGCACTAAACACTAGGGCTGTTGCAAAAATTCGAAGCAGCGCATTCGAAGTTTCGCTCACGCACTTCGAAACAGCCAAAAAATTCGAATTATTCGAAGCTTTAAATATTTAGAACTTTGAAACTTCAAGTAAAATGAAGCCTTAAAATTAGCGAATATTAAAATGCCGCAAAGGTTTTTATTTTGGCAGTATAAATACTTTATTAAATATTTCGAAAACGGGACGAGCACGAATTTTTCAATAATTTTTCGGTCGATTCGCTTTCAAATTTAGGGGCACCTCGTATCGGTGAGTACCCCAAATAGACCTGCATACAGAGATAAGTAAAAGAATCGCAAAGCCAAGTATAATGTCATAAGTCGCTTCGATTGCACAGCCACACATAAAAAAACAAAATTTTGGGTTCGGGGATCGGACTATGTGTTATATATGTTTTTGGGGTCGCTGAAGCTGAATCCGATGTCAGTTTCACCCCATCACGTCAGGTTTTTGACATAACCTCAAAAAGCCTCAGAAAAAACGAGAAAAAATAAAACATTTTCAATCTGGGGATCAGACCATGTCTTTTATATGTTTTCGGGGTCGCTGAAGTCTGACGTGATGGGGTTAAATCGACAACGGATTCGGTTTCAGCGACCCTGAAAACATATAAAAGACATGGTCTGATCCCCAGACTGAAAAATTTTAATTTTTTCTCTCGCTTTAGCTGAGGTTTTTTGAGGTTATGTCAAAAGCCTGACGTGATGGGGTTGAACTGACATCGGACTCAGTTTCAGCGACCCCAAAAACATATGTAACACATAGCCCGATCCTCGGGACCGAACATTTTTTTTTTTTGTGTGGCTGTGTTATAACTCTGGTCGGGAGCCTTTATGGAGAACGAATTTATACAACTCTTTTTAAAAATTAAAGTTAAAAAAACACGTGAAAGGTTGAATTTTGTTTTAAAAAAGCCCTCCATTTTAGTGATTTTTCGAATGTGAAAAAAATAATAATGCTCTGAATCGTGCGAAAGGTTTTTTTAAGCCTCTAATGGCGCGCGTGTAACGGCCGCTATTTTGTTCTTTTTCCTTTGGAAAACTATTTTTTTTACTTTTCCTATAATTAATTAAATAAAAACACTAACAAAAACTTGGGACCAAACACAAAGCCTCCTTAACATATTTTGAAGACATTTTAAAATGAAGATACTCCTAATGCTTTTTAGATTTTAATTGCTCTTAAGCCCTTTAAAATTATAGGTCCATACCCAACACTACGAATTCTACTTGATCCATGATTCAAAGTACTTGAAATATTCAGGAAATATTTTTGAAATGTCATACTTTACAAATATGCGAAAAATCGACAATGTCTCTACCTACACCCGCCGAATACCTTTAAATATACATATGTAATTTCAGTTCAAACACTTCCAAGATAATTTTAAGTTAGAAATTAAAGGAAGTCAAATTAGATATAAAATGAGAAAAAAGCAGAATATTTTAATTAAATTTTTTCCAAAATTCTTAAAAATATGCCGATCTGCTTGCAAAGATTACGAAAACATAAACAATTTAAATTTTTTTTAAAGTCATACGGTATATGAGGAATCATAAAAGAACTTATATGTATGATTTATCAGATAACATACTGTGGTTTTTAATTCTCATTAAAGCTTAACATTTTCGGTTTGTATTGTACGTTATATTTTATAAATAATTTTTGTAAATCTACGATGCCTTTTGTATATACCATGGATGTATTTTCTTTAGAATTTTTAATACATTTATTCTTTAGATTTTTAACCAACTTTTAATAATTTATTTAATTTAATATAATATTTAGCTGTTTTTTTTCATCGCGAAAATTCGTTGACTATGATTTTCTCTTAGGTACCAACTAAAATGATCTCTGGAAAGCCACGATTTTTTGGGTAGAATTATAGTGGAAATACCCCTTAGCCAAATTTTGTTGTGTATTTTATAACGTGCTTCCTACGAGAGCTTAAAATACCCTACTTTATTATTTCCTGTAATTATTTCCAAATTACCTTGTCTGTCTGTTTATCGATAAATTGTGAAGCATTTGAAGCCTAGAAGCATTTAAGAAGAATTTAGCCTGCTTATCGTAACACAAAAATTCCATTTCCTTCAAAATATCAACAACAGGGAATTAAAGAAAGCGCTTACAAAGTAAATGAAAGCAATAAAACCGAATCGTTATTGTGTCCCTGTAATTCAAACAATTAAGATAATCTGCAAAAACTTTTTTCCCATTCACATTGTGGACTCAAAACGATGACAAAAAGGCGGCAGTGGCAGTCAAACAAACTGGTTGGTATATTGCAAAAACCCCGTCTTCCACACAGTGTGCAGAAGGATGTTTGTACACAAGGTTGTCTGCATCTAAATTAACATCTTATGGGGAGGACATTGAAATTATTAAAGGCAATTTTGTGCACACAACCGAGTTGTTACCTTATCTGTCGCCGGCATCAAAATGCGCACGAAATAGTTGGGCCTCACTTTGAAGTCGGCAGAATGTCGTTCGTGAATCGATTTCGAGAATACCCAGGGAGTAGTGCGGTTATGTGGTGGTGTGTCTCCTTGAAGAAGGAAGCGGGATTTATTAATCAAAGTCCCATAAATGTTTATTTCAAAGAGCTAAGAAATTTTTTTCGCGATTTTCCCTCTGTACTTTTTCGCGAGTAGACAGAGGCAAGGAGCCTTCGACGAAAGGATGGATATAAATTTCGTTTACGTGCTCCTTTTACATCCACAGGGTACTCTAGCTCATCACAGTCGTTAACGTTTACGTATGAAAAGTGGTTGGCATTTGAAGTCTAACGATGTCGACTTGAAATAATAAAAAGCTGTCGAAATGTCTGCACTTATATATTAGACGCCGCTAATGACTCCGGCGAGGATAAGAATTTCGGGGAGGAAACCTAGACATACAAAAGGGGCGAATGGGAGCGATTACTGTTGGACTCCTGCTTCCTTTATGTGTCTTAAATTTTTCGGGAGGGTTGTATGGCGAAGGTTATGTTATCAGTACCACGTACGACTAAGTGTGCACTGAAGACCCTTTCCGCGTTTTAAGGTATTTTAACGAGGGTTGAAGAAACATGCATACGTACTGTAGCTGTAGCGTAGTTATTATGCTTTGTCAGGATATTTCGGAGACGACAAGAAGTAGGTGACATTAAGACAATAAATCCTCTGTGGATTTAGGGGTGCTTCATGCGAGAACGACTTCCCGCTCTATAAACAAAAACATAAATATCTGTCAGGTTTATCTAGCTGTAAATAACAATTACCACTAGCTAGAAAATGTGGAAGGGTGCGTGTCAGACATCGATTGTATTAGCAGAGAGGGTGTCTTTCTCTGAACAACGCGAATCCTATGAACGACAAAAGGGAATCATATCCTGAAAAAAGTGGCAAAAAGCTTCCCATCCAGGAAAATGTCTTCTTTTTTCATTCTCCATCATCTGCCGGATAATATCTAACGCAGATCTCAAAATCCAGCAAAGATCACTCTATCCACTCAGTAAATCAAATAAAGCAGGCAAATCAAATACATTAATCTCAATGTCGCCCCGACGAGTCAGACTACCTTAGTTGCACCTCTTCCAAGTTGAAATTGTTTATTCGTCGCGTCGCCGTTTTAATCGTTCATTATGCTGCCGCTGCCGTGAGCTAGCACCTCATTAGCATTATTAGTAAGACAGCTCAGCCACCACTCATTTAGCTCATTCTTAGTTTTATTGCATTATTTAATTGTTTCACCAGCCGATTATATTTGATCTTACCAAAAATTGTACTAACGATTGCCCACTTATAGGAGTTCGGCGGAAATTTTATTGTTTTTCCGATAACACTTGGACTGTGTGTCATACATTCGAATTGCAAAAATTTGCATTGAGCAAAAATTGTTTGGTCTACCTGGCTTTAAATAATAACAAGACGAAGGCTGCCACGTAATGCTCGATAAATGTGAAATGCCTGTAAGTAAAAAATTGAAAATAATGTAACATGTAGATGATCATGAGTTAAGGTAGAAAATTGTAGTCTTTCGGTGTTTAGTTTCGTAGTTTAATAATTACTAACAGCATTCTTTATTAGATAATTTTCGTATTAAAAAATTATGTATCTTCACAGAAAACATATTTTATTACTCAAAAGCATACATAGTCTCATTAATTTTTCACACAATAAACAGATCAAGATGCTGTATAAGATGATAAGCATTCTTTCAAAATATCCATTACATTGTCTTTTAACTCATTTCCCATTTTAATTCAGACGGACAAGGAAAACACTACCATTTTAGTTGAAAAAGAAAGATATTACACTCCGTAGATCTGAAATGTTATATATTAAAAAGCGGTTCGTCAAGTTTAAGTAAAAATGAACTAATGCCAGCTAATACTTAGAAAGATAATGTAGGCTGCAACGTATTTGTAAGTAGAAGAAGATGTATTATTTTGTCTTGAAGAGATAGATTATAGCTATCTCTTTGGAGTTAAGTTTAGATGGATGATTTTCAATTCAACAATTCAGAAAATTCGTTCGCACAGCCTTTCAAAGTGTGTGGTCCATCTGACTGAGTTTTTTTTTATACACAGAGTCCCAGATACAGTGTTTAAAACGAAACTAAGAGTAGGCCGCGCGAAAATCTACCGCTTATTCAGTTATCATTAGACTGTTGTTTTTTCCAATTACATACTTTAATGCATATATTTATACGATGTGGAACCTTACAAAAATTATGAAAAATAAATCATTCCATTTAACTCCACTATTCTACAATACTACAAAATTTCTCACTACACAGGAAAAGACAAATGCACTAGCTAAAAATTTTAGTGGTTCTCACGCAGCTACTATAAATTTTAGTGATCAGAATACTATAAATGAAGTTAACAATGCAATTAGAGACCTACACCAGACCGCTTTACCAACACCAAATAAACTATACTTCACCCCTAAACAAGTATTCTCAGTTTTAAAAACCCAGAAAAACAGGAAGGCTGCCGGAGAAGACAATCTCAAGGCAGGGGTGCTTAACAACTACCTAAACAGGGCATTATTTTCCTTACGTTCATTTTTAACGCATGCGTAAAAATTGCATATTTTCCGAACAAGTGGAAAACTGCTAAAATCATTCCCATCCTCAAACCCGGAAAGGAACCTAAAGATGTTAGTAGCTATAGGCCTATAAGCCTGCTAAATACAGTCTGTAAGTTATTTGAAAAGTTGATCCAAGAAATGATAAACTCCCATCTTGAAAGCCATCCTATTCTCCCCCCACAACAATTAGGCTTCAGACCAAAATATACTACTTCGCACCAGCTTAGAAGAATAACTCACCACATTAAAGATAAAATGGAGTCAGGATTGTCTACAGTAAGTGGTACTCTTGGATATTGAAAAGGCGTTCGACTCTGTTTGGTACGAGGGTTTAATATACAACATTATCAAGTCGAACTTCCCTGTCCATATAGTGAAAATAATTAATAACTTTCTCACAAATCGGCATTTCTATGTTTCGGTTAACGACACCTTCTCCGATACAATGAGAATTATTGCAGGAGTTCCCCAAGGATCCAGCCTCAGCCCTGCACTATATAATATATACACTTCCTATATAACCGAAAATATTGATTGTAACATCAGCTTATTCGCGGACGACACGGCCCTATACCACTCTGATATATGTAGATCCTACTAGTTGATCAGTTGGAAACAAATTTAGTCTCCCTGCAAGCTTACTTCCATAAGTGGAAGATAATAACGAATGCATCCAAACATCCTGCGCATATTTTAGTAGGAAAAGAAGCCAGAAACTACTACCTGATAGGCCCCTAAAACTCAATACCAAAGACATGCCCTGGTCAAACAACATAAAATACCTCGGTGTCCATTTAGACAAAACGCTAACCTACGCCCTACATGTCAATAAAACCATAGAGAAAACAAATAAATTAATAAAAACATTATACCCTCTTATAAAGCATCACTCTCCCCTAGATATAAGGAATAAACTTTTAATATATAAAACGGTTTTCCAACCAATTTTAACTTATGCATCTCCCGTATGGGGAAACTGTGCTAAATCACATAAAAAGAAGTTACAAACACAACAAAACAAAATCTTGAAATGATTATGTTCTACAAAATTATTGCACGACTTTACTAGCACAAATATATAAATAGAAATATCTGCAACAGATACAATAATAGCGACATATATTGACAGCAGGACTCTTTAAACAAATTTAATATCAATTAATTATATATTATATAGGATGCAAAAAAAAAATGTATTGATCCTAGTGTTCATAATTAATTTCCGTTAGGTGTATTTGTTTCAATTAATTGCGTATAATCCGCAGTCTAGTTATCATTATTTCGTTCCCTTCTTTACAAAAATCACTAATCAGCTAAACTATGGGAAGGGGCTTACCGTTTTGGAGAAAGCTTTGAACTTCGTCCTCAAAGAACAAAAAACTTCGGTTCAATTTAAAGGGACTTTTCACATTTTACTTGAAATGATTGATTAGTTTATAGTGTCATATGTACCAATATTCAGCCACATCGAAATAATTTTCGAGGCTCAATTTAAATTTTAACTGGCAGAAATTGGCAAGTTCAGGGGCATCCGCCGCCCACTTCGCCCCCACCTAGGTGTTCACCACTTGGAATTTAGTCTCCATTTTTCGTAATCTTTCATTGTACAAATTTTGATGCTTGCATTCAGTAACAATTTATTCCGCTAAATTTTGGCAGGTTCAGGTGCGTCCGCCGCCACCTGGATTTCCGCCCGGAAGAAACAGAACCTCTCTTCAATCACGTCGAAAGTCCGGTTGTATCTCTACGTCTAGTACTTTTATACGTAAAAAAAGGGCAATCTGCTAAACAAAAAAATGTGACATTGCTTTGATAAAGATCTTTGTTTCACCGTTATAAGAACCGTGTTGGAGTTCCCCATAGATACCTATTGTAGCAGGCGCCGGTGCGACGTTAGGAGTTGTTTTAGATTATCTTGTACAAAAATAGGGTTTCCGCGTATATGTCGCTTTCTGTTGGTCGAACGTTAATGGAGGTTATTACGACAATTATATATTTTTATTTATTAGCGCCATCTTATTGGAACCACATGTCGTCGGTATCCATATCAGTACCAAAATTGAATTTATACGGTGAGTAACTGCTAAGCAATCGCATTGATAAATTAATTTCGTGGAATAGTTGCTGATAGTGATGTGCTTAGGTAGAAGGCAGTAACCTACACAACAACAAAAAATTATTGAAAACAATGAGTTTAAGTATCTGTGTCTAATTTATGGAATCCTGACGCACCTATTATGCTAATTGCAAAATACAGTGAGAGTGAAAAACTATTGCCTTTGAACATTTGAAAATCTTGTTTATCGTTCAAAAAATGACAGTTAGAAAGTCCGTAATTAGCCTACAGTATTTCGCAACAAGAATTGAAAGAAAAAAAACTGAGTTAACGAAACGAAACGATTCGAAAAGCATTGTCCATTATCAGTTCGTCAGAGCACAACTGTTAGTAGTAATTTCTATCTGAAAGTTTTGCGTCGACTAAAAGCCAGAATTACACAAAGAGAGTCAGATCAGAGTTAAAACAAACTGGCAGTTGGTTCTTGCTGCATAACAATGCACCATGACAGTTATTATTGAATAGTTTTTGACAAAAAAAAGATATGTGTGTTGCAATATCTACCTTATACGCCTGTTTTAGCTCTGCGCGACTATTTCCGACGAAAGGTTTTCGCTGTGACAATATTGACAGCGTATAATTATAAGCGACGATATCATATATGTATACATATATGTATGTATTGATGGCAATTGCGGCGAATGAGCGAAAACGAACATTCGAATCAATATATGTATACGAACATTCGAATCAATATATGTATTCGAATCAATATAGGTGTGCCAGTTAATAATGCGGGATTTTTTTAATGAAAATACATGTTGATTGTAATTAAAAGGTTCAAGATACTTTATTCAAAGTAGTTGCCCTCGAAAGCTATGCATTTTTTCCATCTTTCCACCAATTCACGAATACCACGTCGAAAGAACTGTTCATCTTTTGAAGCGATCCAGTCGTGCAGCCATTTTTCCACATCTTCGTAACTAGTGAAGTGCTGCTCAGCAAGTGCGTGAGACATCGATGAAAACAAATGGTAGTCTGAAGGGGCCAAGTCTGGGGAGTATGGCGGGTGGGGCAAAATATCCCAGCTGAGTTCAGAAATTATGTGTTTGACCGCCTTCGCTGTGTGTGCGGGGGCGTTGTCGTGTTGCAAAATGACTCTCTCATGTCTTGTTGCGCATTCTGGTCGTTTTTTGAGCAATTCTTGATTCAATTTTATCATTTGCTGTCGGTAGCGATTAGTATTGACAGTTTCACAGTTTGGGTATTGTCTTCGTCCAACAATCCTTGCAATTCGGCATCTTTAAATTTTTTGGGTTGACCTGAGCGTTCTTTGTCTTTCACACTGAAATCCCCACTTTTAAATCGTTTAAACCAACGTTCACAAGTCGCGACCGATAAAGCATGTTCCCCGTAAGCTTCAACAAGAATTCGATGGGATTCAGCAGGACTTTTTTTCAAAACAAAGTAATGAATCAACACTTCCCGCAAATGCTCTTTACTTGGCAAGAACTTTGACATGTTCACTTCGCTTAATGTATATGACACTAACTTGAAATTGACAAAACAACAATGGTTTTTTGGAACGTGATGTTACAGCAAAAAAATGACGCAATAGCTTCGATGGTGAACTAATCCCTGTTTGCAGAGACTCTCTTGAAAAAATCCCGCATTATTAACTGGCACACCTGCCACCTGGTATGTGAATTGTGACAATCCCAATCAATATCGTTGTCTTTTACCTAAGCACGTCAGGATAAATTTCTTGGATTATTGTCCCTATTATCCAAATTAATGACCCTTAAAAATAGATTTTTTACCATATACATACTAACAAATTTAATTCCGTGGCATACGAGCATACTCTGGTGACGTTAAAATTATATTTGAAGCCGAACGTCTAATAAGTTCATATTTGATTCGGAGTGTGAAACTACGAGTATTTCGTTTGCTTGTAAAGATTTAAATGATATTTTCTTGGCACAACACCTTGAAGAATTTTCAATATGTAAAAAAAATAGACTTAAAATGCTGTGCATAATTATGTAATTAAATTAGGTTCGGCTACGCAAATTGTTTCACCCTGAATTGCTACAGCTTATGTTATAACCTAGATGTTTGCATCAGTACATGCAAGTCGATTAGAGTATCTTCTTGCAATCAATGTACGAAATTGAAATTAAAAAATTCAGTTTTGTTATTTAAAACCACTTTCGACGTGTCGATATCGAGTTGTGTTATCCCATCAAATAATCTCAAGCCATTGCATGTTCCACTGGTTTGCTAAAATTAAGGTATGCGAAAGACGTTAGCTTAGCACACACAATTTAGATGTGTGAGACTAATTTCTCATATTTGAATATAATTCTCCACGACGAACAAATGGTAACATCGATTAATTTTCAAAGACAGACAATAAATGTTTTTTTTCAAATCTTCAGAATTCCATTATGATTTCACAGGCAATTAAAAAAATAATTATAAAAATATATTTTAACCGATAAAAATGTATCTGAAGAAATCAATTGCAGCTGAGTCAATTTTATTGTTTGCCACTGTATTGCTACAGCGCCATAAATAACCTTGAAACCGCTTAAATTCCGTGGTGTAATGTCTTAAGTTTGGAATTTCACGTCAGTAATATTTCCTGTTTAACGTAATTTTCGTTTTCTTTCTTACAGGTACAAATCGACAACGACAAATGTCGACGCGATCGAGAAAATCGTCTATCCGGATCTCGATTGGATCTTTCACAGCTGTGCGGTGGAACGACACGGGGTTCATCACGGATAGGAAGATGTGTCGATTCGCATGGAAATTCTTTGCCACCAATTAGTCCACAGCCAAACAACAATAATTTATCGTCACCGAAATCAACATCTGGCTCAACAGCATCGAAATCATCTACCGCAAATGGAACAAAATGTGATCAGAAACCATTGACGGCATCAGGTGAGCTGTTCAATTAAAAATATCCGTGAAAGTGACAAAAACAATTTCGCTTTTAATTGGGATAAAAAGCAAGAAAGGCAAACTTCCGAGACGTTATATAAATAGGTATTTATTTTTAAAAGGTTGCAAAAGAGGACTTAATTGTTTTATCTGCCTTAGGGTCGCCACGACCTACACGGCAGTATCTCGCGGCCCAAAACCTATTTTTCCACGGAAAAGTTAATTTACTTTTTATTTGCGCCCAGCCGCTGAGTAGGTACACGATTTTCTGCGGAGTTGTGTATTCTGCAACACCCGGGCATCCGTGTCTAATTGAATAAAAACGGCTAAGACCTTCGAATGAATCACCTTTGAGCAAACAGCTCGTTTTACAGCCATACAATTGCCCACCAACGAGACCGCCTTAATTGCTGTTTCGGTAATAAGGGGCGGCTCATAATTTTCTACTCCTCATTAAATCTTCATAAACTTTCGGATTTGTATAACACATTGCGAAATTCTTAAGATTGAAAACGGGGTGCCGTTGCGTCGGAAGCTTCAAGATTTAATTCTTCTTTGTATCTAATTTTTTAAAAAAAAATTTTTCACTATTACGATGGATGTTGGTAAGTTGTGGGATTTGAAGTTAAAAGCGTATCCCTTCCCGCACCACATTATTGGAAAGTTGCTTGCAGTAAAAAACGTAAACTGTAATCCTGGCCATGAGCACTTTAAGTTGCAAACACCCTCGAAGTCTCGGAACCTTCAACTTCAACAGTTTTTCGAATTAATTTCTCTGTTTACTCGGGTATTATTTCTCTACCATTTAATCTCTATCTTAATGAGATTCGAGAAAATAAGCACACTAAGTGTACCCGCCAGCCTGCTATAATTGCAGCCCCATTCACCTGAGCAAGGTCTCTTTAGTTTATCCATTTTTGCTGAAATCGCTGCTTTGTCTCTTATCCACTTTGCTAATCGAATTGAACCTGAAATCAGCGTAGCACGGATCTTGCCCACTTGGAATTTGTGGGGTTTTTGCAGAAATGAGTGGTGTTGTGTAACGCAACGTGTATACGACTGCCAGCTAACTTTCGACTGGATGAAGGCGTTTGTAATGTGACATAAAACACAAGAACTTGCTAATTTTTAGTAGCGAAAGGAATTTGAGAATCAATGAATTCTTACATAAATTACTTTTTGTCTGTCGACGATTTTCACGAACACTTTCGTGTTCTTGGAATGTTTGCCATTTCGCAAGATAATGTTGCAATTTTGTCAAGTATAAATACTTTCATTTAAATTAACCTAACTGAACAAAATATTTGTATAGTACTAATACTAAATTCATCAATTGATAAAGGGCGATGAGGTATCCAGATTCATTTATAGAAGCGGGGGTCCTCAAGAATTTTTCAGGGACATTCTTTTTAGATAACGGTATTTCTCATAAACGCAATATTAGGGTACAAATGTTAATAATTCCATTAACCCGTTCCTGTCAGATGCCAGTTCCATAGTCTGACCTTAAGCTTAGTTTTAGTTAAACGTTGTTAAACCTTAAGTTAAGTAACCTAAGGCTTAAGGTGAATTTAAACCACATGTTTGTCAGGTGGGGCAGTTTTTTTTCATATTTTTGCTATTTTGAACATTTCCTGGTCTAAACTTATTCTGCTTTTTTTGTTTCCTGGACTCTAGACAAGTGGAGTTGAAAACTATGAAAGAAACTTTATCATCGTAACCATTGTGACGTTTTGTTATCATTAAAATATAAACTGCGCTTAAGCTGCCGAAAGTGGACACTTAAACTAACACTGTGAAACTTAAGAAAAATGTTGGTTTAAGTTTGGGCAATGAAGCCAGTTTGGGGCAATTAGGAAATATGTACGTTCTACTTTATAGGTACATACATACAATGTAAGATTTTTTATTATACCATTGCTCTAAGTAGGCAAGATTACTCACATTCATTTATTGTAAACTTCTTAAAGTGTAAGCATATTGGACTAAAGTTAGGAAATACCTGAAAGATTACCCAATTTTTATAACTCTTTATTTAGTATTTAACGGGTGTTCTCGTTGTACCTTATTAGCGGATGACAACCCTTAATCATTTTGCAGGGGAAATTACGATCTACAATTTGGTGCTAATCCCGTCGATTGCATGATATCTGTAACTATTATATTTTTTAAACACCGGAAGTGGGGGTCTAAAAAAACAAATTTCCCTGAACTTTTAGTGTTTTATGTACGGTAAAGACCAAATTTTCGTTTTAAGTAGTTCAGCCCGAAGGTTTAGTGTAGTTTGATCTTAGACTATAACGCGCGAGTTCAACTCACACGCACTTGATTTTTGTGTCTATTCTCTACATCGTTCACTTGAAACACGGGGATTGAGATTGGATTATTTCATTAAGACAGCGTTGAGAGAATCTGCTTATAATTTGGATATTTAAGAGACGATTTCGCTTGTGTATGCCTTTGTTCCAAATGACATTCTTGTCTATTACACTTCTTCTAAAAAGTCGATTAAACAATTTTGGAAAAGAGCATTATTTTTCTTACGAATTTAATATCATCAGCCATATTTTTTTATCACTAAACATATCTGAACTGTTCTTCGGCCCCTGAAGACATTAATATCCCCTCAGTTATATTAGGTTTTTATATAGTACTGCTGTAAAATAAATAAATTGCATGAACTTCTTCAAGAAAAAATAATTGTGATTTATTTCAAACGCCATTATCGGAAATATTTTATTTTATATCCAAATCGGGACCATTAATTGCCATGATTTTCCCACTTTTACTTTACAAATTCCTAATTTATTTTATCTTTTGAGATACCGAGAAGAAACTTTTTCGATCGATACTCTTGGAGCATAGACTAAAGTAGCGATAAACATATTTACTTTAAAAGATCATACGCTAAGCTTTACGAGTAAACTTAAAATGATGTAAGTAATTTTTTTTTCAATATTTAACAAACATGTCCGATCAGATCAGATCGCATTAAATCGGCTTATTTGAAAAGCAATGAAAGAATTTCCGACTCCAATAAGCCCACCCATATTCCTACACAACGTAGCCCCCCGAGTTCCCAACAAGAAAAAAAAACAATAATTTTCCCGGAATCCCAAGTAAGTCTTCTTTGTGCCAAAAAAAAAGGACTGAAGTCTTGGCGTTTTTATAATGTCCTCCCCTAATAAATTAGACGCTCCACTTTAGTGATATTGATTTCCCTAAATAACTCCGCAGAAGACTCCTAGAAACGGGGTAACGAGCAGCGAAAATGAACAAATAACTTGCAGAATGGCAGCGTGTGAACGATAAAAAATATCCAACCCGAAACTTTTGCACACTAAAAGTGCAAATCAAACGAAAACAATAAATCCAAAAAAGTTGCCCCCAGCTCTAATGGAAATCAAAAAGGACAAATTCAAGATGAATTACGAACCGCGGATGGAATCGCGCTTAATTTTATGGGGAGATAAAAGCAAACCTCTTTTGAATAATTCACGGTCTGGGGTTCGATTGATGTGTCTTTCTTGTTTTATAACAGCTACCAATTGCTTGGATTAATTGTTGGCCGTTTGTGTGAGGTTTTAATTTATTTTATTTTTGGTGTTCTCGACAGAAATGATTAAGCGGTACAGCAGCCACTTAACCGAAATGGAGTTCGACGAGCTTAAGGTTTTCTCAGAGGTGTGGTACTTCGGGCAAAATGCGAACAAGGTGAACGCCAAACCAGGCTCTTCCATGAACTGCGGATATGACGACGAGTATGGAAATTACAAAATTGTAAGAAACCACCCTTATCCCTATACTTAATATACTTAAGTAAACTTTTTCAAATTCCAACCAGATTGAACACGACCATATCGCATTTCGATACGAGGTGCTCGAAGTTATTGGCAAAGGCAGTTTTGGCCAAGTGATTCGAGCCTTAGATCATAAGACAAATCAACACGTAGCAATTAAGATAATCAGGAATAAGAAACGATTTCTGAATCAGGCTGTCGTCGAACTCAACATACTCGAGGAGCTGAGGTCGGTGGACGCTGATGGATCTCATAATGTTATTCACATGTTGGACTACATGTACTTTAGGAAGCACCTTTGCATCACATTTGAGCTTATGAGGTGAGTCACCTTTAAATTTATTTTCGCTATTTGCAGGTCATATCTCTGGCGTTTGTGTAAGGTCACAACATCCGAAACGACACAAGGAAGTGATTTATTTTAGGAAGAAATTTAAATTTTAAAAATACCACCGTACAACTGAACAAGTCCCAAAATAGAATTGCGTAAAATGTTTGAGTGATTCCACATGGTACCGTATCGTGAACTTTTTTCGGTTTAATTTTTTCTTCGGATTATTTCCACGGTCACGCTGTCAACTGTTGAGTGAAATGAATATGGTTTCCATCATAGCAACGCTAATGTATATTTTTTCCTTGATATATCGATCACTGTGAAGAGTGATCTGATCTTTGCAATGGGCTTCTTCAAGGAAAACAGTCTCTTGCTTGAGAGATTGAGATCAAGATCTTACTGAGATAATAAACATTTGGGTACTGCAGTTCATAGTTCGTAATATTATTGGAAATTCATTTCTTTGTGGATAGCTAAATTTTTTGGCATCTAAGATATTTTGCGGAGAGTTTTAGTTCAAATATGGTTGTTTATCATGTAAAAGCAAAATATCAGGAAAACAATTGGAAAAACATTTTTTTTTACATTCTGTTTACAATTAGTAGTCACTTCAAATTGGGGATGGTGGTTTCTCCCAGTAGGTAATAGTTGGTGAGATCACAAATAAAAAAAAGAGCTGTCGAGTTACGCAAACCTATATAATGGTCCATTTGTATATGTGCAAAATATAAAAATATAAAGTAAATTTAAAATTATCAAGCTCGGTCACATTCGAAGAAATACATATTACCTATTTTATTTACGTCCACTGCTATGTACTTGACACAACCGAATATTCTTATTTACGCTGACGATGCCAAGATTTTTCGTGTTGTGTCTTCCGTAATAACTGTGAAGTGAAATATCAATGAAATTGCAAAATTTTACAATAGATGCAACCTCAGGCATTGAAGTGCTACATCCTTGTAAATATCTGTCAGATATTCTAGTAAGCATTTCAAGATATATATAATATAATATATTTTTATGTTTTGAATGACTGCAGAGAAATGAATTCAGTAGTTCTGTAATATTTAGTACAATTGGCTACATATTTTCACCGCTATATAGAGCCATTAATGTATCTCTAAAAAAACTTACTAACATTAAATCGGCCAAGAAGGAGTGAATTCTATACCCACTTTTAACATGAAATTCCAATAGTTTCCTGATATCCAAACCTACACATTTGAAATGAAGCCTATTAGTTGTTGTAGAGTCTCATGTGGTTTTGGATTTATTTTAAATATTCATTCCAAGTTATTTAGGAAATTGAGGGGTTCTCTCTTCAAAAAAATTGCTTTCAAATTTTGACCTCAACCTGATTTTGGATTATCATTTTACATAATAGGAACACAAGCGAATGTTCTTAGGTATTTGTCGATACGAAAGCCCTGGCATCTTTTCAAATAGAGATTTTTTTAATTACAATTAATAATAATACATAATAATAATTTATTAGGATTCACAAAATTTACTATCTTATAGAGAACCTAGTCAAAAAGATAAAATAAAACATATTAACATTGCAAATTACAAAGAAAGTCACAATAAGATACTTACATATATGTATAATAGGTATGTATATGAAAAATTTTTTATATCATATTTCCAAAGTAATTGACTTGATTGGTGCCAATGGATCGTCAGCTCTTTTGGTGAACATTTTTGCAAAAACATCGAAACATTTGCTCATTTTTAGAAAATTTGACTCCCCAATAGTTACATTGTTAAAAAAATGTGTATACATACATACATACAGAACCAACGGAAGCCCAAAAGTTTGTTTGGGTTTGCGGTATCAAATACAAATCGTAGGTACATATACCTAAGCATCTGAAGTGCACAGTGCAGTACTTATTATGTTAAATTACTCTCTACAATTACGCATTCAGAGTGCCAAGAGTTTGAACGAAATTAAGCCCCTTCTTTTAATTTGCGAAATACTCTTACTTATCAGATTGTGTGTCTGTAAAAGCACTTCAGCATGCGTGCTGTTTCCAATATTGTACGACCACGGCGCATTTATTAAATCCTCTGCCCTTGTGGTTTGCTTTATTTATTTGAAACTAAGAAAGCATGTGTTAAGTACCAGAAGTTTGCCTCATCGACCCCTCCTCTTACCGTATTTTTTTCAGTCCTCCTTATTCAATCCATCAAAAACACAAACAAAAAATAAAACTTCTTGTTCGAAATAAATCAACGGACACATCCAATACTGGGAAGTAGGGGCCTAAGCCCTTCCGCATCATTTGTTCAAAAGCACACATGACCTATACAAAGTGCTGAGGAATTAATAATCGATACAAAAGTAATCAGGCAGGAACTAAGATTCGGCTACCGAGGAGTCCAATTTCGGAAAGAATGAAGTTTTCTAGATACGCACAATTCCTCGCATCATGCTTACGACATTCCTTCTTTCCGCAAAAAAAAAATCAAAATAAAAAAAATTATACAATTTTTTGTTGCCCATGATTGACGTCATTCTGTTGCCCCAGATTCGAAGATTTATATCCTTTTGTTGTCCTTGGATCTCAAAAAAGAAAACAGAAGAGGAATCTCCGACTGCCTCCTGCTCGTTGCGGGCGGCTTGAAACCGTGCCAAGAGATGTTTATTAGTATGACTACGAATCTCGGCGAGTGGAACTCATTAAGAGCTCCAACACCGCAAGTCAACAGTCTATTTAGGGATAAAATTATAAACACTGCAATTACGGATTGTAACAAGGAGTTTCAGGGGGTTGCCTTCATATTTAGCACTGGTGAGCCTAAGGAAAGGATAAAGGCACGCCATTGAGATACCCCACGCGGGAAAGTGTGGGGAACGGGGTGCTACAGGTTAATGGAAAAGAACGGCCTTGTACCTAGCAATTACGGCAGTAAAATGTCAACATAACCGATAATTATATGTTTTACCCCCGAATCGCAATAGTCACAAGATGGTACCATTATCTGTTGGGTTAAAAGTACCATAAGACTGCTTTCACGGTTGCACGAGGTCCTTCTATTATATGTACATATATCGACTTTCTGAGGAACCCAGAATGAATTTTGCTGTTTCCGAGTTGGGACTGTTGCGATCCGACAAACGTAACCTACTCGAAATCTGAAAGGATTTAATCACCAAGAGTACACTGAACAGATAGAAGGAAAAGTTCATAGAGTTCAGTAACTAGCCGTACTTGCCAGTACTACCTCCCCATGCGTCCTTCGGCAGAAGACATGCACAAAATAGACTTCCGCCTACTTATAAGCTTCATGGACTTAAAAAAATCTAAATATGGAACAATAAGCGGCACTAGCGCTTTAAGGCGCATAATGTTCAATAGTCACAGCCGTTCAGTGGTTACAGAATAATTCGCTTTTATTTTTGGATTTTTGATTAGGAATCTCGGTATGGTTTCATTGTCTTTTCATGCTACTTGTTTCGTAACTATTTTACTAATTTAGATGAATTATGTATTTGGATTGGATAAGAATGCCAAATCAGTTCCGTAAAAAATTGAAAGCATGTAAATTAAGAATTTCCGTCTAACATTTTAAATTACTAGATCGATAGGTACATACAGTTGTCTACATGTTTCTCAATTGTGTTGAAATCTCCCACTTTAGCGTTTCTTTTCTCCCATGCCCTGCTATAAAATTGATAGAGAAAAATGTTTGCCTTTGCATTTAACATTTACAAATGCATTTCGAAATGATAATAATCATGAATAGACGCACGTTTGAAAAACAGTTTGAAATTATCCAAATTTGCTTCTGGAAATCGATTGCCGATTCATGGGACTTATAGACAACACCTTAATTTTTATGGTGCATATAATCGTCTATCGCAACAAGACATCCGTCGAGCTATGGATAGGTTTCCTACCAAATACTCTCTGCATGATGCGACAACATCATCACGTCATCGTAATATATATGAGTACTGAAACAAATATTGCCGCTGTAAACAAAAGTATGCAAGGGCATCCAATTTTATAGATTCGTCGCTGGTCGTAACAATTGGGACTCTGTCCGTCCACTACGTGGAATATTTAGTGCAAAGATGTTTGTAAGCATCTTCATAAAATCTAGTTAGTACCATAAGGCCATGACTTAAGTCCTTTATTCGCTGATTGGGCTCTAGAGAAGTTGTAAGCTGACCCGTAATTTTATCGCAAAATTAGGGTTAGTGACGAGGCTCATTTTTGGTGTAATAGGTATGTTAATAAGCAAATCTGTTGCTTCTAAAGTGAGGCCAATCCAAAGGAGACTCTAGAGAACCAATCACATCTAGGATTCGGTTTCAGCGACCCCGAAAACATATTGTGAAACACAGTCCGATTCCCAGTCACGAAAATTATTTTTCTCCCGTTTTTGCTTAGGTTTTTTGAGGTTATGTCAAAAACCTGACGTGATGAGGTTGAACTGACATCGGATTCAGTTTCAGCGACCCTAAAAACATATGAGATAAATAGTCCGATCCCCAGGCCCGAAATTTTTTTTTTTGTGGCTGTGTTATTTATTATGTTATTTTAGACAAAGATGCAAAAGATATTTAATACAGTAAGCCAAGTCACATGGTTAAAAATCTCCAAATCTATATGTGAAAATTCACAGATATCACCTTATAATGCCAGACCAAAATAATTGACAAATAGGTCAGAAATAGAAAATGAACTCTGAACAGATTCATTGTCAGAGATAAACACTAAAAAATTCATGTATTCAGTTTATTGTTGACAAAATTCCAGAACTCTTTGGGATTGGATTTTTTCATTCTTTGGCATTTACATTCAATCACTATATTGACAATATTATATAGTTGTTAAATTGCCTACTCGAGTATTAGTTTCTCATAATGCTCACGAACAAAAACGATAATGGTAAAGAAAAATGAAAGTTATTTGCATTAATTTCGTTGTAGTTCCAGCCATACGCGTATAGGGACGGGAAACACAAATTTAATGTTTTTATGTAGGTAGGTGGTATTCACTTTCAATTTCTTACATTATCGTATTCAGAAGAGAAATTTACCTTTTTATTTATGACTGGGGTTATTTGCAGCCTGCAGGCACGGTACCTACGCGTAAAACGTTAAATGCGGATGCGGTACCTACGTCTAAATTAGTAAATGCAAGTACTGTGTAATCAATCATTGAGAACATCTTCAGTTAGTTAAATATTTTGAAGGAGACAATTTTCAGTCTATAGAATATTTCGTAAAAGAAAAATAAAGGTAAGATTCTCCTCACGCAATTCATTGATTTACACAATACCAGCATTTAACATTTTACGCCTAGGTACCGTACCTGCATATAAACACAACCTTTTTGGTTGTTTTATTATTTTGTGCTGAATAAAATAAAAGAATTTCCCAAGTGAATCTTTAAAGAACGCGCGCATGATAAGCAAATATTAAAAGAACACCTGCATATGACTGACATAATTTTGCAAAATTATAACTGAATAAGTACCTAAGTTGGTAACTTGACTACGGACCAAGAAGGACAACTCGTTCACGGTTGATTTATTTCAGCTCCATTAGATATGGAAAATTAAAAACAAATTCGAAAGCCGACGAAGGTAAAAGAATACACTCTTGAATATCAACCTTTTAGTATTCAAAGAAATTAATTTATTCATATGCAAACTTCTCACTTATCTAATTTTACTTCTAATTTATTAAAATTGTCAACCTTGCTCTATTGTTTGATCTTCTCTACTACTTTTATTGTGGGTAATCCGTCACCTTACGAGTTTGCTTACTACAGTCTAAAAATGTTTTATTATTATAAAAGGCCCCCACCTCTAAAAATACCCTTATTACCTGCGCCCTGCGGCATACCAAGGGGCAACGACCCACGAAATCGAGTGTTTATTCCTTACTTGAATGAAGCAATTGACGTCGTGTGTTGTTTATCTATCTTAATTATTTATTATTCTTCCTTGAATTGCCTCTTATACCTTATCCGGGGGAGAAAATGAACTACATAGTTTGGTATTAGATAATTACAGTAGGCCTTCCGAATATTTTATGGAAAGACTATTTAATCACGTCTTTGCAATCGGTTTAAGAAGTGCCATTTTTCGTTATTTACCATCTAATCAGAGTGTCAAATCATCGACGGGCACTTACGTTACGGGTTCATGTCAGCATGGTTAATTTAAACCCTTCGGTAAAAGTCGCATTTTCCGGCAAGTCATTTTTGCTAGTAATCGCATTAGAGTTTGAAGACCAGAGCACCAGGGAATGCGGAAGGTCATGAAAAGTTTAATAAAAAGCCTGAGCCCCGGCTAAGGATTTAGGGGTATCCATCGCAGGGTCAATAAATCCTCTCTACTATTGATTGGGACTGCGACAATGAAACCACACTTTTTCGTGCTGCTTCGCAGGTCTTGTGTTTTCCTTCCATTTAAGATGTGTTCCCGCACATGGGGAAAACACTCTATTTGTGTCAAACTCGTCGAGTCTTTCAGCCATAAATCCTGTGACTAATCCGTTTACGAGATAATTGAACGAAACGTCTCCATGACTCTTTATGACTGCTCCAAGCGACAGGCGAGTAGGAGAATTGGATTAGTCCATCGACTATCGATTGATCTGTTGAATGGCGTAAGGCACGAGGCGAGGAAGTGAGTATATGTGTCCTTCACCCAGCGTGGATATGCCAGAAAATGCGAAGATTTATTTGCGCCGACACTGCCTTATCCCAGGGCCGATTATGTTGCCTTCATCATCGTAATTTAATATTTCGATTAATGCTAATGAACCGTCAATTTCTGCATTGATTTCAAATTATCCGGGCGTACTGCTGAATCGCCGCTTTTGTGAGTCACTGATAAGGAATTCAGTCAGCCTGCTGTTTCCGATGCTTGTGGCACCGGGGGTCCAGAACCGGAATTAGAACGCTGCAAGTGCTTAGCGGCAGCTGAAAATGATGTATTAATCGCATAATTATTGTTATGTAATTATTCTGTGTATTGAATCGATGATCATGGTTATGTAATCGCAGTGCTGATGGCGACCAAACAGACGCATCCAGTATCGATCGATGTAATTTCCCAATTGGATGCCGAAATGCATTATTAGACTTTTGGGTAATTATACAAATACGTAGGCAGTTGCAAATTAAATCGCTCTTGGCTTTGAGTTGTTTATGGGAGGGCATTAAACCTGACCACCACAAAGATGTCGCTTTCCATTTGTAAGCAAAGCGAGGAAGCCAATATTTGTTATGGGATATCTACTGAAGGGACAGCCCTTATCTATTAATTTGAAATACAGGTGTAATTAATTCTGGAAACTCATTTCAAGTAATTGCATAGGAACTTTCGATATAATTTAAGCGTGTGCATTAGTTGATTCCTTTGAAATGATAGCAATTTTTTTGTGCAGCGCGAATTAAAGATGGTGATTTGCAATTTGGTGCAGATAATAATGCATTAAAAACATTTCAAATACCACACGATAGAAAATTCTGTCAACAATTCTTGTGTCAAATTATAAGTAAATCGGTCAAATAATTTTTTAAGATAGAACCACCAGGTCAAAAACACTGTTTTCAATTAATATATTTGTAATGAACAAATATTGATTTTATTGTAATAAAAAAACTTCCAGCTTTTCCTTAAGTCTTTTTGTTTGTGTCTGTGCCCAATTTCAAGTTCCTAGCTTTCATGCAGGCTTTAGAAAAAAATCGCAAAAATGACTATCATTTCAGAGGAATCAACTTAACCCATTAATAATTGAACCATTTGATAACAGACACGTAGCAGATTTCAAGCACACAGTTCCAGTCCGTCCGAAATCTGGGGAAATAAATCCTTTTTCGCAACCACACCACCGCTATCATCCTATATATATTATATATTATCAACTTTACAAAAAAGCTAATAACAAAAAAAAGAAATTTAGTTGTCTAAAAAAATGGTTGAGGTCATTGTTAAAATAAAACGTACCATTAATAAGATATTTGCAAAAAAGTATTACTTTCAACATTCGATCTGTTGCGAATTATATATATATATGTATGTATATCACGTACATAACTCGCAACAGAATAAAATTCCAAAGCGTTGCACATTATACTAAGCCTTGATACAAAACTTTAAATTCCATTTTTTCCAAACTATGTTCCAGCGATAAAAAAATTATTAGCGCTATGTATTTATGAAAATTTGTTTTCATATTTTTTCTTATTCTAGTTTTTAGTCCTTGCTCAACTATAAGCCCTTTACATCGATTTCTTACATCTTCTGTTTTTGCAGTTAAAAGTAAAATAACATGCCTTTTGTAAATTGTTTTTTTTTTAAACTATGCGCTACGTTTTGTTTTTTATACGTTTGGCCAATTAGCGATTCAAGCAATACTTTCAAGTCTTTACTTTAAGAATCCGTTTAATTTTTTGTGTCACACATACAAGTGGGGTTATAACTGAAACAGAGATCACCTGTAGACGCGTTATATACAACATCACTTACAAATGAATTGTTGTAATATACAATACATAAAAAATCAAAAAGATTTTCATGAAGGCTAAACACATTATCAAAAACAATAAATTGTATAACTTTATTTCATAAATAAATATGAGAAATAAAATAACAAAATATACTGATTGTTGGCCGAAAAAAACTAGAATTCCCCCTAACCTATAATCCTTTTCTCTTAGATTTAAATATATATACATTCATACATATTGTGCTAAATTTGCAGTTATTTTTTTCGATGTTTCGCGAATAAACGTGGTAACAAAAGCCCTTTAAAACTTTCTAATATCAATGCCCTTCACACCGTTATTTTAAAGACAATAAAAGAAAAAATCAAAATACATTTATTTTATTTCTTTATTTTTTTTTCATAACTAGAAAAGTGCCTATCAAACCCACTTCAGTTTTCAGTGTAACGAAATCATACTTTTTGCAGAGATTCATACCTCAAACTTAATTGTAGCAGAAATACGTTCTTTTAAATAATTTTAAAATTAATTCAATTAATTTTCTTAAATGCCATAACATACTTTGTGTACATTCAAAATTTCAAATGTAGTAATGAAGGCATACTCGTATTAACGGAAATTGTAAACTTTCTTAACACCACCAGATTTCCAAGCTTAATAGATAACTAATGGCGGCTAGGTTTTATGATAATTTTTCTAAATGTTTTTTCTTTTATTTCTACTTGTTCCACATAATTCATGAAATTTTATTTTAAAAACAAACATACAATACCTAAGTATTTATAATAATTCCCGACTTTAGCAGATTATGGGGATAACATGGCTTGTCTACTTCTAAGATGAAATGTTTTTTTTCATATTTCAATGCAAACAAGTTTTCGTAATAAATAAAAAATATCTTTTCTTCCGTTAAAATGCATCGTGTATATGAATTTTTTCAAAAAGCAGCATCATATTATACAATTTTGAAAAATGACAACTCAATCCTACTGCATAAAATGTTCTTTAAGACATTAGTTTTGTTTTTTTTCCGAAGACATGAATGCAAAAAAACAACTAGATTCTGTGGGAAATTAATTTGAAATGAACAGCTGTTATTTCTCTAAAATATTTTAATTGAACTAGCTTTTCACTAATTTAGCGGACTTATGATGTGAAAAAGTGGCAATGTGTTTTAATTCATGCACATAACATAGGTGTTCTCGGATTCCAGCAACTGCGAACATTTTCTACTACAATACTACTGTATACAATTCCAGACCTTGGGTTGTTGTTGGAAAAAGCCTTTTAACTATAAGTTTCGTAATTATACCCAGAAGAAGAATTTAAAAAAACATTTTAAAATTCCATCTATGTTACTATCTCGCCATCTTTTGCATTTGAAAAAGAAAAAAGCGAAAAGAGCAAAGTTCTTTGCTTATAAATTAATAACCTCATTAAAACTTATTACGTTCAAGCCTCAGAAAATGTTTAATGATAAATTAGAACCCTCAATGACCTTCTGAGGAAAAATGAGGAGGAGATAGAAAACGCGTCGGAGCAAAGCTTATAATAAAGGGATTATGATTATCTCATGTATATATGAACTCATTTCTCTTTGAACGTCATTTCCTTTGTGATGTTTTCAGTTTTTTTACTTTATATGATTTAATAGGAGTTAGTGAAAAAATGTTTATTATTAATAAGCCATTTCGTTTCGTTGGTATAATGCTGTGTATCTTTTTGCAATTGACTTTGATCAGATGAAGTAAATTCCTGTTGACCTGTGTACTAATTAAAGTAAATATTAAACGAAGAATATTTCATTGGATTTGTTTTGGAAATACCGAAAAACCTTATTAGTTCCGGAGAAATTATAATAAGTATGTATATAAAAATTAAGCACATCTGGAGGAAAATTTCCATCAAGGTAAAGTATGGCAGAACAATTTTATTCGCTATGTTGGATAAAAATTATATACGAGCAAATGGGTTATTGGCCTCCTGCACGAAACTTCCAATGAACGCCATCTATCGGAGCAAGTTTTCAAATTAAAAATGTTTTAATGATGTTCAGATACATACATATTTCCATTAAAGTATTACATATAAGAAATCTTTCTAGAACCAACAAAAATTAAGTTATGTACATATATTTGTAATCGAAAAAAACCAATTCAACTACTGTTACTTTATAATTTGTTCCTTCGTGTCTGTTCTCAAAAATGTGTACATATTTTTGTTTTGATTTATGTCCAAATCAGTGCAAAAGTCAAACATGGATAAAATGAGCATATCACATAAATATTAAAAAAATTTCTACATTGATGTCAATTTGCATACAGCCCCGTCTATTTGACACGGGGAGACTGCAACTTTTGGATCATCGACCGCAATGAGCTTTGACAGACGTGTTGTAGACCAATTGAAAGTGAATTATAAAAAGTCATTTAAATCACTTCACTGCAGTTTGCCAGAAAATAATATTTAATAATTTTATTATCACTTATAACGAAATAAACTATTTTTCACCTTAAATTATTATTAACAGTTTTATTAGTAGACATTATGTGAACTTATGTTAACTTATTAATTGTTGTTGTTTAAAAATAGAAAATAATATTATCGACTAACAAAAAATTTTTTAAAACATATTTTTTATTTTTTTATATTTTGGAGATAACAATTCTAACAATTATTTTTTCCAAAACTTAGGTGGGATGAACTAAATGATTATAGATAATTTATTTTCATGTGACCTAGAACACATCTTCAAAATCTCATTGCGATCAGCGATTAAAAAGTTGTGATTTCCCCTTGAAATATTATGTGGTCCATACATCATTAGTGGCGACGCACAATTCTAGTCAGAATTAATGCAAATGGGCTTTTATAATTAAAAAATGTGATTCCATGTAACAGTAATAACAATTTCCCTATTTTTTTTTATTTTGCTTATCTTTCATCAATAGAAAGCCTGTTTTTGGGAAACTTAAAAAAATTGCGAGGCGATATGTCTAAACTCATAAAGCTATTTGCGCTTCAGTATCTCATCACCCTTCACTCACGAATTAGTTCTATGGCGAATGTTGATAACAAATAGATTGTTTTGGACATCATCGGAAAATTAAGCAAATATCGCGAATATCGAATTTGGGAAAATCAAAACAACTTCGTCAGCATCTGCTAACTCATTCAATTAAAGCAAACTATCTAACACATCTACTTGTGTTTTACAACAGTATCAGGACTCTTATTTTATAATAGGTCTCCAATGATCCAAAAAACGTGTCGGTATCTCTTTTGAACATAATTGAGTTAGACCATAGATGCCATAAGAACTAGATGTCGCATCGCCTAACAAATCGAGTATACACATTTTAAAAGGCTGGGACGTTCCGGAACGTACCACATCATGTATCAGAGAGCACCGAGAACAAATGTTGCTTTAACAGCAGTGTTGTACACATTTGGTCGCCGCCGGGAACACAGCCGATACGGGCCAATGTGTATCAATCGACGTATTCTCTGCTCTGCTGGATGTGTCTATCATCATTTCTCTTTTCATGTTATTATTCTGATTCAGAGTTTATGCGCCGAGCTCAGAGAGAAGGGGAACATATAGAGGGCCAACGCCATATAGCCACGAACGGACCTCAGGCTTCATACATTTGATTTCAAGCGGCGGTCTTTTCAAAGCTCGGCGGTCTGATGAAAGCTGCGAGAGAAAGTTCTGTATGCAGCTTCAAGTTCTTTAACTTAGCTTACAGCAGCAGGATAACATATGTATGTATGCGGATGAGGACACGGTAAAATTATTTACAATTTTTTCTGACTGTCTCGCTCTGATGTCATTTTTCAGAAGGAGATAGGTGTAGAAATATTGTCAATAATTTTACAGTGTGCTGCTATCCTATCGTGCCCTTGTAAAATGGGAGTCCGTTTGTAATAATTATGAATGAATATTTGCCGCTCCTGGGGTTATCAATGAATTTACACTAGCACTGCATAGAGTGTCGCCAAATGAGAAAAGAGTGGTGCCGCATTAAACTATGCAATGTAAAATTATGATTTGAGCAAGCGCAAAATGCTTAATTATAGGATATGGCAATATGTATTGTTTATTCAAATGTCTATTTGCATGAACTAATGCTGGCGATTGCGAGTTTAGCGTAGATATAAATTAAATAAGCGATTTTTGTAAAGAGTTGTGTCTTACATGAAAAAAATTGTTTAGTTAGAAACAATTTATTGTACTTTTCCAATTATTGTAGAGGTGTTGTGTGTAGTGCCTGTGAATTAAATTTTGTGTAGTTTTCGCTGTAATGGAGAGAGCAGGAAGGATCCCCTTGCCAAAACGGAAGAAAATAGGTATTAGGTGTATCGTCCCCGGTTGTAAGAGTTGCAGAGATATAGATTCAAGTATTACGTTTTTTTGTCCAAGAGATTCTGTCAAGCGTGAGGAGTGGATTAAGTTGTGCTGCCTAGATGTACAAGTACTTTTATCTAAACGGTTTTATATTTGCGAAAAGCATTTTATTTTAAAATTCCCGGGGCAAAAAAAGTTGAGTAGTGAGCAAAATCCTACACTCAATCTACCCGAACAAATTGATCCCCCCTGCAGCACTATTCACTCTAAACGACTTTTTTCCCCTTGTACTTCTAATCCGTGTACTCCTGCTGAAATTGTATTAAATCAAAGCGTTATTGCCCCAGTCCACTTAACTACACCGGAAAATAGTAATAGTAATGAAGATATTCAGCCATTATGTTCATTTTGCCAAAAGTCCGCCGAAAATACGCGGTTTTACTTAAAACAAAATAATAAGCTGAAAACAGCAGTTCAAAATATTCAGAAAAAAAATTCTATATTGAAAAAAAAAGTTAAAATGTTAAGCTCTAGATTAGCACGTTTCACTAGAACTCAAAATAACCAAAAGGATATGTTAGATTTATCAGCAGGAACGTTTAATAATAATGTTATAACCATGTGTAGATTGTTTACTAGGCGAAAGAATGTCCCATATACCGAAGACGAAAAAACAATTTCTTTGAGTTTATACTTCCGTTCCCCATCGTGTTATAGGTTTTTAAAAAATGATTTAAAATTAGGGTTTCCTAGCCGTAATTCTTTGCAGAATTGGATTCCAGTATTTGAATTTGACAATGAAGAATTATACCCCTTTATTGCTTCGGCAATTAATGAATTTGATGAAAAGTCAAAAAATGCCGTTCTGGTCTTTGACGAGGTCTTTGTTAGGCGGGAATTGAAATATAATGTAACGGCAGATCAAATTGAAGGTTTTTATGATGATGGCAAAATTAGAAAAAATGAATTAGCTAAGTATGTAGTTGTCTTCATGTCGCGTGGGCTTTCCACACCGTGGAAACATGTATTAGGATATTTTACTTCCGTTAATGGAATAAGTCCCGGTTGACTGAATGAGTTATTATTCGAAGTTCTAGAAAACGCTGAAAAAATAGGTGTTAGTATTGTTTCCATTACTTGCGATCAAGGTGGAAATAACAGAAAATTGTTTTCTGACCTTGGCATCACGAATGTAGAACCATTTTTTTATTTCAAGAATAGAAAAATCTATACTCTTTTTGACGTACCACACATGATTAAATGTGCGCGAAATTCGCTTTATAAACATAATTTTATATTGCATATACGATACACCCTGCATAAATAAATTGTATTAAAATAAAATGTGTTTATATATACATACATATAATTTAAAATGGGTACGGTTTACTAGGATTGCAAAGATAGTTGAATAATCAAGAATTTTTCTTGCTTTATAATTATTAAGGAGTATGACATATTTTACCTGTCGACCACTCGACTCTTACCATTTATAGAATTCACCCAGCTACCCGACGACGTCGCATATGTACTTACAGCAGTTTATATATGCATTTCCCCATATCTCTGGTAGTGAACGTGTTAAAATACTTGGAAATTTGAAGAAAATTTTTACTGAAAATTCTTAAAGGTACAAACTTTCAAGAAAAAGAGATACATTGTCTTTATTAAAAATTGCACCTTGGAATACCCATTCATTTGAATTGTTTAAAAAATATTCAAAGAAGTCAATTTAACAAAATTGTAGATATGTACAATAAATATGAAAATATTATAATATACTAAAAAGTGTTCCTCCCCTACACCTAAAAATATTTATCCGCCATCCCGCATTTATTGAACATTTAATTCCTCGCAGTCGCAGAATTAATCGCACAAATCAAATCACCAGAGAACAACCCCCAGTCATCACATCAGTGTGTAATTCCAAGAAGCAGGCTGCTTATGTGTGCTCGAGTTTGGCTCCGATTTACGGCCGCTGAGCTGAGAGAGCTAGCGCTCGTGAGTATACCACGCAAAGCTTCCTTGCAGCTTACTTGCGTCTTACACTTTCCCCTATGCTAAAGCGAGCTCCACAAACTCTGGCACGGATTTTGTTCGAGATTTGTACCTCTATGTGTTCCTCTGCTCTCTAGCCGAGCTCGAGCCAGAGTTTGTGGGCCCAGGTCGAGCTAAGGTCGACGGCGTGAAACGAAAGCATTACACTGTGCCGAGAAGCATTCACTGCCAGACGGTTTTCACGAGAATTGGCTCTATATTTGTAGCATGCGTGTTCCTACTTGTGTGCGCTGCTGGGTTAATCGCCGTGGTAAAAAGGATGATGGACACCCAAACAGCGTGTTATAGCAGGAAGCATGCTCCTATGAACTATATTTCCACAATACACGTTCAACGCTGGCATTCCCATTGTCTTTTTGTATATAATCGCTTTCTCGAAAACGCCTCTAACGATTTTGATAAATTTGGCAGGTTGTCTAGATATTATTTGTAATTTAAACTTTGTTTTTTTTTATAATTAGGACAATAATACTTGCATTCGTGAATGTTTACTTTTTATGCCTGTGGTCACAATCCATTTGCAATGTTTGCGAAGCAAAACAAGGATGGCAAAATCTAAAATTCTTTTCCGGTGTTCATAGCAAGTATCTCCTGTATTAAACCATTCATTATAAAGCTCATGATGGTTTGTAGCTTCAATACATTTGTCTACAATATTTTTTTTAATATCATTAATTTCTTTATGATTATTAAAAAAATTTTCAAAAATAATGAAGTGAATACTGCATATTTTGAAAAACGTGTCAGACGGAGCACGTAAGCTACCAAAATCGCTCTTTTCACAATAATTCCGAGCAAAAATAAGAAGTTCAGAAGGACAAGTTAATACTTCATCTTCTTTTGTAAGTATATGTTCACAATTAGGACAATTCAATTTAGGTAACATTTTATATAGTAAGTAGCCACTAAAATATCGCATTGAAGTTAATTCAATATTGGTGTCGCTATCGAAAATGTGTTCTGTAATTAATTCTTCATATTTTTCATAAATAGTCGTATTACTTACATATTCTGCCCTTTCTCCGCTATTACCATTTTCTTCATTAATTAATGATAGATCATTATCCTCAAAACTTATTTGAAGCATTTCATCTTCATCGGTTTCGCAATTACTTGTCGGACTATATTGTAATAAATTTGAAGAAATAATTTTCGCTAACAGTTTGCTTATTTCACTAACTGAAGGATTCTTATTATTTCCTCCCATTGCTCGAAGTAAAGCGAAGAGATTTTCCAAACGATCTTGATTAAATCGTCCCGTTGAAATAGAAGTAACTGTATTTGAAACAAAAATATCATTTGCAAGTAAAACTGTAGAGCATAATGAAAGGTTTGCACCTTTAAAACAATATACAGTTTTTTGTTTTGGATTAAGTATGGTAATATCTTTTAAATATGCTAAAAATTCCTGAATGTACTTAACCACTAAGCCATCTCTTTTAATACCAGCTTTAAAAATATTTCGATCGAAACACGATTTGCTGTTCATACAATCGAATATTTTGTCAATTTTTTCTATAAAATTAGCTGTGGAAATCGCTACTTCACTTGAAATTTTCTGAAATTTTTAAAGTTCTACAGCTGTTCTAATTCCAGCTGCTACACTTCTACTAAATACTTGCGTAGCGAGACTTACCCGCATTTTTTCAAAAGCATTAGGATTTATGTGTTTCTCTGTTAATTTTGTACACATTTTCGTCACTTTATTCCTTTCTAGTTCATATATTTCCCGGACAACATTAAATGAAGCAATGCCATCAGGAGTTTTGAAATCAGTTTTCATCCAAACATTTCTAAAAGATTTGAGCAGATGAGGGAAATCGTATAGAAAGTAAACATTTTCATTTGATATTACAGCAAAAGGTTTTTCCGGTGTAATATTTAGAAGCGAAAAACACTTACGGTTATTGGAACCTTGGTCACAAACGACAACTTTTACCTTTAGCCCCATTTTGTAGCATAAGTCTAAATTTTGTAAAGCTAAATCTTTAAGAATTGTTCCTTCAATTGGTTTTTCTGTGACAAAATAATTTAGAACACATTTCCAATTGTCTACTAAGCCGCTGACCATAAACACACAAACCTGTTTTCCTATAGCCGAACTTCTTGTAAACCCAAGGTCCTGCAATCCTTCAATCAAATCTGATTTGCTATTATACGTAAGATCTCGTCTGATACTGATTTCATCAAACGCCAAAACAGATATTTTTTCTCTATCTGTCATGTCTTCAATTTTTTGTTTAAAAAGACTTGTGGCGTTATTTTCTAAACCTGGTTGAAGATCTTTCACCGGAGCCCAACGGTGCAACGAACTTATATGCGGCATATTCAATCTTAAACCATTTCGAAGAAATAGGTGAAAGGTTACCTGACGCATCCTGTAAAATATATTTTGACATAGCAATTTTTCATCAGATGACCAAACCGATTTACCAGACTTCATCAACATTTTACAAAATGTTTCTGAATTGTCGGATGTATAACTATTTTGAAATTCATTTATATGTTTAGTTTGAATTTGATTCATATTCTTTCTCTTTATTACATTTTTGTGATTAACATAAAGTCTTCTATATTTTCCTTTTAGACTTTTAAGCGTTTTTTTTAATGTAACTATTTATTTTTTTTCAAACGCATATTTCTTCAAGTAAAGTTTCGAATTTCTAATATTCTTCTTACAATTCTTACATGAATCATCTGGAGAAGATAACTGTGGAGGTGAATTTATTACAAAAACTTCTTCCATTTCTTCTGCTCCACTTGGCTTTAAATTCAAGGAAGGAATTGCTTCTTTTCTTAAATTTCTTTTTCCAATTTGCTCTGGAAGAAAATGCTTTTCACAAATCCAAATATTGTGGTCGTCATTTTCAATACCACATCGGTGTCTCCACATGGCCAAGGTAAGAATCATTAGAAGGGCAGGAAAAGATTTTTATCGAAGGATGGGTTCTTTTCGTTTTTTGACAATGCGGAAGAGAACACTTCCTACCATTTTGTCTTTTGGGTGTCCATCATCCTTTTTACCACGGCGATTAACCCAGCAGCGCACACAAGTAGGAACACGCATGCTACAAATATAGAGCCAATTCTCGTGAAAACCGTCTGGCAGTGAATGCTTCTCGGCACAGTGTAATGCTTTCGTTTCACGCCGTCGCCCTTAGCTCGACCTGGGCCCACAAACTCTGGCTCGAGCTGGGCGCATAAACTCTGAATCAGAATAATAACATGAAAAGAGAAATGATGATAGACACATCCAGCAGAGCAGAGAATACGTCGATTGATACACATTGGCCCGCATCGGCTGTGTTCCCGGCGGCGACCAAATGTGTACAACACTGCTGTTAAAGCAACATTTGTTCTCGGTGCTCTCTGATACATGATGTGGTACGTTCCGGAACGTCCCAGCCTTTTAAAATGTGTATACTCGATTTGTTAGGCGATGCGACATCTAGTTCTTATGGCATCTATGGTTAGACAGACTCATCCCACTCATGCAAGAGAGATGAATACGGGATTTGCATCTCATCAGCATTTAAACTTGAAGCACAAGTACGGACAGAGTTCTCTTACTAAGATAAAAATAAGAGAAGAATATGAATTAACCGGATAAAGCGACGGATTATCGCCAATATATGAGAAGACCATGTTGCACAAAGACGGTGAGTAACAAAAAATTGCTGAAGATGTCGATGCTACCAAAACCTTTCTTAAGGTCTCATCAAAGAAAAGATCGACTGATAGTTATTATTACGAATCAAACCAGTCAAGACTAGGAGTTGGAGTTGAGTTCACCTCATTGTCATACACATTATTGGTCTTTTGAATACTTAACAAAATAGAATAGCGGAGAGTAGACGACTGTGCAAATCTAAAAATTTACATTATTTCTATCCCACCAAGTGAGTTATCATTAGCGGGCGTTAGACAACTAATTTTCCAAATCTGACAATAAAATTATTTGCCACATTAAAGACCATCTGACATTCGCAACTCAAATTAATAAGCTATCCAAAAAAAAATTTTTGAAATGAAACATATTCATATATAATAGAAAAGAATGATCACTTCTTAATGAATTCAAATTTATAAGTTTGACTTTGTTACGAAAGGCGGGAGATGAAACTTATCACACCAAAGGAGATGGATTAAGTCTAGTCTCAAAAATCGTTTTTGAACTAATTCCAAACAATATGGGGCTTAAAAGTCAATTCTGAGTCCAAAGTCAATTAAATTCGTTTTCACCTTATCGACAGAGGGGTCGTTAGATTTGTCTTAGTTCTGTGATTACGGAGGCGAATGCTAACTTTAAAAACCAGAAAATAAAACCTTCTAAGCAAAAATGCTTACAAAATTTATTTCTTAAAAAAAGTAAGATAAAATCGGTAATCTGATCTATCTAGAAGGTATAAGTTAAGAAAGAGGTAAGAGGTATAGATACATACTAACTTATTTTCCTTTATAAGATAATCAGATTACCCTAATGGTGTGGTCTAGGTGATAGACAAATCTTTCATGCAGTATTCAAAGTTTGTGGTGGTTAATAACAAGCTACACGTCAATGAAATTGAAGCGCAGCTACTTTACGAACAAATCTCCAGTTATTACTATTTTTCTCTTCCAATATTATATCAGACTTATGTATGTAGATACATATATATCACTTTTAAGAAAATACGCCAAACATATATATCACTTTTAAGAAAATACGCCAAACTTAAAGAATTTCTTAAGTAACATGAGATCTAAACGCATAGATTCTGCCAAGTTCTGCGAATGCTAATTGCTTCAACACACTAAAATATCAACGAGGTACGCGCACATAATGTACATATGTGCATACGTAATTTGGCATAACACAAAGCCATCATTGCCACGAGTTTGAAAAGTTACAAGGACATGAAGGAGGTATCCGACTGAATTCGAAATTATATCTTTAGTCTCAGAAGTGTAACATTCCATTCCTACCAAAAAGCCCATAAACAATTCAGTAACTAATACGCAACATCCCTCCGCTAAGGAGCTCCTTTCTATTACACGCCGTGATCCTTGAACTAATTTTAGTCTGCCATGTTGTTGGTAAGATATAATAGTATATTGTGCAACAAGTGCGGTAAGTAGCCGATTGCGCACGCTGGCAGCAATCAGCAGTCAGCTACGCACCGCCCGAGTTGCACATTCTATTTTTGCGCACTAGTGAGGCATGCGATCGTCGGAAGAGGGTGGTTAAGGAAGGGGCGTTGAGGGGGGGTGTGGGGGGCAGAGCCCCCCACAACAGAAAAAATTATTATTTAAGCAATAATTACAACTATTTTTACATTTAAAAAAAATTTAAAATTAATTAATTTTCTTCGTATTAGAACGTGGTTAAATAATATAATACATTTTTAAGATATGTATTATTTACGAACTGGATTTCCTTTCAAAATTGCGTAATTTATTTTGAATCTCCGGGTTTTATTTTAAAGCGGAGCCGGCCAAATTTCAAGTCATACAGAACAGCTACATAAACTTGTGTCATAAAGGATCCTTTTTTCAGTATCTCTCGGGTACCGAGGGAAAAGGAAAAAAAAATACCCTTACATATGTATCTTCTCATTGCGTTAATGAAGCGACCCAAAATGCACTCAGGTATACGGCTCCCATGAAGGTAAAGTTTGCCTGCTCCGAGGGAAAAGGAAAAAAAAGTACCCTTACGCTTACATACGCCACGGAGCCGAGTCTGACCTGCTCTGTTATAAAGATGCGTGTTTTATTTTCTGCAGCGTGTTTTTTTGACCGTCGAAAGCACGCAGTGGGAAATAAGCAACTTACCGCACGCAAAGGCGTGCGTTTTAGTGGTACTTATCCCTCATGCGTGCGGAAATAGTATATTACGATACAAGGGCGGTAAGTAGCCGATTGCCCACGATGGCGGTGTTGACGCACGAGCGAAGCGAGTGCGTTAACAGCCATCATGGGCACTCGGCTACTTACCGCCCGAGTTACGTATGCTATTTTTCAGCACGAGTGCGGGGTAAGCAGTAGGTACGTTACCGCACATGTTTCCATTCGGTGACTCATAAATTAACCACGGTGCGCTAAGGAGCCGATTGCCCACGATGGCGGTGTTAGACGCACGAGCGAAGCGAGTTCGTTTATAGCCATCGTGGGCAATCGGCTCCTTAGCGCACCGTGGTTAATTGATGACTTACCGCATGGAAACCCGTGCGGTAAGGTACCACTTACCCCGCACGTGTGCTGAAAATTATGTTTATACAATTATCACTTCCCTACGTTGCCAATTAAGCGTAATTCTCGTGGATTACTTTCATGGAGATCATACAAATTTCACAGAAAAAGAGTGCTTGCTGCTAAAAAGCACTAAAAATCTACTTAAGGGGGTAGTCTCATGTTCGATCTTCAAAAATTTTTTTTTTTTTTTTTGCATTTTCTCGAAGTTAAATAAGTTGAGAATATATTGTAAAAATTTTAGACCGATACACTACGTCATTTTAAAGTTACAACATATAATAGGGGAGAGCGCACCCTGCATCTGCATATATGAAAATTTTTTCTCTAAACTTTAAACGCGTTTTTCTCGAAACTACTTTTTTTTCGTCGGCACGGATGATTAAGGGGGGACATCACAGTAAAATTTTCAATGTTTCGAAAAAAATTTTGTTCGCTTAAAAGGTGCTTTAGGGTCTTAATAATAATATACCAAATGATGGAATACGGCAAAAGTGTCCGAGTGCCCAAATTTTTCATTCTGCGGTTAGAGGTATATGAAATTTTCATATGGTTTCTCAGTACTTAAAACTTTAAACGCGTTTTTCTCGAAACCACTTTTTTTTAGCTCGCCGAAGACATAACTCGAGCAAATCTTTACCGATAGACTTGAAATGTTGACAGTAGCTTCGACATATCTGTCTCCACGGAGCTACGTAGGATTTTTATTTTATATGGCTTAGTTTTCTTTTTATCGACGATTTTATGGCGTTTTTTTTGTTAAAAATTAAATTTTTTTTTCAAACATGCACCATTTTATGAAAAATCAATATATCGAAAAAATCCTACGTAGCTCGCTAGCTGTTGTTATGTGAAAACTAAAAAATTTTAGTTTTTTCTTCCAGGTCAAAAATTAAGGAGTCTACGTCTTCGGCCATCGACACGGTTTCAAAAATAGGCGCCTTGGGGCATATGCTGCGCAGCCGCCATTTTTAAATATTTTTTATTGAAAAAATTACATTTTGTACTTTTTTAGTATTGCTATAAAACCTACTTTACAGATTTTCGATTGATACTTTTATTCAGCCAAAATTAATTCCCGAAAATATGCCTATTTTTTTGTGTGCTACTGTGATGTCCCCCCTTAAGGAAAAACTATTGGACCGATTGGGCTGAAATTTTCACATGTTATTATAAACATGAATGGTTCTGGCGGGTAGCAGAATTAGATGTTTTTATCGATTTCTTTCTGTTTTATATCGATTTTAACCCGAAAAAAACCGTCGATTTTCTAATTTTTTTTTCCAAGGCCGCCATTTTGCTATTTTTCACTCAAATCTTTTAAATCTGCTACGGGCCAGAACGACAACCCTACTGAATAATAATCTTTTTGGAATTTTGATTTCAGTTGATTGGGAAAGGAGCAATCAGGGGGGCGAGCTACCTACTTTTTTTTGAAGAGACCTACTTCGCCTCACCAAAATGACCTTAAAAAATTTCTTTTTTTATTTCAAAGAAATGTTTTTGTATTGTTTAATAGTTTAATAATAACATATAATTATGACAAGAAGATTGCATTTCATTTTCCACACAAAAAAAAATCTTAAAAATCCTTCAAAATTTAAGCTCGGACATGAGACTACCCCCTTAATCTAATCATGTACGCCATTTTACGAGTTCTCGCTCAGTTGCAAACCATCCCCCTTGTATCTACAAACTGATTTTAAACAAAGATATAGGGCACCAGTACTCCACGTTGCCTCTATCGCAACCCATTGCAATGCCGGCAACGATTGCCGCATATCGGTCTGGTTGGGAGGGGTTGTCTACCCTATTAATGACGAGTTACCTTCGTTACGCCGAAATCCCTCGTCAAGCTGTTTGATGACAATATGATGAGCCCTAGCAGCCGCATGATTTACGGGATTACACTTCCATAAATTACCTGAAGTAAATCGGTGGTGTCTTTTCTGCGTGCCTGCTGGCCATATCACGTCCGTAACCTGTCTCTGTTTGCTACTTACTTCAAAGAGCCGGTAACCATCCCTCCCCATTCCACCAACACCGCCGCGAAAGCACCAGAAAATGACACTGAGCCTAACCAGTCGATTTCAATAATAAAATTAAATTTATAGCCCATGCGTCCCAAGGAGAACAAACATTTACAACATGAAAATTACCCAGCTTACTACTTATTGATTTAACTCGCGGTGGGGAACTCGGGCGCGCGAATCCAGTCCCATTCATGGAAAGGATGTTGCATGTCAAGAGCCCGTTGTCATGGCCGGATTGAATAGCCGGGAGTTGTTTGCAGCGGAATCTATTTGCCTATGTGTCTGATGATTTTTTTATCGATGCACCCTTGCAGCTGCACCACAATCTATTTTCGGGGCATTCCCTTAAACTACATTAGACAGGTGACCGAACCTTGCTCACGCCCACCGTTTGCTTTCCCTCTTTCAGCCTCAACTTGTATGAGCTCATCAAAAAGAACAACTACCAGGGATTCAGCCTTAGTCTGATAAGGAGGTTCTGCAATTCCATTGTGAAATGCCTGAGGCTCCTCTACCAAGAAAATATCATTCACTGTGATCTCAAGCCCGTAAGTACCTACTCCGGCCTATTGTGTGCGCGGATTGTGAACCTTCAAATTGACGAACGAATTTTCATACCCCCAGGAAAATATTTTATTAAAGCAACGTGGGAGCAGTTCCATTAAAGTCATAGACTTCGGCAGTTCCTGCTACACCAACCGTAAGATTTACACGTACATCCAGTCAAGGTTCTACCGCTCACCTGAGGTCATCTTGGGACTACCGTACAGCACACCAATCGACATGTGGAGCTTGGGTAAGTGCGAAAAAAGCAGTAATATCTTTCATATGCCATATTTGTATGGTGCTCCCACAGCGCAAGAAATTTCATCGAAAATAAAAGCTCACTCGTACTGCGAGTGCCGCATCCTGGTCGGCCAAGTGGGCGGCTAGCTAGGAGTTACAACTGCGAATGTTGCGGAGGTTTTCCCACCGGGATAGAAGGTTCATGTATAACGATATAAAATTACGCCAACATCAGTCCATAGCAATATCCATTTTCCTTGTCGTCCTGCACAGCGTCGTTTTTCATAGATACGAGTATATGGAAAATTATGTCACGAGACTTCGGTACGATATTAATTGCGAACATTGGTGTCCACCACTGTTGTTAGTGGACTATATTTAAATGGGCTGCACTCAGACAGAATAGACTTCGGACGAACCACGCCCCAATTTTTTTGTATGGTAATACTTTTCTTCTTGAATAATGGGGTGACTCCATTCACGCAAAAATAAGTGGTTAGAGGAAAAAAATTGTGATGTTTTCGGTGTTTTTTGCGATTAACTAAAGCCTTATAGATACTCGCGTAATAATTTTCATAAGAATTAATATTGAAGATATTTTTAATTAGAAGGACCGTCGATGACATGTCTATAAGCTCACCGTTCGAAAACTAATATTCTCATATTTTATGAAAACACAAATGTTATTATATTTTATCGTTTTAAAGCAGTTTTAAAGTTTATGACGAAATGGGAGTTACTGCACAATAACAATGTCTAATATGAGAAAAAGGTAGTGAATCTAAATATGTAATGTGTAGTAACTACGTAAGAGTAGGTAACCCCACGCAAGTGCTCCCAATTTCGTGAATGAATGAATTAAAAATATTTTTCGAAATTTATACAGGTCATAAAATGGTCATAAATGTTTGAATTTTTTTTCTATGGTCTACCCGCAACTCAGACCTAAACAGAGTAAATAATACATGCTACAGATCATATGGTGATTGTAAGAAAAAAAATGCGATTTCGACAATTGCAAAATTATATTGTTATAAAATTCGCCAGCTGAGCGAATTTGTGCAGAACAATTAAAAAAGTGGATCGAGTTTTCACTAGAGTCGAGTGTCTTCACCACTTGGCTATGCGAAAGCAGTAGCACTGGTGGAAGTGGTAGAGTACTCTTTAGGTGGTATAATAAGAATTTTTTGTTTTCGTTACTTTTACTTAAGAATTATTGAGTTATATAATAAATGTTTTCTTCTGTAAGTCGATATAAAACTTTAACATTTTCGATTTTTTGAATCCGTCGATTATTATTTAACCCCCGACATAAAAAAAAGAGGTGTTATCAATTTCGCACCTGTGTTTGTCTGTGGTATGCGATCTTTTGCTGTTGTTTTTTTAAGACTTCGCACAAATGGTTTTAAGCCATATCTGGTCAAAATCAGGTCAGCAACTTTCAAAGTCTTAATCATTCTTTAAGGTTTGTGAAGGTGTCTCAACCATAGTAATATCTATGTATAAACCTCAAGTTCTCGTATATTGAACCCCGACACAAAAAAGATTTTCAAATTATAAATTAAATTCATTAAACTTTCAATTTTTCTTGTGTATGTAACTTTGATTTTTAATAGATTGCGCATCATAATATGTTGCGAAACAGAAATTGTCCAGGAAAGTGATTGGTTTTTATTATTTTCAGCATTTCCCATCCCATTGTGTGTTTTCAAAGAGTTACCAAACTACCGAATGGATTTAAATATGGTTTTCACTGTTTGATAGCTTGGCTCTTTGGCTAGGTTCTAGGCTATATGTAAGTCTAGGGTTTCGAAATGGCGTATCCCATAGTGGGCCGAAAAAGTACAACTTCAAAAAATTGCTATGAAACTGCATTCTTTTATGTTTTCGGGGCGTGGCCTCTGATCTATTGAAATTTGCAAATTAAAGATGGCGGATCCAATATGGCGACAGAAAATTCTCAATTTGAACGGTATTCCTTGTAAATTAAGTTATAAGGGTTTAGGGTTTCTGATTTTGCAAGATAAGGCCATTTATTTTTGCTTTATTGACAGAATTAAAAGCTACGACGATCGGTTTTTCACAAATCATCTATAATACATCCAGTTGGTTTTCGCGATACCGCCCAAAGTTTTGGCCTGGTTTATCAAAAGAACAAAAAAACCATTTTCTGTTTTTAAAATGCATGTTATGAAAGTTGAAAATAAGTTATCCTTAATCTTTTCTCACCACAAATGTCTGCAAGTTCAAGAAATCCAAAGTAAAGTGCAACACTTTTGTTGTATTTCTAACCCATTTTTCCACAATTCCCTACAAGCTTATGTGGAATCAATTTTTCAAGTCATTTTATATATGTTTTACAATGTACGAGTGCTAGCCCAGTATAATTAGACTTCAACTACGAAAAGAGTCCAAACAAGCTGGATTTTTGTGGGGACCATTATTTCGACGCCTTAAGCATATCCCGATCCTGCGAGCCACTTGAATATCAGAATCAAATTTATTTTGTACGAGCTGAGCCCCAAGTATTGCTCGCCTGAGTTACTCGTGTGGTTGCGAGGGGCTTTAGAGATATTAAGCTCTCTTCACATATATGTATTATGCATTTGGTATTCTTAGAAGAAGCGCGGTAGTTTTCCATTTTATACCAAACAAGGGAAACGCAAGCTACTTTATCATTAACCATATTACACATAAAAAGTTATGCTATGTTAAAATAATTAATTAAGCCTCAAGCGGAATAAAACCAATAAAACCGTTAAAGTACTCAAAGTTTGAAGCTGGAAGGTTGAAGCCTTATTAATTAATTATTCACATTTTCCGCATAATACGAGTCCTTTTTGAATTTTAATGAAAGACAACGCCTCGTTAGGATAAAGTCGATTTTACGGTTAACTGTTTATTTGTGCAAAAGCACGCAGTTAATGAAAGGCTTTGTGAGGAAATTATTTGATCGGAAATCTACTGCTTATCTCCCGTGTAAACAGCCAACATAGGGAGGGAGGCGTGTAGCGAGGTCAAGTCAATATTAAATACGGATTCAGTCTACAAAAGGCTAAAAGCCGTGTTCCATTAAGGGTTAAATTAAAGGATATTGATTTGCGTATTTGGTTACTGCAACGGGAAAGGGCACTGGGTGCTTAATGAACTCACCGCGTCTCTGCATTCTGCACCTTTTGGAAATCAAAAAGAGGCAACGCATCTATGTATGTAGATGATATAAAGCATTTTATAAGGTCTTTGTTGACATCCAGCAACAGCCCCCACAGAGCGTTGAGACGGATGTCAACTGTTTGAATAGGCAGTTTAAACTATTGACTATGGAGCACAGTCATTCATTGGTAAAGCTTTGATTTCCTCAGTTTTAACTTCACAATTTATCGTCGCACTCAAGTCATTAGTGAGTAATTGTTTCCCGGCTTGAATGCAACTCCGGTAGTTTTGGGGACGGTTTAAAAGGTCCTACAAAGCCAGGGAAAGCGAGGAAAGTGCTTTCATTTATTTCAGTTTTTTTTATTTTTTCAGAAAACAAAAGTTTCACTTTTCAAAAACTTAGGGGGGAATAGTAAGGACAGGGCGTAGAATACCACAACGGGGGAACCGTTTGAATCCGGACACTGGTGGTCCATAGAGGAGCAGCTGCACTCCACAAGATATAGCATCTCATTAGTGCAGCAATAGCGTCCAAGGTGCAGCTGGTATATTCAGAAAAATTCTTGAAACCTATCCAAATACCCGCCGGGCGAACGCGTAGAATGAGGGAGTTGAACAAAAGAGAAGACATTCAGCCTTCCAGTCATATAGACATTTTTTTTTAGTCATTTACGAACCAGGACAATGGGGGTAGCCGGATGTAATACTTTTCTATCTAGTATTCTACCCCAAAATCCCTTTGGAACGCCTCGACCCTCCCCCGGCAATACCCGACCGCGCCGCAACCACATGCTGTGTGCGATTTTTTATGTCGCCGCGCGCCGGTCCGCTCACTTTGTCTCCAATTATCTGAACCCACTTTGGCTCCATCCCAAATAAAAACATGGGACGCGAGCCCGACGAGGCCATGAAAAAATTACGAAGGTTCCGTGATTGTTTCGGCACCGAAAAATGTGCGTGAGATTTGAATAAATCACATTTTCTGCCTGTGCTCCTGTAGGCCAACCCTCAATCTGAATACCACTGGAGACGCAGTCTCGTCACTTGAGGTTCTTTCCTAATGGTTTCATCCTGATGGTGTTGTCGTGATGTCTTCACCAGGTTTCGTCATCTGAAAAGGGATTTTTAGGATTTTGTGGGTCGGCTTGTTTTTCTTTCCGGAGGGATTTATTTCAAGGCGAAAGTGTATACTTGGGATGATGGAAATTAGACAGGAGAAGATTCTGGAGGATGGTGAGGAAACCGAACTTTCAGGCTCCTTTCTAATATTACACTTAGGTTACGCTTGCAAATTGATTAACGTTGCCTTCCTTTTGTCATAGTAATGAGGAAGTTTTCTGTTGATGCACCTTAAGGCGATATTATTGTTTTAAAAGAGGATTTGATTCAATTACGTCAGAACTCCACTTTTTCCAAGAATAATTGCCCAAAATTGTTAATGCACGTGTAGACAAATAATGTATAATATTCGAAGAATATTGGCTTGAAGTAATGTTTTTTTGGGGTAGCTAGTAACCAGTCTGAGGAAAATTTTCTAAACAGGATTTTGTTTTGAAATTTACTGAAATTCCGGTCTTATGCCTAGTGCAAGCTGGCATCCTATTTATTACAAGCGATATGAAAACAATCCAAAGTTGTTCGTAATGACAAATAATTAAATTTCATATTTTGAAATACCATATTTTAAATTTCGATGCTGCTCTCCTCTGATTTGTTTTGCAATGCGAATTCGGTATTAAGCGAACAAGGTTAGGCCCCTGTTCTGACTTTCCTATTCGGAGGGTCAGAATACGTCGTGCTAAATTTTCTCCCAAATGAGTTAATTTGAAATGGAATTTGGAACTTGTAAAATTCCAATTTTACGTTCGTTCTTCTCGTACTAAAGGCAAAGCAGGACGTTTAAAGTTACTACTCAAAAATTTAAAGCTTAACGTTGTTTTTAATTGATTCATACATTTTGCGACGAGAATCAGTACAAAAAAACATCATTTACATACATTTTCCTCAGAAACTAGGTACTGAACTAAAAAAATGGACCTGATCAAAATATTGAAAAATGGAGAATAACTAAAATGTGGACGGTTAATTTCTAGGAAAGGTATCTATAATTTAAAAATGCTGCTTTTTGTAAGATATCTTTTATTAACGTTTGAACGATTTTATTTGGAGTCTAACGAACATTGTACGTTCAAACATTTAGACTTATGCTGTTGCTGACAAGAGGTACGGCCAAACTGAATTAAGGATACCTCTATACGAGTACAGCTTAAAAAATGAAAACCGGCTTTCTGTTTTTGAACTCCATTTTTTTTCTGAATTTGATTTATGCTTGATTTTATTAATATATATGTATGTTTATGTATGCTCTGTTTCAAATAATACATATTAGGCAGAAAAAAGCATTTTTTGTGTGGCTAAAAAATGTAAATATAAAACCAAAAGTACACACCACCCGAGGGATAGGGATTGTATATAGCAGTATAGTATATGTATATATAATCTTTATATTAATAATATTACATATAAAAATATTATATATATAGACCCGTCCCGGCCTTGTCTAAGCTATTTCATACTTTATTCTAAGAGATAAAGCCGGATTTTCGACGTGCGCTGTGTGGCACGTACCACCGTCCTGTTGGAGCCACAAATCGTTAGTATCCATATCATTCGGTTTAGGCCATAGTAAGTTGCTTATCTTCGATCTGTAGAGATCGCCGTTGACGTCGCTAAAGATGATTTTGTTGGCGAAATTTGTGGCAACTTCCGAATACCTGTCACCAAGCAAAGCCGCGGTGGACATTTGAATTATATTCCATACTTAATGCCACAAAATATTCTTTAAAATAAAATAACAATGGAGTCGGCATCTCAAGCACAACTTGTTTTATTTACATATAAAATCGAGCGTCCTTATTGAAAGAGCCTTTAGTATCACAGATAGAGTTTCTTGAAGCAGATGCGTACAACAGTACTTCATCCGCGTATTTGATTACGATACATCTTGGATTCAATGATTCTATTTTTGGTCTATATGTTACTGTTTTCATTCTAATTTTGATGATAATATATGTACCTAACCTATGTATATTTATAATGAAAACAGTAATGAACCCACAATAGAACCGTTATGGACTCCATATGATAGTTTTAATCATTCAGGTAGATTATCTCCCACTTTTACGAACTTATATCAATCACCCATACATATGTATGTGTATAATTCAATAAAATAGGATTTCTTAATTCGAAAATTGATTTTTCTATAATTTTTTCCAACTCTAGAAAGGTTTTGTACATCCAACAGCCCCCTAATTTTTTTTTTCAATTTTACTTTGACTCTAACTTTTGGTTATAATTTTACGCAATCTGTGCAAATTGTACGTAGAGCACTTATAGTTTGGGAGCTAGAAATTCCTTAGTAATAAGGTTTCGTTCGCACCCTTTGGGTACGCGATCCTAAAAGTAGACCAATAATGAGATGATCTCTTTGATGTAATTAAAATATATGGCACAGGCCTATTCTAAGATCTGTCGTAGCAAAACTACGAACTGCAAACTACATATGAAAATCATTTCGAAATCAGCTAATTAACGCCAAACTAATTGAAATCATATGCCATTTATGAATATCGCAAGGTTAGTTTGCAAAATTGTTAATTTATTTCGGCTGTTTTAGAAATTGGAGCAAGAACTTGGCGGTATGTACGGATCGCTTACAACGATGGCTACAAAAATTCCAACCTTCTTTTAAATTCTCCCAGATTTCTTGTCTGGAGATCTCAAAAATCCTTGCGGATCGTAGAATAAGACTTTCGGGATTCAGAACAAAATCGAAAGAACGACGAATAGGTGTGATAATTTCATAAAAAAATATACCTCCTTTAATAAAAGAACTATTGTGTTACAAAACAGAAGTATACTTTCTTACCCATAACTTTATCTATTTCAGGGTGCATATTAGCTGAGCTATACACCGGATTTCCCCTGTTTCCGGGTGAAAATGAAGTAGAACAGCTGGCGTGCATAATGGAAGTACTCGGTCTGCCGCCAGAAGATTTGATAAACACAGCAACCCGAAGGCGCCTATTTTTCGACTCCCGTGGAAGTCCCCGATGCATAACAAACTTAAAGGGTCGTAAACGCAAGCCCGGCAGTAAGACACTATCCCAGGCGCTTCGGTGCTCCGATACCCTCTTCATTAACTTCGTGAGTCGCTGCTTGGAGTGGGATCCATCCAGGCGAATGACACCAGACGAAGCCGCCCACCACGAGTGGCTCCAACCGAGTGCTTCCTCCTCATATAACCTGTCGAAGGCGCGAGAACGCCAAGAGGGTATCGAGTATCACAACCACATCTCCCCGAAGAGTCAGAAGAGCCAAAGAACTCAACACCTGACTCCGAACACAATTCTGCCAGAAATCAAAGTGCCCACGAACAACAAGTACGGAAGCATGCAAAAGGTGACACGATCGAAGATCACCAGCACAGGCCTAACATCTTCCGCGTCCGACCTCGAGTCCGTGCAGCAGTACTCTTTACATCGAATGTATCACCACGGCCACCACCAGTCCTCCACCCGTAAATCGACTGCGACGGCGAAATACGGCACCACCGGGGGCACCGGCATGTCACACTCTCAAAGCACGGGCGACGTGTCTGCGATCTTCGGACGCGCATGACGCGTTGGCTCCATTAACTTAGAGCTAAGGAAGTGCAAACTAGTCAACTTGGTGGATCTGTGGAACTGAGCGCATGCGATCCTGGCTTGACTCGAGTTGATGCTGAGATTTCTTTTAAGGTCTAGGTCTAAACGACGCTAGTTGAGTTCACTTAGGTTACGCCGTATATCTCTGTCAATTTGTGTATTTTTAGTCGCGTTTTAGTTTTAAGAGCATTGGCCGCGCGCCGCCGACTTCAGTAGATTTTTTAACGACAGTCTTAAGTTGCTAGGGTATACTGTTACAATGGTAATTAAATTAAACTTAATCTTAACTCATTTCAATGTTAATCCGCTCTGATTATTAAGCAACAGCGATTATACGAGAAATAAACGCCTATAGAGATTTTAGTGCTGCGTTTTGGAGACTGACGACTGGGCGGGCAAGAATTTTCTGCGTCTTCTCTTCCCAGCGCATCTAAGGAGTAGTAAAATTTTTTCCATCGAACCTTGACAGAAAGAATGTTTCCGCCTCGATAGAAATTCATAAAAATGCAGTCACCCGAAGTTCGACCCCAACCTGGCTCGGCCCGGTGGAGTGAATAACTTTTATGTGAAAGATTGAGCTCGGGTCCCACTCTGCCACCCGCACTTTGATGCTCTTAAAATGGATTCTTTGCATTTGATACGTGTCTACTTTTAAATGGGAAGAATTTGAAATTTTTTTTTTGTAATAAATAAAATGAGGGTTGGGGGGGATACATTAAGTATTCATGCTGACGATATGGGGCGAAAAACGTATAGCGTAAAAATGTTACGTTTCTCGGAGCTATCTGAGAGATTGCTGCCCTAAAAAAGATAGCTTGCATGCTACAGTGGATACTTTATTTAGAGCGTGTTTGCTTTCAATATGTTCTTCTTAACTCTTCCACTTGCTTAACGAGTTCCGTGCTCCTGGACAAGGAGAGTATTTTAATATCTTCCCTTCTTCTGGTGAATTATTTTTCGGCGTTAAATGAATAATTTAAGTTAACTACAACTACAAACTGCTAAATGTGCGTATTTCAAGATACTCAAACAAGATTTTATGTGGTTAATTTCCATTTAAAGGTTAACGTTATAAGGCATTTTATTCCATACGAGGAATCAATTTCAGTAAAATTGATCACTTGTCCTTCTATTACGCACCACAAAATTTAGTGAGACAACAAATTGTAAATTTTGTAATCAAAACAGAATGTGAGCTACTGTATGTATGTATGTACTTAGGGCCTGTCCGAATCCAAATATTCGTCTTCAACTTGTTTATTACGTCTCACCGAGCTAAACTCTGTTCGAATTCATGTCCAACATATGCTACTGAGCTTAGGTACGCCGTATAAAAATTAAGCTTTGCTTAGCTTCATGAGCGAGCCAAGGTTTGGGTTGAATTCATGAGGTAGATTTACGTGAAGTTGGCAAAGTACTTATATTAATTTAGCTAATTGAAAGAGTTCATCAGCAACTTTTTAAAGCGAACACTTTTAACAATCAAGTTCCCTGGCAATAACGGTCATTTAAAAATTTATTTATTTATAAAAGTCAATTCAAATTACAACCAACAAACGAATTAGAATAGGTTTTTGTCTTTGTTTTATTTTTTATAATGGCATAATTTGTTTGCTAATGACATTAACTGTCATGACGAGACAAATCCAAAGACGAAGACTTGGATTCACACAAGCCCTCAGATATCGAAAAACGAGCTGTGTTATACATCTAGTGCATTACCTCTTATGTAGCTGAATTACGTGCAAATTTCTGACAATAACATCTTCGCAACAAATTTTTATAATCAATATTAAAATTCCAATCTAGTTTTAGAGGTCAGCCTGATTTTATAGCAGAACTATAGCCGGTTTATGAAGATTTAAAATTTTTTTTTATGAAGAAATGTACGCAACTAAAAAAAAACAAAAAATGGAAAAAAACAAACGGATCTGCAATGCAACGAGACGATCGCCTGTCAGTTTTTTACTGTTAATAACTTTGATAGAGGGTCGATAGCTTTGCCGTAGAAATTGATACAAATATGGTCAGTCAATTACTGACGATAGCGGCACCATTCTATATGGTTATAGCTATGCCCCGTACTTTTAGATTTTATAAAAAAGATTTTATAAGAAATTTTAGAAAGTAGCACTTATTTGTAGTAAACTATCAACATTTTCGGGAGCGGTTTTTTTTTTTTTTTGTGAAAATGTCAGAATAACCTGCTGGAAATTTTTATTTAATCACCTAAAAAAAACGAAATGATTAGTTAGCACACGTTTAAAGTTTTACCGGAGGCAGCGGTGTGCTCCGCGTTTGCAAAACAATTGTTAACTATGTATTCCCTGAAAAATATCTACAGTGTATTCTTGAAAGCATATATGTACGAGAGGCGTTCATAAAGCAAGTTTAGATAGCTCAGGAAAAGTTTTAAAATGCATTTCAAAATCCGGAAACAATTTATTTATACTCAGTGACAAAATGTATAATTATTTCTCAACATAATCTCCATTACCTTCAGCATACTTTTCGAATTAGAGCACAATTTTGTTCAGTCCTAATGCATACCAGTTCGCTTCCAAATTTTTCGGCCAAGTGTCGACCTCTTCATTTTTCCTCATCCTCCACAAGAATTATTTTTTGAAATATGTTCCTCCGACAGAGGAAGACACTAAAGAATTCCCTCAACAGTTAAAACCTATTTATACTATTTATGAGGCCACCGACAATCAACATCACATCAAAATATTTTCCTTTGTATTTTAAATAGAATAATTCACACTATTTGGTGCGGGGTGCCGACAATCTCTCTGCACCCTCAGGGAGAGTTCACGAGAATATTTGATATCGACAGATTATTATCGGTCATGTGATGTGTTGGATTAGCAAAATGAATCAGTGTTCCGACCGGTTTGTATTTTAGACAACGAACTTCTCATTACTTCGGTACAGGAAAATGCTTAAATCCTGAAACAGCCAATTTAAATCTAAACTATGAGCAACCGGGTGGTGTGAATCAAACGGAAATTAATGGTGGCTTTCGGACGAACTGATTGTCGGAATCTCAATGGATAGTGTGAATAGGCCCTTAGTCGTTGGTCGGATTCAAAGACAATGCAAACTGCCTCAACCATGACTACGTATGCACGATATCCAATGTCGCGACTTTGGACTAGCGTAGCCCAAAGTCGCGATTATCTTTGCCGTGTAAACGGGCAAGTCCCAACTTTGGCCTAGCCCCGATTGAATTGGGCCTAGGCCTGATATATCTGGATTGTGTGAGCAACAAACTCGATCCCTCAAATGTCACAAATCTTACTCGCGCAGAGATAGCACACAAGTGAAAATTTCCGAGTCCAGTTTGTGTCGTTTATACGAGCAACCGTGATTTTGGCTTATAACCGGTATCTAGATTCCTGATTTGGGACTGTCGTATATACGTAGTGTATGTGTATTTGACAGGAGATAATTATCATTGGCCTTCTGTTCCGTTCTTTATCATACATATAGCGATTCTGCCTTTCAGTAAACATTTTCCTCAATCGGTACACCATATTGTCCTTAAACTGTGGGTTTATGCTCAGAAGGACTCTCCTGGTGAAAAATTGAATGACGCCACGCTGTTCACAACTGAACAGATTTGTATATGTTGTCTCCATTACAACGTAGAACCAACTAAAGAGAGGCGCGACGCAGGAATAGCTAGCGCATACACAACCCTGCTAAAGTCTTCGCTAAGTGGCAGTTCAATCATATATGTACATATAAAAAATACTAAACTTATTTTGTGAGCCCCTCGTTTGTACACATATACTCTTTGAAAATAACAACAAATATTTTTTTAATTTTTAAACCAAACCACCTTATTGGTCACTCCGCTGTGAAACACGCAAATAAAATCTGTAACGTAAACAAAGTTTTTTCTATTAATTGATATATACCGTTATAGTAGTAGGGAATTCCGTACATGTCCATGAGATCTAAAATTTTAGAAAACATTTTTAATTTACATATGTGCATGGGCGTCGTTATCGCCCGAACTAAAAGTGTTTTGATTCATAAAAAATGTTAGTGTGTCGCGACGCACGACTGAAGTGAATATTTTACACCCGAGTTTACCACTTATCTTTCTCTTAAATACGCACAGGCCATACCCCCTCTCCTAAAGCGTTAGATTTTAGCGTTTAACGTTAAACGGCCCGGTGTCCTGTAAGAAGTTATTCATTTCAAAAATTAACAAATTAGCGATTGTTGAATGCGTTAGTTTAGAAATTCAATACTTTTTTTTAATCATTTGCACTTTAGAAAACTATGAAATTCATGACTGAAAATTATTGCCGTAGTTTCTGCGATAGTTCCTCGGTTATTGAATATTGCGTAAGAATTTCAGGCTGATAAAATATTTTCTTATTACCTACAACCTACGCGAGTAAAAATAAACGCTTTGAGAAAAACACTTTGAAATTAAAGTTGCCAGGCGTTGTGCCCCACTTTTATCCACTTGGCTGTAGCGGTCAAGTCAAATAAAGTCATGAAATTTTTCAAATATAATTTTAAATAATTTATGAAAGTGGAAAAACTAAAATTGTTTTGAAAGTTTCACTGTAGAAAAAGTGGTGAAAAGATTCTACTTTATCCCCATGTTTTAAATCTATTGTAAGGAGATTAGCGACATATTGCTCCGAATTGCAACTTAACTAAACTGAATTTCGACTTGGAGCGATTAGACGGATATAAATGAATTAAAATTTTTGGAGAATTAATTTACTGTTTCAATTTTTAAACTGTAAGACTGTCGCAGAATGCACGAAAGTGTTTCAGATTTTCATTTTTTTCGCGGTAATCGAAAATATTCCCGAGATAAAATGCAGTAGATATAAAACCAAAATAAGTTTACCCAAGATTAGCCCGGACAACCGACAAACATTTTTGAAGTGTATTTAAGTTTGGCATCGCGTAAAACAACATATTGCTTATTTTGAAAACCGTAAGAACAGATCTGAAACTCATTTACGTTGATGACTTTTAGCCGTTAATTTGAAGTTCGAAATTTCGATAGCAGATTTAAAATAAGCGACCCCAAAAACCTCTACATATTCAATCTGCTCAAGTTGAGAATTTTCGGTCGCCATATTGGCTCCGCCATTTTTAATTTACAAATTTCGATAGTAGATTCGCGGTCAGCGACCCGAAATCATGAAAGGGCCCATTTTCATAGCAATCCTTTGAAGTCCATATTTTACTTACTCATATTGGATCCGCCATTTTGCAACTCCACAATAACTTATAGTCTAAAACTTTGCAGAAAAACCAAGCTATTGAAAAATGAAAATCCCATTTAAATGTGTGGTTTTGGAGAAGACATCTTCAACGCGAAAATCAACTTAATTATTAGTAGTAGTGATAGCAGCTGCGTTTTTTTCATATCCTACTTGGGATCAGAAATTTTGCATTGAATTGAATTTTTTAAACTTAGCATACATTCAAATATTTTCAAAAAGGGTAACAAATTGCAATGATTGTTCCAAACTTCAAAAATTAGACTGAATAAATTATTGGGTTAATTTGGTTAATTTTTTGATGCAAAGTGGGTATAAGTCAATGCAATTTGATGTTCTTTTCTCATAATTAAATAGTTTTTTTACAGGTAGCGATGCCATACGTCACGTGTTTACGGGACTGTTAAGGTAGAAAGCCAATGTACGCTTGCGGCGCTTTGAAAGTGCCTGCTGCTTTTTCGGCTTTTGACAGCTGAAATTGAATGCACGGTTTGTATGGCAGCAAAACCCAGTGACAATGCGCCCGACTCGCTTCAAGCAGAAAGTTGGCCAACTTTCAACTTTGTAGATGCATCTGCCGCTTTGACAGCTCACTTTTCGGTTTGTATTGAATTTGAGTAATTGTGAAAATGAGTTTTGAAGAGAAATTAATAGAAGAGGTGCAAAAATATAATTGCATATACATATAACAAAAAGTCGATTTTATACCGAAATCGCATTAAGAAAGCAGAAGCGTGGGAGCAAATCTCAAATTTTCAATTACTTCAAAAAGCAAGCAAAGCTTACCCTGGGTCTTGCCGCAGATAAAGCGTTCAATATGACATAAAGCGACAAAAGCCGAAAAAGCAGCAAGCGTACATTGGGTTCCTACCTTTACCGTATTGCCCCATCCAGTCCCATGTTATCACGCGTCCCTTATTTGCTCCGTTTATTTCGTAATTGTGCGCAGATGGATTGAAGTGAGGAAAAAATCTCAACCGTTTTCGAGTTACAGGGTGATTCATAAATTTGGGATGCGCATTACTATTTCATTTTTATTTTTTGATCTAACTAACGCAGCGACATCAAACTCATACCAAACAACTACTATTTTAATGCGCTTTAACCACTACAGGTACAGTCAGTTGCGAATAAAAAAACGCTCTAATATTTACTAAATTTAACGTTTTTCCCAATTTGTCTCCGAAATTCATTTAATTAATATCCCTCTTTTTATTTTTCTCGCATTATTCATCTTATGAGCTACAACACGTCTAGGTATAAAAAGGATATACAAATTTATACGTATAAAAGATTTTGCGGAATTTAAAAAAATCTGCAATCCACCAAAATTTTAACATAAATGCTTTCTTTCTAATATAAAACTTAAATTTGAAAAAAAATTCAGATGTTTTAATATTCTGCAATATCTTTTCTACGTATAAAGTCCTCACGGACCTAACTGAGTTTAAGCACATACTATATATTAAACGGTTGTTCATGGGTTTGCTTCTTTTTTTTTACTTTGCAAAAAAAGTAGAAAATTTATAATGAGCCTCGATAAACCTGAATTAATTGGTTGAATTGTGTATTACAATTTGAATGTTATTGCAGTGTTTCATCGTTTGTAACTCCTCTAAGTTCAAAATTCGAATATTAATCTTAACACAAGTTCTATACTCCAGCAACATTAAAGTTAGTAGAAATGAATGAAGATTCGTAAACTCAAAACATTAATTTCCGTGGACCGATCTGCAATAGGTACCATAGACCAGTCAAGTGAACGTTACTATAGTGATATAGTCTTTTTTTGTTCTATTGATGTGCGGTATACATTTTTTGGGTGGATTTAATTGTTATTCAATAATTTAATAATTATAACCTGGCTCATTTTTGTATACCTGATTCAAATCTTAAAAGGCATTGAGGTTGCACTGTATATAACGCTTTAATATTTATTTAAACCTACCGTTAACTTCGGCCTAACACCTAATTAATGAGGACAATATTACTTTGTTACGAATTAGATCATGTGACTTAAAAATATTAGTTTTTCTGTGCTTCAGATAAATCCGTAGTTTCTAAGTGATTTGAAAAACCAAACCGCCTAAGCTTCAAGCTCCATCAGTCCCCAAACGCAACACGGAATTCATTGATTTTACACAATTTTCAAAAGTTCCGCTTTAATCTAGTACATACATGCACAGGATCTGATAAAAAACGTAATACAAATGTGGAAGACATAAAAAAATACCGTAAGCAGATTATTGAAACTTTCTTAAACTACTAAAGGTCTCAAGAAAAGTAATGATAACTAACAATATATCGATGAATTTTGCTTCTTCGCAATATGACAAGTTTTAATGAGGTTTTACAACAATAACATGCATAGAATTGGTTATATTTCAGTAAATTAATCAGCAGATTATTATCATAAGCAGACAGACAGACAAATAATTGTGGTTGATATTAACTATGTTAGTAACTAGACGAGTTTCAAAAACAAAAAACAAAAGAATAAAAAAAATCATTTTTAAATGTACATAGCATACACATAATTTTAACACCTTTGAACGTATAAAAAGACCTTTCTTAGATAGTGGTGTAAGGTCAAAGAGTGATCATTGTATAATTGCCGTAATATTAAAAAAACCAATTGTTTAAATTGACCAATTAATTTAGATTGTAGCATTTAACATTTCAATAAAAGAATTTAAACATTTCCCAAAAATTACCTCTTTTTAAATCTCCATTAAACCAGAAAGAAAGACATAAAGGGTTACACATCTCTGTATATTTATATGTGTACGTGTGCGTGTGTGTAAGTGTCAATGTATGTTGATTGTCGCGCTGTCACGTTCTATTCTTGGATACCCACCAACCATGTGTAGAATTCTCATTTTATGATCACAAGTCGTTTGAATGAAATGTGCGGGATAAGTATGCTGGATTAATCGAATTTTTTCAAAGATCTCAACTCTCGTTATGTCAAAATACTCCAGAGATAGGGTATTCATTCAAAGCAAGCTGTTCTCCGCTAAGACCCAGTCTATATAAATAAACCAATAATTAATAGAATTTCTTTTGTAGTGATCAACTGGAACTTCACATATGTAGGTATCAAATTGATGGGTTTGATGAGCAGAACTTGGTTAGCTATGTATTTTACATCGATCGTATATCAACCTCCTATACCTGGGTCTCAAATAAGGAGCTACAATAAGACATATAATAGACTAAAATGTACAAAATATTGAACCAGATGCAGAAGCGGAGCACACTAAAAATTGAAAAATAAAATAGGTGTAAAAAACTTTTTAAGGGGGTAGTCTCATGTCCGAGCTTAAATGTTGAAGGTTTTTTAAGATTTTTTTTTGTGTGGAAAATGAAATGCAATCTTCTTGTGATAATTATATGTTATTATTAAACTATTGAACAATACAAAAACATTTCTTTTAAATAAAAAAAGAAATTTTTTAAGGTCATTTTGGTGAGGCGAAGTAGGTCTCTTCAAAAAAAAGTAGGTAGCTCGCCCCCCTGATTGCTCCTTTCCTAATCATCTGAAATCAAAATTCCAAAAAGATTATTATTCAGTAGGGTTGTCATTCTGGCGCGTAGCAGATTTAAAAGATTTGAGTGAAAAATAGCAAAATGGCGGTCTTGTAAAACAAATTTTACAAAATCGACGGTTTTTTTCGGTTTAAAATCGATATAAAACAGAAAGAAATCGATAAAAACATCTAATTCTGCTACCCGCCAGAACCATTCATGTTTATAATAATATGTGAAAATTTCAGCCCAATCGGTCCAATAGTTTTTCTTTAATCATCCGTGCCGACGAAAAAAAAGTAGTTTCGAGAAAAACGCGTTTAAAGTTTAGAGAAAAAATTTTCATATATGCAGATGCAGGGTGCGCTCTCCCCTATTATATGTTGTAACTTTAAAATGACGTAGTGTATCGGTCTAAAATTTTTACAGTATATTCTCAACTTACTTAACTTTGAGAAAATGCAAAAAAAAAAAAAAAGATTTTTTGAAGATCGAACATGAGACTACCCCCTTAAGATAAACGGTTTTATTGCACAGTTGATAATGTACTAAAGCTGGAAAATAATTATGGGTCACCAATCTGGGGCTTTGATCAGGCTAAAATAAAATTGTGGGGCGCATTTAGTACACTGAAAAAAAACCGTACATATGGGAGAAATCGTCACAAATGTGAGCGATTTCGGGACAGCAATGGTCCCTATTTTTAACACAAATATGTTATAAGCATTATCCTAATATTTATGGGTGACTTTCCTATAGATTGTTGCTATCCGGGAATCGCTTATATTTGTGACGAATCCTACTGTTTTTTAAGTGTAGATAACACATAATATTATAACATAATATAATAACAGTATGATTTCCAAGCTCCAACAAAACAAAGTATTCTACTAATCTCGTCGCACATGTGGAGGTATCGCTGTGGAGCTCTCAGAAATAGTCGCGTATTGCTTGTTTGAAATGGGTTATCTTTATATTTATTTGTCTACTAGCATGCCCGGACCCCGCGTTTCCCGGGATACTATTAAATTTGTATTCCTTAATTTTACAACGCCTTCCTACCGCACAACACCCTCTCCTATGTGACCCAGCGGGGTGGGGGTGGTCTCATTAAATCAACCATAAATTCGTAGACAATACACCCCATACATCACTTTCACCTATTCCTAATACTTTTTTAACTGTAAACTGTAAAGTATTATTAAATTTAGTTTTCCTCATTTTACACCACCTCCTTATTGCACCCCCTCTCCTATATCTCCCAGCGGGGTGGGGGGTGGTCTCATATTTAGAAATTCGAATAGCAGATTGGAAATGAGTGATCCCGAAAATCCCCAAACGCGAACTTTCAGGGAAATCCCTCGAAGTTTAACTTTTGGGTCGCCATATCGATCCAGCATCTTGATTTCCAAAATTTTGATGGCAGATTCAAAATCAGTGACCCCAAAAACCCAAACCAAAAACATAATTTTCTAATTTTCCGCGCAATATTCTTAATTTTTTCTGTCACGAATAAGCGAAATCGGTCCAGCCGTTCGCGCGTGATGGCGTGACCAAGGGAAGTAGAGATTCATTTCTATATATAGAGATTACTCTGCTTCCTTAGCTATCGATTGGTGACAAAATTATTCCAATTCATGCATACACTTTTCTTCCACAGCCGTTCCAATTTTGTCGGCACCCACCGAAAAAACCAATTTTTCACTATTTCCACCAACTTTCACCAACCCGGCCCAATTTCCTATAGTGCCTCTTCTTCCTACCTCTGAGGTACACTTCTAAGGGGTGTCACCCCCCACCTCTCACCCACAACAAAAACACGTTTTCACCAATAATTCCCACATTTCACACTTTTCACCAACCTTTCTTCCACCAACACATTCCACACTAACTCCCCTTTCCAACGATACCCATAACATGGCACACGCATTACAACAAATTTCCTCTTCTTCTTCCTGACAGTGGAGCCATCTGTCGAAAATTGGTCGCACCAACTCAGAAACCTTCGTTGGCTCATGCATTGGTGAAAAAATTATTCCAATTCATGCATACACTTTTCTTCCACAGCCGTTCCAATTTTGTCGGCACCCACCGAAAAAACCAATTTTTCACTATTTCCACCCATTTTCGGCAACCCGGCCCAATTTCCTATCGTGCCTCTTCTTCCTACCCCTGAGATACACTTCTGAGGGGTGTCACCCCCCACCCCTCACCCACAACAAAAACACGTTTTCACCAATAATTCCCACATTTAACACTTTTCACCAACCTTTCTTCCACCAACACATTCCACACTAACTCCCCTTTCCAACGATACCCATAACATGGCACACGCATCACAACAAATTTCCTCTGCTTCTTCCTAACAGTGGAGCCATCTGTCGAAAATTGGTCGTATCACCTCAGAAACCTTCGAGGGCTCATGTACAACAACTTTGCTAAAGATCATCACATAATCAAATTCATAGTTTACGATTCTATAAACGACATACAAACAAACATTCATTTTTATATAACACTAGCATGCCCGGACCCGGCGTTTCCCGGGATACTATTAAATTTGTATTCCTTAATTTTACAACGCCTTCCTACCGCACAACCCCCTCTCCTATGTGACCCAGCAGGGTGGGGGTGGTCTCATTAAATCAACCATAAATTCTTACACAATCCATACATCACTTTCACCTATTCCTAATACTTTTTTAACTGTAAACTGTAAAGTATTATTAAATTTAGTTTTCCTCATTTTACAACACCTCCTTATTGCACCCCCTCTCCTATATCTCCCAGCGGGGTGGGGGTGGTCTCATATTTGGAAATTCGAATAGCAGATTCGAAATGAGTGATCCCGAAAATCCCCAAACGCGGACTTTCAGGGAAATCCCTCGAAGTTTAACTTTTGGGTCGCCATATTGATCCAGCATCTTGATTTCCAAAATTTTGATGGCAGATTCAAAATCAGTGACCCCAAAAACCCAAACCAAAAACATAATTTTCTAATTTTCCGCGCAATATTCTTAATTTTTTCTGTCACGAATTAGCGAAATCGGTCCAGCCGTTCGCGCGTGATGGCGTGACCAAGGGAAGTAGAGATTCATTTCTACATATAGAGATTACTCTGCTTCCTTAGCTATCGATTGGTGAACAAATTATTCCAATTCATGCATACACTTTTCTTCCACAGCCGTTCCAATTTTGTCGGCACCCACCGAAAAAACCAATTTTTCACTATTTCCACCAACTTTCACCAACCCGGCCCAATTTCCTATAGTGCCTGTACTTCCTACCTCTGAGATTCACTTCTGAGGTGTGTCACCCCCACCCCTCACCCACAACAAAAACACGTTTTCACCAATAATTCCCACATTTGACACTTTTCACCAACTTTCTTTCCACCAACACCTTCTAAACTACCTTCCCTTTCCAACGATACCTATAACATGGCACACGCATTACAACAAATTTCCTCTTCTTCTTCCTGACAGTGGAGCCATCTGTCTAAAATTGGTCGTACCAACTCAGAAACCTTCGTGGGCTCATGCATTGGTGAAAAAATTATTCCAATTCATGCATACACTTTTCTTCCACAGCCGTTTCAATTTTGTCGGCACCCACCGAAAAAACCAATTTTTCACTATTTCCACCAGCTTTCACCAACCCGGCCCAATTTCCTATAGTGTCTCTTCTTCCTACCCCTGAGATACACTTCTGAGGGGTGTCACCCCCCACCCCTCACGCACAACAAAAACACGTTTTCACCAATAATTCCCACATTTCACACTTTTCACCAACCTTTCTTCCACCAACACATTCCACACTACCTCCCCTTTCCAACGATACCCATAACATGGCACACGCATTATAACAAATTTCCTCTTCTTCTTCCTAGCAGTGGAGCCATCTGTCGAAAATTGGTCGTACCACCTCAGAAACCTTCGTGGGCTCATGTACAACAACTTTGCTAAAGATCATCATATGATCAAATGCATAGTTTACGATTCTATAAACGACATACAGACAAACATTCATTTTTATATATATAGATATATATAGATGATAGTATCCATCTACAAAGCAAAAATATGGGGTACTTAAGAACTATAATTATTTCAGCAAACTAAATGCAAATTACGAGTATCCTGTGGGATATCGTTTGGAGGCTAGTATTAAACATTCCAAAATTGTTTTATTTTTATTTTTGGTGAATTGCTAAACCATACTGCGAAATATCAAATTGAAATATTAATTTTGATTGATTCGAATGTGGGCTGAAAGAGAGAGAATGCAACTTTTATGGACAAAACTCAATTTATTTCTTAATTTAGGTCGACACTCTTTTGATTATCCAATTTTTGGATGCCTTCCGGATAATACGATTTGTCGGGGTCCTCGAAATGTGCCTCAGTTTCAGTGATGCCTTCATCAGTCTACTCAATAATGCTAGTACTTGAGTAGTATCCACTATATAAGGATACTCTAAAACTCCCTACAACAACATTTTAATAGCTTTTTGGAAAGAGAAGATCTTCCTTTAAAAGATGATAAATTTTTTTTAAATATTTGTTATGATCTGAATTTGAATTTGATAACTGCCATACGTCTCCGTCCATTGGTCTGTACGTATATGTATACGTATGGGGACATTTTATAGGTCGCAATTCCTGACAAATTTTGATATTTTTCTTTCATCGATTCGTTACCTATAGGTATATCAGAGTGGAACACTATTAATATTAAAAGGGGCGTGCTCAGGGTTTTCGGGGCGTCCGCGGAGTCCAATTAGCCCCCCCCCCAGACTTTCCATAATCCTCATTAAAATTGTCATTAAGCAGCTTCACTAACAATTATTTTCATACCATGTGAATTGTTTTCAAGATCAGAAGAGGACATGCAAATAATGATATAATCGACATTAATTTTTATAACACATCTTATTTTTATAAAATAAGGCTTCAATATAAAACCATACTTTTTAAGAAAAATACAATTTGTTGTCACATTTTCAAGCGTTATGTCCAAATGTGAACGCTGGCGACGAAACCGAGTGTAATATAACCAAATGCAACAGATTCGACTACAGTCCAAGACATGAATGAAGGCGCTCTTCTGTCCTTCGTTCCAGCTAAAAGACCGTGATAGAAAGAGACAAATTAATTAGCTTAACTTAATTAGCGAAACTCATACCACACCTGTTGGGGAATAAACAACAAGGGACAATCGATCTTTAACTTTATCATAGGCACAGAGCCCTCAATAGTGCCAATGACCCAACCTTCCTTAACTCTGTTAGGCGTGAGACGATTGAGATAACACTATGTTTGATCAGCCTCGCTGAAATCACATCGAACTAGAGAGTCACGAATGATATTCTAACTTAGATTACAAAGGCATCTCGCTGACGATCATGGCCGGCTGCCCTACTCCTCCAAGTTTCCTAGAAGACCTGACTGGACGTCAGTGATTTGGATCGGTCGCTCCAAATATTAAATGAGGCACTAACCTTTAGCCTGCCCTCTTACAACCCCTCAGCCGAACGGAAAATTTCCTTGGTGCAATAATAAGCTAAGAAAAAGACTTGGGACGCAACACAACAGGGCCAAGAATCTCTACTCTGATCCGGAATGGGATCTCTTTCATGAGAAGCAGAAAGAGTATAAGGAAGAGGTAAAATAAGTCAAGTTGCTTTCCTGGCAAAAATTCTGCTCAACTGCAACTGTTTACTGCAACTACCTAGTGGACAGTGGTAAGTTCATTGATGACGACCTTTCTTTAGTGTCTCATCTTTTGGGAAACCTTATCCAGGTCGGTCTTTATTTCTAAATCTGGCAAATGCAATTACAAGGCGGCGACACTTTTTCGGCCGATTTTGCTCACTAGCTTCTTCATGACATCTCTGAAAAAAATGTTCTCGCATTCATCAGATCTAATTATCTGAAGGACTTCCCGTTGCATGCAGCGCAGCATGCTTACCAAAAGGAGAAGTCAACTGAATCTGCCTTCCATCTCTTAAATTTATTTATTCAAAAGGCCCTCGGGATCTTTCTGGAAATTGAGGGTGTTTTTTATAACACCAATTTCGTGGCCATAGCAACAGTCTTGCAGAAACGTGGTGTAAACCAAGCCTTGATTAGGTGGATAACTAATATGCTGCAAGGCAGAATTATTCCGACCGAAATAGGTTTTTGTAAAGTCAACAGGAAGACAGGTCGGGACTGCCATCAAGATGGCATCCTATCGCCACTCCTCCATGCGAAAAGTGTCAAGTATCTAAGTGTAATCCTTAACGATAAACTAAACTGTAACCTTTATATGAGCAGCAAAATACAAAAAGCCATCTCAACCTTCTGACAGTGCAGAAGAGCGTTCGGTCTCACTTGGGGCATCAGGCGCAAAATTCTCCACTGGATATACCTTGCTCTAATCAACCTAGCCTCTGTTATGGTGCGTTTGTCTGGTGACTTAAGACAAACTTTACCACCATCCAATATAGTCTTTCTAAGGTACAGAGATTGGCCTACTAGCTATAACGGGAGCGATGAGATCTTCACCAACTGCAGCGATGGAGTTGGCTCTCTCTCTTGCTCCGCTCGATATCATCACAGAGGCAATGAAATATGCCCTGCGCCTTGGTTATAATGATCTTTGCCTAACCAAAAGGCTGCAGACAAACTGGTAGAAACAAACAGCAATGTATTGATGATCTCAGGTTACGCAACTCTTAACATTAGCCTATGTAGAAGATATCATCCCCTCTAGAACGGAGTGCGATGACGATTATCTCAGGAATATAGAGCTGCGGGTGCTCTCTATGGCTTACAGATGGCTCTCTGGTGGACGATCTCTCCGGAGTCGGAGTGTAGTGTAGTGTACGGCCTCACCGAAAAACTGCACATCTTAATTTCTCTAGGCCAGTACACCTCTATATTCCAAGCAAAAGTTTTGGCATGTTAACCTACATGACAGCCTAGCTGCGCTTAAAGCACTTGGCTCGAATGTTGTCTCGTAAAAATTCATTGCTAGTGTCGAAACGCGCTTAATCTTATTGCGACTTAAACAAAGTCTCAATAATTTGTGTTCCTGGCCATAGTATGTTAACATCGCAGGCAACGAGACTGCTAATGTGCTTGCAAAAAAGAGGCCAGCAAACAATTTATTGGCCCTAACTCTTAGATAGGAGTGGCACCATCTCTCATAACTCGTATCCTTGAAGAGTGGGCTCGAAAAGAGCACAATGAATCGGGTCGATCACGGCCTAAACAATTACTTAGCTTCAGCAGATGTAACATCAACTCCGCAATCAGTGCACTCACTGGTCGCTGTAGGTTGAACATACTTATACATCTTCATATCATGCGCATAGCTGATTCACTCACAGCTATGCAAAGGCGAGTTGGATGACGAGACAATCACTCACCTTCTGTGTATGTGTCCTCTCTACTAAAGCGCGAGAACTAGTCTAGAGACCTTACTATAGCCCACGAGGATCAACATAAACTTAAGCTGCCCACGAGCATGAGCTTTGCTAGACGAACTGGTCGTTTAACGGCTTGTACCTAGAAGACCGAGCTTCCTTCGGTCGGCTAAGTTGACTAACGGAGAGCACTTCGTGCTCCTCTTTATCATTTTCATTCCCCCATATTGGGTCGAATACCGTACTAAAAATACACGACCCCCAAAACCCCCATGTGCCAAGTTCCAATGCAAAAAGGTTTTGATTTCCCATCATTTCTAGATTCACCCTTTTTTACTTTATATAAAGTGAAAAGTCTATAAATTTCATGATCATTTTTAGAGCCGTTAATATGGAACCATTTTTCTATACTTAATATCTCAGTTGAGATCTCCATCTGAACCTGGAAAAAAAATTTCAGTTGTAAGCTGTTGACCAGAAAAGATTTCTGCAACAGTAACATAACCTGACTTCAAATAGGAATCCAGCCGTGGCTACTCGTATAGTACCTCTTCTACATGACAATCGGTATCTATTACATAATAGCATAGATGCCATAAGAACTAGATGTCGCATCGCTTAACAAATCGAGTATACACATTTTAAAAGGCTGGGACGTTCCGGAACGTACCACATCATGTATCAGAGAGCACCGAGAACAAATGTTGCTTTAACAGCAGTGTTGTCAGAGAGCAGAGGAACACATAGAGGTACAAACCTCGAACAAAATCCGTGCCAGAGTTTGTGGAGCTCGCTTTAGCATAGGGGAAAGTGTAAGACGCAAGTAAGCTGCAAGGAAGCTTTGCGTGGTATACTCACGAGCGCTAGCTCTCTCAGCTCAGCGGCCGTAAATCGGAGCCAAACTCGAGCACACATAAGCAGCCTGCTTCTTGGAATTACACACTGATGTGATGACTGGGGGTTGTTCTCTGGTGATTTGATTTGTGCGATTAATTCTGCGACTGCGAGGAATTAAATGTTCAATAAATGCGGGATGGCGGATAAATATTTTTAGGTGTAGGGGAGGAACACTTTTTAGTATATTATAATATTTTCATATTTATTGTACATATCTACAATTTTGTTAAATTGACTTCTTTGAATATTTTTTAAACAATTCAAATGGATGGGTATTCCAAGGTGCAATTTTTAATGAAGACAATGTATCTCTTTTTCTTGAAAGTTTGTACCGTTAAGAATTTTCAGTAAAAATTTTTTTGCCCCGGGAATTTAGGTAAAAGTACTTGTACATCTAGGCAGCACAACTTAATCCACTCCTCACGCTTGACAGAATCTCTTGGACAAAAAAACGTAATACTTGAATCTATATCTCTGCAACTCTTGCAACCGGGGACAATACACCTAATACCTATTTTCTTCCGTTTTGGCAAGGGGATCCTTCCTGCTCTCTCCATTACAACGAAAACTACACAAAATTTAATTCACAGGCACTACACACAACACCTCTACAATAATTGGAAAAGTACAATAAATTGTTTCTAACTAAACAATTGTTTTCATGCAAGACACAACTCTTTACAAAAATCGCTTATTTAATTTATATCTACGCTAAACTCGCAATCGCCAGCATTAGTTTATGCAAATAGACATTTGAATAAACAATACATATTGCCATATCCTATAATTAAGCATTTTGCGCTTGCTCAAATCATGATTTTACATTGCATAGTTTAATGCGGCACCACTCTTTTCTCATTTGGCGCCACTCTATGCAGTGCTAGTGTAAATTCATTGTTAACCCCAGGAGCGGCAAATATTCATTCATAATTATTACAAACGGACTCCCATTTTACAAGGGCACGATAGGATAGCAGCACACTGTAAAATTATTGACAATATTTCTCCACCTATCTCCTTCTGAAAAATGACATCAGAGCGAGACAGTCAGAAAAAATTGTAAATAATTTTACCGTGTCCTCATCCGCATACATACATATGTTATCCTGCTGCTGTAAGCTAAGTTAAAGAACTTGAAGCTGCATACAGAACTTTCTCTCGCAGCTTTCATTAGACCGCCGAGCTTTGAAAAGACCGCCGCTTGAAATCAAATGTATGAAGCCTGAGGTCCGTTCGTGGCTATATGGCGTTGGCCCTCTATATGTTCCACTTCTCTCTGAGTGTTGTACACATTTGGTCGCCGCCGGGAACACAGCCGATGCGGGCCAATGTGTATCAATCGACGTATTCTCTGCTCTGCTGGATGTGTCTATCATCATTTCTCTTTTCATGTTATTATTCTGATTCAGAGTTTATGCGCCGAGCTCGAGCCAGAGTTTGTGGGCCCAGGTCGAGCTAAGGGCGACGGCGTGAAACGAAAGCATTACACTGTGCCGAGAAGCATTCACTGCCAGACGGTTTTCACGAGAATTGGCTCTATATTTGTAGCATGCGTGTTCCTACTTGTGTGCGCTGCTGGGTTAATCGCCGTGGTAAAAAGGATGATGGACACCCAAAAGACAAAATGGTAGGAAGTGTTCTCTTCCGCATTGTCAAAAAACGAAAAGAACCCATCCTTCGATAAAAATCTTTTCCTGCCCTTCTAATGATTCTTACCTTGGCCATGTGGAGACACCGATGTGGTATTGAAAATGACGACCACAATATTTGGATTTGTGGAAAGCATTTTCTTCCAGAGCAAATTGGAAAAAGAAATTTAAGAAAAGAAGCAATTCCTTCCTTGAATTTAAAGCCAAGTGGAGCAGAAGAAATGGAAGAAGTTTTTGTAATAAATTCACCTCCTCAGTTATCTTCTCCAGATGATTCATGTAAGAATTGTAAGAAGAATATTAGAAATTCGAAACTTTACTTGAAGAAATATGCGTTTGAAAAAAAATAAATAGTTACATTAAAAAAAACGCTTAAAAGTCTAAAAGGAAAATATAGAAGACTTTATGTTAATCACAAAAATGTAATAAAGAGAAAGAATATGAATCAAATTGAAACTAAACATATAAATGAATTTCAAAATAGTTATACATCCGACAATTCAGAAACATTTTGTAAAATGTTGATGAAGTCTGGTAAATCGGTTTGGTCATCTGATGAAAAATTGCTATGTCAAAATATATTTTACAGGATGCGTCAGGTAACCTTTCACCTATTTCTTCGAAATGGTTTAAGATTGAATATGCCGCATATAAGTTCGTTGCACCGTTGGGCTCCGGTGAAAGATCTTCAACCAGGTTTAGAAAATAACGCCACAAGTCTTTTTAAACAAAAAATTGAAGACATGACAGATAGAGAAATCTATGCATGGCATCTATGATAATAGCCACAACAATATTCTAATACGCGGCCACGTCATGTGATCGACTATCTATCCTTATAACTCCTACACAGCACACATATTTACATAGCTACGTTAGCTACAGACGCTCGCCTCGCTCGCTTGTTTTTAAAAGAAAAAGGTATTTTTAAACGGTTTTTTTTAGCTTTCCCTGTTTATTTGTTTGGGCCAGATTTAGTAGTTGAAATTTAACCCCCTTTCTGTCGACAGATTGATCTGAAATTTGGTACACACCTTTAGTTCTGATGACAAAACAATTTAATATAATCAGTATCATTGTAAATCCAAGATGGCCGCCTCTACAAAATGGCGGATTACATATTTTCACACAACCCCTTCAATATAGGTATGAAATGAAAGGGCTTAACAAGTAGAACACAGTGCATGGCGGATCATAGAGTTGAGACAGTCTATACTTACATTAAAATTAAAATCTAGGCATCTAATCGAAACCAAGAACTTCGTCAACTTAGAATCGAGATTCAAGCATAGATCTCCCACCCAAGTCAAGATTTCATATCGTGTCGAGGACTGTGTGGCGTTAGGGTGGTTAAAAATGATACGTCGTTAGCGGTACACCACCCAAGTTAAGGTAAATTGTTAAAATGTGCCGAGGACTGTGTGGCATTAGGGTGGATAAAAACTAAGTAAAAAAAATTGTCATGTTAAACGGTTTTATTGAAAATAAAGATAATAATGATGTAGATAATGTACTAAAAATTAAAAAATAATTCAGTAGGTTCTAGGTACCAGTCATCACACCACTCCCCTCATAAACTGTATTAAACAGACATAAAAATAAAATCGTGGGGCGCGTTAAATTTATATCAACAGTCAACCGCTCATATCATTATAAATGCTATTGACATATTTGCTCAAATTACGCTACGCCCCACGATTTCATTTTTCTGTCTGATTAATGCCCTAGATTCATGAGGGGAGTGGTGTGATGAGTGGTACCCAGGACATACTGAATTATTTTTTAGTTTTCAGTACATTATCTAACATACATCATTATTATCTTTATTTTCAATAAAACCGTTTAACATAAAAATTTTATTTTACTTATTTTTTTACAGTTCAGTTCATATCCGCTGTGAACTAATGACAAGCTTACTAGTGTTCAGGCTGCCCTGTTATTTTCAGACCAAAGTCATCATTTTATTGCATTTTCATAGGGTTTATAAGCATACATACATATGAGTACCAAGTTTCAGCCTATTGCGATAAGCGAACTGGTTAAAATTCCACTTACAATACCGTCACATACCCATAGTTAATCGCATTCTACTCGTCGAACCTTCCTTGCGGTGTCCACCATATTGAGTTTAGAAAGACGTCACATAGCTTATCGTATTTTACTCGTCGAACTCTTTCATTTGATACCCATTTCAAGGAGGTCGAGAAGAATATTGTAATTCGCCATTTTGGGGCAGATCAAAATGAATTTTCCTCGAGATGATACCTTTCTAGATCGATTTATCATCTCCAAATATCGCCGTATACAAAATCAAAAAAAAAAGAAAATCTAAGAACAAGTGTTGATAGGAAAAAAACGGCTCTGGCAAACATTCCATGTATAAGATAACATACCTTAAAAATAATTTTGAAATCCGGCAACAAAAAGAACATATGTTATGTTATGTGCGAATATTACAAGGAAATAATAATTTCTCTGATAAGTGGCATGGAGAGGGACGATTCATTATACGTCAACACAAGAGAGACAGCAAAAATATTAACGATTCTCGTCAAGTCTATCATTAGCCCGCTTTTAGCGAAATTTAAAATTATAGTATGATAGTACCCAGAAAAAGTTTGCTGAGGAAGTAGCCCACAAAGGTATAGAATAATACCGCGAGAGGCAAGCATATATTTTAAAGTATTATAATCGTAACCATTAAATAGATAGATAGGCGTGTTCGGAACCCGCACTGGCAGTTCTGCAAAAAAATTTCCATTGATACAATAAAATATAGAATTTTATTAAATTCATTGATAAAATAACAAAAAATATTGAAAATAAGAGAATACATTTTTTTGTAACAACAATTTATTTGCTGTAGCCCTTATTTTGACCTGATAAAATAAAGAATTATATTTAAATAATTGATTAAATAATATCAATGAAAATGGAAAATGAGATATAAAAAACATGTAAGTCCGCAGTATGCCAGTAGGTAAGTAGGCAGGGTCTATACGACGTCAGAATTGAAGGTGTTAGTTTTAAGGCTGACGGGGATGTGACAAGAGTAATAAAATCAAAAAACTTTTTTAATTTCAGAATTTATTTTGTAACAAGTATGTATGCGTACAGAAAAGCGGGCTGTTGATAGATTTGAAGAGAATCGTTGGTTTCTTTTACTGTCTCTTTCGTGTTGACGTGTAATGCATTATCTCTCTCCATTCCACTTATCACAGAAAATTAATTATTTTCTTGTAATATTCCCACATATCAGTTCGTTTTGTTGCCAGATTGGCCTCTTTTATATGAAATGTTTCCCAGAGGCTATCAACATTTGTTCTTAGAAAAATTTAAATATTTTTTTTGGGTATCAGTTTTTTTTGTCGTCCATTTATAGAGAATTACTAGAATTAATTATTTCAGGACGTTTTTTAGCAGGATTCACTTTTTCTTATAAACGTATATGACAGACGCGTACGCAGGAGTGGTTTTGGGGTGTCCATACTAGTGCCTGTTGTCATATGTACTTTTCCAGGCATTGCTGTAAGATATGATGATGATCAGATGGCAAACATTCAATTTTCAATCTCACAGAAGAGAAATTGAATATGTATTGCATGCTTTCATTAGCATAGCATGAAACACCATCATCATTTGGATGACCTCGAACGTTCAATAGTTTTTCCGATTCGGTGTTCTTTTTGTTACTTGTTACTGGGTCTTGGACTTGAGGACTTTGGAAGGTGCCGCCCGTACATTGTCATTAATAACTCTTCCTACGATGCAATCTGCTATATTCAGCGATCGCACTTATGCAGATTAGCTTTTACACTTGCAAGTCAAAATAAATCAAATACAACCCTTCAAGAGATGTGATCCTTGATAGAGCGACGTAGACCTCACCTTGGGCAAACATACTGTTTCCTGCATCGATAATCGCTCTCTGAAGACTCAAACCTTGGGATTTATGAATTGTTATGGAATAGCTGAGGAAAAGCGGAAATTTTTTGTTATAAAAGTTTCCGATTGACTACAAAAGATGGAGAGTACCGACTAGGTGGACAATATTTTCAGGGAAGGTTCACTATGTCCTGGCTTGGGTTGCCTCCCCCCTTCCATTGTTCTGATGAGGGTTTTAAAAGTAAATATATTATAGTCTTTTCTGAAAGTACAGATCTTCAGCTTTCATTTGAGCGCAAGAAGCGCCTTGGAGAGTAGTATAACTACGTAGATATATGAATGTTTAATGGATAACAGTTTATAGTAACATGGAATAGAGTGTAGAAGAGGTAGGAATTTACTGTTTAATTTTTGCGAAAAGATGGGTCGGGTAAGGGTGTGAAAATAATAGAAAATAGAAAACATGTGCGAAAATTTAAATGAAAATATTGATAATCGTAGAAATTGTGGGTGATCACATTGGGAAATATCTGAGAGCGGCGTAAATTTTGCTCTTGCCGATTTAAAATAACACAGCCACACAAAAAACCAAAAGTGGGTATTACTTTTGATGCCATATGTCATATCCGTAGTATTTTGGCCTGCTGAGCACGAATCTGCGACCAGAATTGAGCTTTGATGTCCAGATTTTTTTCTAACCTCCAAAAAGTGGGTTAAAAACAGAGAAAATCGTGGAGTAAAATTCGGAAAAAATTTATTTTTAACATTTAAACCTATATTCATACGAATTGAGACCTGCTGAGCACGAATCCGTCACCAGAATTGAGCCATCACGTTCTGATTTTTTTCTAAAAATTAATAAAAAAAAATTTAAGAAAAAAATCAGAACGTGATGGCTCAATTCTGGTGACGGATTCGAGCTCAGCAGGTCTCAATTCATATGAATATAGGTTTAAATGTTAAAAATAAATTTTTTCCGAATTTTACGATTGTATTTTCCACGATTTTCTCTGTTTTTAACCCATTTTTTGAGGTTAGAAAAAAATCTGGACGTCAAAGCTCAATTCTGGTCGCAGATTCCTCCTCAGCAGGCCAAAATACTACGGATATGACATATGGCATCAAAAGTAATACCCACTTTTGTTTTTTTGTGTGGCGGTGTAATTAAGAAAATTTATTTATTTTGAAAACGAATTTTCCCAGAAAAGAGATCCAGTTAAATCGATTTTACGCCCCCGTTAACCCCAATATTGTAAATTTCATCCATATTGTCACAGCTGTTGTCGAGAAGGTGATTACAAACAAATATATAAATATTGCTCGTATAATAGTATAGCATTCAGGGCAACAAGATTAATTTAGATGGCTAATATTCTTCTGAGGCATGTAACATACAATGGATCTTTGGTCTGGTCAGGTACCTCTACCCACTTTAAAGATGGGTCTTCCCTACACGCGGACCAAGGTATATGGGTAGAAGGACCTTGAACGTACATAATGATTCTTCACCTATAAGGGAGTAAACGGGGGAATTAAAGTTTGTGTGGGAAGAGAATTTGTTTTGATCGATTTTACTTGAAACTTAGCATAAATAATCTAAAACATAAATAATGAAATGCGCATATCAGCATTTCCCAAAATTCGATTCCAAGACGGTAAAAGGGGTTATTCGAGTATATGTATGGGTACAAATATTTTTTTGATCGAATTTGCTTTAAAAAATATAAACAAAAACATCTGAGTCATGGTTTCGAAATAACTATGTTTTGTTAAGGGGGACCACTAGTGTGACCGCCTGAAAAAAGGTGATATTTGGGAATTTTTTCAAAGACAACTAATGCATGGAATGTTTTAATGTTTTAAAGATAGCTTTGTGGATATATAGTAAATACATTATACAATTTTCGGACCAAAAAAATCAAAATTCAGCGAGCTATTCGCAATCTCCCAAGGTTCCAAAAAAAAAAAGTCCCCCCACTGCTGCAGTGATAGCGACCTTCACAGTGCGTAAAATCAAAAAAACCAGAAATTTTATTAAACTAGAAGGTATTGTTCGTAGCATGACCCTCGATCGGAAAAAAAAATTAAAAATTATAATAACAAAATGGCGGGGCGTTTTTAAAAAAGTTTCAAATTTCGCACGAAAATTTATGGTTTTTGGGTTGCCAAAATTACATCTCTTATTCGATCGGAAAACTGGAGGTTCATGGTTTGGAGAAACATATATAAAAGAAGCTGCAATAAGAATCAAATCGATCGGATGACATGTCCTCGAGTTATAACTGCAGCAAAATTGAAAAATCTAGTTTCGAGAAAAACGCGTTTAAAGTTTAAGTTACTAGATGAGTCGTTTAAATGTGCCAGGTTCTAGCAGCTCCAAAACATGTGACTGGCAGCTTCGTACACGAAACCCTCCACCTATTAACCTATTCATACATTTCACAATACCATAAGTTCAACAATAGAAACCAGAACCCCTTTATAATGACTTTCCTGGCCGACAGAGCCCGAACAATAACTCAGGTACGGTCCCTAAGCCAACACAATTTCAGATGACTGTAACTCAAAAACTATTTGAGATATGCACTTGAAATTTTATTGTGTTAATTTTAAAGGTATAGACTATCGAAATATGCAAAAAAAATTATGGATTTTTTCAAAATTTCACACTAGTGGTCCCCCTTAAGCTCATATGTTTGTTTACGCGACACTAATAAACATTTCAAAAAATTTATTAGAAGCTATAATTTTGTGGTTCATACTTTAGGCTAATTTCTATCCCGGGAATATTTTCGGTTCCCGGGGGAAAATGAAAAACCATCTCGGCGCATGAAACAATTTCATTCATTCTGCAACAGTTTTAATTTACAAGTATGATAATCCGGATAATACCGAAACGGGTCTGCATTGTACAATATGCATACATATGTATATTATACTTATTCTATTTTTCACTATTATCCTGAATGCTCGTGGGGTGTGCACTTTTGGTTTAACTAACGATTTCTTTTCTTTATACCTTTACTTCATTAAGTACAAATATACATGTACATATATACTACATAGGTACTTATTTATATAATTTAGTGAAATAAACGTTTCATGGTTGCTGACGCATATTGTGGCAAACCATACCCAAACTAAAGTTGGTGCATTATTAAACCCTATTATATATTGCAGTTAGTAATAATGTAATTTTTGTGTATTGATCTGCCGAAATATATTATTATTATGTAGCCAAATTGTAGTTTCACCAACTATCAAGAAAGTCATGAACTGCATTATGGCAAAAAAAAGCCTTTCGGTTTAATTTTCTTCTCAAGAACGATGCTGCAGTGGTATTATAGTAGTTGCAAAACAAAACTACCAAGCGTCATTGGTGCCATCGATTATACTCACATTCGTACAGAAAACCCACCTTTGGGGGGTGCTGGTGGGGTGCAAGGGGGATTTCTACTACTACTGTTGTCTTCAGGTAAATATCTATTCTCGACAAATATTCTGCTGTAGAAGCAGCAATAAAACTGTCGCCAATGTAACTCTCTTAATGCTTCAAAGTTACTTTTCTGATTTTGTGGTAACTTTATTGTTGTTCCGTTTTAGTCTCTTTTTTCTATTGCCAATTGGATATTAAACTTGTATAAACATGGAGAAAACATAATTTAAAAAAAAACCAACAAGAATCATAAGTGTCGCTGACACTTGCGCGAAAACCATTCTTTGTGATCTAGTCTTTGTAAAATCTAAATTTTGACATCGGAATACAAATCATTTATTTTTTAGAATTTGTCGTATATATTCTTATACTTGTCATGAAGTGTGATTCCAAGAAGAACCAAATTACCTGTCGAAAGCCGAAATCTGTAAAAACCATGATTCAAAACAGCTGCCACATACGCCGAGTGAATGAAGCACACAAGTATCTGCCAGGAGCTGGTAGACTCCTTCAACATGCCTGTGACATTTTCCTAGCCCAGGAATTGCAGCCCTCCGAACTGGAAGTTTCGCCTGCTTGCCCAATCAAAGTCATAGAAGCTATTAAGAAATTTAGAAAGCTGGACAACAACTCATTATCGTTCTACTTATCTGCAGCCTTGGTTGATAACTCCGAAAATGCAAGCGAAATTACGTCAAATGCATTTGGAATCTTTTATAGCCTTCATATGAAGAGGGTGAAGAGGCGGATGGGTTGTGATGGGGGAGATATAAGCGATCGCGTTAAAAGGGATGCCAAGAAACTGTGGAACCAAATGAAGCCGGAGCATAAATTCCCCTTCCTCCTGCTGGCATATATGAACTCAATATGCTACAAGGAGCTAGACATTAATGTGGGACACTTTTTGAAGAAACTGCCCAAAATCGAAAAAATGTCTGAAACGTGTCTCGTGGGTAAACCCAAGTTAAAAAATACTTGCCAAGCGAAGATTAAAGAGTGCCCGACGAAAAGGATTCCAAAGTCTCGCAAGAAGGTTACTTTTAACTTGAGTCCGTGTGTTCAAAATTAATTTATAGTCTCGTCCACAAAATAAACCCTATTGAATGAAATGTGAAACTTTTTTTTAAGTCTTCTACTTTTTTTAATGATTTTAAGCTGACAAACCTATGATTTCCGTGAAAGTTTCTTAAGCGCCGTTGTTTATTGTTAGAGGAACGTTGAACCAGTTAGTCAATGTGGCCACCACGTAATCCGTCCGCGTTGCGCAATGTAGGCACATTCTACGCAGGTTTCTTGGTCTCTAACAAGCATCATTTGCCATAAAAAGTGAACTTGGGTTATCACATTTCTATAAGAAATTCTCACATTAAAACTCGCCTCGTCGCCTCGTCGACGGCAACGGATAAGTTGCGACCTAATGAGATGGATGATGTGTCCGTACGTCGATTGTATAATTTGTCGTAAATTCACTTTTTACCGGCCGCATTTAAATCAAGAGCACTAAATTAGTGAGACAACTGCCCTGAAAGTGGTGCTTAAGAAGATCACGAGGTGTTGTATAACGCGCGAAAGAGTCGCCTGCGCAATTGCAAGATGAAAAGAAGTCTTGTGGACTTCTTCACTGGAAGGTCGCAAGGGTGCGGCTGCCGGCCTGGTGGATGAGGGTAATGAATTATGAATTAATGAAAATGTGAACACTAATTGGGTTTTATTCACTGTGCGGTTTCGCAAACTATTCAAAAAAACATGAAGCCTACAGTTCAGCCTAGTTGATTGGACGGACATAAGTTGGCTAATTTTTTCAGAGGATTCACACTGCCCATGTGTATCAAAATTGCAGAAACGTGTGATGTAGGTACTTTTAATTTGCTATTAAAAAAACGCTTTTCATTTGTAAAAAAAGTAAGACTGCTTGAGATTGAGTTTCAATTATTCAATTTTAAAACAGTCAAGACACAATTCGTCACTGATAAAAAGCAGTAACTGTTGTTAAAATGATTGATATGTTGACCTGGTCGTTGGAACATAACGACTCAAATATTGTGGCGTGTAAAATTAAAAACCAATTCATTGAAGGCTTCTATGCAATAGTAACATAACTATACGGTTAGGAAATAAAATAATTGTATTACTTATGTTTTAAGTGGGTTATACCTTTTTTAGTACTCACTTTAGTGGGTAACGCTCAATTTAACTTATCAAGAAAACACTGGTTAATATTTGTAGATAATTTGGCATATAATCCCAATTTTGTGATCTCTAGAAATATGATATTTATTTTGAGATACATTGGAACTTCCCCAACTGGAATCTCAAAGCAGAAGAAAAGAAATTATAGTTGGAAAAAGAGCTATACGGAAAAAATTTGTCTAAGTTAAGGTAGGAAAATATACAACAAATTTAAAATAAAGGAGGTAAGAAAAGTAAAAGAAATTTAATAACTGTTCTTAGAATTGTTCTTAAATTTTGCATATGGCGTACCTAGAAGCTGAGATATTTACGAAAAACGATTTTCCTACTATAATTAACATTGCGGTGAAAGCTGATGGTCTGTGAATGCAAAAACTTAAACTTAAGCATTTCTAACACCCCTCCACATATCCCCATCGTCAACTCAGCTGTGGCCGATTTGCAGGCAGCAAATACAATTTGATGACTGGACTATATCTGTTTTGCCTGAGCAAAGGCCGAGGCATCGCGAATAACGTGCTGAGGGAAAACCGGCCACAGTTTCCTTTATAAGAAACATGTTCTTTATGATACGAGTATTTATTCACGGCCATATCTGCCGTGCTGTGGAACAAGTTATGTTGTTTATGGTCTTAATGGCCGCTAGTGTCATCTTACATGTCTGTAATGGCATATCAGGCTGGATAGAACTGTCTAATTCTGTCAAGGCAGTGTCGAGGCGAGCTAGCTCGTCAGCCTACAATTACCCAGAATATCAGAGTGTCTCGGAATTCCAGGTTGAAGCGTCCTGCCACGTCGTTTAGGGACGTGCAGCAATCCTGGACTACCTATAAGTACCTGTTATCGTCTAGGCGCCAGACTAAGAAGGGTGACCAAACATGCAACGGAGTACAAGCCTAAGATTTTGTCTGCACGAGGTAACCTTCGGTAATTCCGGCTGGGGCACGGAATGTGCAGGCCCCAACTTCATTGACTGCTAAGGTGACCAGGAAAGGACCGGAAAGCAGTATTCTTCTGCGAACACGGTTAATTCTGTCCCGATGGACACTCCCACCCCTACTTGAGGCTGCATGGTAAGGGATCCTCCCTTGAACGCGGCGGACAGCATGAGGATGTCCAAACGACAGCTGCGGCGGCAAAAGCAGAGAGCGAAGAGGGCCAAAGTTCCGGAGTCGAAAGGCGGAGGGCCTGATGGTCTTGCTCGCTCTCCGTCCACCCCGATAGCACCGGCGAACAAAAAAAAAGTAGATCGGAGGCGGATTCGTTCGTCTTCGACTGACGCTGGAAGTTCTGGGGTGAACAAACCCGAACAGCTAGCGAAGAGCAAATGGAGGAAAGTCGTCAAGACCGGGCTCCCGAGCTCTTCGTCACCAAGCGAGGCAAAGGGGTAACCCAATCCTCGTGTCGTAGCGCAAAAGAAGATCAGCCAAAAAGACTTAGTCGAAGCTGGCCCTTCTAATGCGAAGTCGGGCTCAAGGACTGCGGACAGGTTGATTTTCCAGCCACCAAGGCTGCCTCTGAAGCCTTGGTCGTTGTGATTGAAGCCGACAAGCCACAAAAAAGCTTGACCCAGCGTCATGCTACTTTTGTGGAAAGTCACATTTGGAAGCTTCTAGGTGCAACCAAGGAGTCACCAAAGTTTGGGGGAATTGTCGTCTGGTGTGCAGAAAACGCATCTGTGGACTTGGATGCCAAGTAACCAGAAAGTCTTCTATCACGATAGAAGTGACAGACCGCGGGCTTGTATGATTGTCCCCAACTCAATCGAAGCCATGATGTTAAAGTAATACCACAGACAAATTAATACTGTAGCCCAGACGTCGTCGCGGTCAAAGTATCATACAAAAAATCCGGAGTCAGGTACGAAACAATTATTATTTCTGCTTATCTGCCCTATGAATCAATCGGCCCACCTCCTGTTTGGGAGTTATGGGAAATTGTACGATACGCTGAATCCAATAACCTAGGGTTGATCATCGGCTGCGACGCCAATGCGCAGCACACCCTATGGGGAAGCAGCAAGTGCAACTCCCGTGGGGAGAAGCTATTGGATTTTATTCTGTCGTACGACCTCGTGGGGAAAAACGTGGGCAAAGACCCAAACTTCATCAGGAGGAGGCGGCAGGAAGTAATAGACCTGACACTATCCAATAGGAAAGCAGAAGGACTGATTACCAAGTGGCGCGTTCTCAGAGAGAAATCTCTCGGACCACAGATACCTAGAGTTCCAGCTAGCTGGTACTTCAAACTCGATACCGGAACCCTAGGAAGACTAACTGGGATAAATACAAGCAGGTACTGGTGCAACTACTGCACCCATTGCCTACACTGTACTCGAGGACGGAAATTGAGGATGAGACGAGGAAACTCAGTCAGACCTTGATTGAGTCCTTCGATTCGGCTTGTCCAGTTAGGAAGAGCAGCTGTGGCAAGTTAGGTTTGTTCCTACCTCCACTTGCGAAAGTTCGATAAATATCGTTATACGAAAATTATTTACATTCCCAATACTGCTTTCTTAGAATATTCTTACAAGTGCTCAGTCCACACAATAACAAACAAATATATATATAGTAAATAAGATCATCTTGAATTGCCGGTTATGTAATCTTATTTACAAAACTTTAGTTCATCTATTATAAAAAAAAATACAAAGGCCAAGTGGAGCAACTAATGCACGTTTACCCTAATTTACCTCTGAAATATTTTAATAACCTTCTAAAGATAAAAGTTCATCCTTTCGCTTTTACTGAGGCTATTCCGTAATATTCTGCATCGCACAATTGAGATTCCTCACTTACTGAGTCAAGGGCATGATTTTTGGTTCCTTTCAAGTGAAAGAGTTTTTTAAACTTGTCACCTTGCCCTTGTCGGCTCCAAGATTTTCGACTGCTTTCCTCGTCAGGTTTGCATGTTGTGGAAAATTGATTTATCCAAAGTGTACACAGTAGTGCTCGTTAAATTTCTGAGCGTTTTCTGGCAAAAGTATTCCTTTAATGTACAGCGGCACTTGGCATTTCAACTTGAAAAGTTTAACGAGCTTCTTAACGACCAATAAAAAAGTTGTCTTCCCTGTCACAAAAAGCAGCGTGCTCACGCTCGCAGGGTCCATCAATGGAAAAGCCAAAATGCGGCAAATGTGTGCACCACCAAAAATTTCACTTTCGCAGCGTGTCGTGGTTTTTTTTTCTTTGTCAGATCGAAATTCGGAGTTCGAACGTAAAAGCTGGAGTCAAGCGCGGCAGTAAACTCCCCCCAGAGGGATTTTAAAAGTAAAAGACAATAATTGACTTGTTTGAATTATGTTGAACGCCGTCCGAAGCTCAGGTAAGCCCAGGGGTTCAGGTGGGACGACATCGGCCGGCTAAAAGGTATGCAAGTTGCTGGTGCTGTAAGTGAAAGTACTAAAGCCGGATGAGCTCCGCAAAACAAAAATCTCGAACTGAGGTGGGCAAAACAAAGATGTGCACGCACTTTGTCTTAATGGTCCTACGATGTGAGGCAATGACTCTTTGAGGTGACGTAGCCCGTCACAATGCAAATGGTCATTTCGAATGGGCGGAGGTGACGAATGACTCGTGGACCAGCAAAAAGCCAAATTGAGGACAAACCGCAACTCTTGCGAATATATTCGCGTCTTCCATCGAAAATTGTTTTATAATTTTCCCAGGCTTTTCTGGGTTAATCTTTTGGACGGCCAGCCTTTTTCGACAAAACTTCTCCGGTTTCCAACACAACTTGTGCCTTTGAAGATCGCAGGGGACTCCACCTATTACTTAACAAAGATGCGCCTAATTGACCTGAAAGTCATTGCACCTGGACTATGTTTTGAAACAGCCTTACAAAACTTCTAACATTTAATTGATCTTTGTCTTCTCCACATGTCTCTATAAATGTATCTCATCGTGACCATTAAAATTGCGTATATTACTTGCACTGCATTGCAGCAGTCCTTCGATGTTATCAATCAAAGGTTCGATACCACCTGGTTTCAATATTCATGAGATTCAGTGACCTATGCTATTCCGTAGATGGTAATTGTAGCATATAGGTATGGCTTAGTGATTTTTCTTCTGTATGCCTTTTTAAATAACTACCAAGACCTACGGGCTGGTCTGGTTTAGATTTGAATAAAACTTACGTATAAACTGGGTGGATGGCGGGCAGAACTCTTCCTTTCTGCAGGTGGAGGCTTCCCGCGTCCGTAATAGGTTTGACCGTGACACTTTGCTTATAATCTTAAATATTGACTTATGTTGGTTTTGTTTCTTGTTTTTTTCATGTGCTAATGTGAAATTAAAAATTTACCGTTTAAAGCTATAAAATAGCTTGGGAACTGATCAGACAATAAAATAGCTATCAGTCAAAAATCTTCACGAATCAACAAAGTTACGACTGGGTCACACTTCTAGTACACTCAATCTGTCGAAAAATGAATAGTTTGAGTGAAAAAAGTCCAATAGTCGGAAATGTTATTTTATTCGTTGAAAAATAATGTACTTAAGCTACCTTCGCGATGGGCACGTGCTACTATGGTGCGTTTTTTTGAAAACTTAAAAAAACTTCAAAAAAAATTTTGGAATGCATTTTCCTCGGAACGTGTGCATTTCACGGGAAAATTTTTCTAACAAAAAAAGTAGAGGACGCTGCGATCTACAATTAATGTCATTGAAGCAATGCTGTACAGCAAGAAATGCGCACGGTAGGTGGCGCTGAAGTTTACAAAAAAGGGTTTTTCCACTTTTTCGCCATGAAAATATTATTTTATCGCAAAAATGTAAATGCAAAACTTGTTCCTTACATTATTATGAACAACTTTTATTTAAACATTTTTTTCATACAACTTACCGTTTTCAAGTTACAGTGCAATATAGCGTTGCGTATACAGCACCGTGCTGTTAACGGTAATTTCGTCGGTCCTACTGTGACCTTCTCCGGCGTCCATTTTTTCCAAATTTTCAAAGTGTCAATTAAACAATAACAATTAAAAGTTGGTATCTTGTTTGTATAAAACTATTACTACTAAATTCACTAAATTTTTTTGGAAATTTCAGCGCCATCTACCGTGCGCATTTCTTGCTGTACAGCATTGCTTCACTGACATTAATTGTAGATCGCAACGTCCTCTATATTTTTTGTTTGAAAAATTTTCCCGTAAAATGCACACGTTCCGAGAAAAATGCATTCCAAAATTTTTTTTAAGTTTTTTTGAGTTTTCAAAAAAACGCACCATAGTAGCACGTGCCCATCGCGAAGGTAGCTTAAGTACATTAATCTTCAACGAATACAACAACATTTCCGACTATTGGACTTTTTTCATCACTCCATTGACAGATTGACTGTACTATTCGGCTTTATTCAATTTGGAGTCAAAGTCAAGTCAACTACAAAATTTTGCTGCAAGGTTGCATTTTATACAGGGCGTTTTTATAACGAATGCCAGAATAAGTGGGGTGATATAAGTATATATCTCAGCTAGCCGAACAAAAAAAGTATTTATGAAAGGGGGTAAATCTTAACCATTTGGAAATTACAGGGTGATTCATAAATTGGACATTTTTAGCGTGTTATTTTCACATTATTATTTAATTTAATTCTTTTAATTTAAATTAAATATGAATCTATTTAGTTTTTTTTCTCAGTGTGTGGTTATCGATGAGATGCGAACTCGGGACGCCTGACTTCTTAAACAGAAATTGGTTTGAATTTGAGATTGCCTTCAAAAGTATTAAACTCGCTCCCGCTTATGCGGAAAGAATTGGTTTGTGAAGATCTTTAAACAGAATCGTGTTTGTTGCAAACTTATTCATGTTTTTGAATATAAATCTATTCAATCAGACGTATTTTGCTTTAAAAAGAAGCCAAACAGATTTATATTTGAAGTTTTCATTGTAATTTTTCTATTAGGAATAATAAACAGCACTAAGGTAATTAATAATAATATTTTGTTTTTGAAATAAAGACTTGCAAAGCAGAAATTTCAAAGGAAATTGGGCTTTTTTCATTCAGTTCCCTATGTTTTGATCGTCACAGTATGTCTAGGCACAGGTATTTGGTTAAGGGTATACTGAAATGGTCCAATGGTAGATTTAAAAAAAAAAAAATATGGGAAAAAGTTACTACGGAATTGAATCCGAGGGGTCTTTCTATTAAGGCTGTTCATGAGTGGAAAAGGGTACATGAAATGCTTGTAGGTACTATAGATAATTTTAATTAGAAGAAGCTAGTTTTTTACGTGTTCAACGAAATGCCGTATAAAATTAAAAATAAATTGAAAAAGAACAGGTTGAGTTTATCAAACTGGAGGTTGTCCCAAAAAAATGAAAAAAGATTTCCATATTAGAGGAATCCCTTATGGAATCTAGTGGAATAGAAGTTTCAGTGACCGGGATAAAGGAAATTCCTTTGGAGATAAAAACGATAAAAAAAATTTCCGCTTGGCTCCTCAGCAACCTAATAATAAAGAAACTGTGGGCCCGCTTAATGAATTAATGTATGAATTGTTATGTGATGAGGAAAACTGCTCAAGATCGGGAGAGGTAGTAATAGAAGATGCTATTCCAAGTACATCAAATGACTTTCAACACCCAAGAAGGAAGGAAAGAATGATGAAAAACTGAATATGTTTAAACGATATGTTGAGGTAATGGAAATTAATAATTCTGTATTAAAAGAAATTCTAAATGAAAGAAAGAAATAACGCTTATTTGAATAAGTACAATTTTAATTATAAAAGGTACGCTGGATCCGCAATACTTATGAAATGGAGCAATTAAAGTGCAAGCAAAGGAAATTTGAAATCTTTTGGAGAAAATGAAACTTAGTAAAGAACTAAATAATTAAATGTTGTGGTGATCATCTGCTAGTGTATCGATTTTGTATTCGAAAACTAATATGAATTCCAATAGTGTCATGCCCTGTCAATTCATTTATTTTTTAGTGTTTTAAGTTGTTTAAGTAGAAATTACTATTGAGTTTATTTTTGAAGAAATATTTTATTTTGTTTAAGTAAATCCTTACACATTGATAAATTACAGGTTGGTCCATTTTCTCATGACATTCTCTACTCCAGATTCCTCTAAATTAAAAATTTTAGAATCTGAGTTCTCAATGACGTATCGAACTCAACTCTAAATTGTATACACAAATTATGCGGAGTCGCGTTTACATCACCAATTTTTGCTACTTTATCTGGTACTAATCTTACTTTAGTTTAGCTTAGTTACCCGGCCTTTACACGAGACAGTGTTACTGTCACTGCCGCTGTCACTGTCTCGTGTAAATGCCTACAATCCCGTCTTTTTTACTGTCGCGACAGTACTGCCAAGATTGCAATCTCGACAGTACTGTCTAGGCAGTAATTTGACAGCTTGTGAAATCAAAATGGCGAAAAGTGATTTTGAAGTGGTAAGTCCTTGCAAGAGCTCCGCCATCGATTTCAATTTAATAAATTAACTTTATTTTCAGACCAAAATTTATCGTAAGGTAACCTGAGGAAATTTGTATGCTCTTTATTATCAGAATAAAGCAAGTCATTTAACAAATTCCCTTCAATCTCAAAATCAACCCGCTTTGAAAGAAACGGATTTACCCAATATTTTCATTTCCTGCGTCTCCGTTTTCCATCATTCTCAATATCCTCAAGCACTTTTAAACACATTAAAGATGTAATTGCAACCCTCGCAACGTGTGACATTTTTGAAATGAACTGTCTTGACAGTTCATCGAATGCAAATCGGCTTGCTGGACAGTTTTTGACAGTTCCAGACAGAACTGTCCGACAGTAATACTGTCTCGTGTAAAGGCCGGGTTAAGTTTAGTTTCTAAAAGAAGCCATCTCCATCTGCCCTTCAGAACCGCGATATATCTCTCAACACAATTTTCCCCCTTCGAATGAATATAGTTAAAACGTGCTTCCGTGGTGCTGTCTTCAGCCATATGGTAGGATGTTAGAAGCCATGGCTGCAGTGAATAACTACTATCATCTAAACGGAAATAAGCTTCTTTTTAAAATATAGAACTTTAATATTGCTTCAATACATACATATATACTCAAAAATTCGAGTTTTAAAAATAAATTAATATATACAATCACAACATTGATGCTGCGAAACCCTTTCCTATTGTAAAACATGTGCTCATTTTCTTTTTTGCATTTCGATACATGTGGAGCACAAGTTTTCTAGTGAAGGCAATATTTCAGAAAAAAACAACAGAGACTGTGTTCCTGGTCACGCTCAACAATTAGTCATCAGCTACTGAAGCTTTATAACTTTCAGTTGCAAGCAATTTCAGGGTAGTAGCAAGTTTAATCACATTAGGAATTGCTGTTGTCCAACTATTGATTTATAAAAAAAGGTTTTTTTCATTATAGGGGGCGTTTGGGAGATGGGTCCAAAGCTTTAAGGCGAAGCTAGCATAGACCATTTACCCGGCCTTTACACGAGGCAGTATTACTGTCACTGCCGCTGTCACTGTCTCGTGTAAACGTCTACAATCCCGTCTCTTTTACTGATGCGATAGTACTGGTATGATTGCAATCTCGACAGTACTGTCGAAGCAGTAATTTGACAGCTTGTGAAATCAAAATGGCGAAAAGTGATTTTTAAGTGGTGAGTTCATGCAAGAGCTCTGCCATCGGTTCGCTTTGAATGATTCATTGAATGTTTTATTTCAGTTTAATAAATTAGCTTTATTTTAAGACAAAATGGGAGATAAATTGAGGCAGGAGGAAGTATTTAAATTAATAGATTTGTACGAAGCTAATCCTTGTTTGTGGGGCATTCATACAAATATTTATAAACGAACCGATTTAAAAACCAAAGCTTGGTCAGATGTAGCATTAAACATGAAAATGGATGTCAATTTAATTTTTAAAAAAGTGAAGAGTCTTCGTGGCACATATGCATGTTAGAGAGAAAAGAAAATTAAAAACAACTAAATCTGGCCAAGGTGCAGAGGATTCATATGTTTCGAATTTAATTTTTTTTTGAAAAAATGAATTTGTGGATCGTGTTGTTCTCTGTGTCTCCGTTTTCCATCATTTTCAATATCCTCAAGCACTTTTAAACCCATTAAGGGGGTATTGCGCTTTAAACGTTATTTTTGGAGCAAGACTTCAAGATTTTTTTTTCTCGGGAACCACGAAAGATATTTTGATTTCTGTTTTTGTTATTTATTAATACAAGTCTCTGGTACCAAAATATATTTTTTTCGATAACAACACAAAAAAATTCTAGCTGTCAGAGCTGGTCAAAGAAGAGATTTTTTTCGCGAAGGAGTTAACGGCCACCATGATTGCAGCCCTCAAAGACGTCTGAAAAAAAAAATTCCAAATTGTTGTTAATTTGTATCCTATTGGTTATCGTCTGAACCAGGAAAAAGTCAAAATATAGAAATTTGCAAAAGTTGTACAAATTTAAAGAAAAAGTTCGATTTTTTGGGGTTTTTTTCGAAGTAAATGTTGGATTAAAAAAAACCTATTTATCGCATAAACAAGTCGTAGTTCCGACGATAGCGGCTAGTATAAGGATGATTCTGTATAAATTTGAAGCAAATCGGTCAAGTAGAACTTGAGATATCGTGGTGACCGTTTTGAAAAATGCTGTTTCGAGAAAAACGCGATTAAAGTTAGATAGATCGCCGCACTCGCATCGCATCGCGCTCGCTGCTCCAACTTTGAGGCATCATAACTACGTCAATTTTATGAATTTTCGAAAAATTCATTTTGGAATACAATCTTAAATACATTAACAATAGAAATATTTAAAAAAAAATGTCGATATTTTCAAAATTTCAAAGCGCAATACCCCCTTAAAGAAGTTATTGCAACCCTCGCAATGTGTGACATTTTTTAAATGAACTATCTTGGCAGTTAAACGAAAGCTAATCGGCCATCTGGACAGTTTTTGACAGTTCCAAACAGAACTGTCCGTCAGTAATACTGTCTCGTGTAAAGGCCAGGTTAGAACCATTTGAGCCATGGTCTTAGACGAAGTGTGGCTATTTTTATTTACCTAATGTTTATGTTTGGCACAAAAACCCAACATTTTGCAGTTAATTGCTTATTATGGCCAGTTTGAATAATAAGTGAAATTTTTTTTTATTTAATTTAATTAAAGTAATAATAGGTAGGTACCTAAAGTCACTTAGGCTAAAAAAAAGGTCAACCTCGGAATGAAGCGGAATAAGCTGAATATTTGTATAAACCTTTATTTCGCCATTCTAAATGTTGACTCAAAAGTCTCATAAGGTCACGTGTGAGCGTCCTTAGATATTCAAGGCCAAAAGTCGCGAAAATCAGTTTTTTGAAAATATCTCGCTTCCTTTGCCTCAAATCGTATTTGCATTTTGATTATGAAAGTTGTGGAGTATAGAATTCTTTAAAAATTTCGCATTAAGCAATTTTTTATAAGTTTAAACGTTTTTGAGACAGAGCGCGAAGAGTGCGGAGCGCGAAGAGTGCGGAGCGCGAAGAGTGCGGAGCGCTCAGCCATGTATGACATATCGGAAGGCCAATCGCTAATGCCAGTCCATAGTACGGTTTTTTAACTTAATTATTCGTTAAATATTAGTTAATTAACTATTTAATACATTATTTATTAATATTACTTATAAATCAAATAGTAATTTAATATTACTTACATTTTCATATAAATAATGAAATAATTAAATGAATTATTGTAAATATACTTTAATAATATTCTTATTAAGGGGTCTTTCTACTGTTGAAATGGCAAAAATGAACGTTTTTTTTAAATTGCTATAAAAACAAAGCGAAGAAAGGCATCTATTTCAAATTTTGTATGCTTATTTATAAAGGTATAGAATTGTCATTTTCATTATTATAAAGCATTAAAAAACAAAATGGCGGCTGCCACAGTCCGCCGTTCCAGCACTTTGCGTTGAAAAAAACGAAATGCGCGTTGTAAAACTGTGAAAAAACTACTCAATCGATTTACTTGAAACTTTGCACACATACTTAATAACCATTTATCGACTGCATAGACCACAGTTTGAAACAAAAAAAGAATTTTTGGCCATTTGGGATCACTTTTTTCTCATGAAGATGATCCAAAAATCGACTACCTCATGTTCAAACATGCACCAAATGGCCAAAAATTCTTTTTTTGTTCCAAACTGTGGTCTATGCAGTCGATAAATGGTTATTAGTTAGTTAGTTAGTTTGAAAGGGGGCGTTCAGGCTTGAAAAAGCCTATCGTTCACCGCGACCACTAGGATCTATTGTGAATCCCCATCAATATTTTATCCCAAATTTAGCCTCTTATAGAGGCCTAGGATTTTATTGGGAGTCGTTTTCCAAACCTGTTCAGGTGTTGGAAAGGCATCCTCTAATTGAGTTAGTCGGAGCCTTGCTAGGGCTGTACAGTGACAAAGGATGTGCACCGCTGTCTCTGGGGCTTCCGCACAGTAGCGGCAGGTGTCAGAGTCAGCTTTCCTAATCTTTTTAAGGTGGTACCTTAAGGAACAGTGTCCAGTGAAGAGCCCAGTAATAGTTCTGAGCTCTTGTTTGTTTAAGTGGAGGAGTTTCTCGACCTTTTCATACGGTGCACCCATGAAGGTCTTTGATTGCCGGCATCCTGGGGTGTTATTCCAGTACCTGAGTCGGCTCCTCTTCTCCCAGCTTTCTATGGCCCCCTTTAGGTGGCATTTAGACACGCCACAGAAAGGTTCTGGACCAGTGAGGGCAGATTCCGCCCCTTGTTTTGCCAAACCATCGGCTATTTCATTTCCTGTATAGCCTGCATGGCCTGGGACCCACATAAGGGTAACCCTGTTGTGGGTTGCTAAAAGCTTCAGGGATTCCAGGCATTCCCATACCAGCTTTGAGTCTACACTGAAGGACTTGAGCGCCTTTAGTGCGGCTTGACTATCTGTTAATATAAAGATAGTAGAACCATTAATGGTTCTGTTGATGCAGGTATTGACGCATTCTAATATGGCCAATATTTCAGCTTGAAAAATGGTAGGGGTTTTACCTAGTGCCTTTGAAATGCGGCACCTTGGGCCATACACGCCAATTTCCACCCCTTTATCTGTTTTTGATCCGTCCGTATACCACACCATCGATCCCTTCGGTGGGGACGCCTCACTGGCTTGCCATTGTTGACGGGTTTCGATTACCACGCTAAATGGCCTTGTGAAGTCCAGCTTGGTTGTGGTCACGTCAGATATTTTGGTCATCTCCTCTAATCGAATTTCCTCGATTATCGCGAGATGTCCCACCAGGTCCCCTGGTTTGAAGACCATGGTTCTTTGCAGCCTAAGTGCTCCCAGGAGAGCATCCTTCTTAACCTGAAGATGTAGTGGTGTAAGATTAAGAAGGAATTGGATGGCTGCAGTTGGGCAGGTACTCATTGCGCCTGTGATTTCCAAACAGGCTAGTCTTTGCACCTTTTGTAGCTCGACTTCCGCCTTTTTTTGGTTTATTTTTGGCCACCATACAAGAGATGCATAAGTGACCATGGGTCTAATTATTGTTATGTAAAGCCAAAACACCATCTTCGGCTTCAGACCCCAAGTTTTACCCGCGAAGCTGCGACAAATGTAGAGTGAGGTGATCGCTCTTTTAGTCACATTCGACAGGTGTGGGTTCCAGGTGAGTTTATTGTCCAGGGTTACCCCTAGATACTTAACCTCACTTGAGAAACTGAGTTCCGTATCATCAAGTGTTGGAGCCGTAAGGTTTAGCTTCCTCCTCCTGGTGAACGGAACCAGAACAGTTTTGTTCGCATTGATGCTGAGACGATGTCTCAGGCACCAACCGCGAATCATGGACAGGGCTTCTTGCATTAGTGTCGAGACAGTATGGTCATACTTGCCTATGACGGTGACAACTATGTCGTCTGCATAGCCCTGAACATTAAAGCCAGAGCGAGTGAGCTCCACTAGGAGATCGTCGACAACGATCGACCACAGTAGTGGTGACAGCACCCCTCCCTGCGGGCAGCCCATAGCGGCTATTACCGTTATCGATTTTTCCCCCAGATTCGCCGTTATCCTCCTGCTCTTGAGCATGGAATCAATCTATTTTACCGTGGCAGGTTCGAAACCTCTTTCCACAGCAGCTTCTTTGATTGCCTCGAAGGAGGTATTGTCAAATGCTCCTTCTATGTCGGCAAACGCACAAAGGGCAATTTCCTTGACTTGAAAAGTTTTCTCAAGGTCCTTGACCAGTGTGTGAATGGCAGTTTCCGTAGACTTGCCAGCTTGATAAGCAAATTGCTTCGCATGGAGAGGTGACCTTTTCAGCACACCTTCATTAAGGTGTAGGTGTAAGACCCTCTCCATGGTTTTAAGCATAAATGATGTGAGACTTATGGGGCGAAAGGACTTCGCAAGCGTGCTAGGCCTCTTTCCTGCCTTGGGTATAAAAGTTACCCTTACGTCTCTCCAGTTTCTTGGAATGTATCCCAAAGAGTAACTAGCTCTAAATGTCTTGAGTATGGAGGGGAGTGGCTCATCTATGCCGTACTGAAGTAGGGCTGGGAAGATGTCGTCCGCCCCAGGAGATTTGTAAGGTTTGAAGGTGTTGATGGCCCACCTGACCTTATTGGGAGTGAAGATCCTCCCTGCAAGGCTTTTATTCCTATTCTGTGACCGGTAATCAGGTGTGTCGATCCCGGTAGGAATTTCGTTGCCTTGATTTATTATACGAGAGCCTGGAAAGTGAGTTTCCAGGAGGAGTTTAATTGTCTCCTCTCCACTCTCGGTGTAGGTTCCATCTTGTTTTTCAAGGGAGCCTATACCATTTGAGTGATCCCTAGATAAGACCTTATGGAGCCTAGTTGCTGCAGGAATCTGGTTAATCCCCTCGCAAAAGGTCCTCCAAGTCTTCCTCTTGGACTTCCTCAATTCAATGTTGTAACTTGTGAGGGCCCGCTTGTATTCAGCCCATTCACCAGAGCGTTTGGCTCTATTAAACAGCTTTCTGGCTTCCGCTCTTTTCTTCTCCAGCTCCCTGTTCCACCAGCGCACAGTTCGTGTGCCCATTTTTTGTTTCACAGGGCAGCTGGTTTCGAAGGCTGTCATGATAGCTGTGTGGAGTTGCTCAGAGGCGAGGTCCAGTTCCTCTGCAGTGCTGATATGACTGCTGAGGTTGACGTCCTGTGCCTTTAGGAGTTCTCGATAGAGCTCCCAGTCAGTCATCTTTGGAACCCTGTGAGCCTCTTTTTGAGCTAGGATAGACTCAATGTCGAATCTAATATGCATGTGGTCCGACATGGAGACCTCATTTGATACATGCCATCTTTGTATCTTTGTGCTTATAAATGCGCTTGAGAGAGTTAAGTCTAAAACCTCTTGCCTAACCGCATTCATAAAGGTTGGTTTGTCGCCTTTATTATTAATTTCTAACTCATTGAGTATAATGAAATCTAAAAGGTACTCACCCCTTGTGTTGGTGTTGGTGCTCCCCCATATCAGGTGATGGGCATTCGCGTCGCATCCCACCAGCAGTTGTTTGTTCCTCCTCTTGCAGTGATTCACCAGGCGTTGCAGCTCGCTTGGAGGTATTTCGTCGGAGTCCCCTGGGAAGTAGGCTGAGGCTATAACAGCCTCTACACTGCCTCCTGCAAAGGGGATCTCTACGGCCGCTGCAGCTAGGTCCCTGGTGATGAATTCTGGAAGCGGAGTGAAGTTTAAGCTAGCTTTGAGCAATAAGGCTGCTCTTGGGCTCTCGTGTAATGTATCATAGATCAACTTACACGAGTTAGTGGGCAGTCCTCGGATCCTTCCTTGGTGCACCCACGGCTCTTGAATAAGCGCCATACTAAGGTTCTCCACGATGAACCTCCTGCTAAGCACGTCAGACGCCGCTTTTGCATGATGGAGGTTCACCTGGACACATCTTAGGTTGGCGCTGGTCATATTCTAGGCCTTTTTGAGGGTGGGGCCAGTCTGCGCCCCTGCCTTGGCTTTAGGGCCAGGCCCGCCTTTAGGCTTTCGCTTTCCTCTACGGAGGGTAGGAGCCCTCTTATCATCCGCTTTGGAAGCTGCTTTAACAGGTCCCCCAATCTTGCTCGGTCCGGGTCCAAGGACCTTGGTGGACGTTGATGGTTGGGGGTCCCTTGTAGATGCAGCAGCCTGCCTCTCAGATGCCACCTTGGGAGGCCTAGTGGCCACTGGTGGTTTCTGGGGGTTGCTGCTGCTTGGGGGCTCGGTGGCAGTCTTGACACCGTCCGGCTGGGCGGGCTGACATCTGTCCTTGCCCCCCTTCAGTCTAAGCTGAACTTTGCCGAACTTGTAACTAATTACAAGTCCGGACTTCTTCAGCTGTTCGACTGATTGAAGGTCTACCGAAAGAGTCACTTCAGCAACTGACGAGGGCCTTTGCACTTTGCGTAGCACCTTCCATTCAGCCACATTCAGATCCTCATTCTGACCTTCTATCAGATCAAGGATCAGATCTACAGGGTCCTCCGAGCTTTGCGGGAAGTATCCGACCAAAATTTGAGGGCGAGGAATTTTATCTCCCTCTACAACCCTCAGATCGGCTCCTTCCCACAGCTTTAAGCTCCCAATTGCTCCCCTCAGCCACATTGCTGTAGCCTGATTGGCGCAAATGAGAACCATCCAGCCCGGTCTACCTGCGATGGCGAGAAACTTCGGCTTTATAGAGCCCTGTTTCTCAGCAGCGATCCTCAAAATGATGGCAGTCTGAACGTTCCTTATTTGGTCCGTTGTCAGACTGTCATCCGGAAATTTGGCAGGGATGATCCCCAACCTGACGCTCTCGGTAACTTCCTTGAACGTAGGTTGAGGGCCACGCGTGGAGACATGCCTTTCGGCTTTCTCCTTATCTGCCTTTGGTCTTTTGAGGCCGGGTTGAGCTCCACCCGGTGAAGAGTCGTCGGAACGATTCCTTTTCAGGCCTCTTTCCGCCATCCTCTCCATCGGCTTCCGAGCCAACTCCTTAGCCTCTTCCACTTTGTGGCCCTGCTGGAGGTACCACTTGTACCGCTTTTTAGCTGCCCCTGATAGTCGGGGCATGCGGACAGTGGGAACGAGAGTCGCATCAGCTGATACGGTCTCGCTCGGTTCGGGCGATCTCAGGAGCTTCTCCTCTTCCTGTGAGGATATCTCCATAGATTCGCCGGTACTTGCAGGACTAAGGTCTACTTCTTTCCCTAATGCAGGGATATTTTCCCCTTGCAAAGTTTTTGGAGCATTTTGAGGTGCGCCTCCCTCATGGTATTCAAGAACTTCAATTTTGTTCCCACGAGAAGCTAGGGAAAGGGTGGTCACCTGTAACAGAGCCCCGCATGTCACAGGAAGGCTAAATTAAAACTGAAGGTCGCCAGGTATTCAGAGTCCATCGTTCGAAGACACACTAACGCAGTGCCATTCATCCTATGGGCACGATAGGTTACACCCAGGATTGCGGGTTTTATCGAGTATGTCCCCTCTAGATCCGTGACGTTTTGTTCAGCGGCCATCTCATCCTGAAGGATGAGATTTTCGCTTTAGCAGAGGTACCTCGAGCAGGATGTGATAGTGATCACTGCCACGATCATGGGACCATGAAATCAGATTCATGGTGATGTCCCCTGGTGCTATTTAATGTATTCACACCTCACCTCCCCTGGTTATTAAGTATGTGTGCAAAGTTTCAAGTAAATCGATTGAGTAGTTTTTTCACAGTTTTACAACGCGCATTTCGTTTTTTTCAACGCAAAGTGCTGGAACGGCGGACTGTGGCAGCCGCCATTTTGTTTTTTAATGCTTTATAATAATGAAAATGACAATTCTATACCTTTATAAATAAGCATACAAAATTTGAAATAGATGCCTTTCTTCGCTTTGTTTTTATAGCAATTTAAAAAAAACGTTCATTTTTGCCATTTCAACAGTAGAAAGACCCCTTAAGGAAAATTGTATTTTAAGTAAGAAAGAAGTCAAGAAAATACTTTATAATAATATTTTTATTTAGTAATCATATATAATTGGTTTTTAGTGAGTAATTGATCGCCATATACACTTGAAGCTTGCTGTATCCAGGCACAACTGGCTCTTCATATGCTTGAAGAGATACATGTGATATTGCTGATGGTAAAATATGTGGCTACGGGTGGTAAACTGCTGAGATTTTATACTGTACAGTAAAACTATACGAAGCTGCAAACCCCAAGCTAGATAAAACATCTATAACAATCTTATAAATCCGTATCTTGTATGAAGAAATACAGACTTAACCAACAGTAACTGTGATGAAAATGACCGACCGTTCTCGTAACGAAGCCATTAATTGCGTGACTTATAGATGTGCATTTCGCTTTTAAATGATCTCTTTTTTCCTTTTCTTTTTAACATTATTACTTCTTGTAATAAATGCAATAAAGTTTTTGGTATTTCTGTGTTTACATCATCTAGCATTCTACTCGGAGGTGGATAAGAATTGGTTTCAACTATAGATTATCGAATATCTTCCCTAATAATAGCTGCAGCAGCTTCTATTATCTGTAACCGTTCTTCTTCGATTTAAGATTTTTTAATTCTCGTATCATGCTTCTGATAATAAATTAGCCTGTGCATCACGAAGGTACTGGCTTTAAAAAATTACCGTAGCAAACGGTGTGGTATTTTGCTTCAGAAGCAAAACGTGAGGTGCTTTTTTTGTTCAGAACTTTTTTGAAACCTGAAGAGAAAGAGCAATTGCCAAGCATATTTTAAAAAAGTTTTGAACAAAAGAAGCACCCTCCGTTATTTTCATGAACTTCAAATGCCGGCAAAAAATCTCGTGTTACACAGATGCTTAGAACATGTTTGGTTAGATTGCTTACACATTACTTCAATTATATAAAATAAAAAAGAATTCAGTTCTCATTCAAACGTGCCATTAGCAACTAACTGTATTATTTTCGGTTTTTTCGCCAAAACCCATAAAAATTAGGTGAAAAAAATAGTAAGACCTCGTCTAAGACAACCATGGTTTAAATGGTTCTAAATGGTCTATGGTAGTTTCACCTTAAAGTTTTGGACCCATCCAAACACCCTGTATTTTTAAATAGCTCTTCTAATTACTTACTTTTTCCGGTAAGTTGCAGAGGATCACTTTTATCTCTTAATTGTCGCCTTTCGATACACAAATTATCTCCTTCATCGCTGCTGCTTTCCATAAGCTATGTACATAGTGCATAGACATGAAGAGCTGGATGGTTGGCTTGGATGAAATGCTCCTTTTTTTATAATATGGTTCCATGTTAGGTATCCTAGAGGCCGCAATTGTTATCCCGGAAAATATTGGAGTTAGGATAAGAAGTTCTTTTGATGATTTTGGAGAACCTTAAAAGTTTCATTTCTCTAAGATACATAACATTTTTACTTATTTGGTTATGCAGCCACTTTTCCACCAAATTATCTATTTAATTAATTATTGCAGATCCGTTTATTTATTTAGTAATTTGTGGACTCAAATATCGGCCAAACGACAAATCAAATCTTGTGGTGCAGAGACACCCGTCTTTGAGCACATTTTCATAACATTTGATCGCATTTCCGGGGTAATTTGTTCAATTTTCTCAGTCGTTTTTCTTAAGCTTTTAAATTGTTATTGGCTTGTTAGATATGCTCCTTTCTTCCAGCCAAAGAAAAAAATCACAAACGATGTGCACCAAATCGACATCATCAAATGATGTAACCTAAAGGTTTTACGTAATTTTCTTGGAGTCCGTCGATTCATTTTCATAAAAATTTTAATCACTAAAACACATTCTTAAATTGTAAATACTTTTGTAATGATATTATAAAGAGTAAAAGTTTGCTTGTTACAAATTGTAAATGGAAAACACCGACTAATTCAGAAAATTATTTCACTATTCGAAATCTTATATGTAGCACTGTATTGCGTTTAATGGTCACATGGCGGCCCAAAAATTTACTTGCCCTCTTTATACAGGGTCTTTGAATAAGTACGCTCGACTTTAAAATGTAAATAAAACAATTTTTGTGTGAGATATCCACTCCATTTTTATTTTCTTTGAAAGAATAATTTAAGCATTAGGTGTGGAATACATACATATAACGTCGTTTATATGCCCGCCGCGGCTTTGTTGGTGGCACGAATTCGGGAGGTCCAATTTGCGAAGACTTTGTCGCATAAATCTGGCTTAATTTGCTGGAAGGCGTTCATTATGTTGACTCTGAGCGTTTCAATTGTTTGTGGTTTATTCGAATAGACCTGTGATTTAAGATAGTCTCAAAGGAAGAAGTCTAAAGGTGTTAAATCGCTGGGACTCGGTGGACAGTTGACGTCGCCCTAAAATTCCTCACACAAAATGTTCATCATGGTAAGCGCTGTGTGGCATGTAGCGCCGTCCTGTTGGAACCACATGTCGTCGGTATCCATATCATCCAGTTTAGGCCACAATAAGTTTCTTATAAGAAACTTATCATCAATCTGTAGCGCTCGTCGCTAAGGATGAATTTCGATGATGAATGTGTCTAGAACGGAGCACTGATTTTGATAATAAAATTTGATAACTTGCACATATTCTTCATCGCTCTAGCCTTCCATGGTGATTTTCCATACACTACTGAACAATTTACAATGAATTTGCGCATGTAACCTTAACAACATAGACGCTATAATCTAAAAAAACGTCCATATTGAAAGATCGTTTATTCGTATAGTTAGATTTCTTCACAAATTGGCTGGCGAATTGTTTTGCAAATTTTGTACATCATGTTGGCCGTAGAACACAACTTTTTTTTGGGATATCGCTCAACATGGGGAATTATTATACGCCGTGCAACAAACAACATCCAACAGCCCTCCAAGTTTTTTATGAGAATTGAAATTGCCTTTAGCTACGAATAATTTATAATAGCTTCAAAACACTTTCTTAATAATTCTGTAAAGCTTCAGGAAGTGGCTTATAAAATGAAACTGCATATTAAGAGTTAAGTTTAAGGCACGAACTCGGTCATTTTTAACACTTTTTTTCGCCTATAGTATAGAATAAATAAAAACAACAATAAGTAGATTGTATAATAGTCTTATACTTTATTAATAATAAAAAAATAATGAAATAATAAGATTTGGCGAAGTTATGATTCGACTCCAGGGGCACCTCTCAGGGGAAGTGGTGCGTGGACACGATTAGAGTGATTGCAAACAAAATGGCGGTCGTTTGAAAAAAACAAATTTTTTGGCCTGAAAATTGGCTGCCGTACGGGGTGCATAAATAATATTATTTACGATTAAACATGAATATCTGTTAATAACTTTGTTTGCAATCATATTCACTGAATACAAAGAGCAGCTGGCTTCTTTCAGCCACGGTCTCAAATACATACTAACAAATTTTAGTATAATAAAAGTCGTATTCAATACATTCAAAATCAGTGTCACGGGCTCCTGCTCGATAAGTAGTGTAGTGCCTACGTCCATCGGGAAGTTAGTATAGGTGATTAAATACGAAACGTTCGATATAATCAAGTAACAAATTTGATGGCTCAAATATTTCATTTTTATGGTTCTTCATGATTTGTATTGCGAAAGTGAAAGGCTGATTTTAAGCGCACGTTTGCACGTTTTGGTTTATTACACTAGTCTACAATTTCAGTATTTTTTTTGCAAAAAAAAACGATATGTGGTTTGGATGACATTTGTTCCATAGATTATTACTCTGAAAGAAAGAAAATGTTCCATCATGCAAGACTTTTAAGAAAATTAGTGCTAAAAAGTCAAAACCGACGTGTTTCTATCATTCAATTAAAAAAATAACTAAGTTTGTACAAAATCGGAACACATCTTAAATAAAAGCTTGAAGCTTGAAACCTTCTGGGTTTTCACCGACAGAACAGCATAGCAGTTATACCACAGATAATGACCACATAAAATATATGATCGTTTTCCAGATAATCTCTAGCACCACTATAATGAAAATCGCAACACATATGTATATGCGCCATATCTCAATCCGTACCAACGACCAGTTATTTCACCGCCAAACATAGTCTTAAGTTCTTGGAACAACATAAGCTTAAAAGCAATTTTCTAAGTAGATTATAAGAAACTCTAAATATCCTGCAGCTTCACTGTAAGCTCTACACAAGCGCTTACTCAAGCAAAGGTTAAAGGAAGCTTAAAGTTTCCGATACTAACGCCACTGCGGGCCATAGAGAAAACGTGAAATCCTCCGAAAAGAGGTACTCTATAATCAAAGCTGACAGACAATGTAAAGCCTAAACCACAGAACATACAAACATAGAAATTTGGAAGTCATATGTTCCATTGAGGGTGTAGAGGTACACTAAGAAAGGATTTTTCGAAAATGAAACCTCTAAAAGGTAAAAGAGTGTGTATGGGAAAAAATATATTTTGATCTATTTAGTTTCATTTTCAATAAACACTCTGCATATAAATAATGGACTACGTATTTCAACATTTCTCAAATTTCAACCAACAAGGAGATGAAAGGGTGATAAATATTTTTATGGAAAAACATTTCGTATATAATATTATATATATTCATATATTTTTATTTTTTGACATGACAATGTCTCACTCTTCACGCCTACATAAGTACATGTTCAGAAAGTTTGTAGAGTTTGGAGGGGCCGAACTTTTTGCATGCGAGGTGGCACAATGAATGACGCGCGGCTAATAAACGGATGTTCATGTTAGTGAATAGGGTTTTTCGGGTTGCTGGTCTTAAATCTGCCATCGATAATTGCAAATTCAAGATGGCGGATCCAATATGGCGAGCAAAAATTCTCAACTTCAAAAAATATCCATGAAAATGGATACTTTTATGTTTTCGTTGTTACTGATCTCGGATCTATTATTGAAATGCAGAAGTTAATATGACAGATCCAATATGGCGACTGTAAATTCTCAACTTAAACGGATTTCCCTCTAATTGAACATATAGGAGTTTTTGAATACGCTGATTTAAAATGTGCTTTCGAACTTCAATATGGCGGCAAAAAGTTCTTAACTTAAATGAATTTTCATGAAATTGGGTCCTTAGGGTCTATGGTTTCGAAATAACTGCCTTATTCTAAGCTCATATGTTTATTTACACTAAACTAAAATTTGTTTGTCGGAACTAATCTCGGGAACCTCTGAACCGATTTCAATGGGAACTTCAAGGTAGATTTCTTTATCCCTGGTTTATTTTAGGTTCCCGCGGAAAAATGAAAACCCGGCTTCATTCATACTGCAACAGTTTTAATTTACAAGTACGAAAAAAAAGGAGCAAGACCGAGACTGGGCAGCTAACGCAGTATTGAATAAAAATTCGCAGAAAAATACCCGCACATGATACCGTTTTTTATTACATTCCAAGATCAAATTAAAAAAATTACATACCTTATGAAAAACTGTTGAACATAAAAAATCGCAATTTAAAAAAAATTTCTTTTTAAAGCTTTATTTCTCAACTTTCAATGTATCACAATCAATTAAATCTCTTTGCTCCTGAACTGTTCATAAATTTTGTACAGTGTATCGAACTTCAGAGTGCTTGATATTACGGAAGTGCATACTGCAATTATTTCAACCTATTCTTGTAACTTCTGCAGCAGCGGAACGATCTTTCAGCAAACGGAAAATCATCAAAAGTTATTTAGGAAATAGTATGACCCAAAATTGACTTCGACATTTAGCGTTAATTGCAAATTGCAATCGAGAACGAGGCAGCATGAAATTTAGATTTAAGCAAAGTTATTCAACGATTTGCAAAAATCAAAACCCGTAAGAGATTATGAATTTGTCGCTAAATTTGTAATGCATCTCATTGGTAACTATATATAATAAAAAATGTTATTTTTGTCTACTTCATTATTATATTATTATTTGTTATTGTGAGTCCATTACATTATAATTCTCATTGAATAGAAAAATGTCATATATTTATATTTCATTTGGCGATAATAATAATGACCAAGGTCTCAAATTAGAATTTCTTGTTTTCAAAATACTTTTGAGCACTACTGTATGCCGTGAGACCCTTTTATGAGGGACCAGCGAATAATTTAAAGCTAGTTCAAAGTATGGGCATTAGCATACTTAATTTACAATTCCCTAAGGCATGGTGTGTGTACACCCCGCTTTTACAAACTTAGATTTTCCGATTTTTTTTAAAGCTTTTCCTGAAATGATCACCTAAATAATAATAATAAATAATAAACAGAAGTTCAAATAAAGTTTTTGAGAAAATGATGTCAACCATCTTCACCATATTTAAACTAAAAGCATTTTGATTTTACATACAATTATTATTGACTTGGAGTTGCTCTTGCCTCTTACATAACTAAGTTGATATTTGGTTCGATCAAACTCGTGGAATGTTCAAAAAACTGAAAATGAACCCCTTTCATTTACGTCATATCATTATTCAATTTACATTATCCATTAATAAATCCTTCTTTACGTGTAACAGGCATAAAATGACTTTTCTTTGTTACTTTCCAGTCTCTATCTAGTCATCCATGCTCAGATAGTCTTTTCAAAGATATGTATATACTTTCGGTGTTATCTAATTCGACAAGGTGTCCATAGGAAGATAAATTGCCACACGTCACCTCTGAAACGGAACATCCAAGTGTCTCGACCATTCTTCTGCAACAGTCCAAATTTCTCTCAGGCTTTTGTGTAAAACAACAACTGCCGCTCATCGAGTGGCGGAAAGATAAATTCAATGAGTCCGTCAAACCGTCGTGTTTTAATAAGTTCACAAAAGCGCAAAACACAATTGCGAGAAGTTGGGCTGCTGGACCGAATTGCATCATAGCTTTTTGCCACCGTCTATGTGCTGAGGCCATTAAAGGTCCAATTGCCAGCAAGAACTATAGATCCACACATGAGCCGTGCCCGCGGACAAACACAAATCGATGGTTGAAAGCGATAGATGTTAAGCAAAAGGCAAAAACAAAATTCGACCCCATTAAAATTATAAGCGCGACACGGCGCGATAGTACCGTTTCCTCCAAAGATTTCGCTGATCTGAAGAATAGGTCCCAAAAGACGACGAAAAGAGTCTTCCTCGTCGTTGTCCGACTTCATCTTCACACATGTGCTTTGCTTCTCTTGGATCATTTTTATTTTTTTATTTTTTGGTAAAAGCGCTTTCCCGAAGAAGTTAGCACGGCATGGTTGAGTATGGTTAAGAAATGGCTAGTGCTGGGCAAACTCGCGGGATTCAGTTAAGAAGTCAGCTGGATGATTTGCAGAAGGAGAAAGAAATTGCAGCGGCAGCAACAGCAGTAACATCTGAAAAAGCAGCAACAGCAAGATAAGCAGCCGCAGCAGCAGCAGCTTCGAAACTTGATCCAATCCGTTTTCGAACATCTTTTGCCCGGTTACCACAAAATCAAAATTCAACCGACAAAAGACTTCAGTTAAGTTAGAAACTTGACGCCGAAAGGGACACTTTGGAAGCAGTCAGTCGCCTACCTGCATTGCAAAAATAGCAAAATTAGTGATCGTGGAAGTTGCTGCGATTTTTAGTTTCGGTAATTTATTAATAGAACATAAAATAACTGAGAATAAGATAACAGTCGAAGTTACGTGATCCTTGTGAACTCGGTGTGTTAAAGTGCTATAGAGAGCCCTTAGTAATTTGTCATCAGTGATCGTAACTGATTTTGAGTGAATTCGTTGGATTAAAATGAAACTAATCGTGGTGCTTCTAGGCACTTGGTGCCTATTTTCTGAAATTCGGAGTCAAGGATTTAAGCCGCCTCGAGATATGGTGAGTGTTAAATGCAAGATTTAGACAAATTTTGAGTGCCTATTGCAGCGAACGAAACTGAGGACGGGCATATGGTTGAGTGAAGTGCAGAAGAAAGTGAAATTTACAGAAATGGTTGAGATACAATAAAGTGGCCCATAACCGGACGTTTTATGTCTTACCTAAAAGATAATTTTATATTTTGTCGTTCAGCGCACTAAAAGAGGCCTACTACGGCTTGTAATTAACTTTGGGTTATATAACATCATGGGAACGTCATTAATGAAAGAAAAATGTTTGAATTTCATTTATAAAAAAATTATGGATTTCAGCAGATTTCGTCTTTTCGTTGCTTTTTAGTGTTCAATAAACTTAAAATTTTTTATGTGTAATTTTTTGTTTATGTGAATATTTATAAATTTGTTGAAACTGCTTGCTCTAAACATAATTCACGGCTATTCAGCTGTACTAATTTTAGGCTCAAGGAAACAATTAAGGAAAGTTTTATATAAAATAGATACTTGTATAATTTCACGATGAGATTTACAAAAACTATAAATAGAAGATGTATCAATTTCGATTAATTATACCATATAATCTTTGAAGACATGTTAGCATGATTTTTTTTTCAAAATACATTTCAGTCTTTTCACTTATTGGCAGACATAACTCTTATACATATACAAAATTTTGTTTTCTTTATATCATACAGATTTTTTTTCTTCTACTAATTAATGATCTTGTTTTTATTTAATTAGATAAATCCTAAATCTATTTATAATCTTTGTCTATGTGTATTTGTATACACATACAGTATATATAATACATAATGCATAGGTACACATACATAATTCGAATCTAGATAATTGTAAAGAAAAAATTGAAATGCAGAATCACTATACATATTTCAATATTTGTATTGAACAGATATGTATTTAAGATTTGCGACTGATTTCTTACGACATATAATTTTCCACTTTAGTAAAAAATCAACAGGCCCTATATTAATAGATAATAAATTTTTTATAAGTGTGGCGTAGATATGGAGTTTTAGGCATGATTATAGTTACTCTCCTCTTTTTCTTAAAAAAAATTTGTTCGTGTGATTCAATGCTTTTGTGGTAGTAGGTTTCAATCAAGATATTATATTTAAAAGTGAATTCATATTAAATTCAAGATATAAAATAATAGCTGAAATAATCCGAATCTCTCAATCATCTTTCAACTGTTGATAGAAAATAAAATATGTTTTTGTTCAAGGATATATACAGTCTAAGATCTAAGATCAGTCTACTTGTGAATTCAACATAAATTATTATAGGAAACATCACATCCATGGAAACAAGTCTATTTTATTTAATTATTTTTATTGATGATTAGTATATAAAAGTTAAATATACCTACTTGATAAGATTTCTACAAATTATAGCGAAATATAAATTTATTATGATAAATTTAGTCTCCGTTTCTTATTTATTAATTTATTGTCTTATTTTAAACTGTTTTTAATTTAATAAAACATTTTGTTTTTATATATACATATATTATTTTTTTTAGTGGTAGCAGTCCGAATCAGACTAAGTTCATTATAAGCGATAGTAAAGTATTCAATTCTTAACACACATACATACATTTATATGAGGGGGGTATTCGTTCTGAACACGGTCGTCATCTATATTTTCAGAGGCGACAAGTGCAAACATTGTTTTCATTGCTTATAATAACTTTAGTCGTAACTGCAACGGTTGGCCGCGGTGGCGTATGAGTGCATATTAGTATTTTCGATATTTGAAATCGCGACATCTCAGGAATGGTGAGTCTAAAGAAAAAACACTTTCACTGTTATATGTCTGCTTCTACGTAATATTGAATATCGGTTTAAATCATTTCGGATCCAATATTCTAAAACTCATAATTTTTAATTTTGATTTCATCTGTTCTTTAAATAATTTAGGAAAAGTGTAATTAGTAGTGCAAAGTATGTATGCCGCTCACTTATCTTTCGCACTAACAATATTTTGTTAAGGGCTTTTCTGTAGAAAGTTTTGATACGATGTCTGTTATACACAATTTTTCGTTATTGGGAATGTAGTGTAATCTTACATGCTCAGATTTCTTTCCTTTTCTAGCTTAAAGTTCAGTGCTTTTATATTTTACTATTTTGGTTCAAATCAATCAATCAATTGGGGAACTTTATTTTCGGTTCCGTAATATAATAATAATAACATTTAATAATACTTTATTTCAAAATCTGTCAAAGGCCTTGCCTTATGGTGTGCACTAAAATTCAAATAACATAGTTAAATTTTGTAAAAGTGTCTAAAACTAAAGCAAACATTAGGTGAAAATAAGATTATATGAAACTAATACAAAAATACAAAGAAATTGTTTATTACTTGTCTTGTAACATAAAGGAATATCAATAATGACAAGTTGGCCGGCGGACGATCATCAAAAACTTATTCTATTAGAAAACCTAGTAAGGCTTTTATTTAAGTCCGTCAAGTTAAGCTCGCTCGTCCACTATGTGCAGTGCACGGCCAAGGCCTAATAACATACTTATAAATTATTGTATAGTTTCGGCAAAAAATATCATAACCCTAAGTTGATGCGTGTATGACACACAGTAGCCCGGTTTTCTTTTATCCAGCATTTGCGTCGGTTGTGTGGAAAAAATCAATTACTTGTTCGTACACACAATTCTTGTGTAATCAGTTTAAAATAGTAAAGTCTGCAGTTGAAAGGGTAATACGGAAATTACACAAAATACATATAAAAAATATTTATATATACATATGTATATATTTTAATTTCTGATAATTAAATATTATACCAAGTAGGTATAATAACTTTAATATGTGGGATGTGGATTCAAATGACTTTATTTCAGTATTCTAAAACTATTTTATTTTATGTTTATAATAATAACCTCAAAAGGAAAACAAAAACAAAACCCTTATAGTATTCTTCGTTTGTCCAATTATCTTTCTGTCACAGTATATTCTCTCATAAACGGATCAAGCTGTATCAATAAGTTTGATCACTTTTTGGCGCATATTGCTTCAGCAAATTTTAAGTTCAAATTATATTATTAAACATGAACTTTAGAAGAAATATAGTCGTTATACTGTTCTAGAAAGGGATAGTCACCTTTTTTAGTATTTTTCCAGTTATTGTAATTTTTCTTGAAATTGCCTTTAGGGCCTAGAGAAGTGTTATATAGACCAGGGGAGGGGATTGATGTAAACATATGTTTTACTGAAAATAGGAATGTATATTATGAATTGGTCTTTACACTTTCTTCCACTCTTAAACTTATAATAAAATTAAACTTTCTTTACTATAATTAGGAATAACTCGATCTTTCTTCATAAATTTTTCTAACTCCGTCACAAAATGATTTTTTTAAAAATATTTTTTGTAATTATTCATTACCTTCAACTATTGTCTCTTCAATTTCAGTTTTTGATTCAATTTAGCTAGAGATTTTTGACTTTTAATCAAGGGACGGACGATCATAGGTAAAAACCATTTAGGTTTCCAAAACTTAAGAATTGGGCTAACATTTATGAAAATTATAAATTACGAGTATTGAGAAATTACTGAGTGGATGTTTTCACCGTCCCAACACGTGTTCTCAACACAAGCATTAGGCTATTAATTAATTCAAAACGACGTTTTACACTAACTTCAAATGATTGGCTCATGTTGCACAGATATTTAGATTTTGAGTCTTGTAAAAAACCGCGTATTTTCAAATTGCATATTTGGCTCCTTTCCTACTTAAAATGTTGTTATTTTGATATAAATTTATATGTTGTTGATTATATACACTTCGTAGAGTATGCTAAATACATATATTGAGACTCTAACTGTGTATAAACCTAATAGTTAAGCCGGTTCAGAAAGCATATAATTGACTTTATTAATTTCAGGAATTCACAGTGCTTTTTCACATGTATCCTATCTTTGCTTTTTATTTAATATGTAGTACCTCATAGTTGTTTATATTTCTTCTTTTTTATTTTTTTATTCAGATTTATTTTTCCATAACTTTTCATGAAGTTTAATTTAGGGTGCCGATACTACTCTTTTCATTACCAAATTTTACCATATACCATACATTTATAAAAGATTGTTTTCTTGGAGTAGGTACATCATATGATCATCTCAATATGAAAATATGTAGTGGCATAGACAAATATGTAAATATAAAGATTACCCACTTCGAAAAAGCAAATCGCGACCAAAATTTCTAAAACCTCCACAGCGATGCCTCCACATATGTGACGGCAAACAGCAAGCTCGATACAAGGAACTCGAGGTTTCTCGGCGGCGCACCCTGATATTCGTATAGTCGAACAAATTCCGAGAAAGAAGACCAACAGCAAATGAAGGTTCGTACGATTTCTGCGCTGACTTGCTACCTCGCTTCAGCATAAGGTGAGAAAAATAAATAAACGGATTATTTGAGGGGCAAGAAAAATATTGTTATTTTGCCTGCTGAGGGAATTGCTAGATACTTTTAAAGAAAAATGTAGATTGTCTACTGTTTAGAAAGCTAGTGCTCGAAATCTGAAAAGCAATTTGAACAATGGATGACATAATCATTTTAACTAATTAATTAATTCATTAATCTGTAATGCGATTTAAAGAATGTCAAATTGATTACTTAAAGTATTTTTAAAAATTAGTATTATTTTCTCTGCTTTCGAAATTTGTGTTGTTTAGATTTTTGTATTGCTACGCAAATTGCAAATTGAGATATTTTAAATATGGAGGAATATTTGTTTATCAGTATCAAACGCCAAAGTATTGCATCTAAATTTCTAGACATCCAAGCACAAAGTGTAAAAGTAAGTAAAATATTTAGTTCACGTAAATTTAATTATGCAAATTACCTCATGCAGGCAACCCTTCGTGACTATTCTCAAGAATTGCAGTCAGCGGTGCAATCGTACGGATGCTTAGTTGCCTTGTTTTTTGGTTTGCTTTCACGGAATTTGCTCTTCCACACGAAAAGTAGGGCGTGTCGCCGAACAACTGCTATTTCCTCTGCATTGATGTCGCCGGTTTCCGTCACACATATGGAGGCATCGCTGTGGAGCTCACAGAACTTTTGGTCGCGTTTGTCTTGTTCGAAGTTGGTAATCTTTATATTTATTTGTTTACGGCAGTGGTGGCAACGTCAACAAAGGACGATTTTTGAAATAATTTCAATTGAATGCCATATATTTGTTGATAATTTTTAGTGAATTAATTATTATCAGTTAGACTTATTAAATATATGTACTTAATAGTTTTCTTGATTCCACACGAAGACGTTAAGTTACATTAATTTTGTAGAAGTACCTATGTACTATGTATATATGTATACCCGAACATTTTCTGTGCTTCCTCTCGAAATGTCTAAAAAAAAGTTATGCGCGGTGTAAATGACAGTTATATAAAGAGAAAAACGTGAAACTCCCTTGAAAATGCACTTAAACTGAAGTCATGTCTTTGGTAAAAACTTTCTAATATTACTTACTATAATTTCCCAAAAGTTTCAAATATTACTTACTATAATTGAGTTGGCACTAGCAAAATGGGTTGGAGAGCATGAAGATTATTTGGTTTTCATGAAAAAAACTTCTGAAAATTTTTTCTACGTGCGCGCCTGACCACTGTACATATACATACATAAATTTTACTTTTTATAAATCTCGAACCCCCTAGCTGCGGACCTGATAAGCAAGAAATGCTTCAGCATGTGAATATGCCGCTCGCATTTGAGCAATTTTTTTTTGTAGTAGGATAAACAAATTTTCATCATAAAAAATTGGTTTTGTATTTTAAGCCACCGTTAATGGATCCACAAAATCCAGAAAGCATTTGACATACATATGTAATTGCTACTCTTATATAGAAAATGTGGGAATTACAATTTGTGGTTGAATTTCTTTTTGATCAAACGAATTTTAATAACGGCGTTGTCGCCATTAGTATTTGCACGGAAACATACATATTTGAGTATTTTATATCCCCGAAACTGGCACCACCCAATACACCCAGCTTGTTTATTTAGGTGCGTCTTCATGGCCGCTCGTTGGCACCGGCGATTTTCTAATCCAACTTTGTATCTCCCGCAGAGCCACACCGCACCCCTCTAACCTTTTAATGACCGAGTGCGGTAATAATTAGCCGCAAAAGTCGGATTTCAGCGCCTCGCAAGACACCCGGTGGTTGTCAATGAAATGTGAACGCTGTGGAAGTCTACTAAAATCACTTTCACCTCTTCGTCCGGTGGACACCCGGAGGCCTCATCATTTGATCAATATCGCGCGCATCAAATCGATTAGTCGCCACCAGCGCGAGATGAAAAAGGCCGTACACACGAAGAGGTGCTTCTTCACTGAAGAAAGTCAAATAGGCGGATAGCGACGCATTTTTCGCTTTCTTTTCGAATATTCGTTCGGCTACGAGTAAGTCCAGCCGAAAATTGTTCACACATGGCGGGCGTACGTATAACGATCTCGTCTGGTTGGGATTCAAATTGGTCAAGAAACCCCTTCATGACGGATGACGTTTCATTGTCTTAAGTCTCTTCTGTGCTGTAATTACTTTTTGAATAGAAATTGTTTTGCAATGTCCATTCAGCCAATTATGACGTGGTCGCATTTTAAAAACAATTTGATTTTATAACATGCTTCTCACAAAACTAAAAAAAATCCGATTTACAGTTTTGTAGTTTTCGAGGTGATTAATTGATCAGGCAACTGTAGAAAGGAATTTTGACGGCATCTCCATACGCGAATTCCGGAGCTCTAACATAAATCCGTTGCTTAATCACATACCACATACAAAAATACGGCCCCTGGGTACGGGCACTGTTTTTGCGTTCCGAGCGGAAGCGGGCACCTTAGCGAATTCTTATTAAGCTGAAACATCAGCCTGGCAATGGCTTTTCGCGACTTCCTGGAAAAGCGCAGAACTTACACAACGGAGCGATTAAGTGGATCAATGAAAAACAGAAACCGACCTAATTGCGACGTCCTAACGACTTCAAAACAAAACGATTTGACTTTCCAATTAGCTAATGTACCTTTAGCCAATCCGAAAGACTCCGTACCCAATTTTTTACCCATCAAGTGCTGCTGTCCGCTGAAGAAGAAATCGTTAAGATGTTTCTCACCGCCCTCACAAGTGCCTCCCTCATACCGCAGGAATGCCGTGTACCTACTTATTACTCCGCAGATTTTGTCTAGACTTTCGGATTGAAAACAGGTATATACAAAACTCTGAAATAGGGCGAAGAGAAAAATTGTTTAGCAACAACAACAACAGTGACAACTTGTTGACCCAGCAGCGGTGAATCTTCTTTCTCTTGTCGCGAAAGCAGCATTTCTTCAGGGACCTGATGATGGACGCCTTTGTGCGCCGAGGTGGATGGGCCTTAAAATAGCCAAGTGGTCGTTAGGCATATAGGCACCGCCGACCAAACGGTGGGAATGCCTTTTCGATGAATGAAAATTGTCCGCAAAGCACAATTTTCACTATTTAGTGATTAATTCGGAAAGAATGTGTAATTGATGAGCCAACCAACCGTTGGCCATCTGAGTTGAGTCTTTCTTTAGGCGTGTGAACTGGGAGGTGGTCACTTCTTTTTATTTATCCCCATCTGCTGGACGCGATGCTTTTTAAAACTGCCGTTTTCACCGACAATCTTTGGTGTATGTATGGTTGTCTTTACGGATTTCAAGGTTCGATAAATTGTTTTTATGTGATGCGAATTCAGTTATAGTTAATCCCAATAGATTTCCTTGTTATTATTTTTTAATTCTTAAGTAGAAGTAGATACCTACATATGAGCCGTTCACTGCACAAATCGATTAACACCATAAAACAAAAAGTGGAGAAATGCGATGAAATAATGTACATTATACATGTACAACTCCCTTTATAATATATGGGGCATTTCACGTGAAGCGGACAGCGAAAAAAAAGTGACGTTCTGAAATTTGTTCATATTCGGCTTAATTGCACTTCTAGTAGGTATGAATGTGGACGCACAATATTTTTTTTGTATGATGTTTATTTGTCAAGTTATTGGCTTCTAAAGAATTGTCGTTATTGAAATTCGTATTTTTTGGAAATAGTTTTTCGAATTAAAAAAATTTTTTTTTAAATATTAAATATGGCGACATAAATAAAAAATGTACTGTTCTTTTTAAATACAAAATAAAACTGGTTTTTTTATTTTTTTTTAATATACAAAACCGGAAATAAACTTTTCAAATCAGAATTTTAGTAACTTCGACCAATTTGTTTTTTTATTTTTTTATTTCAAAATATAGCCTAAAGTACATTTATAATACACCAGAAGTTTCAAAATGGGATCTGCAATAGTTTAGGAGATACATGAATTAAAGTACATACGTGTCGTACTGAGCGTCGTACTCTAGCTTCCTTAGGTCGACTGGTTTGCGCGGTATCACACTAAAACGCTGCAATATTCATATTTACTATCCTATTTAAGCGTATTTAAAGCTCTAACAATGTTATGGGGTATTTAATATTCAAATTAAAATAGTACTTATTGAACAAAAGAAGCAGTGGGTAGTCTAAAACAAATTTTGTGATAAGTCATAAAAAGCGACTGCTGGCGCCACCTCTTAGATACGAGAAGTATTAAAATGACAAATAGAAGCTTTATGTTAGAAAGAGATAGAAGCATGCCACTAAGCAATTTCGTATTTTCCGTTATTTCTTTAGTTGTTGTTCTAACCTCTGAGCGACTTGTGCACATTTTAAGATAGTTATTGATAGTGTTTAAACTTATCTTCAGGAACGAACGGTTCATCTTGGGTGTTTTGCGAAGGTTCACTCGATGTTGACTGCACTGTACAAGATCTTCATTAATTAGTACTGAAGGTGTTTCATATAAGAGTCTTTTCCTACAAGAGGCACATACATAAACATCGAGTGAAAATCTCAACTTTTGAGCCAAATGTTCAGATATTTTTCTTTAATTTTTAAACTTTCGATGAAGTACCAAGCGAAATGGATTAAAACATCGATCACCGTACGGAGCCATTATAAATCAATAACTATCTTAAAATGTGCACAAGTCGCTCAGAGGTTAGAACAACAACTAAAGAAATAACGGAAAATACGAAATTGCTTAGTGGCATGCTTCTATCTCTTTCTAACATAAAGCTTCTATTTGTCATTTTAATACTTCTCGTATCTAAGAGGTGGCGCCAGCAGTCGCTTTTTATGACTTATCACAAAATTTGTTTTAGACTACCCACTGCTTCTTTTGTTCAATAAGTACTATTTTAATTTGAATATTAAATACCCCATAACATTGTTAGAGCTTTAAATACGCTTAAATAGGATAGTAAATATAAATATTGCAGCGTTTTAGTGTGATACCGCGCAAACCAGTCGACCTAAGGAAGCTAGAGTACGACGCTCAGTGCGACACGTATGTACTTTAATTCATGTATCTCCTAAACTATTGCAGATCCCATTTTGAAATTTCTGGTGTATTATAAATGTACTTTAGGCTATATTTTGAAATAAAAAAATAAAAAAACAAATTGGTCGAAGTTACTAAAATTCTGATTTGAAAAGTTTATTTCCGGTTTTGTATATTAAAAAAAAATAAAAAAACCAGTTTTATTTTGTATTTAAAAAGAACAGTACATTTTTTATTTATGTCGCCATATTTAATATTTAAAAAAAAATTTTTTTAATTCGAAAAACTATTTCCAAAAAATACGAATTTCAATAACGACAATTCTTTAGAAGCCAATAACTTGACAAATAAACATCATACAAAAAAAATATTGTGCGTCCACATTCATACCTACTAGAAGTGCAATTAAGCCGAATATGAACAAATTTCAGAACGTCACTTTTTTTTCGCTGTCCGCTTCACGTGAAATGCCCCATATGTAAATTCAAATAAATATTGTAGAATGCATAAATACATATGTAGCTTTCATCTAACGGTAAATAAAAATATTAAGAAAGAATAACCAAAAAGTAATCGTTAGTAATGTTACAATAACGTTAAATCCAGTCTTCAAAATTAATTAATCATTAACTACTGAAAAATGTATTAGGTCCGCAACTAAGTTCTCGCTGTTTTTTTTTATGAATATAAAACTTTATTATGAAAAAATGGTTACAAATGAGTTATTCAAAGTACTGCCCATCGCTAGCGACAACCTTTTCCCATCTTTCTGGCAGAGCTCGAATACCGTCACGGTAAAAGTGTTCGTGTTTTGAGGTTATCCATGAATCAAGCCAATTTACGATGTCGTCATATGAACGGAACTCCTGATTAGTCAGAGCATGTGCCATCGAACGGAATAAGTGATAATCGGACGGCGTAATATCTGGGGAATATAGCGGGTGGGGTAGAACTTCCCATTTGAGTGTTTCTAAGTAGGTTTTGACGGGTTTGGCAACGTGAGGCCGATCGTTGTCGTGCTGTAAAATCACTTTTTCGTGCCCTGATCGTATTGTGGCCGCTTTTCGCGCAGTGCTCGGCTCAATCGCATCAATTGAGTTCGATACCGTTCCCCAGTGATCGTTTCGTTCGGTTTCAACGTCTTTTCAGCGTTTTCGAAGATTTTCGGCCTTCCTTCACGCGAACGGTCGTCAACATCAAAATCACCGTCTTTGAAGCGACGGAACCAATCACGGCACGTTGTTTCACTTAGAGCAGCAGTTAACAGCCATCATGGGCACTCGGCTACTTACCGCCCGAGTTACGTATGCTATTTTTCAGCACGAGTGCGGGGTAAGCAGTAGGTACGTTACCGCACATGTTTCCATTCGGTGACTCATAAATTAACCACGGTGCGCTAAGGAGCCGATTGCCCACGATGGCGGTGTTACACGCACGAGCGAAGCGAGTGCGTTAATAGCCATCGTGGGCAATCGGCTACTTACCGCACCGTGGTTAATTGATGATTTACCGCATGGAAACCCGTGCGGTAAGGTACCACTTACCCCGCACGTGTGCTGAAATAGTATATTACGATACAAGGGCGGTAAGTAGCCGATTGCCCACGATGGCGGTGTTGACGCACGAGCGAAGCGAGTGCGTTAACAGCCATCATGGGCACTCGGCTACTTACCGCCCGAGTTACGTATGGTATTTTTCAGCACGAGTGCGGGGTAAGCAGTAGGTACGTTACCGCACATGTTTCCATTCGGTGACTCATAAATTAACCACGGTGCGCTAAGGAGCCGATTGCCCACGATGGCGGTGTTAGACGCACGAGCGAAGCGAGTTCGTTTATAGCCATCGTGGGCAATCGGCTACTTACCGCACCGTGGTTAATTGATGATTTACCGCATGGAAACCCGTGCGGTAAGGTACCACTTACCCCGCACGTGTGCTGAAATAGTATATTACGATACAAGGGCGGTAAGTAGCCGATTGCCCACGATGGCGGTGTTGACGCACGAGCAAAGCGAGTGCGTTAACAGCCATCATGGGCACTCGGCTACTTACCGCCCGAGTTACGTATGCTATTTTTCAGCACGAGTGCGGGGTAAGCAGTAGGTACGTTACCGCACATGTTTCCATTCGGTGACTCATAAATTAACCACGGTGCGCTAAGGAGCCGATTGCCCACGATGGCGGTGTTAGACGCACGAGCGAAGCGAGTTCGTTTATAGCCATCGTGGGCAATCGGCTACTTACCGCACCGTGGTTAATTGATGATTTACCGCATGGAAACCCGTGCGGTAAGGTACCACTTACCCCGCACGTGTGCTGAAAATTTAATTTAAAGTAGCATACGTAACTCGGGCGGTAAGTAGCCGAGTGCCCATGATGGCTGTTGACGCACGAGCGAAGCGCCCTTGTATCGTAATATACTAGTAATTATTTTACGACCGATTATCAGAAATAGTGTGCATACATAAGGCATATGGCATAAGGCATAGCTGGGCAGAGTTTGACTTCAAGGGAGCAGTATACCTCCATAAAAACCTCCATAAACCTTTCGCATTTCGGGTCATTTCGGGTCGCTCGATTAACGCAATGACGAGTGAGTACATGTCCACCATCACTGATTCAGGACAGGAGTATGCATTTCTCGCTTGCACTTGCAGGAGGCACCAAAAAATATTTCTCGACTCGGGAGTCACAGGAGCAGGGTTTGCCCGTGTGTGGCATAAGGGGAGGTATAGCCGACAGAGACCCAACCGGAATCAATTTCCATGGGCCTCTAATAACTATAGTATAGTAAACAGTGTTTCTCAACCTTTTTACACCCGCGGCCCAGCGAAAATAAGTAGTTAGAATTTTTTGCAAGACGGCGTCGCCCAGAAATACAAACCAAAATACATATGCACATAGATATAATATTACAGGGTTGTGACAAACTCATATTTCGACTCAAGTCAAGCAGTGAGTCCGCTCAATGATTGAATTCAGTTAAGCGGTTGTTTAACTCTCAAAATGCGAACAGACTGATCTGTTCACCGAACTCATTCCGCACTGTTTGAGTGGATTGAAGCCTTTAACCGTGGTCAAATAAAATATTAACTAAATAAATGATGTGATTGGGCTGAAATTTCAATTAAAATTGCACTTATTGAGCTGTAAACTCATTTGAGTACGTTCAAGACTCAATGGAATACTTAAGCGGACTCACTGCTTGAGTGGAACGATGAATTGATATTGACAAAAAATTCCGCTCGTTTACAACCCTGGAATTTTATTTCTTAAATCTAATGTCATAAAAATAAAATGTTTGGTTACTGCGTCATCTGCTTTTAGTTCTTTGTAAGCACAGAAAGAGTTTTGACGGAATAATTTGCAAAAAATTATTTTGGACCTCCTCCGGTTAAAGACTACTGCTTTAAAATGAATAACTAGACGCTTCGAATTAAAATTAAAACAATCAAAAGTAATTGAGGCGTTTAACAGCAATTTTTTGAAATCTTCAAGGAATACAATCTATCCACATTATTCAACTGACGCAAGTATCCACTCCTCCTTTTAAGTATTTGAATTAAAAGCAAGCTTTACAATCCAACAGCCTGTGAGGGGATTAGTCTAACCATGGGCTCATCTGACAGGGCCACAATTAACGTCTCGGTAGCATTTCCGCAAAAATGTGTAAGACATTAAAATTCGTATTTAAATGTCTTCAAAAATAGGTTCCAATAAGTCAATATTCATGCTGCACGGTAGCACCGACAGAAATAGTTCGCTATACGGAATTAGGACAACACTTCTTTTTAACACAAATTAGCCAGCAGTGACAGCATGCATAATTTAATAATTCATTTAAATTTAAATAGAATCAAATTTCTACTATTGCCCTTAATGCGCGGCATTAGTTTGCATTGAATTTCAAAAACGTGCAGCACCGTCAGCTGGTGTTGCTGTATAAATAAACATTTGTTAAATTTTGAGTAGCGGTGCAACAGTCTGATTGCTGTCGCGTTAACACTGAAATCGCGAAGAACGAAACCGTGAACATTTATTTTTTAAATCTGCAGTTATTGAAAACATATTTAATTCGGATATACATATGTACACTGACAGAAAAAAAACAACTAAGTGTAACAGATATGAAGTGTCTAATGGAGCAATGTCAACGTACCCACACTAGAAGTCAGACGTCTCAAGTTCGAATCTCATCCGAAATCACATAAAAGCTTTACATAAGAATTCAATTTCAACCAAATCTACTGAGATTCCTTTCCATGCAAACTGTTTCTGAAATTCAAAATAAAATAGATTTAGAAATGTACACCTTTAAATCAAAATCATCATATTTCCAATTTAAAAGTGTTTGTATTTCATTACCTTATTTAAACATGTTTACTTTTAAATTAACTCTTTTCAAACATAGTTGCCTATTATATAATATTTAAAAGTGTTTGATTTAAATATATTTTCACTTAATTTTGACATGTATTTCTCTCAGTCTAGAAATGTATATTTAGTACGTTTTAGATGGAATATTAAAATTAATTTAAAATGTTAAAAAATTTAAAACTGTACCTTGTTTATTAAAAGAACTCCATCAAATTACTGATGGCACACATATGTACATATATGCATCATTGCACAATGTGTAAAACAAGAGTAACACAGCTGATTTTTTTTGATCTTTCGAAATTCGAATAGTTCGGCGTTTCGGAGCTCTTTAGTTTCCATTTATAATGAATGTATGAACGCCGTTAAATACAATTATAATGCAATATGACTAAAACCCAAAATCGAAAACGCTTCATAACATAATTTGATATTGACATAATGATGATGAATGCTCCATAAAAAAATTAGTGAACGAGTGAGAGAGCGAATTTCAATGTGTCGATCGGTGAGCGCCGTTGTAGACTGACCAGGGCGGCAATCGAGCAAACTCAGTTCGTCTGTGAACTGAACAATATACTTCGCGAACTAGACTACTAAAAAACTTCCAGAAAAATAATAATCATTGTATAGGCATAATTTTCTTCTTATAGTTAAATAGCGATTTCAGCGCTGAATAACGTTGGAGGCGGGATCTATGTTTTGTTTGACTTTCTAGTTCGAACACTTTGATGTAGGTCTTCTTATGGTCCACTGGGACTACCTTACCTTGTCTCTAAAAATTACAGATAATTTGAATACCATATTTGCCATAGATTATAAGTCTGAAAGAAAAAGTTCTCCATCATGAAAGACATTCAAGTAAATTAATGTTAAAAGACCAAAAACAAAGTTATTTGAAAAAGTTTCCATTTTTGAAATAATAATTATGTATCGTACAAAGTCTAGATGCACCTCATGTGAAAGTTTCAACTGTTGCTTTGAAATACCATACCTAAAAGTTTTATGAAATAAAAAAATATGGCTGGAGCTTTAAGGTTTATTATATTTTACAGTTAAGGTTTAAGTGGCTTAAAACTTACTCTATTTGCACCATATCTTAAATTTGTTGAATACTTTTTTCGTTTCCAGATTCGTACGCTTCGGCACCACTAATACGCCTTTCAGAAAAAAATCTTTGTCTACCAGCGTCATTTATCATGCCATAAAGCTTCACGGAATATAACGCACTGCGTACGTCCCGACTAAGATAAAATAAAATTGCCAAAAACAGTACATAACCCGAGAGCAAACAAACGTCTAAATAAAATTAATAAGATTATTTTTGTCGAACGCTTTACTGAAGCTTGTGAAACTACAGTCAAATGGAAAAAAATCAGTAATACATACCTATTCAACTAATATAAGAGTTGTTGCGACAGAATGCGGTATTGAAATATGGTTGGCTATTACAAAAAATAAAACAGAGCACAAAAAAGAAAACAGAACCTTACTCCTTACTACCTACTTTAACACTTCGAGCACAGACGAAGTCGCTTAAACCCCAATTTTTTCTTTACTATCTGTTATAAAGAACACTTCAACATGATTTTTATATAATTTTTTTTTTAAATTTGTAAATACATAATAATATGTATTTCATCTTAAACAAGATAGTTTTGCTCATAATTGTTTTAAAAAATGTTTCCTAACTACAATAGTTTAAAATTTAAAGCGGAAAGAAAAGTGTATGGGGTCGGTTTGACCCAATATGCGCTATTAAGTTTTATATAGAGACAGAGGTCTGATTATATAAATTGATATTTTTTTAATCTGATACGACACCCTAACAAAATGTTTTACTGCACTTAATTTATTTTTAAGTTCGATGTCATGTTTTGAATTTTTAAAATGTCTAATACCCTACATTTTCGCAAAATCAACGAACGAAGCGTTTATCAAAATCATTTAATCTACTTAGGCGAAAGGCCATGACATTTGGATATATAATTGCATAAATATACATAAGCCAATAAACAGTGTATATTCCTTGAAGTGCCTATTGATAAAAAAAAACTTTTTGATACGAACAAGTTTTAATTGCTTTGATAATGGAAGAGTTTCTATTTGATCCACGCTCCGAGTTTCTATGAAGTTGATATGTATGATTTTAACCATTAACCACATTAACAATCTACAAAATTGAGGCTATTTACATTTATAATTGAAAAAAATGTGAAGTTTGAACTTAATAGAGCTTTTAAATAATATATTTCTAAAACTCGGAATTTCTGTGAAATCGTTTATCTTATCTTAGGACCCCGAAAAAATTCGTCAAAAATACAAATCAAAGGCAAATTAGGGAAAAATACGTATATAATAATCTGTACATAGTAACACGAAAAATTCAATATTTTGTCTTACTGTTATATATAATTTTTTATTGCCGTACCCGCCAACCCTGCTTACTCTAGAAGATCAATAACTGGATTAGCACAAGGGGTGCATTGATTTTCACAGTAAACGATTTCCTACCGTGAGAGAGCATAGCGTGTTCTCCGCGGTGCACCTAATTAGCCGCATTTATCACCTTAAATCAATTTCCATACAAAATGAAAACATGGTCCCAAGCAACACTCGAAGAGTGAGGACCCGGCGAAGATTCCCTATTGACTCTGTGACCTCACGATCGTTTCCATAGAAACCAGTTCTAAACGAAAATTTTCACTTGCTCCATCTCCAACTCACTTTCTTCGAAGAATTTCCAATAACCGGCGCTTCTCCGGCTGTCATGTCGTGTGCTGATACTTTCGACTTGACCTACTATCGGGGGCTGTATCTCCTTTCCTATGTACCCAAGGGACGGGGATAGGAAAGTAGTTCGCCGGCTTACCTGCGCGGGATATCTTTTTATCTGGGCAAGATAACTTGCACTTCAGAAACGGTGCCATCACCTATCATTATGAAGTAACAAGCGAAAACAATGCAATCGGGCCTCTACGGCACGGCACGACTCTGCGGTTCCCTTGGTTTCCACATTAAGCCGAGATTAGCACGGCATCACCAGATCGGGTTACTTAGGTCAGCCGGGCATTCCATCGTGAATCCACCATTTGCATAAATAATATATGAAAATTATACGAAAAATCTGAAATTTGATTGCCCCTAACCGCGGGGCGCTGCGCAGCACAAATTCCTTGTGAGAAAGTAATGCACCCGTGCGGACGCATACCTTGCGTTTTCCGTGATTTGCGCCCGCAAGAAGGTGTTCGTGGCGTGCAGTGGAGCACTTCTTTCTATTCTTTGTCTGTTCGCTTTTTAATTACTTGATTTCTGCAACAAAAATTCAACTGTGCGCGCAGTTATTAGTCAGTTATCAGTTGCAGAATGAAAGGCAGCAATTGGCTGTTGCAGATTCGTTTAATTGAGCCGGCTAAAATGCGTTATGGTTACTTAAGAGCGGAGCCGTGCATGCGGCGCACCGGTGAAAAAATCGCTTCCCTTTTTGCACATGAATTAAATGAAAGGAAATTTTGTGAAGCTTGAAGAATTTCTTCTCAACAAAAAGCGGGGGGGAAATTCCAAATTGCTCAATGGCGAGCAGATAATCGATAAAAATGACTCAAATCGGGGCCGGTCCGGAAGCAAATATTTTGCATGCACATATGCAGGAAGCGATTAAGTGAATGAGGGTAAATTTTCCAATCATTGGTTTCCTGTGAATGGTCAATGAGTTTTTTTCTTTGAACAATTGGGACAGCTCTTTTCTCAAAATAGAAAAAGCGCTTTTCCTCAAAACAATCACTCTAGACACTTCAAAACTAAATATAACTATCAATTCATTGATTTTATTTAGAACTAGCTTGCCCGGACCCGGCGTTTCCCGGGATAAGTACTATTAAATTTGTATTCCATAATTTTACAACGCCTCCCTACTGCACCACCGCCTCTTCTATGTGACCCAGCGTTTTCCTATTTGCGTTTTGCACATGTTTTAGATATTTTCCAACAATATTATTAAATTTAGTTTTTTTTCATTTTACACCACCTCCTTATTGCACCCCCTCTCCAATATCACCCAGCGGGGTGGGGGTGGTCTCATATTTGGAAATTTGAATAGCAGATTCGAAATCAGTGATCCCGAGAATTCCCTAGTGCGGATTTTCTGGGAAATCCCTTGAAGTTTAACTTTTCGGTCGCCATATTGATCCACCATCTTGATTTCCAAAATTTTGATGGCAGATTCAAAATCAGTGACCCCAAAAACGCAAACCAAAAACAAAAGTTCGGATTTTCAGTGAAATCCCTTGAAGTTTAACTTTTTCGGTCGCCGTATTGGATCCGACATCTTAAATTCCAAAGTTTTGAATGCGAGATCTGCGACCCCGAAAACCTCCAATTGCCTTTTTCATAAAGATTCCTTGAAGTTGGAAAATTCGCTTCCTATACAAAACGGAAATTTCGATTTTTTCGATTTCCCGGCTTTTCCTTTGGGGTTTCCCGAATTTTCTTTTTTTTTAAACCTCCCCTGTATTATAGCGAACAAAACAAAACAAAATTATCGGTCAAGCCATTTTTGAGTTTTAGCGAGACTAACGCACAGCAATTCATTTATATATACATATATAGAAGAGTAGACAATGTGTGATGGTGTAGAAAGGATACGCACATTTTGGCTGTACATTTAAAATTGGCATAAAAACTCTACCCATACCATATAGACTTTTGCTCCTGATCTGTGTTTTTTAAGCCTATTATTTGGTTAGGTAAACAACTTACAGTACCTAACTTTAATTACTTTTATTGTAACGGTTAAGCTCAAAACTATGGAGAATCAGAGATACACATATGTGTATAATGCATACTTTTCGACAAAATTAGAGGAACACATTTTAAAACTTAAGTAAAAATCAAAATAATTGGGACAGAGGCATTTTTGGGTATTAAGTTTAATTTCAGAGTTACACCCCTCGGACCACCACAATGTTTAAAGCCCTGCAACAGATACCTAGAATTTGATTCGAACATTGTGGCACAGACCCATTGCAAACAAATTTGTTCAGACCATGTCGGGCGTACCAGAGCCGATTACTAAAAACTGTACTTGTAGTGTACTTATGAACGTATTACTGAAAGTTTTCTTTGCTGCGACACGATGCACATTGGACATTGGGATAATGAATGTGGGCCGGTCGGCGAGCGCACTGCAAGACGAGTCGGCGGACCTAATAACGACTTGAAAGCAAATATGTATGTCATGACTGCAGGGTTAAAATCAAAATGGCCGAATAGGAGACCTGAAGCGCGATCTTGAAATTGTAAAATTGGGCACCATATTTTAAAGCAACCCAAAACTCTTATAAGTGCCATCTTTTATGAAAACCTAAAAAAATTTGTATTTTGAGTCTAATTTCTTACGACGATAAAATTTTTTCAAAGCTAGCAAATTTTAAAAAAATTTGTGATCCTTATTTTTTGATAAATTTATTTACCCTAATGATTGATATGAGTACAGTTACATAGACATACTAGTATAAAGAGTGCCTTAACAAGAACTTGTATTATGTAAAAATTCAAAAATAATACAGTATTTAAATGAAATTCTTCGACAGTCTTATTGATTTGTAAATTGTAATAGTTGACGTTAGAGTTCCTTGAGTTATTGATATGTGGATAGTTCACATAGACCTTACGTTTAAAAAAAAACCTATAAGAAAAAGTGCAAATAACTTGCATCGCAACTTTTCAATGGCTAGTTGTGGTCTCCAAAACGTGAGATGACCCTATCTGGTAACTTGGTTTGCAATAACGTCATTGTTCCGTATGCGGTGTAATTTACGCCCATTCCATTCAATTCCGACTAAAAACAGGGTGTCAAGATTCCATGGTTGTTGGTTTACGAACATATAACTTGCCATCTCTCTAAAATTTTCTCGATTTTTGTGATGGATCTCCACAATTAATTCTTCTTTCGAAGTGTAACGTGGTATTTTCGCGAATGTCTCTGTTCCCATATAACAATCACTAAATATGGCTGCCTAAACATTTGACAGTAATGACACGAGGTTCGATATTAAAAGTTTATAAAAGCAAGTGAAAATATATGTAGGTAGGCAATTTTCGATATAGCACTAAAAAATCTTTTTGGTTTGTTTTCCAGAAGTATAAGACACGAACTTCGTAAAATAAGTCACAACAGGTTTTCCCCAAAAATTTAGAGCAATTTCCTGAAATGTTTTCTATTATTAACTATTTTGTCCATACTTTTGTCCTTTGCACCTCCGGCTAAGTAAAATGATACCGTATTCAATTCCTGCTAAAATTTTCATTGAAACATAATTTTCTCTTGATTTTCTTCACCCTCACAATATTCTTTTCATAAAAAAAATTTTTGTTTTTTAAGCACCAAAACTCAAGATTGGAAGGTTTTTTTTAAGGATTATTTGTCACGCGAACATAGTTTTAAAAATTGGCAAAATATTTTAATGATACGTTGCCTCTTATAACCCAAAAACTGCTGAATACATTCAAATTCATTTTTGACTAGCCGATAGAGCATGTTTTAAAATTGATTATAGGTTATTTTAAATATGATGTCAAAGTATGTAGTTAAATGTAAATTAACGACATATCAAATGCTTAACTTTGGGGGATTGTCATGATAATTGGTATCTACAGGTTTTCAGGGTAATTGACTTCTGTCAAAGTATCCACAAATGGTGAAAAATTCTGATTTAACTAAGATAAGCAACCGAAATATTCAATCCACACAAAATCCTATTTTTACAGTTATGGAAGCTTAATCCGCGAATTCGTACAATTAAACTGTGTAATAGATGTCTTTTTTTTGTATAATATAGTATGTCTAGTAATTAATTTAAATTTTTTAGTTCTAATGTTCGGGCATAAAACGCTTTTCCCTTTTCAAACTGTCATCAATGGACATCAAAATATTTATGAAGCTATTTAGCAATTATTACGAGCGACATCTATCCGGTATCGCTTTCAGCAATTTCACGGAAAATTACCACCTGTCTGCCGAGCTGTCACAGGGCAATTGTCACCTTAACCACCCAGAAAATTGATGCACACTCATCCCATCCATACAAAGCGAACCATGAAAAATAGCAAAAATATGTTCTTTACACAACCGACTGATGAATGTGAAGAAAGTGAGAATAATCCGGGCAGAGCGCATGTTTTGTTGACTTGACTTGTCTAATGAAATCTCGTGCAGAGGTAGCTGCGAGTAAAAGCCATCACGTATGCTGCACGATTCCCAGTTGGGGCATATGGTACTGTTGTACCTGATCTGGTGAACAGCTTCTGCGGTCTGTCTTCACGGTATGCCACGAAATGGAGAAGATAAAAGCGACCCATTCATCGCTTCTTCATCGCATAATTGAAAATCGTTCACCTGAGCCCCCCGCGGCAGTGGCAGGTATTTTTATTAATATCAAGCGCAGCGAGGATCAGTAGCCCAGAAATGCATTTCGTGTCAGTTATGAATGGACGTAACATTTAGCGAAGAAATAAAATTTCCAAAGCTGCGTGAGAAATGTCGGTGGATTTCAGCAAACGATTTCGTTTGTGGTGGATGTCGAAAAAATTCCAAGAAACAACACAAATTTCCCGATGTTTGTAGTTTCGCATTCTGCAGGTATGCGCAGCTCGATTTTCAGAGCATAGAAAGGTGCTTCATGTCCAGAATTGCCACACTCCGCCTGATTGGGGAGAACTGGAACGAGAAATTAGAAAAAGAAGGATTATATTTCACTTTCCAACAAATTGCATGATTTTTGAAATTTTAGAAGAATGTTTCGGATTTGTTCTTCAATTATTTCTCACTAATTGCAGGAATTGAGCAATTTATAAAAAAATTTAAATTGGTCATTTTCCATGGAAGAGCGTTTTGCTATTTGAGTCATTTTAATATTTGAGAGTTTTTAAACTTTCTCCATTTGACCAATTTTATTTTGCACCTGGCAACTGTCACTCAAAAAGAATAATTGTGAAAATCCAAATATCATTAAACCTATCAAGGAGGACAGGCTTGACGACCTCAACACATCTGAACGCCTCGTTTCGTACCTGCGCTGTCATGTGATTCCCATCTTAATTAATTAATCGCGAGACAAAAATCTCTGAATGCCTGGCCCGTTGCGATTTCGGTTGCTTGGACAATGGGACACACTTCATTAACTATGTCGCACCGCACGTAGAGTAACCGTAAATGGAGGCAGCAGTATGCAAGGTGACTGGCGACAAAAATTTTTCGGAAAGCGTGATGAGCCCAAGAATCCTCTACCACACCACAGTACCATCTGCAACGAAAACAAAGTGAATCAGAGCGAGCAGAAGATGCTCATTTTTTCTTCTGTCTTTCAACCGGTGCACTTCATGCGAACTTTCCTATCGGAGGAGCATCACTTAGTTAGGGAGATAAAAAAGATAATCGTGGGAAGCAACGGCGGAGGTACAACAAGGGAGAAAATGAACTAGGAAAATGCAAGTAAGGGGATTTGATTTTAATTACTACCGGGTCAAGGTATCAACCATTGCCCGTACGGGCGATGGCTGATGGCCTCGAAGAAGATGAATCGCTTTGCGTCTGTTAGTGCAGACCTGTGATGGGATGTGTAGTGATATTGCAAGCGGCATGAATACCAGTTTTGCCGCAATCTTTAACAAAGCTCTCAAAGTGGTAGAGAAGATCTGGAGCGCATCAAATTTATTTTTTTTCGCAAATGATGCGCTTGGTTATGAATGTTTCTTCATTGACAGCTGAGGATATCATTCCTAATAAACTCATGTGTGGATGTGCAGACATCCATTAATAAATGAACTGACATGCAAAATTATCGCTGTATGAAGATGAATTGTAAAATTAGCAGACTAACAGCAGAAAATGGCATAAAATCAATTTGGAGTTAAATAAGGACGAGTTCTGAGGTCTGAAGCTTTCGTAAACCATAAAAAATAGGTGTAGTCATTATGCAAAGGCCAATACTTCCACCCAAACGTTGACCTGCAAATATAACTGGTGATTTTTTACACTTCAATAGAACTTCCGATATCGACTGTTAATCCGAGCTGTGATTCTGATAGTTATTTTTGATATCTATGTTCAGAATAGTCTGTCAAATAATCATGAATAGATTCGCGCCTAGAAAACGGTTTAAAGTCTCGAAATTTACTTTGACAATAGGTCTTTTCCAGAAACTTAGAGACAACATCGTCACCAGCCATCCGTCGAACTGTGGATAGATTTCGCCCCGCATATTCTCTGCATAATGCAACAACATCAATATGTCATCGGAATTTGCGTACTGAAGCAACTATTTTCGCTGTAAACGAAAGCATGCAAAAGGATCTTAATTTATTGATTCGTCGTCGGTCGCAGGAATTGGAACTCTTGCAAGCTTCCCGTTATTTTATTGTAAATTTTTGTTCAGTAACGCGGTTAATTTTAGCTGAATGGGTATGTTAATAGCAAAATTGTTACTTTTGTAGTAAGATCAATTCAGAATTAACTCTAGAGACCCCATCACATCCAGAAAAATGTGAAGTTTGGTGCAGTTTACACTCTGGTAGCATCATCAATATTTTTTAAATGATGCAGTTACGGTCAATGGAGATTGTTACCGTACCATGATTAATGAATATTTGTACGAAAATATAGACAACAATTATCCTGGCTAGATTCGGTTTCAACAAGATGACGATAGGTTCGACTCAAGTTGATTTATTAAAATCATGATTTAGCGATATTGTGGTTTCGAGAAATGGTTCTGTAAAGGGCCCCAAGGTCATGTATTCTGACACCTGTCGACTATTTCCTATGGGGTTATGTGAAGTCAATGGTTTATGCCGTTAAACTGGCAACAATTGATAACTTGGAAGCCAACATTGTTCGTGTTAATCGTAACATATGGCCGAAATTGCTAAAAACAAGTAACATTTACATAACAATTACAACAACAACATTCGCCCTGGCCATTTTCTAGAAGTCATTTTTTATATTACACTGACAACATTTTCATGTTTTTTCTTGTCACAAAAGAATTGATAGATTATTTGCATAGTATTTTGTCTAAATTTTCCATCATGTAAAATGTTCAAGAAAATTAGAGTTCAAAAGTAAAAAAAACCTTTCTCCTTAAAAAAAAAATTAATCAAGTATCGTGGAAAGTCTTCACATACCTTAAATGAAAGCTTGAAAATGCTATAAACCCAAGAGCTTAAAGGAATTTTTCTAAATCTTGAATTTCCGTCAGCATATGCAGGGAATATGGAATATGATAGTCATAATTTAGGGTTTGTCCTATTATTTGAGGTATATATTAAATTTCTGGAACAACTTAAAATATTAACGAATATCACCCAAAAGCGAAATTTTTCACTTTTTGACACAGATTTTATCAAAAACTATACGTGATGCAACGTTTTCGTTTTCAGATTCATAATCTACAGAAAAAAATAAATCGATGTCTACTATTTATATTTCATTAACAACATCCTTGTCGACCAGTGTTATTGGTCTTTCGAATTAAAAACTAGTTTTGAAAAAAACTTAACTTTTTGTGTAATATGCATATACATGGTATTTCTATCGGCCTTAAAAAACACTCTTATTTAGAGAAATTCAATAAAATTTGAACGAGCTCTTCAGTTATGTGCATTAACTACAATAAATATGTACTTAGATGCATGAATACGTTAAGGGGAGATATACACCTAGCATGGTCGAAAAAAAAATCTTTTTTTTTGCATTTTCCTGAAGCTTGAGGTCTCAAGAATATCTGGGAAAAGACTTACACTATGGGCCTGGTATCGATGATTCCATGTAAGTTGACAAATTTCATGATTTATTCATTCCCAAATTTTCAAACGCGTTTTTCTCAATATCACGTTTTTCGAATCGGTCGGTACCCAAAATTTCTCGAAAACCAATGAACCGATTGCCTCATACTTGTCATAAGATTTGGTTTTCTCGTTACTTAGTTTTTGTTTTATAGGAAAAATAATATGGCTATGACAATTACTAGATTATAATATCTAATTTAATAATGTTTTTGTTTTTTTTAGATGATTTTTAAGAAACGCCAAGGGGTTTACGCAGATCTTTTTACGACGCTCCAAGGATCATATTTATGATGTTTTTAAATAAAAAAACTAAACATATTTCTGAATGTGAATACTTTTAGATAGTTGAACTCCCACTCCCAAATTTCAAAAAGTTTTCCTAGAAAAGATGCACAAAAATGACCTTTTTTCCGACTCTAGATGTATATCTCCCCTTAAAATTCTCTGAATTTACCTATGTCCAAGGAAAATATACCAATTGGATGAAAGAAAAGAGTTTAATGATCACATTTTGTGAAAGAAGGGTGTGAAAATGTCTCGAAATGATTTAAATTATTTTGTGATTAAAAATAACTAGAAAATATGAAAAATATATTTGTAAAGCGATATTAACACATTGGCTACCAAGGGCTAGTTAACTGGTCCACATGTTTTAGCCATGTACCCCAAGCCAAGTAATATTTTTTATTGCATTGTACAGCGTATGTTTTATTTTGTCTCAAAATAAATGTAATTATGTTGTAGCCAGTTGGCATGTAAATTACTTGTTTCGTAAAAAAAGTTTTTCCTGTTTGAGCGCATTTTAGGTGCTCATCAGTTGATGTTTGATTTGTGAAAAAAAGTTTTATTTCGAAAATCATTATATCAATTCTGGAAATAAAAATCAGAAGATGAACCATGAATAAATATTAAGAAAATTAAATTACAAATGGTGAGAGACGACGCCAACTTCAATTTTGGAGGTGCACAAAGAACAAAATTAAGCTATTTGATAGAAAATGTTTGATGAATAAATATGTTTATCCTTCCATTTCAAATTATTATTTGTTTCTACGCAAGTCAGTAAAGACATCGTCTCCCATCATCACAAACTGAATTTCACAAAATAATGATTAAAGCCATGGAAAATTCGCTGATTAAAATAATTGATTAAGTAACAAAATTTACGAATCCGTTGCTAAAAAATGAGTGAACGAACACACATTAACCATAAATCATTGGTAACCAGGCAAGGTTAATCTATGATTAACATTTAAGCAGAAATGAGCAAAGCGGGCATTAGTATCTTAGATCAGACTATTACAGAATGAAACGGAAGTAGAGAAGAAAAATAATGATATTATGATGAACAGAGTATGTAATGGCCACTATGCAAGATTTGGAAACAAAATGGTTGAGTATTCAACAAATGTTGTTATATACTCCTAAATATTATCCTTTGGGCAGCTTAAAAATTTTCTGAAACTGGATAACCTACATTTATCTGGAAATTTATCCATTTAAAAGTTTAGCTCATTGTTGTTACATTTGTGCACGTATTCGTAATAGTAAACAATCACAAATGCATATAATCTAATCTTAAATTATCAATAATAAGGTAGTTGTAATTATTATTATTTTTTGTTATAAGTATGTGGGTTCTTAGGAATTTTATTTATTTTAAAAAGAAGCCAAAATGGAAAACATGTTTTATAATGGATTTATTGATTTCAGTACCTTTTTTTGTTTTATTTTTTAACCGTAGCTACCATACATAAATGTTATATGCATAATGAAAAAAATATTGGCAATAAAAACAAGTGTTCTTTATGCGCGTTATTACGACACTTTCCCTCCGCCCTAGAGGCCGTAAAATAGATCACAAAATAAAAAATGGAATTATTATTACTACTAACGATGATTATGTATCTGACTACGGAGAAAGACCGCAGACCCGCGACCCGCGCACTCTCTTACAAGTAGATGAACTCATGTATAAATAAAGGGTGCTGAGACAATATACTTGAGTTTTTAACACAACAAAAAATATTTAAATGCATTTCTTGTACACTTTTATTGATTTATAAGCTGTAATTGTTGACAGTAGACATAAATTAAAATGTAAGTCAAATTGGCACCGCAGCACAGTTCGCAAGTGTAGGTATACCCGTAGTATAAATAAATTTTGGAAGACGTTTTGGAGTGAAGACGGCTAAATTGCATAAATGAGACGTTCGACTGTCTCAAGGTGGTTCCCATACAACCTACTTTTAAAAAAACCTCAGAACAGGTTAAATCGCATCTTGAGATAACACGATCTGGGAAGTTTGATTTGTACTAACGTTATTATTTGGAATGCGGTATGGCAGGCGCGTCATCCTATTGAAACCAGATGTCGTGTATATAATATGTTCATTCCATCCAATCCATCCAACCGCGGCGGATGATTATGCAAAATGAATAGGCAACTTACGAATTGTCACTGTAAAATCTATTCCATTTTTGTAATGAAATTATCGTTCTTCCGAAGTGTAAAGCGGCACTTTCGTGAATGTCTATGTTTCCATTTGACATTGAAATAACTAAACAATTGACAATCGGAAATGGCGCAATTCTAGTTCATATTATTAAACGCTGCTCTAAAGAGCTTTACGAACCATATGTGTTGAAGTCATTGTTTTGTACATTTGTCCGTCCTATTTGTTTTCATATCACTCGATTCATGTTTCTCGTATTGATGCGGTTCAAAAACGATTTTTACGCTTTGGCCCCTCTCATCTCCCATGGACCGATATAGTTCATCCCTCGCCTTATGAAAATAGGCTGAAGCTTTTAGGTATGTACACTTTATTGAACGCCGGGAGGCTCTTAGAGTATTATTCTTCCACAATACTGTATCTGGCAATACAGACTCACCTTCTCTATTTGGCCTCATTTATGTATACACTCGTCCTCACGTCACCAGAGCACACAACTTCGTTTACACTGCCTTTCATAGTACACTCTATGGTTTTCATAAACCGCTTGCCACCATGGCTAGGTGCTACAATAACTATTCCCACAAACTTATATTGAACGGTTAATTTTGTATAATTATTATATTCTTCTTTTATTATTGTAAATTTCAGATGGTCTTTGTTACCTGTTGATAAGAAATAAAGAACTAAATAAATGACAACGACGCCACATAGCTCGTCTTACTTTGCTCGTCGAACCCTTTCATTTGATACCAATAGCGACGAAGTTGTGAAGAAAAATGTGATCCGCCATCTTGGGGCATATGATACGGCCCCTCATTCATCCAAATCGGTTAATCCAATAAAGGGCCGTAACATCCAGCCAAACATACTTCATTCATAGATACATAACCCTTATGTTGCCGGGTAAAAAAATAAAAGCGAAACAAGCAGTCTATTAGTTTATATGTCAGTGGTTATAGCCCTACTGAAAACTATAAATGATATTCTTCATATGTAGTCAACCGCAAGCGATAACTTGGAATTTTCTTAATTATTATCCCAACCTCATCACAAAAGATGTTTATATACATATATCTTTTATCTATGTACGTACATATTGCGAAACATTAAATATAACACTTTAACTTTACGAAACAAACTTACAAATATACTTATAGGTTGCATAAATTTTTATAAATTAAATAACGAAAACTGTGAGCACGTTGTGAAATATAATGTCCGCCGCGCCGCTGTAACAAAAGCAATGAATTAACACCTAGATATTTAGTAATCGGAAGGTCAATAGACCATCGAAACGTAACAGAAGAATTAACCTTTACCATGAATCCAATAAATTTTCGTGAGCGGCTTAAATTCAAAGTCAAAAAATATGAATGGGAAAATTACGTGCAGACATTGTCTTATTCCAAGGCGTGCAAATTTCTTGAATGTTTGGCTTGTACTGCAAAAAATAATTGTGGAGTACTGTAATAGATCTGTCACTTGAGATAAATTCAGCAGTAGGTTCAAGTGTTGCGTGTGGCATTGGACATCTTCAAAGGCTTATGCAAACAATTTGATATGGTTGGCATTTCAAAAACGTTTACGATTGAATACTTGCGAAAGGATCGGAGTAGTTACTGGTTAGCCTTTGTGGTGGCACGGCACTTTATAAAACTAATAAGTACTATGGTCACGATTTGGAAATAACAATTTGTATGATGTGCAAATGAAAGTACCTACTTATATAAAAAAAATAATGATTTAGTAGCACTGACGTTTTTGACAAGTTTTATAGCTTGCAGTTGCCTTGTCTAAAATACGATGAAAACACAGGGCACTCACTTAAAGGTTAATCTTTATTTTGTTTTTCGGTGGGATTCCGCCTATATTTTTTTTATTATTTGTATTATTTTGTATTTTTTTAGTATTTTGTTGTTCTTTATGAAGCAACCTACCCAAGGAAAATGCTGACTTTTGAATTTTTATTTAGTTTTATTAACCTAAGCTATACTAATCTAACCAACCTTAAATGAACTAGGTCCACCTAATTTAGCCTAATTTACTCAAACTAATAATATCCCGCAACAAGGAGCTATTTCTCTAATTTTTCTTTTAGTGATAGTAGGTACCTTTTTTTATATGGTTTTTTATTTAAAGATTTAATATTCCCTTTTCCTTCTGTCTCTTTCGTACAGCCGCCAGTGTATGATTAGAGCTATATTGCCCTCCTTTTTTAATCGACTTAAAAAAAAAGAAGAGTTTCTCAATTCAACGGTATTTGTTTTTGTGTATGTTACGCGATGTCTTCGCCGATTGTGAACCGATTTTAATGAGTCTTTGTTTTATTGAATATGCTATATCTTGTTGGTATTCCCCTTTAAAATTGAAGAAAATATTCCACCTTTAAGGGTAGAAAATTAGGGTATGAATCCCGTGTATTGAACTTCCATCTGTGTTTCTTACTATCATCGAGGCTGCGGCCATGAACACAGTGAAAGCGGAAGCAACGCCGTCATTTAGGTCAGAGCTTTCTTATCGTGTGAGAAAGTGAAGGTCTACAACATTGTTAATTAAAAAGGTAAAAAAAATCCTTTAAAAAAGGCGACTTCAAAAATATAAGCAAAAGCATTAAAAATTTGAAAATAATTATTTTTGGAGTCGGTGGCAAACCGTATGATACGCGTCTGCATTGTGGTGGTATTTTTAAGTCGGTTTTGAATTTTGTTTTACTATTTTATTGGTACTCTAGAATGTCTACATAGTACTGAGCTGTAACATCTTGTCTTTGTGCATGATTATTAGACTTATGTTTCTGATGTTTTTTTATCTAGAAACAATATATACTTCTTGACGGATGGAACCGTTAACCGTCAGCTGCGTTCGTTTGGTATTACACTTAATTATTTCATAAAAATCTACTCCCATCAACTGTATGATGAAATTGTCGATTCTATCTCTCGAAACTTTGGATTCACTTCATATAAGGTGTGATGTTGGACCTCAGTGGGGCAAGTATGCCCCATATCAATATAGAAAGGAGCCTGCTAAAAATAACCGCAGCTTGAAAATCAAACTTATGCAGAAAATTGAGTAATCGCATCTTGCACTTTTCGAAACTATTTTAGTGTGTCTGGAAATTTCCGCTTTTGTCCACACTGACTGTAAGGCAATTAATTGTTTGTATGTTTCCATAACTCTTTCAGAATAGAGGAACCGTGCAGTGCAGTTTCCTGTAAACATTTCATAATAGCCAATGGAAACCAAGTGGTTGGCCAAATTTTTTTGTTTTCACCCAGTAGATGTTTGTTTTCATAACAATTTTCAATATTTTCTTTTATTGGTAGATTCAATTCCCATGTCTTTATGGTGACAATTGTCATATAGTTACCAACTGAAAGTGTTCAACTTATATATCATATCTTTTAAATTGGAAATTGCATCCTGCAAAATAATCGTTAGCTTCTAAGTAGTAGCTCAGTTTCCATTTACATGCAAATATATCGTGCATATAATATTAGAAACGTGGAAAATATTTATATTGGAATTTTTTCCAGACTTAGGTGATAATTTGCATTGGTATGACTCATATAAAATGTATTTTGTTGCTATTATTATATCACTATTTATTTATTGGTACAGCATTTTACAAAATGAGTAATATAAAATCTTGCGATATCCAATCTCGTCCTTATGGAAAAATACTAATGAATATTATTCATAAAAACAAATGAAACACTAGTGACTAAGTATTTTCGCGCACTAATGCATCAGCACTATTAGTGTCATTAGTGGCACAAATTATACATAGTACAAGCAACATTTACTTAAAATCACAGTTCCAGGACATTCTACCCAAAATCTTGGTGCAACAACAACAGCAATATATGACTGGAACTTGCCGATCTCACATAAAGTTAAAACATTTGCACAATACAAATATAACAGATTACCTACATAAAAAAGACTAACACTTTCACGTAGAACATGAAATGAAACATTACGTGAACATAAAAACGCATAATCGACGAAAATACATCAACTTGGACAGATATAAACAAAAAAGACCGACAAACAAATATCTTTAAATAACACTACTAGAACACATAAAAATCCCCATAAAGCATACTTAAAATCTACATCTTCTTCCTACTTTCATATTTCCAATAAGTTTGTGACAACAGCAATACGGAAAACATTGAAATAAATTACTTTAAAAGCCACGAACTGACATGTTTGATTTGACAGCACCTCAGGGGCACGGTATACAGAACGCCCATTTAACAAGGTAAATTAATTAATTTCTTTGGCAAATGTCTATGATGTCACTCGCTGCAATTATATGAAAAATCAATCACAGCATTAAATAACTACTATTAGGTTAAGTATTTTTAACTTAAATAGCCATTTAGCAAGCATTTTCGGTGACTTTAGGAAACGTATGGAATTTAATTGTTTTATTTATCGATTTTTCCCTTTATAGTTTGAACACTCGCGGACTACATATTTATACATATTTAAATAATAAATAGCACTAAAAACAATTCAAAAACATTCGCTCCAAATAAAATACAACCCAAATTTACGATGTGCAAGATATTTGGACCTTGATGCATTTTAACTATACCTTGTGTTCTCTATACCTTACGGAAAAGAGCCAAATTGCAATATGGAGTCCAGGAAAAGAGCCATAATTTAAACTTATCAATTTCTATTAGTGTTTATGGATATTTATATAATTACATAAACTAAATAGTCATATAATTGTACAATCGTCAGCATCAGATATTTTTTTAAATGCATTAAGTAATGATAATTGATCAGTAGTTTTCAAACACGATTAGTGCCTATATAAATTTTAAATATTCACTACTCATTAGTGAGAAGATTACTGTAACACTCATCAGTGTCCAATAGTGAATATCAGTGTTTGAGGATGTCACTAATAAATCTGATGAAATCGCTAATGGACACTTTTGAAAAACTGATGAGCACTAGTCGGATTTCATTAGTGTTCATCAGTATTCATTAGCCACATTGCTACTGCTCTAAATTGTTTAAAACAATGATTTACAACGCAGTATTTATAAAAAAATTAACAACAAAAAAGGTCAATAGGAAACTTAGAGCCCGGTTAACAACAACACGGGAATATAATTTTATTAATCGTGAGATCAAAAAATATCACATCAAAACAGCAGCGGGGGAAATTCGATTAGCGGGTTTTGACAATGATATACAGTATATATATGTATGGCCATTTCTATAAATACATACATAGTCCGTTCCCCGGAAAAAATCTTTCTTATTCGAAAGAAATCGTAAAAGACACCAACACATATCATGAATGGAATGTTGAACAATGGAAAAGAGTATTATTTTTGGATGGAAATAAAATAAAATTATGCTCTGGGATGCTAGGGCATGGCGTGGTGTTGTCTCAAAAATATGATGTTTCGCTCTATAAAATACAAGAGAACTCTTCAGTCGCGTTGGAGATATGTATGAAGCGTTTTGGAAGGGCACGAGGTGTTAACCCAAAGATGACCCTTTGGTTAAAGAACACAATAGCCAAACCATTGGTTACTTAAGCCACCCATGTGTAGTGGCCTTAAATTAACAGCAGTCGGCAATTATTAAATACAACAAGTTAGACGGGCTTGTTTGCCACTCTATAACAGAAGCTCTGCGGACTTGTCCAACATTCGCTAGGGAGGCGGAGACACAGGACACACTCCCTTGCATATCTTCATTTTGAAATCAGCTACAGTTAGTGCTCTGAGAATGGAATTTACGTTAAATAGGCCAGTCGTTGACAATGGTCAAACGACATCTTCAGCGTAGCCTGACAGACTACATGACTAAGGAACTAAATGTTCACAGAAAGTTCATAATTTTTTTTTTGGAACATTCAGACTGAGACGTTAATGGCCCCAGAATGGACTCTAGAACCTCAAGTGGTTTACAGGACTTAATCAGGCTAAAGCTAGTCAAACCATTTGCTTACACTGAATTTACCGCCTTGACCAAAACGGATCTCAGATTGTTAGTAACCTATCATCATGGGCTAAGGTATCAATACATATGGTGGGTGAGGGTATGTCTACTTTGACAGAATGTCGTTTGCAGACGATGAAATTACAACACACATCCTGTGTGATTGTCCTGCTCTAGCGCGGTCTATATTCTGCAAGAAGAATCTTCCTTCAAGAGTTTTTGCGCTCTGCTGACGTACTATTCTATTCTATAAAAGATCTTCTGGCTTTTCCTTTAGGTCAGAAGAACGACAATTTTATTACAGGTTCTATGGCACAAAATATCTTCAGGTCGCAATTCCCACCATATGCGTCGCTCCAATCCCTATAAAAAATAAGGTTATTGTGCTCGGCTTTGAATATACTACCAAATGAGTGTTTCAAAGTTTTGCGCGTTTTGCAAGCTGGATGTCCCCTTAATAGAAAGATTGAGATTAAAAATATTAAGCCTCTAACTCTTATTATTTAAACATGATCAAGTGGATGTATTCAATTTTTTTTTGTATAAAGTTCCAACTAAACTTATGCTTTATCCAGATTACGCAAACAATGAAGCATCTGCTGCATTCCTAATTTTACCAAGTGGATATGCCATCAAACATTTTATGAACTACTGTTTTATTGGGCGATATTAATTTTGAATTATGCATATTTGACAATTTAAATTTAAATTGGTGTCCATGGATGCATAGAAGTGACCTTAGAACCTAACTGTTCTAATTTCTTGGACAAATAAAGGCAGCTTGGCTTACGGTGTTTGGACTTACAAAGCAAATTTCAGGAAAATGCGAGTATCGCATTTTTGCAAGAAAACAAGCATTTTTCCTATAAGTAACAAAATTCTAGAAATATTCTTAAATGAGCGCAGAAAATAAAAGTGAAAAGTCTACTCCTTTCTTTTCCGCTATATGGACAGTTGAAAGAGAAATTGCTGTCGCAGTTTCTTCGTATTCGATTATACCATTCTGATCGACGATTGAGGGAATTCCTAAATATTTATAAAATTTCTCACGTAGAAAGGAAACTATCTATTCACTGGACCTGACGGAATCGCTGAAATTGAGGCTGAGACCTGTAACTTTCTCAGTTTCTGTAAAACAGCCTGACCCAATGACACCTTTTATTTATTTTTAATTAAATTTGCTTAAATGTGAGGAAGATGATTTTCTTATTTATGTTTTAACTTCTTTCAATAAAAATTTGCATGCAGAAGGCATATCGACTCTAATGAATGCTGAAAGGGAAAATTGGACTTTTGCTTTTAAAATGCTGAAGCGAACCTGATGAATGACTGAATATTTGGCTCGAAAAGAAGACGGTGTTTAAATTTTATTATTTCCTTGACAATAAAAATAATTCTCATGTATAACAAGCCTAAGATAAGTGTTGTTGTTCTTACTCAGGTTGGGTGGATGGAAATGATATACGTATGAAGTCACATAGCGCATTAATTCCTCAAAGCAAACAGATGCACCTCGTCGCATCTTTCATGTTAATCCAAAAGCGGAGCCTGCACACAAGTTGACCCAGAGTGGAGAAAGTTTTGCAGCTCAACAAAAACACGACGAGATACAAATTGTTTTACGGGCTGCATTTTGATTGGTATTGCACCTTTCTGCTCCCGAGAGGAGATAAATTAAGATATGCAACAAAGGCTGCGGTGGCAACTGGCAGCTGCGGAAATCTATACGTGCATTTTGCAGGCGAGTTTAAAATGAACAGTCACGGAATGTGAACCTCAGTAGGTCATTTCTGTAAATACAAACATGGGTTAGGTAGATTAAAAGATAATAAAACTAGGGAACTCCAATTGAAGAGCGATGACTGATGAGATTGGCGTTTAATAGCTCGCATGAGTGAAAATTCAATAGTGTTCAAAGAAAATGACAAGTAGATGATACTTTCTTATGTTAGATTGCAATCACAACGGAAAAAACCTAAGGTGTGTGCACTGCATAAAAATACGTATTGTCAAACTTCCAAGCTTACTATATAGATATCTACTCAAAATGTGTCAGTGATGGTAGAGCCTAACCGTTTTATTTCAAGATAATGTACCGATTAGCTATGCCACACATGACACCACTTTCATAACATTAATTAATTTTTTAAGACCATTTGCATCGCTCCAATGTCGACAAATTAAAAAAAAAGCATATCAATCACCTGTGGCTGCTAATAAAAAGTTCATCCACACTTTTCGTGCATGGAAATATAATTTGCTTTTCTTCATATTAACGTCCGCTGTTAGCACCTTTTTTCCTATTTTTATCTCTTCGTCTTTCGAAATAAAACTTATTTTGGCCTCAAGGTTACCGAGAAGACACCGCTTAGCCTCTTTAGCTCAATATATTGAAATTAAAGAGTACTATCTGTTACCCTAGTTAACTCAATCTTTTCAATTTCGATTGAAGTCAGTTGCCCAACGGCTTGAGCATTTATCGGAAATTTTTTTACACTTACTGGCACGTACTGCGTATGACTCGATGCTAAATCAGAGCCAGGCTCTGACTTGTTTCACAACGATATCCAGTTTACTAGAGCGTCTTTTTTGCAACATGGCTTTCGTAGCAGTTGCTAAAAGTAGTAAGTGTTTGCCTTTCCTTCTGTCTATGCCCATTTCCTTTTAAGTCTTTTGTTGTGTCGCTTGAATGGAAAAGAGATTACTTCAACTGGAGTCATTATACGCGTAATTATATAACGAACAGAAGCAACGTGGAGTATATGGATCTGCAATATCTCAAAAGCGTTAGTTTTAGCAATTCGGTTTTTGTGGGCGGTTGCCATTAATTTCATTTCTTTTCGTAACACGTTTACAAATGAAGGCGCTAAATAGTTTATGTCCCCATTAGAAAAACCACTACTTGCTTTCACTCTGCTGTAATTTATGCAAATGGTTTTAAGAGTTAAGGGCTTTTAAAATCCAATAAAATCTAATGTTCCTAATTACACATGTTCTTAGCTCTTCGCGTGTTATGAGCAAACAATGTGTTATTGCGGATATATCGAAAAACCAGAAACGATGTAACCGCAAAAGAACTTAAGAACTTATTAACTCTAAACGAACGCAATAGATTTCCCATACCTGATATGTCAAAGAAAAGGTGTGGAAATTCTCACTGATTTGCACCGGGAAAAAATCATCCATAATGTACAAAGACTGATATCTGAGCATTGAGCGCAGTTAAGTCTAACACTGTAGAAAAATTATTAATAAAAAAAAATGTGTAGATAGGCAAATCTTTCGTTATTTAATAAGCCATATCGATTAATAAATTGTGCATTCCATTATTTTCTCCAGTATCCTATAGACCAGGTGGTGTGTGTTTCAAAAGGCATATGTTGGGGTGGGTCATATTTTAGGGTAATTTTTTAATGGCTCCAGAACATCACCAGGAATGATAATTTCACTATGCGTGAGTTCGAAAACGTGGGCATAACTTTCTATTAAGGGATCGTCTCAGGGTGACCCTCCGAAAAATCACTGATTTTCGCGATTTTTTTTTTTAATGTTGAAATAAACTAACCCGTCCGGTTTTTTTTTTATAAATAAATACATTCATGCAGAATACAAAATGATTTTTTTTATGTTTATTTATTGGGTGTAAAATAGTTGAATAAATTGTTGAAATGACACGTAAAAAAAGGGGTCCTGTACGGTTTCCACGATTGCGGCCGCAATTTTGATCTGAAACAAAAATTTCAAAAAGATTATTAATCTGTAGGGAAGTCGCTATCGCGCTATGGAGGGTTTTTTTTAATTTGACAAAACGGCGGCGGTTTGAACAAAAAGTATCGAATTTAGCCCTATTTTTCGACAGTTTTTCATTAAAAAAAAATTGGAAGATTTCAAAAAAAAAAAAAAGCTTCCATAGCGCGATAAAGAATGACGTTAAAAATGTTCTCTCCAAATTGGATCTAGATATCTTCAAAACTCTTCTTTTGAGAGTGGAAACCGTTTTGAAAAAAACCATTCTGAGAAAAATGCGTTTAAAGATTGAAGTTGGAAAATTGTGCATAAATCGTTTACTTACGATTAATCGGCGATGCCAGGTCCATACAATATCCCTTCTGCTTATTATATTCTTGGGGGTTTCACTCGTATGTCTATCCGTGGTTGATGTCGAAAACGAACTGAAATGCTTGGCCAGTAATAAACAAAAGGAATAACGGTCGAGCGGAGCGCCGAACGAGGCAGATGTCTCGCTCCGTTCCCTTTCTACAAGAAACGCTGTAGTGACCGTAATAATTTGAATTTCGATTTGAAAATTTGAGAGAATGTTTATTACTATCCGATAATGCAACAAAAAAAATTTTTCGAAAATTTCACACTGAGACGATCCCTTAAACAAAATGTAAAAATCTCCATAACTTCCATTTTTCTCCTCCCATTTCTTCATATGTCTGTCTCAGTAACAATCCATTTTAGAGCAAAATCGCGGAAAAAAGTTTTGTGACTAAATTCCACATTAGATATAGCTGGCTGCAAACGGAAAAACTAATTGCAAAAGTAGTAAAAATAACAAAAGATTTAAAAAATACAAGTTAATTTGCGAATTGATTTTGAATTCTTCCAATGTTCCTAGGGCCTTCATGTGTGGTCTAAGAAAACCTTTTAATGTGATGAATCACCGTACCATTTCATCAAAATCGGTGTAATAGTTTTTGCATAATAATTTTGCAATCCAAAAAAATTTAACCTTTTTCAAAATTATGCTGAGCCAAAATTTAAGCCTTTAGATACTTGAAAATTGAGCGTGCAAATTGGCGATGCGCTAAAAACAGCTTCTAGTGGACTAAATTTTTATGTTTTTTTGTAAATCGATGTCTCGCGAATAATAATGTCGAAATACCATATTTTCCAACAAGTATTATTGTTAATTGTTGACCTTTATTATTATTGATTTAAATCATGTTGTGTAAGTGAAAGAGAAAAGATGGAAGGAATCTGCTGCCTTAATGTTTTTCAATCGAGTCGTAGATATTCATATTCCAGCATCTACTCGAAAATCTCATATCCGCTGAATTCAAAAACGTATTATATTATACGATATTTCTATGAAGTTTTTAAAAAGAATAAATGATTTACGTTTGAGTAGTTACGCAACTTTTTTTAAATATAAATGGGCACATAATCGAGCATTTTTGAATATGGCTTTCTCCGTAAAACAGAAAACTCAAAGTTTTACGAAAATTTTGAAGCCTTGAAAGAAATACTTTCATTAACATTATCAATGGTGGATTTTTACTATATAAAGTAATATAGCCTCAACGCAAACTTTTGAAAAAATATTCAATGAATATACATATAAGTTATGTTTCACGGCATTATTCTCCTTGTAGCTTCATTGTTTTTGATGGCTATCCTCAAAATTTAGAAAGAAAGTATAAAAATGGCTAAAAGACCGCAGGCAAGCGAAGCTAATGTGTTCGGATGTAGATTTTCAGTCTACAATGAAAGAAAATTTTTGTGTCAAATGAAAAAAATAAAAGATAATTCATCGAAGAAATTGGCACAAAACTTGATAGTGCGAGTTTTATTATAGAACAACACAAGCTTTCGAAGATGCAGACACACTCATTGTACAAACGGCAATAGAGTTATCTTCGGACGATAAACCAGCTATAGATATTGACGTTTTAGTCATTGTTTGTCCAGTTATATCCTCAAATAAAAGTATATACTTTTGGAAGGCGAGCAACAAATCTGAGGAAGTTTTTAATTGTGAAGCGTTTTCCCGTCTTCGTTAGAATCATTGTATTGAATACTTAGTGCCAATATGGATTTGCAAAATGAAGCTAAAATTTTTAACAGCTCTAACGCTTCGAATGAGTAGAGAGTAGAGTAGAAATGTTGAATTAAAAATTATAGCTGCTTTGTGCATGGGGTCAGAAATAGAAAACCAGATTTTTATGCTACCGAAAAGGTTGTTCGAGGAAGAACTTTATTTATCGACGCTAGCAACTACTCAACTTGAAATCAATGAATTCACTGCAAATTCAAGTGTTTCATCAAAAGTTTTAAAATAAAAATGCCATAAGGAAATGCTAAATATTTGTCGCGATTTTAGAAGACTTAGTGCATTATATCTAAGAAAGTTATGATTCATTATATTTATTTTGATAACTAGAATGTATTTCTTTTGATTTTATTAATTTTGACATGATGCCATGTGAGTTCAACATGATCTGAAATATCCTACAATTGTATACTTTTCAAATAGATGTAAAACAGTTTATTTAATTTCAATTTTAAAATTATATGTCCAGACCGAACCAATCATCACGATTCTTTTTAGTAGAAGTATATTTCCGAGTACTTCCAAAATAAATTTAAAAAATTAAAATCCATTGAAAATCGTCAAATTATTCCATTTGTTTACACGCAAAAAAATTTAACAAATTTTTAAAGAGTTCCCTATGCTCACCTAATTAATGGATTTGAATTTTACAAATTGCAATAATTCAATAATTGAGTGTTCTTTTATATGTAAACAAATTTTCAAGTATCTAAAGGCTTAAATTTTGGCTTAGCATAATTTTGAAATTTTTTTTTGCGAAGTTCAGATTGCAATATTAGCATGCAAAAACTATAAAACCGCTTTTGATGAAATTTGGTACGGCTATTCATCACATTAAGAAGTTTTCTTAAGCCACGTATGAAGGTCCTAGGAACATTGTAAGGATTTGAAATATATGTACATACATACATACATTTCACGAATAGTGAAATTATCATTCCTGGATCCACCCAACCCAAAACAGATACCGCCTAACCACACATTCCTTACAGTTCCACTAAAAGAGCTGTAATTTTAATAAAGTGGCAAAATAGTGGAAATGTTGGAATTATTTGTTGAACCACATAAAGGAAATATTTATCTTTTAAAATATGTAGGTAACCGTTAATACTTTTCCCCACTTATTCTGTAAAATGCCAACTTAATAATACATAAGTTTTGCAAAATCAGTCATGCAGGTTTATAGAGAATTAAAAAAAAGGAAAGTGTTATTAACTCTATGCTCCGAGAGGCCACGACGCAAGACCGTGCGTCACAGCATACCTATACATATAAATATTTGTATTTTGTAGAAAAATGGCTCATGGACATGGAACCAGTGGCACACCTTGAAAAATCGAGTAAATCCAATTTCGCTTAGCCGTCTGGATTGAATCGAAAAAACATCTGCAAACGCGGATGGAGTAATCGATTTGACAATTTCTGCTGAACGTGTTGTGACACACTTAATTTCTTTGTCGGATTTGTGTTACCTGTACAATTTATTTTATTTAAACAAAAAAACGAAGAGAAACATTTGGGAACACGAACTGGCATTGCAAAAGCTCATTTTGGAAGTTATTTAACCACTTCTGAAATTACTTAAAATGTCATTTCAATCCGCATTGGATTCACTTTCGGCTCAATCCTTTATTCAAAGTAGTAAAACTCGCGGATCGAAAACCCAATCCGATCTTGATTCGATCTCTCAATTCGTCATGTATACGTATTAACTGTGGACACCATAAAAATGTTGGTCACCTTGTGACTCTAAAACGGTTGAGATTTACCCGCTCATGTAGTGCTGTTTTGTTTGGCTAGGTAAGATCTATTAATCCATTTATTTCTGTATGAAAATAAGAAAATGATAGAATTGCATATCTGTTTTTTTTTCATAACCTCATCGGACACAAACAAATCAAATTAAATTATTTTCAAATAAATATCCTTTTTAATTATTGTTTTTTGAGGTGCATCACGTTAACCACAATGCCACATTCCTCGCGCGCCATTCCTCTAATTATTTATCACCCTTTTGGCTACATGACTACGCGTAACACTTTTAGGGGTTACACCATTTTTAACTTGCAAAACTTTTTAAAAGAGTGTTTGGCTACCGTTTCACTATCTCACAGCTGATTTACTCTCTTATTGCTGGACCACTTTAAAATTTTCATCATTTTCATCCAAAAGTTTTGCAAAATAGTGCGAAAAATTATTACGGAGCATAGTAAACTTAATCATTTAAAATAAAATGCTAAATAGCGTTGGATCACACACACAAACCCCACATGGCTCTATTTTTTTCCCAACATTTTATTGAAATAAAATTTAATTTAAATGGTCCCATTCGCAGGTATCCACCCTTAATGAAATTCAGAAAACAATTTGGAATAAAGACGGCTTAATTGCACGAATTTGTCGCTCAATTTCTACCTTGAGTTGTTGAATCGACTTAGGGTGGTTCACATAGACCTTATTTATCAAAAAATCCGAGAGGAAGAAGGTTAAATCTCAATTTTTCAGCGGCCAGTGTTAATAGGAAAAAACGGCTCTGGCAAATATTTTTTGTAAACAAGACCTTAAATATAATCTTGAAACCCAGCAACAAAAAGAACTGATATGTGAAAATATTACAAGAAAATAAGATTTTCTCTGATAAGTGGGATGGAGGAGTAGGATGCATTACACGCCAACACGTGCAAAAGAAACCAACGATTCTCTTCAAGACTATCAACAGCCCGCTTTGATAACTTCCCCAATTTTCAAAAATTTAATACCGATATACTTAAACTATAAGATTCCATATTTAAAAATAAACCGAGTTCCCCTTAATTTTCTTCTATACGGACTGACGAAATATAATATATAGTATTAAAATAAAACACAAGGCATTTGCTAACAAATTGCATTTCAAATTGGATTATAAGAAAAATATAACAAAATGAATTTTCTCTCTAATTTTAAGTGGTATTTCACATCACAAGATTTTACCTCTTAAATGCGATTCAAATTTAGATTTTTGGCCTCTTTTAAAATCAAATGGTCAATTATAGTAATGGCCTATGGATTCCCCAGTTACTTAACTCTTGCAACATTCCCGACAAAGTAGAATGTTGTTCATGCAAAATCTTTATAACGTTTACTTTCGCCGTAAGCTTCTATTGGCTCATTAAAGACGTAAACATTTGAGCAATTTTCTACCTACTAGCATAAATCATCGATTACTACCCGAAACGTACTTATCCTGCAACAATCTGCAATAAGGCAACCAATTCTCGACTTGTATTCACTCCAAACTAAAGATCATCCCATAACCCATCTACTACACGCAGTGCACATCATAACATCCTAAATGTGCATATTTCCGATCTCGAGACTCGACCCCATAAAGCGAACGACCATCTAGTTTTTCAGTAGACTACGTCCAGGCATAACTACCAAGTAATTTCGATGCAAAGTTATTTTGAGAAGGAAAACCTGCCCAGGTTTTCCATTGGCCAAATAGGTGTCAAATGACTGGCATGCATAGAAGATGATGAGAAACCGACTCGACAAACTAGTTGGTAGGTAGCACAGAGTCTTACCAGCTGCGCGTGCGTCCATATTTGGCAGTGCAGTACTGTGACTAGTTGCGGACCTATCGTCGAGTAATCGACATTATGAAATTCATCAAATTGCTACTTTCCATTGGCATCCCGACGCAGAAAGTAAAAGCCGCACCACCGCAAGTAAGAATCGGACTGGATGCGAGTTTCCTTTCACTTTTAGCACAATTCTCAGGTTGATGGTGTATTCCGTCCAACTGCACCGGTAATTTGGTTTTTTTATACTTTTAATCTTTTTTTGTTTCGGTATCCCCAGTAGAGGTAGGTAGCTATTAGACATGTGCCCGTGCCGACGACGCGACGGTAGAAAATTGCACTTACTAGTTGCAGGCTCCCGGCTATTACCGGTGATCGACTTAAGGCGCTGAGTGAGGTCGAAAAACTGGAAAAGCCCGCGTACTGCTTTTTGTCGACTGCACCGGAGCGGCTCACCAATTTGGTGCTACAATTTCTGGGCTGGAATGGAGCAGTTCAAATACGGTGCAAGCAGCAGCCAATGGATAGCAGCACAATTTTCTGGGAAATTTATGACAAGAAAAATTTAGCCAATCTATAAGAAACGCCGGACGTAATTAAAAGAATATTTTGTGGCAATTGTTAACTTATGTAAGACCACTTCCATTGTCAGAGCTACTTTCAAAGGAAGTTATGGGAGAAATATGATCAAAACAAATCGGTTGCTGTAAGCCTTGTGACGACGTTTTGATGATGTGACCTAGTTTTAAAAGCGAGATACTTTTATTGCCTTTTTGAAATGGCTTTGCATTTACAAAATAAGAAGTCCAAAAAAAATCTTTCAAGAAATTGTAACTCAAGCAGATACACCACAAGTCTAATTATAATGACCTACCTACATGGAGTGTACACAAGAGTACAACATTTATCATTCGATTGGTAAACGTAGGCGTAGATAATTTGAACGGGGGATATGTGCAGTAGTTTGAATTTTGATTACCTGTTTTTATTTAAATCGAGAATCTAACAATAAGTCTTACCTTACATCTTCGAAAAAATTTTTTTTTAGTTCAAGAGGTTTGAAATTAACGGATCTTTACTACTTTGTAAAGTAGAAGGTCTTCGAAATTCAAAACATACTTTGCTACGGTATTGGAATTATTTTAGCAATTTTTCTAGTTCGAGTTGCCAATACCCCTGACAGACAGAGTAAGTTCAATAATGATTTACAGGAAACAGAGGTGATTTCCGCATACAGGCGAAAAGACTGTGACACCAAAAATACCATCACACAGTGTGGCTGACTACCCATATTTCTGGCATTAATTCAGAATGCTGATCGAATTACTCAAAACTTAGAACATGATAGTTTTTGAGGCTGCTCATTTCGAATTTATTATCAAAAATGTACAATTCAAGATGGGGGATCCAATAAGGGTATCAAAAGGTAAAACTACATCGATTACAATAAAAGTCAGTGCATACATAAATACATAGGCTTTTCTGCGGTTGCTGATTTCAATTTTTTTATCAAAAAACTAAGATACAATAAGGCGGATCTAATATGGCTGTAGAAAAAAGTAAAATTTATAAAAATAATCCCCTAACCTTCCGAAACTCATGTTCAAGAAAAAACAGAAACAAACAAACAGAATTTCTTATTTTTACAGTCCGCGGGTAGCTTATTAAGCTTCACCAACACTCGTAGGTGTTGCAACTAATGCCAAACCATTCAGGGTTCATCCCTGTAATATATATGAAAAAAACTACCCGCGACTGCCCACGCATTTCATTTCATGGAGTGTGTGTTCTACGTGAAAAACTACCTTCAGATGCCCATATTGTAACTGGATCAAATTTGGCCACCTCGTATCATAATTTTACGGAACTATTATCGACAGGGACATTTATTGAAATAAAATACTATTATTACAAATGTGGCAAAAAGATTTTCACGCATTATGTAAGTAGACTATACACTTAATAGTATAAATATATAATATGTAGGTATGTATATTTAAAAGTAATGGATCTACGATACGAAATGCGAAGCATTTTGGAATTTTTGCCAGACTTTTGGGTATTCTGTCCCATTACGGATTTAAAACAGTTGTGTTAGAATTGACGGTTATAATATACAAACAAAGTTAGAGCGGTATCCTAAAATTAAACTAATTATAATGGAAAACAAATCAATGTTTTACCGTTACACTGATATTAATGAAATTTACAGTATAAAAAATTAGACTCTCTTTCAGAAAAATCTGGTATGATAAAACATGTCCTGGCCAAAGTGTATCTTATTTCCCATACGATATTTGTTTTGGCTGTTCCCTAATAATATTATATTTTTACGTTCTTTGATTTTTTTTTATTTTTTCCTCACTAATTTTAATAAATTGGTTTCACTAGTATTATGAATTTTATAAAAGCCTTAATAACTTTAAAAGGACGAAAGGTAGAGATGTATCTGAAGTGAGGTCTCTAAATATTACACAATTGGGGGTTCCGTTTTAATCTAACTTTAATATTTTTGTGCCAAAAAACATAGTACTTAGCGGACCGTAAAATGATAAACCATTAGTTCTATTATAATTAACTTATGTCGTTTTCGCGCTGCAAACCTAGATTCAACTCAAAACCTGGATCAAGTACTTTGTTATTTATATATGTACATATGATTGAATACGCCATATCTCCCTAAATACTTTATCAAAATCAATGATTGCGATATCTTTTTGAAGATTACCTACATAAGTTCCCCGATAATGAAAAAAAAATAAAGAAATACATAGTTTAAAATTAATGTTTTCGTTCAAAACTTTTTGGAAATTTTTTATAAAAACCGTATTTGCATAGAAAATGTAGAAGGTGAAGCCGATAGCTGTCGTACATGTTAGTTACACCGTTTGTCAAAAAATGGCGCCTTCTATGCAAATACGGTTTTTATAAAGAGTTTTTAAAATAAAGTTGATTTTTACGAAAACATTAATTTAAAACTATTTTCTTTTCGTCATTAGTGGGCACGGTAATCTTCAAAATGATATCTTAATTATTAATTTGGTGGAAATCCTTTTATTTTTCCTTCAACTTATATTGGCAGCCCTCGAAATATATGTACTTCAAAACAGTAAAGAAGCTTGAAAAAAAATCACATCTGACATAGTCAATATCTATAATTTTTTTAAATATCTACTTTTTGCAATTAATCATACTAGCAGAACCGATATTGTGGGAAATATCGGACGGTTCAGCTAGTTTAAAGTAAATAGAAAAAAGAATGAAATAAAAGAATTAATCGAGCCGATTCGAAACGTCGTCGCTCGTGCAGTAAGCGAAGACTTTGTACCTGAGTCACGGCAAAAGACTGAACCAGAATTGAAACGTAAAATAAACATAACGTTACATCAGCGTTTAACGAAACTGAGATTATTATGCCAAAACTGGCATGATGCCCGAAATGCGAACGTAAAGTTACAAAATATAGATTTAATAACAAAATGAGTTTTCTTGTCAAACACATCGAAAATTTAAAATATTTGTATGAACTTTTCAGTTTTTTGAAGGATTATAACAATTTAATAAGTGAACGAAAGAGAAAACAAAAAATTAATTGTGTAATAAACAGAGGAAAAAGGATAACTGCTACGTAAGTTTACTTCTAGTGCGACCTTACGGCACCTCAATTAAGGCTAGTAGTGACATTGTGGAAAATTAACAAAGGTTCAAGTTTTTGAAGTGAAAACTTCTTTAGCGGCGTTGTGCACTTTTTGTAAAAAATGTAATTTTTAATGTAATATAAATTGTCATGTTTGTGTACGATAGCGCAATAAATGACTATTGTATTTTACCACATAAATGATAGTACTTTTATACTGATAAATAAAGCAATTCGTGCTAAATTATTCCCTAACCATTCCAAAATATTCAAAAATGCACAACGTTAATGTTCAAGTTTTCACTTCTGCCGGCACTCCCGGAGTGCAACCCGTTGTTTTTTTCGTTCATTTAAGTTGGCCCCAAAAATACTTATTCATATCCCCATTTTCCTTTATGTTATGTTACTTTATCTTACGTCTCACTTTGGTTCAGACTTAACACTGTATGTACGCATACGTATTACGCGAACAGTGTGATCCAAATGACCAGATTCGAATTCCACTCGAGGACCCCACGTTTCCACTTCCAGAGTGCTCTTTTTCAAATAGACGATAGATATCAGCACCATCAATTAGGATAGCACACAGTATAGCGATGCCAACGATTCAAGAAACGCCAGGAGAGCATCGGAGTGAAGAGGCTTTATGAAATCCCTATGCTCCCATAGGAAATGAAGTAGGAAATAATTGCAACTAAAATTATGGTTGTAAAACTCCACAAAACTTTTTTAAATCTGTGCTATATTAACCAAAAATATAGGTTATAGCGCAGTCATATTAGGGTTTCACCTCGGTAACAATAACAAGCTGTAAACTTGTACACACCTTCATTTTGGTGTTCTAAAAGTTGTCTCAAAAGTCTCATAAAATCTCGTGTCTGCGTCGTGAGTTATTCAAGGTCAAAGGTCACAAAAATTAGTTTTTCGCGATTATCTCGATTTCTATAGCTCCAATGATGTTAACATTTAATATGAAAAGTGTAGAGCATAAAATTTTGGACAAATTTCGTTTTATAAAATTTTTCATACGCCCAACCGTTTTTGAGATAGAGGGCAGAGAGCCGACTCACAAATAAAACACAAATCAGCCATAACTTTTAAAATTAATATTAAATATAATGTATTAACTAATAAATAATACAAATTATTTATTTTTAATGATATTTCAATGATTTAATAACTTTATACAAGGTATTATTCACTGAGATTCACGGTTGACCTTGCATTACAGTGAGTATGGCTGAGCGGGCTCTCTGCCCTCCATCTCAAAATCGGTTGGGCGTATGAAAAATTTTATAAAACGAAATTTGTTGCAAATTTTATGCTCTACACTTTTTATAATAAATGTTAACATCATTGGAGTTATAGAAACCGAGATAATCGCGACAAACTGATTTTTGTGACCTTTGACCTTGAATAACTCACGACGCAGACACGAGAGTTTATGAGACTTTTGAGACAACTTTTAGAACACCAAAATGAAGGTGTGTACAAATTTACAGCTTGTTATCTCAAAATTCCAAGGTTGACCCCTTTTTTTTGCTAAAATGACTGGACTATTAATTAATATACAGTTTTAAAAAAAAACTTTGATGATTTGTTCAGTAAAATTGGGCGAGTTTCAATTAACAAATTTACTTTGTTCGTTATAACTAAAAACACGGAAGTGCTTATTCGCCAGATCCGTGGCGTTGGTGTGGGGTTGGTGCGCGTCCGTGCTCCGTGTCATTCAGTGGCGTTCCGTGCGTCTGTGTACAATACATGTCCGTTTCGTGTGTCCATATGCAATTTGTGTTCACGAAGGCGTACGGACAGCCCGTGGCCCGTGTACCGTGGCTTAGAATAATTTAATAAAAAGGTCTAAGAATACATACTTACCATATTTGCTGATAATTTAAAAATTCTTCGCGTTTTGTCCTATAAAGTATTAACACCTTAAACAAAAGCAAAAGTCGTTATCAGATAGGAGATTTTTTAGTTGCACGAATACTTCGTCGATATTGACCTATTACTATTTAAGCACAGCAGATAGAGGCCACTAGACTTAACCCATTGTACTCTATTATTTTCTAAATGCTTTTTAATCGATTTGATGGCGAGTAACTTTTCCACTTTTACGGAATTAAGTTATTAAGAAAATAAAATTAAATGCCTGTCGTGGCTCGGATATCATTTGGCACATTAATTGGATCTGAAGTTTTCACCTATTTTAACTACTTATACCTTTTCCCCTAATTGCAGCAAAGAAATGATTACTATTAAAGAAACTAACCTTCATCGCCTCGAAAAAAAACCAATACTTTGCAAAGTTGTTAGGTACCGATCACTTCACTTGACTTAATCATTCAATAAAAATGCCTCTAAATTATTGTGGTTCGATTAAAACGGTACTGAAATTCCGGTTTTTTTATTCTTCCTGCCATTTAAAGACGTTTTTTTTTATTTTCAGACCCAACATAATCTATTTCGTCGACAGCTATCCCCGACACAGCAGACACATAGCCTAAATGATGTGCAGCAGCATCAGCAACAACAGCAGCATAGGTTTAATGTACAAAATCCAGAACAACAATATTTCCAGCAGCAGAGTGTGGAAATTTCCCTAAATCCTACAAAGCAAACCATAATAAATCAGAGGCCACCACCTTTACAACAGCAACAGCAGCCTTCAAATACGATACGATTCCCACAAAACAACTACAGAACATTAAACAACCCCAACAACCCAGTTTTGCAGCATCACACCCAAACAAATTTCGTACCAAATTTTGTCCAGCAAAATCCACCACAGCAAATATCGAACAACCAAATCCAAAGATCTCTCAATAACCAGTTGTCATCACCACAACCTCAACCAGCAATACCCACTCAACAATCTAACATTCCTCTCGACCAAGAATTCCATGCACAAAATTTTATCACGCTGCGTAACCACTTTTCACAACCAACTGGTCCAACAGCTCCAAACCAGCAATTTATTCAACCACAGCAGCAATTCCAAGCTGCTCCACAATTCCAAAGCTTGTCACAGTATCAACAAATTCCACAACAACAACAGCAAATTCCACAACAACAACAGCAAATTACGCAATTCCAAGCACCGCAACCTATTCAACAAACAATTCAACAATCTATTCCACAAACAATTCAACAATCAATTCAGCAACCAATTCAACAACCGATTCAGCAACCAATTCAGCCTATTCCACATATATCCTTCCAGCCTACACAACCATCCCCCAATCAACAATTTGTACTTTCACCGCAACAGCAACAAGTTGTTCCAACTCAGCAGTTCCAAACATCTTCACCTCATTTCCAAACGAGCCCTCAAATTGCAGTACCTCAAACGCAACAATTCAAGGTTGTTAACCAGTACCAACAATATCAACCTCTAAATAGTGGCAGTGTGTCAATAACTCCTGAACAGGAGACGAAACAGAAGCTGATTCAAAAACATGAAGAATTTGTGCAAAAACAGTACGAGAAGCAGCAGAATAAGGTGAAGCAGTTGCATGATGAGTTCATCCAGAAACAGGAGAATATTAAGGGACCAGGTCTTACCATTAGGCAACCAATTTTTGACCGGGCTAATTCACATATTAAGAGCCGACCACTAGCCCCATCGGAAACAAGTCTTTTCGACTTCGCTTTGAAGAAGTATTATGACGATCATCCGACTACAACGACGACTACATCTACAACTACCACCGCAAAAATAACAACAAATTCTGTCAATAATGATGAAGATCCCTACGAGCAACTTCTTCGGGCTCAAAGAAAGGATATCTATTCGACACTCAGGTTGGACAGCGACAAGGTTAAGTCGAAGTCGACTAAAACGAGACCGAAGTCGACGAAAGCATTAGGACGGGAAGAACTGCTGAAACAACTGAAGCTAGCCTTGGCGGAAAATCCTCAACCAGGTCTTGGAAATAAAACGTTCGATGCAATGGATTTGGTTCTACCAAACGGTGAAAAGGTTCAAGTCATCCGAACAACTGATCCTAACTTACTCACAGGTGCTGACAGCAATCGAATACAGCTAACCCTTCCCTCTCCAGAACAATTCAACGAACCGCCACATCCCATTCAAAACCGAAAGGCTTCTGTTAGTCCTGATACTGATCTTTTTAAGCAAGTTGCACCTGATCACACAAGGGATCTTCTCCTTCCAAACGGTCAGAAGTTGGAAATTGTCCGAGCTCCGGTCCCACCATCTATTTCAGGTCTCAAAGAACTACCCGCAGACTTATCTAGCCTCTACAGCCAAAGTGTTGGGGATGAAGCACAAATAATCGCTTCAGATGGTCCACCATCCATTGAAGAATTGGCTCAAAGAGGTTTAATCCCTGAAGGGTATGAAATTATCCAACAACCAGCTACAGGCTCAAGACCTCAGCCAGCTCCTCAATCGAAGCCAGCACCCAAAAAAGCCCCAACCTTTGTCTATTTAGAAGAACAACCTGACGGTACTTTCAAAATTCAAGGCGTTAAAGCAAATGGGGAGAAAGAAGCGAAAACAAGTGGTGTTGAAGTTGACAGTATTTTACAGAGGATAAAGCAAGGGGAAATTCAGTTACCACCTTCGGTAACAAAACTCCAACTCCCTGGTGCAGGTCATTCACCACACATTCCACAAGCTCCACAACCATCAACTACAAGACGACCACCACCTCCACCACGACGGCCTACCACGACAACTACCACCACCACATCTACAACAACCACTCCAAGAATGACATATCAAAGCACGTACGAAATCACTCCCTCTTACTACGCAGCTTCCACACCCCGAGTAACCTTCCCCAGCAGTACAGTGTCACCTTATTCAACACTCGCGCCACAAATCCACAGGGCGAATACACCAAATAACCTTCAAGCGGCTTCCAGTACCCATGGAACCACCTTAGCCCCGCCAGTAACATACTCCCACTATACACCGGACTACTCGTCCACTGAGCCTAGTGTAACTGAAAGGTTCGTCTCAACAACCCCAAAACGATCCAGTCCTCAGGAGGACTTGATCCAAATCCTCAAATCGAATGGACTCTATGCCATGGCCAAGTACCTTCGACAGTCCGGTCTGGATGGCATTCTGAACGAAACAGGCCCGTACACTATTTTCGCACCAACAGACAAGGCCTTCAAGAACTTGCTCATTCAGTTGGGCGGGCCTGAGAGGGCTGAAGAGAAATTTAAGGCGAACCCAAGATTGTTAAGTGGGGTAAATTTTTTAAGACAACGTTTAAATCTTTAAGCAAAAAACAAAAAATATATTACAGCTCCTGTTGCACCATGTAATCCCAGGCGCTTTTGAGATTACTGCCCTGCAGGATGAAATGACTGGAGTCTCACTGGCTGGAACTCAGTTGCGTGTCAATCAGTACACCATGCATGATCAGGAATGGAACGACGTTCTCGTAAAGATTGAATCAAATAGAGTAATAAATAGTTAGCTAATAAAAAGTTCTTTTTTTAAGATTACAACGATTAATGGAGCTATGGTGTTAACGGATAAACAAGACATTAAAATTCCCCAAGGAATAGCCCATGCAGTGGACAGGGTCATGTTTCCATTACCAGTAGGAGATCTTTTGCAGACTCTTCAGTCCGACAGAGAGAGTCGGTTTACGCATTTCCTGAAAGTTGTATACGCTTCAGGATTATCTGATATTTTACAAAATAAAGGTAAGGTCGTATGACATACATATGTATGTTTTAATATTATCGTTAGAAGATCAGAAGACTTCTATTTCACAAATGCTTGAACTTTTAATACCTTTTACGGAAAACGGTACAAATATTTCATCGCGAAAATTACACAGGCCTACAAGAAAATCCCTGTCGCAAGCCTGAGAGGTGAATTTAATAAATTATTCAAAAAATTCCAACACGTACAGTTTTATCCAAAAATACTATTTTATGGTACGATTCACTAGAGTTTTTCTCGGGAAAAGTAAAAAGTTCCGAATCAGTGATCTTTTATGTCAGTGCAAAAATTCTGATGGCATGCTAGAATTTCAATATGAATTTAATTTTTGTCTAGCACGTAAGATTAACTCAGGAAAAGTAATAAAACAACTCAAAAACATTAGAGTGATATAAAAATGCTATTTTCTCAAAAAACTGTACGTGTAAAAAAAATGTCATTTAGATATTGTTTTGTTTTTCGTAATCAGTACCACAAAAAACACAAAAAATTGTTGTCAATACTGAAACGGGTATTTCACCCAAATTTTGCAGGCCTGTGTTACTGAAGATATCTATTACCTGCAAATATGGATTAACCCATGCAAAACATACCACCATTTATTGATATATCTATTTTTTTTCCCAGGAGTTTTTGATCAAGCTTCACGATCGCTTATTTTTTAGTATGCTAGGTTCAAATACATATAGATATATATTTAGCGAAGACAAGTTGCTTAGACACCAAATCATTATGTATATTTTCCAGCCTCTGCAAATCAATATTCCTCCCTTTCGATGAGATTTATAAAGGTACTTACTTCTCTTAGGAGACCAATTAACTACAGCGTTCCTGCAATGTATTTACCTTTCAGTCATTGGCTGTGTTCTGGAAGAGGCACCGAAGGGTTACGGCTTTTAAGAAAATATTATATAATAGATTTCGTATTCATTGAACTACTGCTTGTATCTTTTTCTCGAAACCGTAAAATGAAGGATTAGGGAATGCATATGTATATTATTTAATACTGGCACTGCTGGATGTTTCCGGAACGGCTCAAGCTGGTGTACTGTGTATCACGAATTCAGTTCTTCTGATTCTTCCTCTTCAGATTTTGATGATATGGCTTATAAACTACCGCTTGTACCACATTCTTTTTACTAAAATAGCGACAACTGAATAAAAAAAAATTGGAGACATTTTGCTTGACAGGCGTAGTGAAAAAGCTACCTTGTCTGGAGTGGGGGAATGAGCTGCTGGCGTCTTGTGTTAATTAAAAAAGTAAATGAAAGTTGGTAGATAGAGGTTGTTAGTATCGCCGATTTTAAATATTGTGCCCAATTTTTAGATGTCGAAAAATACTAAAATACTTCAGATTTTCATAAAAGTTATGTGGTATGTTATGTTGGGGTTTGTGGAATCGCTGATTTTAAATATGGTGCCAGTTTTACGAAATTAAAAATGACGAATTCAATATTGCGAACTCAAAGTAATAAAACTTCTTTAGATTTTCATAGCAGATAATGCACGGGTTTTGTGTTCACAGATTTCAAATATCAAAATGTCGGTTTCAATAAGGCGTAGTTGTGTATTGGATATGTATTGTTTTATATAATTTGTTTGCGTTCATTTACTCTATAATTCTGAAAAACACTTAAAAGTAGGGACTTATTTTATAACGAACGCAGTAACGCAATTTTAAACCGACTTCATGTGCGAGTCATAACTTTCTAGATTCAACCAAATAAAAATATTTTTCCTGCGTCAGCAACCCAGTCTTTATGTCTTCACACGTCGCAACCGGCCAAAATGCGTGGACCACATGAACACTGCACGTATAGTCGATCTTCAGTGCTATGCTATATGCACATGCAACTCAGTAGCTGCGCAGCTTTTTATGTTGCAGCAAAAGTACTCCGGCCGCCGCGCCATGGTGAACAAATTTGTCTGATATTGCATTTGTTGTACATATACATCTCATCTCACAAAATTGATTTGTATTTTGGTTTTAGCAGAATTTAAAGGTACAACCTTTTCTTGAGGATTAATTCAATTCAATTTATTTATTTAGCATGGATAACAATATTGCAGTTGTCGCTAATACTGGTTTCGTACACTTTAGTCTTACATTATAGTTATAACATATAAGAATATACATGAGATGGTTATATATAATAATATTAGAAAATATATTATATATAATAATAATAGAAAATATATTTGATGAAAATTTCATTAACCTCATAGTACGTGTCAAGAGATAAAACTTATATACATAATATCCCTAGTTATCAAGGTTATTATTAAATTTACCGAAAATGTTTGGCTGTTTACATATGTAGGTCTTTCGCGTTTATTGTAGGACGTTTGTTTTGTTGCGTTTGTACAGTAGCTTGTTTTTATGTGGTTTTACGTATTTTTCCCAAACAAGTTCATTACTAGTATTCAGCAGAGAGTAACGCATTATGAGCGGGTATGGTACTTTTATTAATTTATTTGTTTCTTTTTACGATTTTATTGACATGTAGGCCGTTGATCCGTGTTTTGACTAAATGGATTCAGAAGTACGAGTATTATACATACGTCGTTTCACCAAGGTATATCTAGGGTATTAAATTTAAGTAGCCTATCTGGCAGTACTCTGGCTTCTTTTTGTGGAAGTTGTCAATGGAAACATTGTACAAACATTTTTTCAATTTATTCAATTCAATAGGCTATATCTTGAGGGTGGTTCCATTTAAATTTAAAGAAAATATTACAGCTCTAAGTAGAGTACAAAATAAGGGGATGAGTCCAATTTATTGAATTTCATCCACTTCCCGTTAATCGATTTTATTTTATTTATGTATTTAATCTTACAGGCTAACAGAAAAAATTATATAACATTTCATAAAGTATTAGTTCTGTACATGTTGATTATCAAAAAGAGCTAATTTAAATGCATTTCTAGACATAGCAAATAAATTAAAAAACGACATACAATTAGAAACAGGTTCAAAATGGGCATAGGTGTTTGTGGCGATTTAAAATTTTTGGCGTTGCGTTTTAATAATCATAAAGCTTGAAATGCCTTTCTCACAGAAAATTTTGTATTATTATTAGTATTGAAAATAACCCTTAAATCCTTAATTTGGTCTACTTTTGTGAGAGGTCGGATGGATGAAGATGATGGAGAATGTTATCTAATTTATATGGAAAAGGGATATGATTTATTTTACGAGAAAAGGTCATGGTATTGCATTTTGATATATTAAGATATAATTTGTTTATACTGCACCACTGATAGGGAAAGTCTCTCCAAATCGTCGGATATTAGAACATAGTCTTCAGAAGACTTAATTTTGTGGAACAACTTCCGATCGTCGGCAAATAATAGACACTTAACGGAAAAGGAAAGCAATCGACTATATCATTAATAAACAACAAACATAACAAAGGTCGAAGGTGTAAATCATAATATTTTATATTAGTCAGAGCATGCAGGGATAATACAGGATGTTTTTGCAAGCACTTTTCGTGAGGATACGTTCACTCACGACCAAGCCTTATTCAAATAATATTTCGATCATAGGACGGGATTTTACATGATATTGCTCATAATGCTAGTTCCGCATTTTCTGCTCGTGCTTGCTTGGATTTGTGTTTACGTTTAGTCCCTCATCTCACCTTATGTTTATTGTATCTCATATAGTTCGCGGTGCACGAATTCTAGAACACAAGGGTGCGCTTCTTTGTGTATGAGACGCCGTATGACTGTGAGTACTGTGTAAGATACTTCGGCTACACAGCCAAATAAAAACCTTTGCGGCATTTTAATATTCTCTAATTTTAAGCCTTCATATTACTTGAAGTTTCAAAGTTCTAAATATTTGAAGCTTCGAATATCAAATATTTCTGTGGCTACTTCGAAGTGTTCGTATTCGAAGCTTCGAATGCGCTGCTTCTAATTTTTTCAACAGCCCTGATAAGAACTAGCAACTTCAAAATATTTCTCTGAAATTAGGCAAAATTCTGAACGTTAGTCTGAAAACATAAAATTAGGAAAAATTTATAAAACAATTTGTGTTGCATGTTTTCTTCCCAAAACTATTTTAATACGCAGAGAATGTTTCAAATTTTTCTATTTGCTACAACTTTCAAATTTTTATACCCTTTAACATTTTCAACTCTATTTTAGAAATTTCGGGAATTGAAGCTACTAAAACTGCGTTAAACGGAGGTAAAATGAGACATATCTTTAAATAAAAATTTAAAAATATTGTAAAACACTGCGCCAAATGCCTAATTCTAAACGAAGCTTTACTGCATACAAAATACAAATGCCACTTCAGTACACAAAATACAACAAAATGCTTTACTTGTTTTAAATTATAATTTGCGTTAATGCTTAACTTAAAACACAGAAAAACAAATCGTTTTCCATAACATCATCATATCTAATTAAAAACAATCCGTTTTTTAAAGCACATCTTTTTCGTGAATCGTTACAGGAACAAAAACGTACACAGTATTTGCTCCATCGGACCAAGCTTTCGGCAGTATGGACCCTGAGGAGCTACAAAAACTGGAATCGGACAAAGACATTGCTCAAGAATTCGCAATGCGACACATCATTCCAGGAACGCTATTTTCCGCCGGCATGAGGTTTTACCAAGTAAAGGATTCCCTCATTGACGGAAAAACAATAACTCTGCAGAAGACAAGTGCCGGCAAAATCAAGGTGAACGAATCCCAGATGGTCACATCGAATATCCCCGCCACGAATGGAGTCATACACGCCCTCGATGCACTTCTGTAATAAAGGCATCCCTACAACGAACCGAAAAATAAAATGGAAAAAACGGTGTCTATCTAGTTCTACCCTTGTTTTAACCCTAGCCTAGTTACATGCATAAGTGATTTTGTTGTTAGCAATATGATGTAGACCCACAAAAAGACAAAGAAACAAGGTGGAGAGGATCTATAGCTGCGCGGAGCAAGTATTAAGCAGTTCGTAATCAAGTGTGCTTTATGCCATTCAAAGTAGTGTAATAATTTATGCGAAGCAAATTTAAATTATTTTTACTTTTGTTATGTAATTTTAATGTATAGCCCTGCGGTATGCCGTAGGTTCAACTGGGACAGATGTAAGTGGAACCCGATGCTGTGTGTATCATAAACAAGTGTCCAAGTAGAGTCGTCACAGTTTCGTGTTTTTAATTTTTCTTTTTATATAATATTTTAAATAAAGAGAAAATGTTTAAACATTATAGACAAATGTCTTTCATTTTAAGATTTAATGATTCTTTTTCGCAAAAATTTCCTGTCATGGGAAATTCATATTTTCTGGAGCTTAAGAAAAGCTTTAATAGCTTTCAGTTTTTCCTAAAATATACACCAAAGCTTTTAACATTCCAGGAAAATGTTGTAAATGAGCTTTTTAGATGTTTTCCAGGACGGATATTGTTGCCAGATACAAGAAACTTTTAAATAAAACTTAAAATCCATCATATACCAATGTTTTATCACGCCCTAAGTGCTATGGTATCTAGCATCAATGAAAAATTGGTATTTATTATTATTTGCAGTCTGCACGACTTGCAAACCAACAACATAATTTACTTCAAACAACTAATTTAAAAATATCAGTTCAACAGACAAAATTAGCTTGACTTATTATGTGTTCCTATTGTTCTGAACAGCTACTATTACTATAAAATAAAGTAAAACAATATTACAAAGATATCTTTTTGGAAAGGTCAAAAGAGGCACGATCAATAAATAGCCTTTATTTCTACAAGCCAAACAATTACAAACACTCTTAAAATTTCGTAGATTCTGTACTTAAAAACATTTTTAGGGGCTATTGCGCTTTGAAATTTTGAAAAAATTGAATTTTTTTTTTAAATATTTCTATTGTTAATGTATTTAAAATTGTATTCCAAAAGGAATTTTTCAAAAATTCATAAAATTGACGTAGTTATGATGCCTCAAAGTTGGAGCGGCGAGCGTGCGCACTTATTATCTTATCTTAAACCAAAACTTTAATCGCGTTTTTCTCGAAACAGCATTTTTCAAAACGGCGACCACGATATCTCAAGTTCTACTTGACCGATTTTCTTCAAATTAAAAAATAGACAGAATCTTCCTTATACAAGCCGCTATCGCCGGAACTACGATTTTGTTTATGCAATAAATAGTTTTATTTTAATCCAACATTTACTTCGAAAAAAAACCCCAAAACTTTTTTTTAAAATTTGCATAACTTTTGCAAATTTCTATATTTTGACTTTTTCCTAGTTCAGGCGATAACCAATAGGATACAAATTAACAACAATTTGGAATTTTTTGTTTCAGACGTCTCCAAGGGCTGCAATCATGGTCGCCGTCAACCCCTTCGCGAAAAACATCTCTACTTTGACCAGCTCTGACAGCTGGAATTTTTTTGTATTGTCAACGAAAAAAATATATTTTGGTACCAGAGACTTGTATTAATAAATAACAAAAACAAAAATCATAATAACTTTTGTAGTTTCTGAGAATAAAAATCTTACAATCTTGCTCCAAAAATGTCGTTCAAAGCGCAATACCCTTTTAAAAAAAGCCTTACATATTTAATGTAAATTTGAATGCAATATTACAAAATATTCACTATGAGTTAGATATAACAATTGAAAATACAAATTAATGTCAAGAAGACTTGGCATAGGTATAGATAGTACAAGCTTTAATAAATTGTTTGCCTCCATGTTATTTATTTTTAATGCTTTGATTTTTTATAAACTGGTATTTTTAATTCATTTAATTCACGTTTTCAATCGGATAAATAAATAAATAAAATAAAACAGGTAAATTTCCAGCTCATTCAGAAATTATTTTGCTCCTTCAGAATTATTGCATCCTTCCTTACTACGATAGGTTTAAACTTTACTGCAACGCTACAATTGATAGGAAAACCCTGTGAACTCCGACATGCATGTATGATATAGATACTGTCGCTATAAATTGACGTTATCTTTCAAATCTTATTAATATTAACTTGCGGCCATGGCTAACTAGTGGACTACACTTTCTATATTTTAATTATCACAGGACCAATTATGACTTTTTGAACCAGTATCTACTATGTCGATGGACTTCAATTATTATAGAGTAATGTTGTAAAAACGTTTATATATAAATTAGTGAAATTTGTTTTTTTCCATTTTTCTTAAAAGTTTATTTGCCACATGTTGTTGTAGTTTTAAATGTCAAATGGTCTATTTTTTTACCTGTTGATGAAATAAATAAATCTAAAAAGGTGAAACAAAGAAACAACCTATAGGTAGTGAGAATAACCTTTTTTCACAAAATGCCAATGCCATTAATTTGGCTTTTCTACATTAAGAAAAATCCAAACATGTAATTGAAAAATGTTTGAAGTCGCCGATGGGGAAACACCCTGTCCCAGAGAATATTTTGCAAAGCTCCCTTGATAAATATGTTCACCTAAAATAAATCAAAGAACCTTCCTGTGAAGGATTAACGGGACAACATATATTATAAATATAGCCTTCCCCTACACCTTAGGGTTCTGCAGTGCCCACGGGGTTTTGGAGTGAGAACCCTTGAATTCTTTCAGTCTTTGCATGCTTTTCCCCTCTTTCCTCTTCCACATCTCTTTTCCAGCTCTTCTCTCTTCTCCCTCATTTATTTCTTTAATTCAGATGTTGATGTTTCCCCTATCATCTTTCCTTATGTACATATAATTGAATTATATAATTTCCTTTTATAAGCTATTACCTTACTTTGTAAAGTTTAACTTACCTTTTTGGAGTAGGAATATCGTAAGGAGTTTTTGTTAACTCAAATGTGCCATTAATAAAGAATTACTTACTTACTTACTTACTTATTTATTCACACTTATTATTAACGAGTTTTTTTTACATATTAATTAAATAATTGTAGGCTTTCAGAACTTGGTTGAAGAATAACACAGCGATCCGTTCAGTTGCAGCGTTTTATTCGAAGTGAATTTTAACAAAAATGGTAATGAGTACCAAACCTCCAGAAATGCATCAGTCGCTCTTTCTCGATAAGCGTTTTGTTATAGGCTGATAGAAATCGAACGATTTAGACTCTCACACTGATAAGAATTACATATATACAATTTGGCCAACGAGAACTTTAACAGAAATGTTATTGTACATAAATTACGCCTACATAATATGCTTATACAATAATTAAAGTCATTGAGCACATTCGAATCGCAACAAAAACATTTCATGTTAAAAATGTAGCAAAGTCTCGTAACTCTTTCACACGTAAAAAGTTATGAGATTCATGTAGACCCAAGTCTATCTATTCCTCCTACAAACTCTACATCTTTTATTCTCAGTTCACTCCCAGTCTCTACAATTAACTTCAAAAAATGTCGTGATTTGACCATTACGCAACACGAAAGTTATTAAATCCCACGATCTTATGTAAACTTAAGTCCACGATACAGATAGGCATACTCCGTATACACATAGCCACTTCTTCTTCTTATATAGATTAAAAGTTCCAAAGTGTTCTTATATTACTTATTATTATACTATCTTAATAGGTACCTCAATAATAATTGTGAACATTGAAATTTAAACAATAGCGTCATGCATTATCGTGCCGTGTAATATCCCAGTCACGAAATTTGTTTAAACTACAATAAATTGTATGTAAATACTTGAAGTAATCTGAGAATGAAATTGGTAGAGTTCATAGAAGGATTAGATTTGGGAGACCTGAGATCTTATACTTTTTACTTCTTATAATATTGAAAGAGTCCCTAGACTTGGCTAAATTTTGTACATGAAATATTTTTGATGGGATTAAAATGCTTTTTAAGGTTGCTCTATTTCCAGAACGTATGTTTTTCTATTATATTTATAAGCTTTACATAAATTTAATTATTAATTAATTTTATTGTTTTCCTCTTATATACAAATGCAGGGATAAATAAATATATTTATACTCCCTATGGTAGCGTAGGGATAATAAATAATAAAGTATTATTCTATCTACTAAAACTAAACTATTGACTTCAATAAGTACCAAACGTTTTCTGTGGGGATTAGGTCAATAGAGTTGCCTGACCAAGGAAGGATATGAATATTTGTTTTTAAATAAAGATTTCATCAATTTCGCTTTGTGGCACGGAGCATTAGCCTGCTGGAATGATAGATACATATGTATATGGCAACAAGACATTCGTGAATACCAATATGAGTCTTGCCGCATAGTAGCCTCTGATTTGTAGGGGGCAAGACATTTGCCGCTTATGCACCAAAGTAATATGACCACAGCAAGATGTTTTACCTTTTCTTACATACAATTAGGGTAGAATTTCTCTTCGGGCGTCCTCCGCACAAAGGTCATTGCAGCACACTGAGAAAGTCTGCAATGAAAAGTTCAAAACTAAATCTGAAGCATTTTTAAAGAAAACCACTTTTTAATTAATACATCTATATCCAAAAACATGAATAAGTTTTCATCAAACACGATTCTGTTTAAGGATTTTCACAAACCGTAGAATGTCATACGTTAGAGGATCTAGAGCCAAATTTATTGATGAATAAAATTTGGAAAAAAAATAAAAAAAATTAATTTTTAAATAGATAATCTAGTACAAACCACCTAACTATTTCCGGTCATTTACTGTAAAGTGCCGATGAACCTTAGCGAAAGATGATTTCGCATTTTTAATTTTGAGCGTTAGTCTCGGCTTTTCTATTGATCGTCGACATTTTAAAATTGCCTCAACGATGTCGCAGCGTTTGCTCAAATATTTCAATTTCTCCGGTTTCAAAAATGTTTTTGTTCCCCATAGCGGTTCGCCGTAACCGTTATAATATTATAATTATACAATCAATTCGTCCAGTTCCTCGCTGCCTAGAGACCGCTGAATGGCGGCGTGAGGGATCCACGTGCTTCTTACCATGTCAGTATTTCTTCATCAATTTTACTGCACTGGAATGAATAACGTCCTCCACCTTACTTATTTCCCGAAGGGAATGCTATCCGCTTTATAATGCCAACAAAATCGCTGCAATTTTCCCTGGAGTTAACCCCTATTTTCTGAAAGGCTGAAACACTTCAATATTCCAGAAAATAAAATCTCCACATTCAAAAGCGTAGGGAAAACTTCAACGAAAACCTAATTTTCAGCTTTGTCGAAGCCTTAAAATAATTTAATTTTTAATTTAATTTAAAATACTCTAAAGATTTGTTAAGGGGAGATATACACCTAGCATTTTCTTGAAGGTTAAGGGGTCAAGATTTTCTGGTAAAAGACTTACACTATGGGCCTGGTATCGATGATTCCATGTAAGTTGACAAATTTCATAATTTATTCATTCCCACATTTTCAAACGCGTTTTTCTCAAACCACGCTTTTCGAATCGGTACCCAAAATTTCTCGAAAACCAATGAACCGATTGCCTTGAATTTTTTTGTGGTTATTCTATACACCATTATCTAGTACTTGTCATAGGACCACTACTAGTTTTATTTTTACTTAGTCTTTGTTTTATAAGAAAATTAATAACTAGTTCTTGGTCCAAAAATCACTATTTATGTTCAAACGTCCGCCATTTTGTCATTAATCGATATTCTCAAAATCGGCTATGTTTCGGTAAATACCATTTAAAAAGATTTGTTGTGCGTTAGACGCGTCAAATCTCGTTTGGTTCCAAAAACGCTCAATTGTTTGGAAAAAAGCGTCGCGGTGATATCTGTAAAAAAATTATTTCTGACTGCCAATACGTCATGGAACGCATCAATAATGGAAATGAGACTTGGATCTATGCTCACTCAAAAATCAAGGTCATGTTGACAGTTTTATTTGTTTATGGGTCGTTGTGCAGTATAAATTCCTTCCAACGGGCCAACCTGTTAGCAAGGAATATAATTTGAGTGTTATGCGTCGTTTCCGTGATGGTATTCGATGCAAAAGACCGGAATTATGGACAACTCTTGGTTTTTGCACCATGGTAATGCACCGGCTCACACAGCATTAATAATTCGAGAACATTTCACCAAAAATTCAACTAATATCGTTCCGCAACCACCGTATTCGGATGATTTAGCACCGAGTGACTTCTGGCTATTCCCTCAAAGGCCACTCCGTGGACACAGTTTCGACTCGATCAAGGAAATAAAAGCCGAATCGACGAAAGCATTGAAGGCCATACCGGAAAAGGACTTCAGTGCCTCTCTTCCGACCTTCCTCTCACCGCACCACTTATAGCTTTTCCGAACCAATTTCCAGGATGATCCGCAAAGCTACATATGTATACATCCTCGTTCGACATCTCCCTAACCAAGTAATCCCTTAAGAAAGTCGTCCCTAATGTTACTTATTTTTCCCTGTTAGTTAATAAGTTCTACCGATTACCACAGAATGAAGTATATGAATTTGAGGTTATGTTCAACAGATAAATATATGACTATTTTTACGTTGTCGTCAATTTATTCGTTACCTGTTTATCGCGGTCGATGAATGCAAAAAATCTTAGATACATGTATATTATGTAAATTACACAGATGAGCAAAAACTTTTTTTCTGCGGGCTTGACTTTTGGAGTGAATTCAGATTCATTTTGTTTGAATTGACTCTAGTTCTCATTATAAACCGTTCTATCAGAAATATTTGTTTTGTTGATCTACCCTAATTATCGTGTCTTGTTCTAAGTGTTATTTTTCATTATTATATTTAAGAACCCCAGGTGCCTCTCGAAAGCAATGCGATGTGTAAGATCAATTGTATTAATTCCTTCTCTTGATTTTTCCTCGTTGGGCACATTTGCCACAGATTTCGGTATTTCAAAGGTAGTACCCACCTTGTGTAAACTTACCACATAAAGTAGAGTAAGTTCGGAAAATCTATTATTTTTGTATTCAGTAGACAAGAATTACCCAAGATCGACTCCGAAACCCCACTCCGTAGAATTATCGTTCTCCTGTGTTACCTATGATGGTAAATACGGGCCTAAATGTTAAGCATACATACATAGGCAGTCATTGTATGCCGACTGTATACCCGCCCCCTGTCCCTTGGGTTAAATTTCAGAAATTTAAAATTAAAGTTCAAATGCCTTCGAGTTATGCAAAATTTCTTTGTAATTACTAATGTGGTCACTACCCTGACCAGTGAGACGAAATTTTTGTATGGGCTTTGCGGATCTCATATTATTTAATGCTTGTACGTACGCGTAGCTCAATTGGGAATGCTTGTGATGGGTTACATTAATTGCATACTTAAACTGTTGAAGGAAAGAATAACAAGAACATTGTTTTATATTAATCTGTATTTAAAAACTATATAAGTATACATTTAATTGTAATATATAAAAATAGTCAATAATTAAGTACACAAGAAATGCAGACGTCTGAACTGAAGAAGAAACAAAGGGTAGGTACTAACTAAAATCGCAAAGGAAATACAAATAATAACAAAAAAGGGTAAATTATTTATAAAATGTACACCATCCCGAAAAACTAACCAAACATACAGAATTCAACAGCGAAATGTAAAAAGCTATACAGCTTTGTTCGACTGAAATTTAATCCACATATAATAAATAATTTTATAACTTTGTTACACCTTAAGTACTGTACATCATTACTGGTTCCTCTTGAAACACACAATAAAAGTTCTTTGTTTACAGCAACGGAATAAAGAAGAAAGGGCCTTTCATTAAATGAACATCTTATTTGTTTTTTTCAAGCAAATTTTCTTTGATTTAATCGTTAAACACTTAAGTAATTGCATATACTCGTATAATTGTTTTTTTCTTTTAGTTTTTACTCTTATTCAAGTCTTCTGTTGTGCAGTAATTCATTGTAAATTGAATAACATTTGTGCTCTTTTAACTCTTTAATGTTTTTTTTGTGTTTTTATTTTTTTCCAAACTTTTTTTTTACTTGATAAAGTACATCACTTTCTTAAAAATACGTTTTTTTCAGCTAAATATGTGTGGTTTGTTCTTTTTTTCTCTCTTTGCATGGAATTATCAACAATGTTACAATAAAATTTCTCTTACTTCTTTTAAATAATAAATACAGTTTGATAAATAAAGCCTTCGTTTCATAGTCGCTAGATATATTTTAACTTTCATTTTTAATTTTTTATTTGTTTTTTGCATTTAAATTACTTCTGTGGGTTTTTCTGTTTTAGAAGGATGATGTTATTTGGGTCTTTCGATATATTACTTTAAAATAGAAACAGATTAGATTACAGGCACTTATTCAGAGAGTCACAGCATTTGATAAAAGTTCGACAATTAATAGCTTTCGATAGCTGAGAAGGAATCATGTAAGGTGATAATATGTCCTTCGTATAACTAACATTTTCCTAACTATTCATAAAGCAGTGTTTATTTGTTTGCGAGAGGGGAGGCATGGTATTCCACCTTACCTCAAATTCCTTAAAATTCAACTCTGGTGGAGTAGCAACAATTACCGGAGGGTACGAAACATACTTTTCCCATTTTAATTTTGATAGGGTAAGATGTTTTTATAGCTTATCACTTTACATGATTCTACTCCTAAATTACGAACTGAATATCTCACTAGAATTATTACATGCTATTCAGCTGCTATTAAAGTGAGGCAAAATAATAAGTAAAATAATTTTTAGCTCTTTATACTTCGATATTTCTTGATAGAATCGACCAGCAACTCTAGCACAATTACACAATCATTATTTAAAAATAACATTAATATGTAAATAAATTACGGATATGCTCACCTGCAGCATACCTGTATGGAATATATATATAAATGTGTCCCTACGGGGACAAACAGATTGCAAGAAGTTAAAGAGGCCGAGATTTTTGAATTTACGTAGTACTCTTAATGTCATTTTTTTAATTTTAATTATAATTCTCTTCAGCCTTGCTCATGTTGTTTTTCACTTCTAAAGCCTTTTCATGGTAGAGTAAATGTATCTTTTTGTTTTCGTCTAGTAGTTTATATGCAGTTTAAACTAATTTGTAACCAATTTAAAAAACGCAGGAGTTATATACAAACATATTCAGCAAGTTGTACGTTCGTACACAATATGCTGGTCTGTCAATGTTGAGAGTTTTCGAAGCTAAAACGGTGGAATAGGTGCATTGCTTTTACTAATTTTGCGGTGGTTTTTGATGTGCTCGTAAGTGAACTCAAGCGACCCAGTCGCCTTGTTGAGGCTACTGCACCTGATATGACCCAAATGAAAAACCATGTTAAACAATTGACCAACAACGTAAACAGGTGGCAACGGCGAAATTGTTGGAATTATTATACGAAATTGTTGCCCTTATTCTCAAAATGTGGTCCTTTCATATAATTTTGTTCTCATAATCGCCGAAAATGGAATAGATTGAAGGTATCGGTTTGAAAGAGTATAGACCGCTAAATACTCACCAACCACCGATATAGAGATAGAGTGATAACCTTAACATGTACGTGTAATCGGCCAGCTTAGCACTCAGTTCAGTTGGCTCGACGAATGTTCTTTCTCTTTTTGAAGTGAAAACTTTTTTAGCGGCGTTGTGCACTTTTTTGGGATGGGTAAAAAATGTTAAACTCGCGTCAGGACACGTGGCCTGATCGAAAATTCGTAAGACGGAGGAAGAGTAGACCGCCGGCGAGGCGTAGGAGAGGATGTAATATCCCCCTATCTTTCTACCGCGCGGTGAAAATGTATGCCTGCTCCTGCTGTTTCATTTAAGCGGCGCAGGGCGCTTGCGCGAGTGTGCGTGTGTGCTTGTACTACAGCCTGCTACGCGGATCCACGGATGGTGACTGCTGATGGCTCGACCGTCTGTATACTTGTAAAATTTGAAGTGAAAACTTCTTTAGCGGCGTTGTGCACTTTTTTTGAGACGGGTAAAAAATGTTAAACTCGCGTCAGGACACGTGACCTGATCGAAAATTCGTAAGACGTTGAAGTGAAAATTTCTTTAGCGGCGTTGTGCACTTTTTGGAATGGGTAAAAAATGTAATTTTTAATGTAATATAAATTGTCATATTTGTGTACGATAGCGCAATAAATGAATATTGTATTTTACCACATAAATGATAGTACTTTTATACTGATAAATAAAGCAATTCGTGCGAAATTATTCCCTAACCATTCCAAAATATTCAAAAATGAACAACGTTAATGTTCAAGTTTTCACTTCTGCCGGCACTCCCGGAGTGTAACCCGTTGTTTTTTTTAAATAAAATATTGAAAGAGGCCAGACATGTTTGTTGGTAACTTAGTAATACAATAATTCATAAAAGAAGAATTTGTCTTGCGGAGCGCTTAGTCGGCACTCTTTAAAATATCACATTTTATAGGAGTGATAAAACTCGAAGATCGTTGGGTCAAGTCTACCGAATCCAAAGTACAAGGCGTACATATGTATATTTACGTATGAAAATTTGTTAGTAAAAAATATAAATATCACACAAGTCACATTTCCATACATCAGTGAGAAATGCTGTGATGTCACGAAGAACTGACATAACCGCGAAATATGAATTTTGTATGAGTTTCGCGGTTATAACAAAAAAATATTGTAACAGTGAAACTTATTTTATTTTTGCCGCGCTTATGACCAAAAAATGCTAAGAATTTTCGCAGTCATGACAATTTTGTGTGAAAATCATTTTTTGATTGGATTGTGCAAACTGCGTGTGTGTGTGTGTGTGTGTGTGTGTGCGTTTGTGTGTGTGTGTACGTACGACCGACCGAAATCCGCGTAATTCATCGCATACTGAATGCATATTTGGCCTTTATATACATATCTACAGGAAATTTGGAATTTTTGGCGTTTCGCTGTTATGGCAATACAATATATTTTGTTATAACCGAAAAGATTGCGCGGTTATTATAAAATAAAATGACATAAGCGCAAAACGAAATATTGTCAATTTTTGGCTTTATTTTTCCGCTGTTATGTCAAAATTGAAAATAAGACATTTTCGCGGTTAAGATACTTCTATTTTATATGTCGCGGTTATGACAAAAAAAATGCACGGTTATGTCATGTAGCCAATGTGACATATTTGAAAGTGAGATAACATTAAACTAGGGTAAGTCATTTGAGTAAGTGAAGAGACGTGTGTTGGATCGTTGTGAGATTAATGGAGCAACTTAAAGGCAAATTAACATGTAACAGAGAATATATTGCGTAACCCCAAATGATGATATTGATGTTTCATTTCTAAAGCCCCAGCACCACAGGAAGGTGATCTTTGTCGCTTCAGTTTTAAAGAATTTTGATATCTTTTTATTAATTGTCACAAAGTTTAAGGAAATGTGTGTAATTTTGTGTAAGGTGTAATTTTATTAATTTTCGTTATGTAGTGTTTATTCTAAGTTAATTTAAATTAATGCAGGTTTTAACGTTTTTAGATGTCGTACGATGATATTAGTCGCCTAGTATGTATGTATGTATATGGACCTCAATCATACATTTTTGACATTTAGAGAACGCTACTATTCTTGACGCAGCAGTGAAAGGAATCGTAGATTCAGGACATGACGTACATTAGAAATCGATGGAACGCTTGAGATTTCGGCGTTGAAATGGAGAGCTCTAGAGAAACGAATGGCAACAACTCCTTATAAAAGCCAGCCAGCAACAAGAGCAAGAGACGTGCCACACATTTATTTGTAGAGCAACCGACAGATATATTCCATACCAGCGACAGTTAATTTCGTCAAGTTGTCTCCATCTCCTTTTCTTAACCAAGATGAAGACGTTTAAAAAATTTTCAGCAAAGGTGTAGACTTGTAATTAAAGCAACTGCTATTCCTCGATACTTTTAAAGTTATGATAAAAATTCAGGAACTGTTTTCATCTCAAGGCACAGCCTTTCAGTGCCCTCAGTTAGGAAGATAGAACGAAAGTTATATTTTTTATAACCAGCTTTCTTTTATTAAAGATTCTTGGGAGTCAACAAGGGGACGGAAAATCGAATCCAGAATTACCTAAATATTTCATGTGACTTTTGTAGAACACACCATGGAGCATAGAATCTAATAAAGTAATTCAGTTTATATGAGAGGTAGTTTCGTTATTTTACTTCTTAGTCAGCTGTGAATTTTTACGTTGACCGGGTACCTTAACTTTAGATCATTGGTACATTTTGGCTACAGTAACATTAAGTTGTATTACAAATACCACGGTACACGTTGTGCCCATCGCTAGTAGTGATTTTGATTCCTACTTGAGTAGTTGAACTTGTGAAGTTAAAAGTGTTATTTTTGACAAGTGGTCCATAAGAGGAACGACGATACGTGGTTTGTGAGAAAAATCAGATTTTGTGTTTTGTACATCTCCCGAATTATCTCTTTTTAATATTCTTTGTTCCAAAGAATAAAAGTGGAACACGATATTTAACAAAGAAAATCTGATTGACTCCTGTTGCAACAGAATACAAAATTTACCACATTGCACAGTATGTAAAACGGCTAAGGACGCAAGTTGAGAAGAAAACCGAATTTGATGTTTTAAATACAGCTTTAGGAACGTAGTCGAAAACGAAAAAAAAATGGGAGGAATGACATTCAGTGAATGGGGAGTCCTGGTTATAATGTTTTTAGTAATGCATGCAATAGGAAATTCAGTTAAACCATTAATTTTATTCCCCAGACTTTCAGCATAATTTCATTCAGGGCGGACCTTATGGTGTGTTGGTTAAAAAAAGGAGTCACACATAGCGATTCAGATGATTGATGCGCTAAAATCACTTAACATTAAAAAAAACGCACCTGGTGTAATACTGCAACGTTCCCATCGCACCGTACACATAAACTACAGCCGTTGGATAAGTTAGTACATGGACCCTTAAACAAGTATATATAATGAAAGGTATGTAAATATGTCATCAGCACAAGATACTTGGATGTGAAATAATTTTACACTATCACTATGCACACTTCATGTCAACTACTGTTACCAAACATTTCGATTTAACTGTCTTCCACATTACATCGTATCAATATTGCCTGTAGCATACCCGTTCGTTCAACGTGAAGTTTAATTCTTCTATTCCTGCATGAGTGGGAAGAAGATTATTTCTGGCAGGTAGCAGCCATTTATACTGATGGTTCTAAGGTGGAGGAGTCTACTCAGATTGCCTGTATCTTAGATTGTCTATTCGTATGCCAATCCAGGGCAGTCTCTCAGAGAATATAATCATTGGAAACACATAGCCTGCCATTCGTATTTTCACCCGAAGTCAAGCCGCAAAAAACTCCCTAACAGGGTTTGTATACAATCTTGACAACTACCTCTAAATGTCCTTCATATCTGAACGATAAGGCTGAGCGATTCAAAATATACCTCCCATGGGTACCGGGCGCAGTGAAATTCTGGGAAACTGTAGCGCCGACCAGCTAGCGAGGGTCCATACAACTTTGCTCGACGGTCATTACTCATTATTCACCAAATAGGCGTTGCACTCATAGGTCCGGCGTACCATATAACAACTTCTGAAGAAGCTGCAAAAATTGAAATTGGAGGAAGAAACTATCTTCTCTTCCTCTGTCACTGATCGGCTCTTCGTAACCACAGCAACCGACATATAGGGCCTTATTCCGGTTCTCACCTCACGCCCGTGACAAACCTCACTATCGTGTCACCTCACGTCACATGTGGTATTCCCATTGTCGCGTGACGTGAGAATTTATGCCGTGAGAGCAATTCGAGTATCGATTGTTTTGACATTTAAAGTTTAGTTGTTTGAGGCAAAACAAGTTAATATTTGCAAAATTGAACTGAAAGATGAGTTCAAATGGTTCAGCGATACTAATGATGAAGACGAACAGGAAAGGAATCGCCAAATAATATTGAAAAGTTTTGTTAGTGTCTCGGAATGAAAAATATCGAGAGTCACGGTATTCTCGTTGTCACTTGAAGCCGATCCAAGTGACCATTTTAGTCGCTATCAAATTGTAGGTGACCGAAAGAAGTCACTCAAAGTGAGAACGAGAATACCGAATCTGTAGACTCACCTCACATGGCATGTGACGTGAGAACCAGAATAAGGGCCATAGACTCTACCTTCGTTGATGATCTGACTGATATCAGAGACGTGGAACAATTAATCAAGCATACTAAATGGTTCTAACACCTTCAATCCAAAACTCCATCCCAAGTAGAGATGCCTAGGGTTCACCTCGTAAGAAATGAACGACGCCTATGTGGGCCGGGTGCGTTTGGTCACACCTGGTCTGGATCGGTGTGACGAAATGCACCCGTTTTGCAATGCAACACAATGCAAATGCAATTCACAAAAAATCAGCTTCTGCTAGTCCAACTTGGTAGTTAAAGGGCACTCAATTTCCGACCTTTGAGAGAAAAATTTAATAATAATAATTTAAAAAAAATTGTAGGAATTGAGTATGTACCGTTCCTCAATCGCTCTGAGTTCAGCTCTTGTTAAAATAAAGTCAGTCGCTGACCAAACCTCGAACGAAGTGTTTTACTAAGCCCTCCATCTTCACAGTAAAGCTGCTACATTTTCAAAAGTGGGATACAGTTATCAAAGTGAATTTAAAGTATAAATTATTTAGTCGTGAGTAAAGAAAAGCACATAGGTGTGTTAAAAACTGATCATAGGTGATCTTTGATTTATTTGTAAACTCCGTAATGGCTGCACGTGCCGCGAAATTGACTGAAAAGGCAACAGTTAATTCGTTAAAAGATAAGTTGACGTAGATGGGGGCTTCAACTTCGGGCATCAAGGCTACTTTAAAACTTCGCCTACTCGAGGAGCTTACAAAGTTATCAGACGAAGATCTTGATAATTTTTTTCCGGAAAATATTTTGGAGTCGGCGGGACTTTCGTAGGGCGATTCTTCGCAATGTCTCTTGGTTTCGGATGAGCCGCAAGAGGAGACGGATGCTGTGCTGAAGAGGTTACAAGAGCAACTAAGAAAGAAAATGGAAATAGCGGACTTGAGAAAAAAAATAGCTGAGCTGGATGCGCGGAAAACCGCTGAAAATCAGAACAATATTGAAGCTAGAGATATGCAGAGGAGATCTTACTTTTTTTTTTTGTTTTAGGGATATTGAGCAATCCCTGCCACAGTTCAGCTGTGATGATCATTACTGCGTGAGGAAATGGATCAATGACTTCGAGGAATCTACAGTTGTTTTAGAGTGGGACGATAGCACAATTTACATGTACGCAAAAAGTCTGTTAAGCGGTATAGCCCGATTGTTTGTTCGAACAATATGTTGCAGGTCGTGGCGTGAACTAAAGGAAGCGCTTTTGAAAGAATTTTATAGAAAAACTACTAGCGCGGAGATACATAATAAATTAAGAAGTCGCAAAATTAACCAAAACGAATCTATACAACATTATGTGCTTACCATGCAGGAAATTGCATCGGTGTCAAACATCGAGGAAACTGATTTAATTCATTATATAATCAGTGGGATACCAGGATCGGACCAACAAAAATTCATATTTTATGGCGCTACTACCATCGCTGAGCTGAAAGTTTTACTTCAAAAGTATGAACAATTTTTGCCGCAGTCATCGGATCAACGGTACACGTTCTCACAACCGAACTATGTAAAAACCGAAAGCAAAACCGAACAACAATCGAAGATCAAACCAAAGTGCTTCAACTGTAACCATTTGTCAATGAGGATCAGGAAAATTGGCATATATATAATTTACATGAGTTCGAACCTTTGAAATCTGCTTACATCTGTATTTTGTCATCGTTGCTGGATTTTGGAAGTCATATTTCGTTTGTTCAACGTAAATACATGCCTGACTTGTTACTTCAACTGCTAGTTTTGAGGAAAGTAATCGATTCTGCGGCATAAACAACAGTAAGCTATGTATTTTGGGTAAGGTATATGCTACCTTATGCTTTGATAATAAAATAGTGAAGTTAGACATGTATGTAGTTAAAGATAATACAATGGTACATACTCCACTCCTACAAAATCAAGGCTTTTTTATATGATTGTATTATATACAAGTTAAGGTATCTAATGTTTTATTTCTGGCTAAGTCATTTAACAATCGCAGTCAGCTTTGGAGGAAAAAAAATCCGAGTACATCAGATACTGATAAATCAAGATCCAGTTTAAGTGGCTGTTATGTGTTTATCTATTAGGTCTAGGTTTCGGGTCACAAAAATAGCAATGATTTATATGCTATATTTTATAAAAGACGACATAAAAATAAATACAAATCACTGTAAATAAATAAATATTTCTACTTGATCACCGTGAGACTATTCGAGTCTAGTATGGTGTTCCTAACGAATCCCAGTGGGTACCAAAGTGAAACACGTCTTGCTTCGAGTAAGGTTATTACGAACTGTCTGCACATAGTAAACTGATACCGCTAGGAATTAACATCTCTGAAGATTTAGTGCATTTTCATTAAGCTGTGGTCACATGTGCTAAACTTCATACACTAGCAATGTTGTTGCCTCCCTCGTCCCCCTCTTTCAGCTATTGAAGTACTTTCGGGCGACGCTTAATTTTTAAGATATTTCAATTGCCCAACTTGCCCTTTTACTCAACCACTCGCGCCCCACCCTACGTCTAAAAGCCGTGCAAACTAAATAAGCTTATATTTTCCACATTTTAGAGTAGTTTACACAATAAGAGTACCTACCACTCATGTGTCATTATATTGCAATAAATAAAATAAGTTAAATATACGGATTTTCAGATTTTAGTGCCACTTCTAAGGATTATAGATTACACAGTTCTTTGGCGAACTAAACATTTCCCAAGAAATATTTAAGAAACAAGTTCACAATGCACAAACTTCATAAATTTGCCTTAGATTTAAATTAAAAATACACGACGTTAACCGTGCGCTGAGGCTAGTTGCCCCGTCCAACGGACTTTTAAAAGGGATATTTCAGACATCTCTCAGGTAACTATCTGTTAAATAATTTATCAGAGATCTGAGTAGTGAAACAAAATAAATTTCAGACAGATTTATCTGGTACATATTTTGTCTTACAGACTGCTATCTGAAACTTTATCAATAAGCGGTGAAACAGTCCCAAAATGTAATAAATGTAAGCGTCTAATTACTTTAATATGATACTTTGATTTTCAATATTCTGCTTTGCTTTAAATTTTGTTACAAGTGTTACTAGCTCTAGTCAGTCAAACAAATAGTAAATCAGGTGATGTGGAGTGCAGCACCTAGTTTACCCCCACACTTGTCAGATCTAAAAAAGTAGATCATGTAGAAACTAGAAACGCTTTTAAAGAAGGTACTTAATTCAACGTAATAATATTTTCTGAAGCCTTCCAAACTCTGATTGCATGTGTGTATTAATTTTATAGGGACTCTGAGGAAGTATGACAAAATAAATTTTCGCAGAAATAAATACAAGTAATTGCAGGCTTGTGGATTGCAGAATTTTTGATGATGATGGACAGTGGGGATATAAGAATAATCGTGCGCAAAACTTACTGAGCTATACCATAACAGTGCCCTGTTCTGTAAGAGACTCTTACTGATGCGGATGCCTAAGAAACAAATTGTTGAAATCGTTTCCCGGTTTTTAGTTACATTTTCCCAACGAATTTTTTGTGGCTTGAAAAAAAATTAGTGAAGAATTCAATGCAAGTTCAAGTAAAAATGTATTGAAGAAGAGAAGTCAAAGCCTAATTATTAATCGTTATAAAAAAAACATTTTCTGACAAAAAAAATTGCATTCAGAGAGATTTTTTCATAAAATCAAATAACTTATATGACAGGCCTTGACATCACAACAACACTATACATTTAATATAAAGTAGCCTGTTCTCAATTGACATGATATTACGATGATATGTTTAATATATGTAATTGCAAGTTATTTTAAGGGTTGTATAAACCACTAATAAATAATGCAAGGAATTTTCGAAAACTTATATTTCGGCTCTGTTTTCCATTTCGCTCTACTTTTGAACTTCATTTGGAAATTGGATTTTCACATTCCAATTTCGTGCGAAATGAAGAGAATAGTATGACAATATTGCGGCAAATGGTACGTTTACTACTTAACAAACTTACTATTAACCAACTGTTTTGAAAAGTCAAACGCGGCATTTGAAGTTACAATGAAAATTTTCTTAAATAAAGTTAAAAGGCAATATAACAAAAGAAATTTGTAGAGCCGAGCCGAAGAGGCATGTTTGATAGAAATGCGAAAAGAATTTTTAATCTTTTTAAAGACATTAACATAACTTGACCCAGAAACACAAAACGTTTCTAAATAGAAATGATTGTGTCATATGTGTACCAATCTTGGTGTAAATTGCTCCAGGCATTCCAGAGTTATGCTGGAAAATAGCATACGTTCATTTTTATATACATATATATATATATCTATATTAAAAAATTTATAAACAAACGAATTTGTTACCCATCGGTGGTTTTTTCCTTCCTTGTGAAGATAATATAAATAAGGCATTTATATTTTTATCTTAAAACGAAAGGGAACATTATTTTCTGTGACTTTTTAGAAACGTTCAGTGACAATAAAAATCTCACATGAGAGATATTTTACATATGTATCACGAGATAATTCATAGTTGACCTAAATTGATTGGTTCCAAAATAACTAACCCATGGAAACTAGTAGCTCGAAAATAAAAATTCGTATTTAAGTTCCTATGCTACGTTTTAAAATTTAACTAATTTCATGTCCTCCTCTATTATAGATTAAACCGATCCCTACATAAAATAGAGTAAATCTACATAACTTTTACAGAGTTTCAAAACAAATATATGTTAGCGAAACCTTTGAGCAAATTTGCCCTTATAAAATAGAGTCCTAAAGCACTAATGGTATTTCTAAGAATTATTTCCAAAACATGCCTACACACACTCTACAATATGACCTATGAAATCCTTATACTGTGGATTTTGTGAATATAGAGATAACCTTTTTTAATCTGGTTAAACCAAATACCCCTTAAAATGGTTTTACACGAACAAACCTTTCAATTAAGATTCTACTAGAAACCGAAATGGAAAAGAGCAAACCCTGATTATCTACTTTTCAGGTTATTATAACATTTATTATTATATGAAAATGTTGTAATTTGATCACACCCTTCTAAAACAGAAAATAATTTGAGATTAAAATCCTCCCGTGAAAGATTATTAAATAAGAACTTGAAATAAGTAATAGTACTCTACAAACACCGCAGACCTTAAAATGATCAGAAAGGTTTAAAAATTACTAACGGTAAATATTATTTTGGAAGCAATTATTTGCACGGGAAATTTGTTTAACAATCATCCTTACGTGTAGGGTACATTACTTGACGAAGTGTAAACACAAACACACAATTGAAGCTTGACTAGATTTGCCAATTAACGTCCGTGTGAATATTAAACAATTTTGTCTTCAGCACGGCACGAACACGGAACATTCAATTATAAAAAAACAAATTGATCGAGAAAAACTCATGGAAAATATTTTATTCACGTTCAAACGCAATTACTCTAACAATAGTTGAAACGATCCCCCTTACCCCTGACATGTATCCCACATCTTGTCCTCTCTGTTTCTATGTATAAATTATCACAAGCGTCAACATTGATTTCATCGTTTACAAGATGTGGATTACATTCAACTAAAAAATAAAATGTAAATCTTCCGATGTGTTTTCTTAACTACAGCAAAAAGGAGTAAGTACATGTCTCAAGTTGGACTATGTTTAAACAAATAAATATAGAACAGTGCTCTCTGAACGACCCTTTTCGATTGGAACATCCTAAATGCAAAATATATTAACAACTCATCTCCAAACAAAGTACATCATCATCTGAGGACGCAGGAAACATAGCTGACTACCTAAAACTCCTAAAACCTATTTATATTGCTGGGGCATGGAGCCCCACCACCTCGAAAGCTGGCTCAGAACATTCTGCAGCTTATGCAACTTATCGAACAACATTTTTACAAGCACATTGGAATAGAGGCGCCCAACGACCGCTGAATACTTAACGACAGGGAATAGAGCGTCGTCGGCGGCGCCGCGTTTTATGGGTATCTTACATTCAGCTAGATCAGTTAAGTATCGGATATGGTTCGCGCGTATGATACATTTGTACAAATCAACAAGGATACGTTATATAAAAATTATATAATAATTAAATATTAAAATTTAACTACGTCAAGCTGCGGGGAGTTACAGTTGGACCTGGAAGGATTGGGCCGGCGGTTTCGGCGGCGATATGAATGGGTTCGTGCTGTGCATCTCAGCCGGTGTCGGTTTTGTCACTCCACTCACCCACTCAGCATCGAATGGGTCTGTGGTGATCGCCGAACTGAGGGATTTAGCTCGGCCATGGGTGCCTATCGGTGGAGCGCGTCTTGGAGCCGGAGAGGTGCTCTTCACGACCTGTCCCAGCCACTGGTCCGGATTGGGCAGAGGAGCCGCTGATTCCACAGGAACTACGTTTTGAGGTGGTGCCGTTACCGATATGGCTGTTGATGTTATAGACGTTGTTGACACAGGCGATACAACTGGAAGTGCTACTGCCGACACAATCGGATTGGACCGAACTCTAGGCGAGACCTGTGCAGTAGGGGGCGTGGTCACCTTCTCTACTTCTGACATAGCTATAACAACGCTGCTCTGAAGGATTGAGGCAGGCGTTGTAACGATGCCATTGCTCGATAGTGGCGATGGAGTCTTGTCGGCAATGTTCTGGTTAATACTCATCACATTATTGAAGTTCATATCGTCAACATCACTCTGCGTTAGCAGGGACAGACCTTGACTTAGCTCCTGACACAATTGGCTAACCGTATCTACTTGCTTTTGCGGAGATGCCTCGAGAATCGGGGAGACGCTCCTTTGTGGTGTGGTCAATGTTCCACCACCAGCGTCAAGGAATGCTTTTTGCCGTTCTGCATTGGACGGAAGATCATTGATTCTCAGTGACATTTGCCTTTTGAATGGTGACTGGCTGCCGATAGTGCTGAATGCACGAAAAGATCCTTGGCGCTCAAGCATTGATGGTGTGGCATGTGGTCGTTCGATCGCAAAGGGATTATACGGTTTCGGCTGTGGAGGAACAGATGCTGACGGTGGTTGGAACCCATCATAACCTCTTTCGTTATTTGCTAAACGTTCAGTGAACGTCTGTTGTCTGAATGAGCCAGTACGTGTAAATGTTGAGTTTTTCATATCGAAAGTCATAGTCACACCGCACTCCTTATCACGTCGCTGTTTACGCTCCAAACAAACAGCAAAAGCACAACCAACAGCATGGGAGAGCCGTTCACCTGAATCTTTGACTGCTAAGAAGCCATGACACATCCATCGGCGTGTTGTACCATCACGACAGATGTAACTGAAGCCCCTCTCATGATTCCTGTCCGGTGCACAGAAGCTAACCTTTTCAATTGTCTGATCGACGATTAAACCTTTCGTTTCGTCATCGACAACACGTAATCCATCGCCACTTACGTGAAGTAATCCACGAACTGGTCGTCGTCTTGAATTCTGAAATGAAATGAAAACACTGATTAGCTGATCAAGCTGGCAAGGTAAAATGAATAAAAAGCAAACCGTCTAAAATTAAAATCTGAGAATAATCAGGCACCTAGTCTAGCTCTTCATGCTTCAGTAGGCAACGATGCAAACACAATTCGAATTTAAATCATTTCCTAGTACTACACTAGTCGCAAGAGTGACTCACGCGAAGCATACTAACCGACTTAGTCCACAAGAAATGCGTCCTGCTTGAAATGTAATTCCATTGTTTAGACGGACACTGTCTCAGTTTTATTTAAGAACAATTATTTCTTGACGCAAATTGTTAATTAGTCGACTACAAAAAAATGTTAAGGGGCATGCACGAATTACCGCCCATTGCAATTAGTACAATATTGATCAAGATTTAAGCATACGCTTTAAAAAAAACCGTCAATTGTAAATTCCCAAGCGCATTAACATCAGATGATTAAGGATTGTTTAACTAAAGGTTGGAGTATTTAACAAATAAATGGAGAACTAATAACATAATAATTTATAAAAACATTTAATTAAACTTGGGTAATTAGTGATATTTTCAGATACGTCAGCTAACACAAAATCCAATGGCAGTTATCCCTACTAACATGTATGTACAGTGAAACTTTGACAACAGCTACTGAAATAAGTGCTTCTTAAGGTTTAAAATTTTGGCATTTATTTGAACATTTACATTTGAGCGCGCTTCTAGCTTTAAGCACCTGACACGTTTACAATTTTGAGGTGCTCATGCGAGTTTCACTGCATATAATTTGAAAACTCTGTTTGCTTGTTATTCAATTAGGTTCCCACGATGAATAGAATTTGCTATGTATCTGATAGGTTGGGAGGAGTAGAAATCAGCTAGCTATCTGACATAGCTGTGGTTTCCGTGCCGAAGTGTTATACATATATATAAATCCATGTAGGTACTAAGAATGATTTAAAGGTGCGCATTTTAAGAATATTTATTGATTTTTAACAGAACTTAATACCGTAAACGCGGGTTACTTTGGCCAAAAATATGAACAGTTTTTACAAATCACTCTGTGGTTTCTTTTAATATTGGCCTATTAATGTTACATTGACTTTAATATCAACTCTGAAGTATATTAAACAAATAACAATGCGCAAGTTAAAACTAAATTATGTTTAAGTGCATTATATTTTTGTCCCAATTTTGGGTCAAAGTTGTCCTTACGGGTAACTTTGGCTTACGGTTTTTGCTTTATGAAAAAACCGGTACTTTCAACTATCTTCTACTATATCACAGGTTGGGAAGTAAATGTAAGAAGGCTGTTGGCGAAGTAGAATCTAATTTTAATACAGTTATAACACAAAATAACTAAAATAACTAAATAAGGGCTAAAGAAACCCGTGTTTACGGTACCCAAATTGTACAAAAGTTTAAATTTCACTACAATACGCATACACATACGCAACGCGAACAAAAAAGCGGTGAGGCACGCGCCTATATTCCGAATTACTATTTTCGGTAGTAATCAAAAACCTGGCTTAAGCTGTTACGATGTGACGGGAAATTTAAACGGACCAAGGTGGCTCCCTTGAAGAACGCCAGAGTGAGAAGCAAATGGGTTAGAAATCTCTGAGCCAAAGCGAACCCTGTAATGAAAATTATCGAGGTAAGATTTGATCAAGGAAATGAAAGAGGGTTGAAAACCGAGGATACTAAGTTTGAGAACAATGAGCTGATGGGAGATTTTGCTTTACTAAAATCGATGGCAATAACGTCGATCTCCTCGCCATTTTCCATAGCTTGCAGTGTACGTGATACGAAGACTGTCAGAATAGTAGGCGTAGATCCACCTTATAGGAAACTATGTTGGGCAGGGGAAAGAATGGACTTACAGTGGAAAGACATGGAGTCGTAGATGAGGCTTTCGAAAAGTTTCAGAATACAACAAATATTCGGTAATTGCAAAAGCAATATGACGGTAATTAGAAACTTCTCTTTCACAATCTTTTTTATGGATAGGGACAATGAATGTTTCCAAGAACGGGAAAAAACCTTCAGAAAGAGAAAGGGAGAAGAGGATGGAGAGAGGCTGAGTGAGACACCAGTGGGACCTTAGTTCTAAGAAAGCACCTGCTTCTAAGTCTAACCTAAGATTGTACACAACTCTCCCGGCACGCCCCTCCGCCCGCTTTCCCGTTATACCAAATCAGTTTACCCCAATTCTAACCCTTCTAATCGGAAATCTATTAACAATGAACCTCAATCTACAGGTTTTACGCACCGTCGAACCAAATCTTGTCCCTCATCCACCCAGTCAACTACAATTGGCAGTTTAAAGCAGGTGTTTTCCCCAATTTTAACTTTAGCACTGCGGTTAAAAGCCCTAATTTTGTAAAATCACATGTCCTCAATCCCCCCCTCCATTCTTATATCTCCTGCATCCAGTGCCAGGTCTTCTCCATCTTTTAATCCCATTCACCTTAATTCTGCTAACATCTCTCGCTCCACTCTACCTACTTCTATTTTATCCGGTCAATCCTCTAAACCCTTTTTTCTTCTTCCGTTATACCCGCTGTAGCAAATATTTCGGACCACTCTATGCCCAATGTTCCTACTTCTACTTCCTCGCCTCCACCTGTCTGTTCACAGTTCCTACAAATCCCCCTCCAAATCAGCTCTCACGGCATCCTCTTCCACATCGATTAGCTCTCCTAATACTGCGCCCGCCGTCTCTAAACCATCATTTCTCGACCCCCTTCTTCCCCTATCGTGAAGCTCACTATGCGTTCTTCCGACTCCAATGATGGATATTACCTTTTATACCGCTTACGAGATCAAAGAATTTGCAATAATGTATGTACGTCTTCTCCTTGCCTATCTCCATGATAAAACCGACTCTGTCTGCATTGATGGTAAGACCAAAACAAATGTTCTTGTCTCTATCCACCAAGAAGGTCTTGCTACTGACCTCTCTACTCTACGTCAACTCTTTTTTAAGTACCATAAGGCTTTTGATATCTAACCTAAACAGGTAATCCGAATTTAATTCTCACTCTAATTACGACTTCTTCAATCCCACTCACAGACTTCGCAGGCTATGGAACACCTTGCCTCCTGATATGCAAGTAATCACTTCTGTATCTTTAGATCAATTTAAACACAAAGCCAAGAAATTATATAAGTCAGTTCATATGTAATGTTAAATAGTTTTAATTTGTCTTTATTGTACAATATTGTAAATTGAGTGATTTGTGAAGCTGAGTTGTGAATCTTTACTGTAATTTAATATTAATGCTAACTATCTTTTTTATATATAGATTATCTTAATGTTTATTTTTTTAATGCGCCATGTAAATGAATTATTTTGTACAGGGCATCTGCCCGTTGAACTCTAATAAATAAATAAATATTTAAAATCTTTTGCCGCTTATGTCAGTTCTAAGCGTATTTTCCATCTTCAAAAATCCCGCACTAACTCAAAGAATTGCTTTTGCTGCTAACAAATCTACAAATTCCTCTTCCCAGACTTTCTCCCCTTCATACCCCAACAACTCCTCACCAAACTACGTCTCTTTGTATTATCAAAACGTCAGAGGATAGCGCTCCAAAATCAGTCATATCCTCTAGAAGTCTCAGTCTCTTCCCTACGACATCTTCGCACTCACCGACACTAACTGATATTAACTATAATGAAAATTATTTTCGTCCGATTTCACCATCTTTCGTGCTGACGGAGGCAAACGGAAACTTTTATTCCATCTTTTCTCTAAAATCAATAGTTCTCAAGTTACCCAAGTACAAAAAAGCGATATATTTTTTGGATTTTTTCACATTTTGATTTTTCACAACTTTTTCTAATTAACATAAGTAAGATAACTGAGCTTTTTTGGGACTTGGGACAAATTTCAACTTCATTTCTCCACGCCATGCCAACTATTTATTCAAACCCAAAATCGCTTAATCGATAATTGACCTGAAACGTTTATATTACTTCACACTGACCCAGAGAGTGAGCCGACTAAAAAAAACCCAGCTATTGCTTTCATAGTACAGACAGTTTACGCTAAGCCACCACCAATCGATGTGATGTGTCCTGGAGCGACCAAATCGCGAGAGAACACTCAGTTTGTTTTTGGCGCTACTTGCGAGCGACATTTTCTGCAAAATAGATGTAGAAAAGTTAATTGAATGCATTTGAAGCCATAAAAATTCATCATACTCATGAATTCCGAAAAATCCATCCCTTTTCTGGTCGCGATTGATTGAATCAATGAAACTGTTTCAATTTCTATCTGAATTCAAACCGTTGCACAATGCTTGAAACTACAACGGCAAAATATCTCCCTTAAAAAAACACAATTTTAGATAGATAGTTAGATAGATTTGTCAGTCTTATCGTGCAAGAACTATTTTATAACACTTTAAGAGAAATTTAAGGACATAGTTCTACTGCTACAGTGTTGTCAGTCTCGTCTGAGTATTCGGATTCGCCTGTTTTTTCAGGTTCACTCCAGTACCTGGAGAAGTTAATGAAACATTTTATTCAAATTAAAGTAATGAACCATTTAATTTATATATTTGTGTAAATTAACATGTAAAATAAACGATTTAACCTCAATTCTTTTGTTAACCATTCTTCAGATGAAATTGCTCACTGAAAATATGTCTTTTACTTTTTTTATTTCCGGTTCGATTGATTTTAATATATAATTAAAAATGTGTGCACTCATCCGGAACTATTCAAACAATTTCTGTGCATCAGATTTCCATTTTAAATGAAATGTCAACCGCTGATTCCCAAGCGATTAGTCGCTTTCAATTCGAACACTTGGTCACACGCAACCAAAGGCGTTTAGATCGCTTATAGTTGCTAGTGGCAGCATCGCTCGTGGCTGCGCTTAGCGTAAATACACCCTATTGTTATTATTATTATTATTATTATTATATGAGCGGGTCGAGTAGGCTCTCTGGTGCGTCTTGAAAACGCCTTCTTTGGTGTCTTAACAGGTGGCTTCTAACTAACGAACTACCTATTTAAGGGTTCATCCTAGTTTACCAACTTAAAAAATTTTTTTTTTGTTTTATGATGAATTTCGAAAGTAAATCACTTCAGAAATATCATGTTAAAATTTCATAAAGATAGGAGCAGTCTAACTATATTTTTTCGATTTTATTCGAGCGCGCTCTCCGGCGTGCTATTGAGTATATGAGCGCTTGTTTCGCTTCTCTTCGGTGCTCTCGGCTTTGTAAATGCAAACAACTGTCCTATTTATACTTGAAAATAAGTTATATTAGTCTATTCTAATACCCAAAAATTTTATGTGTATGTTATTTGAACGTTAGTCTCGTTTTGCGCAAGTACAATTTTTTCATGATATTTCAACAAAAAAACTTTACACGCGTTTTTCTCAAAATCACTTTTTCTTATACGGTGTTGTAGTTTTCTCCGAAACGGTTAGACCGATCGTTCTGAAATTTTTACCACACATTTGTGACATATATGGGTATCGTGTATACTAGAATTATGTCAAAATTTTAATTTGTTCATTTTTTTTTAACCGAAAAATCATGAAAAAAAACAGGTTTTTCGAAAAATTTTTGTTTCAGTTACCGCCATTTTGTTATTTTTGCATAAAAATTAATAATTCTAGTATACACGATAGCCACTGGCACACTGAATCTAAATGTTGCTGGTTTTTGTGTTTCAGGCTAATCTTCACTAAAAAATCAACAACACCGTTGACATAGCTTTTTTTTATATGCCTACATGAATTTCGCCATTTTGAATGTATTTATTATGAAAAATAAAAAAAAAATATTGTTTCGTATTTTGTAAGAGTGTGTTTACTTAGCCCAAAAAGAATTAAAACGATATATAATTTAGGGGCTGTGAAAGAAATTCTCAAAAAAAGCTTAATTTTCAGGCCTTTAAACTAGGATGAACCCTTAATAAATAATATTATTCAACCACACGAAGAGCTGTTCTTTAACTTTTAAATGTCAAATGCTGGATCGCAAGCAATTAGTCGCTTCCAATTCGAACACTTGGAGATAAACGATGACCAGGCATGGTTCTTTAACAAGGATCCGGAAAAAAAGCAATAACGTAGATCAACAGGATTTTGTATCCAGGCTAGTAGATGATGTCCGTAGAATTTTTAATGCAAATTACGAATCCAAATGTGAAAATGCTCGATTCGTTGATGTGAAATGAATGAAATTTGGAGTTAAAAAGAAAAAATTATATCTTTGACATTTTTAAAAATTTATAAATAAATATAAGAAAACATTATGGAAACTGGTAACATAACTGGTCATGTGAAAGCTTAAACCCTAACTATTGATTTTTTATTCAGGGCAAGTGTTTTATCTTGAGACTATTCAATTAGTCAAAAAGTACGGATCGTTCGAAAAACAATTCAAATATAAGATATTATTATACCCGGGGAGAGGGTTGTTTTAAAAATTCCCCCCCTATCATTGTCAAATCCCTGTACTAAAATATTTGTTTGGTTTACAAACTTTCATTAAATTTTTGATTGTATTCCGTGAATTTTATTATTTCCATTATTGAAATATTCATTTCCAGGTCTTCCGGAGCTCTGTTGACCCCCCCGGGGTTTTTAAGGCGAAGTTATCGAACCTGCTCTACAACATGGTGCAATAAAAAAATTATGTCAAGTGTCATGATACGTGTTACGACACAGGTCGTATCACATTTCACATAACATGTAACGTGAACATGTTGTGGAGTATTGCTGAATATCATTTTGTGTTATTTAGGGTTCCGTACCCGAAGGGTTCCCTATGGGACCCTATTACTATGACTCTGGTGTCCGTCTGTCTGTCAGCGGGCTGTATGTCATGAACGTCATAATAGGTAGAGAGTTGGAATTTTCACAGAGTGTGTATTTCTACTGCCGCTATAACAACAAATAATGGAAAACCAAGATGGTGTAATTCAAAATGGCCGCCATGCAAATTAGAAAAAAAATTTCGATTATGTTATAGCGCCCCTCTTGTTTCTTTTACAAAAGTATTTAAAAAGTACATTGTGTTATATCTTGTACGATGATACGATCGTGTGTGAGTCGAACTCGCACTTGACCGGTTTTTATTTTAAAGATATTTAAAATTATTTTGTGTTTATTATTATTATTTTGTATTATTATTAAATAGAAATCCAGAAATAATTTTTGCTATCTGATTTTTACGGAAAAGGCATAACCGTGGAGGGACCGTGCGTAATAAGAAATTTAACTTCCATAAAACTATCCGAATAAATCAAAGCACTCAAAAAATTGGAATACCTCGAATAATTCGAATAATCAAATATTCGAATTATCCGAAAATTCGAATTTTTGTATATTGGTAATATGACTGCTCAACTTTATATTTATTGTGACCGGGTTTGCAATAAGACTTACAGAGCAGGGCTGACTTACTGAGTTATAAATAAAAACATTGCAACCAATAAAATTAATACCAAAGACCATTAAGACCAAATAAAATGTATACTTACACGTAATACTTTTAGTGCTTCCTCGCATACTTGCATGCCCCGGGATTCGAAAACTTCAACGCATCCTAAGTACTTAACGGCAAAGGAACATGTTGCTGATCTCACTGCCTGCTCATCAGACTGCCACTGATGTGGCTTGGAGGATTCCGGAACACGATCCTTTCTCCTCCGGAATGAGTCCCGAAAGGATCGCCTTAAACGGTCCATTTTCTTGGGTGATCGTTTACTGAAGCGGAATGACGCCGATTTCTGAAATTCCATGAACGCATTTTAGTATTTGACACACCTTTCCGAATTTAATTAATTTTGTATTGTCAATTTTTCATGTGTAACCTACCGCATTTTTTACATCCCCATAAGTGCCCCTTGTGAATCCTCTTTCCAGAGGTTCATGGGTGTGAGACGAGGAGTTTCCCATGATTTGATTAAATTTTAATTTGTTCGATTAATTCCTTTGACGACGCGAATATGGGGACGGGGGTTTACCATACACCGTCACTGCCTACCTTTCAAATGCACAGTGCCTGTTCGTTGTAATAGGCGCCCCGACAAGAAATGATCGAGCGTGAATTAATTGACGGCGATTTCATGTAAATGAAATCATTTGAAGATTATTGGAACGCGCTAATAACAATTAAAACGTTGCAGTTTCATCGAAAATTTAATAAAGACAACACGGTGGAAGTTACCAAGATTGAATACCGATTTAACGCGAGTTCAAGGCACTGCCACAATCGAGAGACTAGAAAAGTATCGATCGCTCCTTAATTGCTTTTAATTGAGTTAAAAATTCGCTTTTTCCGTTTCACTTTATATTATGACGACGAGATTGCGAAAGTAGATTCTGTAAAAGAAAAGTGACAAGCGTTTAGATTTACACTTTACCATGGCCAGAGAAATACCGGATTGAACAAATGTTGCTTCTTTGCGTAGACATAACTGTATTGACTGTATTGAGATTTGTGTTTGGTTTCTAAGATGTTCAAGGTTTGCTGCCGCTGTCTACGGAAATTCTCTTATTTAAAGGGTGTAATCGGCTAATTCTAATTTAAGAACGAATCTCGATCGTCTGATTAATTCGTTTATAATTCAACCCTCAAAAAATATTTAACGACGCCAGTAAAAAACTTTCCCTTCGCTCACAGAATTGCATGAAAATTTAAAATCCTTCTGAGAACTTCACTTTCCCCGACTAGGAAAATTCATCGCAAAAATATCGGCGACCATTTTTCGTCTCTCGGTCCATTGTGCAGCAGTAACCTTCTTCAGAATTACAGGCATCTTTCGCATATCTTGCAACCCTTCATCTCTTGGATCCTTCTCAGGATTTTGGTCGTTTCTTTAATGCAGTTTTATTCATCTCTTGAATACCCCCGAGAAAAGTTTGTGACTTCATTTTTTGAAGCAAACCAGGCACGTATAATCAGCCTGGGGATATTACCCGCTGCTTTTCGTTTAGTTTTGTTGTTGCTTCTTTTCGCTGTTCGCTCCTCGATGACCTTTGAGAAAATATTCATGCGATTAAGGAGGGTTGTTCTTACCACTATTGCTGCTGCTCGTCGCTAAGACGCCTTGGAATTTTCGTATGGTTAAAGTAGACCAGGAGGAAAAAATTCACACGGAACTGAATAGAAAACCATTTATCACGTAAAGAGAACCATTGCTGTGGATGCTGTTGGTGGGCTGCTGCTTTGCTGTTATTTTACCTTTCCATTTTCAATGAGAAGTGCGTACACCTTTGCTCAATTCGTTCTTATTATCATTACCATGCTATTAGAGGGGTTCCCAAACAATCGATACTTGATTGTCGGTCAACATTCAAATTTTATGGGCATATTTTAGGGTACAATTTGTTCACGAATAGAAAAAATTCCCATAGTGTGCTTTCTTAGGAAAATTCCAAACCCGGCTACCGGAATGTTACGGCAACCAGAAAAGAACCACTAACCAACCAAAGAAAGAAGAGAATTTAAGCGCCCTTGGGAGTGACGCCTTTCACTTTCTAATAATATGTTGACGACCTAACTTAGGCAAAGCTAAACGATGAGAGATGATACATGAGCGATAGTTATCGTTATGGAGAGTATACTAGCAATGAATAATATACTAGAGATATGAAACACAATTGAAGTAATCATCGGCAACTGTGAATGGTGAAAGTTCTTGAAGTATCTCTGCGAATAAGGTTTTTGAATGGTTTTTTGCAAATCGAAAGCAGCTCTAATTGTTATTTTTAGTAAGCAACGAAAACAAAATATTTTTTTTTTTAATTCAATTTTCAAGTTGAGACAAACAAAAACCTTTTCCTACTTATCTGTTGAAAACTCTGAAATAAGCGCTTGATCCTCTTTCTTATAATGGGTGGCCATCACATTATGGCCACATCATTTATTTATTTATCATTGAATACAAACAGTTAATTTTACATATTATTCGTGAAAAGTGTTGTTTTTTTTATTAGATGGTGAGTGCAATATATTGTTAGTAAATCCTGTAAATATATTTGTTTGTTGGTAGCTCTGACTATTAGCTATCCGCTGTGAAATTGAATTGACCCCAAATAAGGAAATTTAATGTTTTTTTTGGCGCTTATTATTGTTTCGTGGTTTTTATCGAAAATAATAGGCACGATTGGTACGAAGTAAAATGATGTGTTGTTGTATCTTTATCGAATCATGCAAGCAAATTTATTGTACTTAATTTATAATTTATCTTATTTTATGGGAAATTTTCTACGTCAACCAATATACTTATATTCTCTATTTATGGTTAAAATTAAATAAATCGGTTCAGTGGATTTCGCAGAATATTGGTCACCTCGTCAAACAGATGTATTTAAATAAAAATTAACGTCATCAAAGTGGCGTGACACAACAAACATTCTTAGAATAACGAATGTGATATTAGAGACCTCGAAATAACTATAGAGTACTCTGGCAACAGCAAATCTTATAAAGTTTATATAATTGCGATCGTGATATTGCAAATCCAAAATATTTATACCATTTTTAAAATTAGTGAATAAGAACACCCATAGATGCACGTTTTAAAATTAATCCCATTCAATTAGCACATCTACGTTTGCCATTCCAAAATGTTGGCGCTATTTTTTGAATCAATGACCCCAAAATCCTATAGATACCCTTTCTTATTGATATGCCATAAAGTTGTCTCATTTAAGCCGGCCATTCTCATATTGTCTCCCAGAATGATGATTAGAAAAACCTAAATAAGTTATCTACCTTTATGAATGTCCTGCTTTCGATATTATTATATGGTAGTGTCACCGAACAATGAGCAAATCCTTCTTGAGTAATAAATTTTGTGGAATTGTGTGCAAGTAATTCATCATATCATATATATATATATATATATATATATAATAATTCTTTGCAGATTGTAGTTATTCCGTCCATAGATAAGATTTCGTAGTATTTCCCTCCGTTTCCAATCCAATTAATTAATTATTCCTTTGACTATTAAATTGTAGCTTTTGTCGATTTTTCGATTTGTTACAGGAAAATTTTTATATATATAGCAGATTCCTTTTCGATTAAAATATTATAATAATTCTCTTATTTTTCTTACTTTTTACTTTACTTTACTTTAACGGCTATGTTCATTTTCAAAGGTAATGAATACGTTTACTTTTTAAAATATTATTCATAGGTTTTGCACAATTTTAAATATAAAGTGTAAAGATATTCGAATTGGAAAGAATAAAGGAATACCCTGAACTTTTCGGAAAATCCCTTTTCGATTTTCTGATTTCTGTTGGGTGAAGTAAATGTATGTACGTTGGAAGCTACCTACACAGGCTAACCAAAATATGCGTAGCCTCCGACTGTCAATTAGCTATACTTCGTCACTTTAATACAAATATTGACCAGTTAGATTTTTTTTAATTGTACTGATTTATTTATAGATTTAATGAAGAATGTCTTGTTTACATCTTTTTAGATCTTTTTTACTATCAGTCGGGTTTTTGATTTTTTAACTTAACTTTTTTTTTTAAATACACTTCGCACCTTGCAAATTTAGATTTGTTGAAACAAAAATTGCAAAGATAAATTGTTAAGTTACAAAGTGCAAAGTAAAATGGGAAGAAATTAAGAGAGCGTAAAATTTTTTTTTATTTTTTTGAATAAAACAGGCAATCAACAGTAAATTTAAAATGTGCTAAAAGACCTCTATATTTCCTCATTTTCTCTATAAAGACATTTAAGAATTTCCAGCATAAATAAAGCTGTTGGTGCAATAACTACAATTAAGGCATAATTACATTTCGCTCCACAAATGAGCTGGAAAGCGCCTTAAAAAGCCAGCACGCAACTGTTACATTAATAAAATCGTAAATTTTACAGTATCAGGCTCAGCCATATACATCCACTTTAAAATTGTCTGACGTTATTTATGTGGCCACCCGCAAATTAAATATTCTTGTGATGGGGGAAACAAAGGGGGAACTAATAGGAATTTAAAACCCTTCTTATGGCAACTTAATTGATCTTAATGAAATGAAAGTGTAAGTGGAACACAAATTTCGAGCTGTAGAACTAGAGAATCTTTCTTGGTTAGGCTAGTTCACTTTGATGTAATAGTCGTGTACTGTCGATGGACTGTTAATTGAATTCCCTAAAGACTTCGTTAAATTTGTCCTACAGAAGTACTGTTATTTCAAGACTTTAATTACTTTCAGTTTCAATTTCCAATTATTTTTCTGAACTAGTTGCAGTTTTCATCAGCCGTGGTAAAACCACTCAAAACTGGATGGGTTGGTTGATAGGTACGTACATCACTAGATGATTCAAACGGCAATTAACATTCGTCAGCGGATGCCTGGCTGAAGAGTAATTGAATTTTAATGAAATTAACAAACTCATAACTGACCTACAAGTGAAAACCGGGGCGTGAATTGTCAATTAGTTTTGCATCGAGTGGCACTACGCTCATATGCACAATGCTCCTGGACTGGAATTTTGCGCGCGCTTCAAAAATAGAACTGATGCGTCGATCCAATTATAGGATACGGCGACAGTCTTGTGCAGCGCAATGGAACTGATGAAAGTGCATGCACCGCAAAAATATTGCAAAATACTAATAAACCCCTAGAAGGCTATTTGTCTATTTGAGGGGAGTTAGGTGTAAAGTGTAACAACACATTTTCTTTTTAGCCTCTGTACGAGTCCATTATATGTATAAGTGACGGTGGGATTGGTGGAGGTCAGCCCGGCGGTAAATCCCAGCTCAATTTAATTTGAAATGATTCACAGCTCGTGGCGGAGAAGCTTATTCACTTGAAAGTGTCAGGTGATGTAAGTTTATTGCGTCCAAGGGAATCTTGTGGTATTTTGTACGAGCTGCAAGTAGAGGAACTTGATGTCATCTGATTCCGGGCATTTATGAAGTACCCCAACATTTAGTTCCGCACAATGTGTTTAAGATTTTATGGGAAAATCAGTAGTCAAGAGTTGTGTGCTTCATTGTAAGATTTACACAAAACAAATTATTCGGTTTTAAAATGGAAATGGATATACGAAAATTCAAGTACATTGATTAATTCAAAATATTTCGAAAAATTATATACATATGTAGAATAGAGGTACATTGACCGATTTATTATAGACAACTCAAACAATTATAATAAGAATAATTTGAAAAATGTCAAATTCTTGCTGGTGAGAAAGAATCGATATTCAAACTTTGTTTTTCAATTCGCGTACAGGCGTAATCTACAAAATTCGGACAAAACCAAACATAAGCATCATGTATGGGTTGTAGTGTTATACCAATGTTGTTTACACAGCCACACAAAAAAAAAATTTCGGGCCCGGGGATCGGACTATGTGTTTCATATGTTTTTGGGGCCGCTGAAACTGAGTCCGATGTCAGTTCAACCCCATAATGTCAGGTTTTTGACATAACCTCAAAAAACCTCACCAAAAGCGAGAGAAAAAATAACAATTTTTCAATCTGGGGATCAGAACACGTCTTTTATATGTATTCGGGTTTGCTGAAACCGAATCCGATGTCGATTTAACCCCATCACGTCAGGTTTCAGCGACCCCTTATACTTACTCTTTGACATTATTCAACTATACAGTTCCGGACTAAACAATAGTGGGACCACCCACAGCGCTTGCTTTTTTTTATAACAATCACATATTATCCCAAATATTCTTGCAATTTCAACATACATAATTATTTCATTATCAATATGACTACATGACTAATTTATAAAAGAAACATGATAAAATTCGCGAAAAAAACACTAAAAACAGATCAATAATTCGCTCTCATAGGAATTTCTGTTTGGCAAAACAATAATTTTAAAAAACGCATTTACTGAAAAAAAAATTTTTTACAAAAGGATTCAATATTCATAATCAAATATTGAATACGACGTTGTGTAAACATTAGATAAAACATTCGTTTTTTCTATAAAGCATAGACTCCACTAAAGTAGGTACGGCTACTGGTGACTGGAATATTATTCCACGCAACTGTAACTTGCGTCCATAGTTCACTTTATTTTTTCGTTTAGTCTTAGCAATCGGCGCTTTAACTATGACCCAAAGATTTGCGATCAGATTTAGATCCAGTGAGTGGACGGGCCATTGCATAATGTTAGCTTTATGTTTCCTGAGAAATTTTTGGTCATGTTTGCCGAATGTTTCGGATCATTATCGTGCATAAATTTCCACTTGAGTAGCATTTCCCACTCAGTATAAAGAAGCATGACTTCTTCCAATATATTGATAAAGAGGTGCATACTTTCTTTTGCCCAATATATTGGACCCACACCATGTTAGGAAAAGCATGCTCAAACCATAAAATTCCCTCCACTATGCATTACTTTTTTCTATGGGTATATTACTATACATGTCGCGCCATCTCTTGGAAAAACTCTAAAATGAAGTAGAAACGGATTTTGGAAAAAAAAAACGCTTAAAAATTCAGTCTATAGTACGAAGCAACAAGCAATACAAATACTAGTCTTCAATGAATGTTTAAGCATGCCTATCTGTATTAAAAATAATTTAAAATAGCAGTTCTGGCAGTGTCAAACTAACTTATAATTAGCTTTTATACCTGAGATTTTACAACAAAAAAAAGGAAAATAAGGAAAAAGAAAAAATAGCGAAACTGACTGACTGACTATGTTGACTTTTTAACGAGACAAGAAAGCAAATTTTGCACTTTCAGTTCACGACACGAAAATACACATAAACACAACCAGTCATATAAATCTCGACCACAGTACGGCTTCTGCATATTTCCATCATATTTATCCGGCCGAAATTTTTTTTTTAAATGACAATCTCAAATAGAAAATGAAAGCAATGTACACTGCCCGAACAAAAAGACAGACAAACCCAGGGGGCCGCTGTTCCCAGCAATGTTTTATTAAAAATTCATCATTGTATCTCGGCGGAGAGAAAGTGTTAATGTAAGTGATAATGTAAACAGATAATTACAGAGTTCCAGCAAATGTCACCAGCCGCCAGGTATTACCCGGAGAAAGAAGAGTTCGTGTTTACTTAGACCGTCATTAGTAGGCAGACGCGATTACCGAAGATACATACATATGTAAATATCTGTGCTGAGACCCTTCATGTTTTCTGCTCTTCTCTGGTTTTTGTTATCGGAAAAGGTTTGACACATTTTCTATCTGTACTATTTCTTTGGATAGTCAGGTGTCCGATAATATCAAATCGAGTTTGTAATTCAAATAAGCAAATCCCCTGCAAAATAACGGAAGACATTAGTCCCAGAAGAAATTCCTACAGACTAAGTCATATTTCCCTGTTCCTGTCGTGGGTCCACAAACAGCAAAATATTCATACAGGGTAATTATATTTGAAATACCGGAAGTCTGACCGAAAATCTTAATTAAAAACAGGTCCCGGGTTTCCATAGGACCCTTCGCCCTCACGCTTTTCAGAAGTCTTTTTCTCTGTACATTTAGGTTGATGATAAATCGAATTTCGAAGGGAAAATTATATTATGACGAATTTAATTCATCCTGAGTCCTTCTTGTTCCTTTAGTTAGATGTTCTGTGCAAATTTTATTGTACATGCATCAAAAATGGAGCCCACTAGATATCTGGGTTATAATAAAACCCAGCCGAGGCAGCGGTTTGACAGCAGCAGAAAAGGTACAGTGCCCCGCGTCTACTCTACATGGCTTGGGAATGGAAGCGATGTAAGAATAAGAAAGCATTGGCAGAAGCAATGTGCATCTGCCCGCCTCACAGTAGCAGCTTTGCATTTTTTATCCTTGTAAATGCGGCGTGCATTTCTCATAATTGTGCGGACGCACAGGGAAATTTCTAAATTCTAATTGTATGTGTGCGCTGCACAGTCCTAAAACCTTTCCAGTTCATAAAACATCTGCCAGCCAATACCACAAACTTCGTGAAGACCCTGGCAGACAGGAAGCATGTTGTTTTTGCTATTCAGCTCCTGCGCCCCTTTTGTCCCGTCCTGTCGTTGCAGGGCTGGGAAAAAAAGGAAAGGTCTAACCCCCAAAATCAAGGAAATTGATCTTTGGCTTGGGATTAATTTTTGAATGGCTGCGTGGATACCTACTCAAGGGTAGAAGAGATTTTCCATGAACTGTCTCCTGTTGAGAAATATTAGCGGTGAAGGGAAGGTACGGTGGAGCCGGGTGAATTACTCTTGTGCATTACTGGGAAGAATGAAGAAGTGCACTTTCGGTGTATACTTCTTGCTTTCTTCACCTCCTATTCCGTATGACGAGTACTGCAGGCGCGGCAGTGGAATGCCGCTTAAAATTCGCTAAAATATTGTAATTTAATATGCAGCTCATAACGTTGGAGAGGAAGCTCTGGAATTCCTCTGCCTGGGAAAAGCCAAAATTACTTACACAAGTTATGCGAGTTATAACTTCTAAGGACGGAACTTAGGGGGTGATTGTTTAAGCCACTTGCGGAATTTCAAGAGCACGAGGTTGTTGTTGTTTTGAAGGAATTTTGACATTTTCGCTACAACGGTTTCTAGAGGGTGCAATTTTTGAAATGCTTTTTTTCCTTAACTTTTTATTACACCTTATTTAAATAAATAACGTCAAGTCCACTTTGTGAAATATGTATGTAATGAGTAGGTAAGGAGGTATCTTAAATAATTACAGGCCCCTGGGCACCCCATAAATTATTAAAGTTAGTTTTATTTAAAGTTAATAAAATAAAATCGCGGTTATTAATTCAGTATTATATTATAATTGTAATGGGATTAGAATCAACTTTAAATAAAACTATGTGCTAGAATCAGTAATTAATAAACAACATTTTTTTAAATTATTATTATATAAAGATGCCCAAATTATTATCACCTCTTAAGAAATACTTCGTAATGTGATTTGAAATGCCATAAGCCTTCCTTTTGTAGAGTTGACATGTCGTTATTGTATTCACTGACAGGACTATGATAGCCTATTCTGTAGTGACGGTTTCAAAAAATCGATTTTTTTTGCATTTTGCATTCCGAAAACCTTCAAGAATCTGCCTGTAAAAGGGTTTCGAAAAATTCGTACAATTAAGGAAATTACAGAGCTTAGAAGTTCGACGATCATGGAGCGGCGAGTGATATTTTAAAACTTCAAACCCGTTTTTCTCGAAACCACGTTTTTCGAATCGGTGACCATAATATCTCGAGTTCTACTGAACTGATCCACTTGAAACTTTTACAGCACGTTTAGTATAATTGTCACTACAGGACTACAAGTACGTTGATATCTATTTTGTTTAAAAGCATTTAAATAGAAAAAAGCCAGGCAAGATTTCGAAAGTAATAATTTTTGAAAACTTTTGTTAGATCAATTTATCAGTGAAACTATCACTTGTAAATTCCAGAAGGACATAGAAATATTTTTTAAGAATGGTACTCGTTTACTAGGAGTGATGAAGGAGTTTGAAAAATCGATGAGTGTGTCGATCAAGTAGCAAGCTGGAATGTTGGGATCTTAACCAAGTTGGTAACTGGGACGGGTTTTCGATCCTTCGGCTATGGCAGAGAAGCAAGCGCTATACTGATGAGATCAGCTTACTTCTCAATTGAAACACTCATTAATTGTTCAACTACTACTACTCTTATTGAACGAGTACCATCTTGAAAAATATTTCTATATCCCTTATGAAATTTACAAGTGATAGTTTCACTGAGAAAAAAAAACCCCGCTAAGAGCACTTTTTTTTGTTTGGAACTAAATAAATTTTGTGGTTTTTGACATTTTAACCTCTACTACTACAAAGTCCCGGCTTTAGCCAACAGAGTAACAATTAATAACTATTGTGAATTTTATGTGTCAACCTACCCAGAGGGCGGCAATCGTGGTCAACTTTAGCACCTGCGCTTCGAACACACTTTTTCCACAAATAAAATGTATTTTTATAGTATTCGACACATATACAAAAAAAAAACTTAATGATCTTTTTCTGCTCCCGAGAAAAAAAAATCCATTAAGTTGGAGTCAAAATACGGTTGCCACTACAGAACACCATCAATGTCAAAGACTGTTCGCAGTTTAAAAGGATTATTTATATATGTCATACCTATTTATATTTCATTAAAAATTAATAAATATATAGGTAGGTATATTTGTACTTTTTATCCTTATTTTTTATTTTAAGCTGATTATTTTGTATGTATGCAAATTTGCAAATATTTTTGAAAATCACATAAATGTTAGATTTCCACAATCAACTGTTTTCAATTTTCGACAGTACAATATTTATCAGCATATATATATTATAATATATATTTTTATATTTGTAAGAAAGAGGGGGATCGAAGCCCCGAGCATTCAGACAGAATCAACAGTTCAGAACATTCCATTGTACTCTGTCCCCGCCCTAACCGAACTTCTTCGTTGTTCTGATGAACTGAAGAGCCTCGGATAGGGGTCGAGGACAGATCTCTTCCATCCTCAATACGTCAGTACCGAATACAGTGCGCCGCGCTTGGGAGGACGCGGCACAATCGCATAGAAAGTGTTCTGCGCTGTCCTAATCCTCCCCGCACGACGCGCATGTAGGGTCACTGACGATTCCCAGGGTATGTAGATGTTTGTAACATGCATTATGCCCTGGTACAATCCCTACAAGATTACTGCATTCTTTCCTGCAGTGCACTTATCGGGATGTCCTATAAAGAGTTTGGTGTGTCTACAAGTTTGTAACACGTACCATCTCCGCGCTTGGATTTTCTCCATGTGCCGAGTTATCCAGTTTTTCACTATTGCAGAATTCACGCCAATCTGTGGTTCCGGTCCAAAGGGGCTGCATTTCGCTCCTTCTTTTGCTAGGCTATCAGAGTTTTCATTACGCTTGATGCTTTGATGACTGGGAACCCATATAAGAGAGACTGCATTGTAGTGAGATACCGACTGCAGTCGTTTCTTGCATTCTAGGACAATTTTCAAATGAGTAACAGGATTTCGCAGTGCTGCCAGCGAAGCTTTGCTGTCGCAGCGGATACCAATCTTCCTTTCACGCCATCTGTGATCAATTATCCAGAATAGCGATGATTTCCGCTTGGAAAACCGACGCAAAATCTCCGAGAGGATATGAGTGTTTGATTTCGTTGCTCAAACACCATCCACCGCTCGTACCGGTAGAGGTTTTCGAGCCGTCTTTATAGAAGACATTGGACTCGCCAGTAAATGGTGTGGGTTTTCCCAGTCCTCTGTATTCGGGAATTCAAAGTGATATCCCCTATAGAACAGTGTTACCGGTGGCATATCATCCATTGGCATACTGTACGAGTCACAGTTTTCTTGGAGCCTTCGTGATAGATCACCATGGCCGTTTCTGTGGTAACCGTACCAGAGTTCTTGTCTCTTGAAACGACAGACTGCCTTCATTACTTGTTCCTGGATTGTGATGTCCAGTGGTCGCAAGTTGAGCCTTGCGTTGAGAGCTGCACCAGGCTAGGAGCTGAGGACCCCAGTGATCCTATGCACACCTCTCTCTGTACTCTGTTTAGGATCGTACAGGTAGATGTTTTTCCTCTTCTGATCCACCAGACCACAGACTCATAAGTTATACTGGGTCTAATAAAGACGGTATATAGACAGTAGACCACCGCTGGTCTCAGAACCCATGTCTTCCTAAAGGCCCGCCTGCATTGCCAAAAAGCATTTAATGCGCGGGTGGATTTTTCTTCGACATGTGATCTCCACGTGAGCTTGCTATCTAGGATTACTCCCAGATACTTAACCTCAGTGGAGTGTTGGATTGTAACACCCTTTAAGATTGGAAGTTTAAGGTTATTCAGATTTCTTTTCCTAGTAAACAATATTGGCGTCGCGTCGTTTTACTAGGGTTCACTGATAACCCGTGCTTATCGCACCAGTTCTGGATACTATCCAAAGTCCTTTTCGCTTTATAGCAAATTATCTTTAGTGAGTATCCACAAACTAGTGCACACACGTCATCGGCATAGGCCTGCACGTGTATGTTGAGAGTCTGTAACTCATCCAACAGCGAGTCTACTAGAAACCACCAGAGCAGGGGCGAGAGTACGCCTCCTTGGGGGCATCCTCTGCCTACCTCTGAGATTAGTAGTCTCTGTGACATCATGGAGTGTATGTGTATGTGGAGTGTAAGGCCCCCTCAATATCCACGAACACGCCAATAGCAAAAGCACCCTGCTCCATCGCACTCTCGATTCTGCGAACTAAATCGTGAATGTTGATACCACCACGGAACATTTTTGCCACGACTGCTCTTCCTAAGCGGACAAGCTGGCTCGAAGGACTCAATCAAGGTCCGTTTCCTCGTATCATCCTAAATTTCTGTCTTCGAGTACAGTTTAGGCACTGGGGTTGGCTTATTCCTCAGTACCCGCGCTTGTATTTATCCCAGTCAGTCTTCCTAGGATTCCGGTCCGCTGGTATCGAGTTTGACTCACCAGCTAGCTGGAACACTAGGTATCCGAAAGAGATTCCTCTCTGAGAACGCGTCAGTTGGTAATCAGACCTTCTGCTTTCCTATTGGATAGTGTCAAGTTTATTATGATGAAGGTTGGGTTTTTACCCACGTTACCCCAGAATAAAATCCAATAGCTTTTCCCCACGGGAGTTGCACTTGCTGCTTCCCCATAGGGTGTGCTGCGCATTGGCGTCGCAGCCAATGATCAGGCCTAAGTTATTGGATTCAGCGTATCGTACAATTTCCAATTACTCCCAAGCAGGAAGTGGGCCAATTGAATCATAGGGCAGATAAGCAGAAACAATAATTGTTTCGCACCTGACGTCCTGACCCCCAATTTTTTGTATGATACTTTGACCGCGACGACGTCTTGGCTACAGTATTGTCTTAACATTATGGCTTCGATTGAGTTGGAGACAGTCATGCCATTCGAAGGCCACAGATACTTTTTCTGCTCACCCATGTTTCCTGTATGAGAGTTATTTGTTATTGATCAGCATACATTATGTACAACATACATATGATGAAGGAATTATCCAAGTCGGTTAATATATGGTTTAAAATTATCTCAAATAAACAAAGATTGGTCTTAGAGAGACAATTTTTGGATTATAGGACGTTTTTATCGATTCTGAAATTTCCATTCCATTTTTTCTATGGGACGTCTTTTCGATTCCATTTTCCATGGATATTTTTCCCATTTTTTCATTAATTTCATTTTCCTTTAGACATTTTGTAAAAGGCAAATATTCAGTTCGTAGACATTTTGTAAAAGGTAAATACACAGTAAGTAGACACTTTATGGAAGACAAATAATCAGCGATAAAAAAAAGAATTAATGGAAAAAATGTAGGTAGGTACTAGTGGAAACTTTAGGATGGAAAATATGAGCCCCTACCAAATTTTTACTCGGTTTTGCGGCCGTGAATTATGAATAATAGATTACTGCTAGGTATAACATAAGTTTTAAGTTGAGTTATATTACATACATATGTCATCATTTTCGCAATGCACTATTTTTGTTGAGTCATTTATCCTTAATAAAGTGATGAAATACATTACAAGTTTTTGTAATGGATATAAGATAAAAAATGATAAATAAATCACAACACCTGTGATGACTTCCTCGCGGGCAAGGTCGTATATACATATGTTACGTATGGATAATACATACGTACTCACATCACAAGAAATCTTTTTCAGGCCATTCTTGGTAGAATATTTTGTTATATAATATAATTTTCCTTTATTTTGTTTTTTATAAATTTTTTTTTTTAAAATAAGTTTTTATTTATAATAGAACTGTATCGCCTAGGACCAGAGTACTCGTCAAGATAAATCAGACGAGCTCAAACTCGAGGGCTTGTATTATTTTATTGTCGATTAATGGCTATGACCACCTTCCGGCTCAATCATGAGACTACATCAGAGTTATTGTAATATTGCATTGTCATCAGATTTACATGCAAAACTGCACAACGATGAGTTAAAATCAACTTGTAAGATTTCACGACACACAGAGAAGATGAAATTAAATAAAAGCTTGTAAAAAATAGCAGTCACAGGCTTTACAATATTTCTATTTGATATAATTATGTACGATCAACAATTTACAACCGGATTCGCAAAAACTAGTCTTCCTAGCCAAGTTAGTGGCAAAATCCCCACTCAAACGAGCTCTGAAAACTTGAATAAATTTAACGCCATTTTCTTCACAAAAAAATACCGTATTGAAAAAGCGTCTCCATGCAAACACAATTTTGAACAATAAATATTATAGTTTTCCACTGGCGCTATCAATGATATCTAACTATCGTAATTATCCTAGTATCGTTGGAACAGATGCTCAATACCTGTTATGAAAGTTTGCCATGTATAGAAAAACGCTAACAATATGAAGCTACATGAGGAATATATTGATTGCAAATCACACAGAAATCTGAACCATCAACTCTGGCAAAGAAGTACATCTAGTTTAAAACCCAAAAAGAAAACATATTTTTCATACTTTATGAACTCGTTCGCTTAGTGGAGCAAAATAGTATAAAAGGAAAAAAAACAGGAAATATAAAAAATAGGAAAAGGTGACATTCCGTGGCCAACAATGAAATTTCAATATCAATAACATTTCACTCGTTGATTCTGTTGGCACAACTATCTAAAAAGGCATCGGAGATATGAAGTAGAAGTAAAAAAATATTCACTGGAAAATGTATGTAAACTAATATTTCTCAGAAAGTATATATGTATATAAATTCTTCGGTGCAGTGATAAACAACGAACGACGCAACTGGTTTAGCTTAAAAAGGCCCTTAACCAAGAGAAACCAGAAATTTGTCATCTGAGAAAAAATACAAGAAAGGGAAAACGCGCAAATTTTTGCGGGGCTTCGTTCGTCAAGCGCAAATTCCGCCATAAGACGGACCTGTTTGCTAGCTCAATATGTTAGCCTGAAGCATATTAAAGCCATACACTGAGAAAGGTTTGGGGAGATAGGAGACGCATTTGAGTGGCACTCGTCTTACATAGATATGTATGTTATGTCTCGTGTCGTGACGGAATTAATATCTCTGCAAGCTCTGCAGATTTTGAACGAAGACATTTTTCGTGGGATGGCCGCTCATTCGTATATCCGAAATCACTCAACCTCCACTTTAATTGGGAATGTTCGTAAATCGCAGGAGTTATTGCACAAACCCATTATGGCGCTGATGGATCGGCGCCCACAAAACAATGGCTCAAGCGTGAGTAGTAACAATATTACTCGAGTCGATTATGCACTTTTGCTTAATTAACTATCCGGTGTTATTTGGGTACTTCTATTAAAATAACTCCCTGCCACAAAGGGAAAACAAGAGCTCAGCTGGGAAAGATATTGTGGTGTTGTTGGTGACATCCTTGTTCCTTACATGCTTGTGGGGATTTATTCGATTTCATTTCTGCCTTGCAATAGTTGAAGGCGAAGTGCCGTCCATTTTGCAATAAGAGGACTTGAAATATCTTATTTGGGTCATGAGAAGCCTTCTTGCAGGATAATGTGATAAAGCGAATTAGTTCCTTGAGTAAACAACAAGCAACTGGGACGTGCAGATGTATATACAGAGTGTAGTAGGTAGCGAGTTACAAGTTCCCCAACTGGTTGACTTCAATATGGTGTTGTTAAATTAATTCTTAACACCAAGTAAAAAACAAACTTTTGATTAAAGTCACAGAATTCCTGGTATTAAATTTGATGACAGAGATATGGCTCAAATATGGGCATACATATATGCGATTAAACTTTAAGTTTCAGCTTGGTAACCCATTTTGTTCACAGTACAATTCTTCAATAATAATAAAGTTATATGTATGCTACTATGGATAATTAAAATTACAACTGCATACCGTGTATGCATTGCTGAATTCCAAGAAACATTTATAATTCCTCTTTGCAGGTACGGGCACCCTGATGGTTAAGGTGAATTAAAAAGAAGAACAAAAAACTTTAAAAATTGAGTCACCTTCAAAATATTCCAAGCCCTAAATTGAATGAAATAATTTTAAATTAGATTCCTCCACTTCATATCCTAGGATTGTTTCGAGATTTTTGAAGTCGGCGCGAAAACCAAATTGATTGCCGGCAATTCTTTAGCTTTTGTGTGTTACTTTTGTACTTAGCACTATATTTTTCATATGCTTTTTAAATTTCATTAGCGCAGACAGGACTATACATGGTGCACTGTGCCCCAAGCACAAATGCATGTGCATATATAGGGTTTCCCAATAAGAACGTCCAAACTTTAAATTTGAATCAAACACACAATTTTCGAGCAAAAATGGTTCTGATTGCTTTATTTGAAAGATTATAATTTTATGCCTTTTATGATTTGAATACAAAATCGGCCAAATGGCCATCCCGGCTCCTCTTGCACACGTTCATTCGCTCACGTTAATTTTCGATGACTCTGTGCAACATTTCGGCCCTTATCTCAGGTATGGCTTGACGAATATTGGCTTCCAGTGCCTCAAGAGTTGTAGGATGGCTGTAAACCTTCGACTTAATGTGTTCCAAAGGAAATAATCCAAAGGCGTTAGATCATACGATCTAGGCGGCCAAGCGATGGGACCATTTCTGGAAATTAACGACTCACCGAACTTACCGCGCAATAAGTCCATGTTAAGTCGGGAAGGGTGAGGCGGTGCACCGTCTTGTTGGAAATAAAGATCGTCCGCATCATCAATTTCATCAAATTCCGGGAAAAAAAATAGCGGTTGCTTTAACGGTAACGACATCTCCTCGCTCATTTCGAAAGAAATTCCACCACCAAACGGTCAATTTTTGTGGATGCAATGGTGATTCATGAACCACTCGTGGATTTGACTAACTCCAATAGCGGCCATTTTGCTTGTTGACGAATCCATTGAGCCAGAAATGAGCCTCATCTGAGAATATGATTTTGCGATGAAAATCGCCGTCAGCTTCCAACATTTCCAGTGACCAATCAGCGAACTGACGACGAATGTGATGGTCGGTTGGCTTTAGTTCTTGTACCAATACCATCTTATAAGGATGCAGAACCAAATCCAATCGAAACATTCGCCAGGTTGTCATCCTGGAGAGCCCGCAACTCTTGAGAACGGCGCGGAACAGACGCATTTGAGTTTTCACGAACACTGGCTTGAACGGCGGCAATATTTTGTTCACTTCGGGCATTTCTTTGTCTTACAGGCACCTTTGTATCGTGAAGAGTGAATTCACTTTAAAACTGTGTTATTATGCGTCTTATAGCGCGCTCAGAAGGAGCATTATTATGACCGTTTTTTGCACGAAGCGCTCTTACAGTACCGACAAGAGAATGCGAATTTGCGTAATAATTTTGGATAATTTCCAAGCGTTGGATCAAAATGAAACGTGTCATGATGAAATTGCAAACTTACTGAACATAATTGCACAGACCTGTCAAAAAACCATAAACAAATATGGCCGCCACGAGCTATCAAAACCAGGTCATCCCTATTGGGAAACCCTTTATTATACTATACATTGACGAAATCATACTAGAAATGACCGACCTTAGACTCAGCAGATGATTTTTTGCATTTATGTCAACTCTACAGCCCGAAAAAGCCAGAAACTTTTTGAAATTGAGAAGTTTACTCTTAATGTACTTCATGCTGCCTCCTACCTTGCTCCTACAAAACAATAATTTTCCACCACCGTGGGTTCCTTTTGAAACAATTTTCCACACCCTTTCGTCCGGCCCCAAAAGCGAACATCAAATTGCACTTAAACGCCATGAAGCTGGCAAATATTTTTTTTAAAGAAATTTTTTCTTTGAAATCCAACACTTTAGTCGGAATGGTATCCCACTCTGGACAAGTTTTAAGAAAACCGCCTCACACCCAAAGGCAATATCTCTGTAAAATATCTATGAATGACCTCGTGGCTTATTGTAGCTGGCATGCTGCCGCCCGAACATATTTATAAGTCATTGACTTGTCGAGTGCCCATTCTAAGTGGTTTATGCGACTCTAATTGGCTTTCAGTGCATTATCTGGTCGGCGAATTGAATCGACTCGACTCGCGGTGTCATGTTCCTTGAACTAAATGCGATTGATGCTAATGAAATCAGCATAAGCAAAGGAATTCAAATCGCCGCCGTTAGAGGCTAGAATAATTCGGTATTGTCTTGAGAAATGCAGAATGTGTTGACACTAGTTACAATTCCCATGTACCGATTTTTAATACGTATTGGCTTTAAATTGATGTTTTTGCCAATTGCGAAACAGTTCTTGAATCTGGTGTGGATTTATCTATATACATAGATATTACCCGATTTTCAAGATTCTTAAATGTGTAGATTTCCACATACATACATATCTTATATAGAGAATTTGCTCCGAGAGGTGGTCAGCTTGTCCATACATTAACAGAGCACAACCTCCAGAAAAGCTGTTGTTGGCTTTCCTTTAAAATTTGTCCGCCTGTATTTACATTACCTCGAAAACGATTTTATTTAAATTGGCGGTCCACCCGATTCGAATCCCAAACATAAAAGGAAATACCGGCCAGCAGAATATATTTTGTAAATTTCCATCCATGCGTTTCTCGCCGTATGAAAATGCGCTAAATTGCAGTGACGTCTAAATTAACTACAAATGCAAATTGTGTGGAGTTCCGCATTTTGCGAAAACATTGCGGTAGGCGCTGGTTTTGCATAAAACTCCAAGCTTAAGCCGGGATCAACCATAGGAAGCTATAGATAGTCTGTTCTCTATTTGGGTAATCGAGAATGCTCTGTTATACCTGTTGGGAGGTGTTTTTCCAAATAATTAAATAAGTGATCATGTGATTCGCTACGAAATATTTTCACGGAGTGATAATGTGCGATCCTACTTTGTAACACTTTTCAACTACGGCTCTAGTGATAATCAAAGCATTATTTCTACCTGAATGAGAATGAAACAAAAATTCCATTGCCATTGGTACTTCCACGTCACTCTATGGAATTTTTCTCAGAATTTATCCAAAGTTAATGGGATAACGCGAAATCTGTATCAGACAATATTTAGCGCTTATCTCGGGATTATGGTTTTGTCAAAAATTAAGCGGAAGACTGGTGGGAAATTGCGTACACAATTTATGTAATTGTCCCCATCAGCATCAGTCCCAGTCAAGTCAACGGTGGGCAAACAACAAGTTTTATGAATTTTGCAGTAAATAAACGTCTCCGTGACAAGTATCAGTTTGTACTTTGTATACTTTACCGAGATAATTCTGACGACCGTATAAATTTCCATCGCAAGGAACTGAAGGTTCACCAAGTATCTCTTAACTAGATCCGCACAGTGATCGGTGGATTGGGTACGATCTTGTGCATGTATTTCGGACGCGATCATGCAAGGAAAGATGACTGTTTTGGTGGTTGGTTATCGCGGTTTGCGTAATGTTATTTTATCCTTTTACGCTACTGATTATTTTTTTTAAACATCTATTAAGTTTTAATCAGGCGCTCAAAGTTTGTATTAGGTATTTTAAATGACACGAACATCTTAACTTGCCTCGTGTGATCGATCAAAAAAGTCGATTTAATTTTGTTTCTTCTATAAATTGCTTCTATAATATCTCTAGAATATGTGGGTAAAATGATTTTTCGATGCAATTTTAGAAATTTAGAACGGAGCATGTTTATGCAATGTGTCATACGTATTTAAATTTTCAAACGCGTTAATCTCACGACTGCTCTTTTAAAATTGACTGACATAATATCTCAAAAATAACAGAACTGATTTCGCTTAAATTTTTATTGTAAAGGTTCCTTCAATATAGGCGCACGAAATTTTTTAGGTCATAGCGGCCATGTTGTTAAATCAACATCAGTCAAATTTGTTATGAATTGTTTAGTAGTGTGTGGCAAATCACAAGTGAAGGTTATAGTGTTGAAGAACGTTTGAAACTCATCAAATTTTATTATCGAAATCAATGCAACGTTCGAGAAACGTTCCGCATATTACGTGATTATTATCCTCGGTAAGACCGTCCTGCCGAGTCGACAATTTGACGTTTGGCCAAATTCGAGTTAACCGGTTCGGTAAATGATCAGCCAACATCCGTTCGTAACCGAAACGCAAGGTCTGCTGAAAATATTGCTGCTGTGCATGAGAATGTACAGGAAAACTCGAGGCAGTCAATTTCTTGGCGTTCACAAGAACTTGGCCTTTCTTCCATTTCAACTTGACGAATTTTGCGTTGTGACTTAGGTTTGCAGTCGTATAAAATCCAACTGACCCAGGCATTCAATGTAAACGACCATGATGGACCAGCTGGATGATATGGATACCGACGACATGTAGTTGCAACAGGACGGCGCTACGTGTCACACAGCGCATGCCTTGATGGACATTCTGCATGAGCGATTTGAGAGCAACGTGAACTGCCCACCTAGACTGACTTAACGTCTTTAGACTTCTTCCTTTGGGGCTATCTTAAATCATAGGTTTACGCGAATAAACCACAAACATTTGATGCCCTCAAAGCCAGATTTATGCGACAAAGTCATCGAAAATTGACCTCTCGAATACGTGTCACCAAGCAAAGTCGCGGTGGACATTTGAACGACGTTACATTCCATACTTAATTCCATTAAAATATTCTTTCAAATAAAATACAAATGGAGTGGATATCTCACACACAACTTGTTTTATTTACATTTAAAAGTCGAGCTTCCTTATTGAAAGATTCTTTATATTCAGTACATTGTAGTTCGGGCTAGAATTAGATTTATTGTGATATCATTCATAATTTTTTCAAGCTAATTGAGGTAATCAATTGCGAAATAAAATATGAAACGCGTAAATTTTCTTTCAAAACTGTGCCAAAAATATAATTTTCAAACATTTTACTAAATTCTAGTTCCAAATATAACCATAGGTCTAGAGAATAAAATTACATTTATTTTCTTAAATTCAGATGAGCATAATACCCGGAATTATGTCAGCTGTCAACAACCTACCTTTTTATTTTGTATATATATATGTGTGTCTTTCGAAAGCTGTAAATCCAATTCCACGATATATTTTGGCTTCAAAAGATTATGAATGGTTGTTAAAATGTTAATAAATATGTAGTCCAAATGTCAAGAGAATATCTTTTCATGGCTGTTACACCAGACAACCTTCTTAACCTTATTAAAAACAAATGAGTCCTTCATCCGGTGAAGGACTAGAAGGACGCGAAAATGGTAATAGTATACAAACGCGTTAGTTTGTTATCTCGGAGCTCCTCAATGCTTGGATCGATTTTAGCAAATGAGATATCAAATGATTTACTTTCAATCGACAAAGAACAACTTCAAACCTCATTGTGAAAATTTGAAAAACCTGTTTCATAGCTAGTTGCGTTTTCTTGAAAATTTATAATAGCTAATTAATACTTAAGAAGAAGCAGAAGGACAATGGCCCTTATGCATAAAAGCTGAGCAAAAGCTCAGTCTCAATTTTTAGGTGCATATGCCATATAGAAAAACCGAGCGTGTTTAGCTACTCATTTATTATCATATCTTGACGGCCCTCTAGCCTCCAGTTAACCGACGCAGTAAATAAAAAATTGTTCTTGTTTGTTTGTTTGTAAAAAATTGTTTCTCCTTAAATTTGACAATGTTTTGGTAGTAAGCATTTTGCGCGCTTTATTTAAAAGGAAACACCCATTTGCATGTTCGAACTAATGTCGCCTATTATAATTGCACCTCCTCGACCTCGAGGTTCTGTCATACACTAAAACCTGAACAAATAAAGCATACATAAATTCAGTGCACTATCCGAAAAGAAGGTGTCTTGCTCCACAAGACTACCCAGAGCAACCACCCAGCATTCCTCACGAATCCCATTAAGATACGTTAAAAGAAAGGTCATTAAGAGCTCCCAGAAATTGACCGCGAAACCATTTAAGGAAAAAACGCGTCCACCGACCGGGAATTGCCGGTAAATTCTCCACTGGAATTACCGCACCAAATAATGAAGTGAATGACAAAGGATTTTGTCCGATTCCCTCAGGGAGTGTAGCAGGTAAGAATACTGTCATGCCTAAATAAAGTCAATAAACTCCCAAGGGTCATACCGGTGCGGTGCATAAGTGGCGCAGGTTCAAACACCCAGAGAATATCAGTCATCATGAGTAGCGGTCTAATGACGACGGTACGGCTAGTTTTAGCGCACTCGAAGAATTTACCTTTTTTGTTGCCTTTTCGGTGAACCGCGCGTTTCTCGGGCCTTTATTAAATATTTCAATTGCCGTTCAGTCAGATGCGGAACAATCTCAGTGCGTTGTGGGAGCTTGTGATGATCGCAACTTCTCCAGAATGGAAGGTAAACGAACTCCAAGGTATTTCCATTGAAAGCAGAATTACGTCTCTGACGTGTGTATATTGTAAGACACCTTTGGGTGGACGAATAGATGGAATGGTCTGTAGAGGTGGCGGTGCGCATTTTCCGAATAAGAAAACCAAAGCGGCGAAATTGAGTGAAAAACACATGGGCAGCATTGGAGGGAATACGCTATCGATTGGACAGTGATTGATTGGGACCTGGAGATTGCATGATTTTCAGTCATTCCGGGTCTGAGATTTTCCAGCTTGTGTTGAGGGAAATTGGAAAGATTACTATCCATTTAGGAGACATTTGGCGGGCCGTGTGGGAGGTGGTCCTTCTTGGGTATCAATTTTATGCTAGAGCTTTTACATACATAAGAAAATGTTTGTATGTTGAATGAGAATAATTTATGCCGGCTATCCTCTTACTAAAGCTGTATGAACGGAAAATTGTTTTCTCGAAGAGTTTTCATTCAGAATGACTAAACTGATGGCGATAAACTGCGCTGTGTAAATACAAAATACATACTTTTTATATGTTCATAGGTGTCTTGATATAGAAAGGCGATTAAGGTGATACAATGGCAGTATACAGTAAACATTTACCAAATATATGCATGACTTACATGTTGGTTAATATGATTATAAATTCTTTACTCTCTTAATGTATTAAGCAAGCTGAGTGGATGGGTTTTCTTTTGAATTTCAAAATATAAAGATGTTGTTACCTACACAGACTAACAAAAATATGCGTAGCCTCCGACTGCTAATTAGTTATATTATACTTTGTCAGTTTATTACAAATATTGACCAGTTAGATACCAGATAGATCAGTACTTTTGTTAGCAGTATGATGTAGCTTTAGGTGCACTCACTATCAGCAATAAAACTATCACAACTATAACGACGCAAATACAATTTTAATAGTACATCTTTTGTCAGTTCTTTTTTACAGTCAGTCGGGTTTTTGTGTGTTCTAAATGGAGTTTTTTTTTATTTATTTATTGATCAACAGGTACAATATACCATCTGACAGTTAACAAAGATAAATAAATAGAACCCAATTTAAAATAAATACTCAATACATATTTGGATTCAGTTATTCAGTTGTATTGATTCCTCTAATATTGGATTGAATTATTCCATACAGACTGAATAAACACTTCTTTAAGGGGGAACACCACTGTGTAGAGTTGAAAAAATTCTTTTTTTTTGAATTTTCTGAAAGTACATACAGTTCCGGTCAAAAAAATAGCACCAAAGTCACTTTAACTCTTCAAACAAATTTGATAATGAAACAAACGAATAAATTGAAACAACTGATATGAGAAATTAATAGTTCTAACGTCAAAGCTCATGATTAAAGAAGAAGATGCTTTGTCGAACACAAAAATTCAATAAAAAAACTGCTATGTTGCCATTTGGAGAAGTATTCCACAGAAATGTTAATTACTTTCATGTGGTGCTATTTTTTTGACCGCAGCTGTACATATTTTCAAAGCATGTAGAAAAAATTTTAATTCACAAATCAAATAAATGCCGAAGTTATAGCCGTTTCCTAGGCGTAGGGAGCGCAACCATCTAACGACAATAACCACAAAAAATTGGGAAAAAAAAAAACACTAGTGAGAACGCCGATGATGAAGAACGCCGAAGATGGAGATGGGCCGGAAATCGACGAAATTTGGTAAATACCAACATTTTAATGTTCATACATCGTTTACTGCGATTTACAGAATGAAGTTTGCTCAAAAATTCTCTTCACGACCTTAAACTTTTAGACGCGTTTTTCTCGAAACGACTTTTCTCAACTTTGATATTTATTTATTTTTTTTCAATTAAAATTTTGTAAAATATTAGTTCAATTTATGCTTAATAACATATCTTTTCCCTAAATCCTAAATAAATTATCTAGTTACCAAAAATAAATTGAGAAAAAGCCCTTTTTCAACCCTTAATAGTGGTGTCCCCCCTTAATGCTAAGCTACTAGAGTTAAAATCTAAATAGAGATAGAACGTATTATACATTTTACACATTGCCGATACTGTCAAACAACTACCACCCCCAACTTGCAACCAATATTGATCCACCTCTACCACTGCAGGTAGGTAAAGTCACTTGCGCAAGTGAAAAAATGCTGTAAACTTTCCTAAATTTTCCGTTTTTCCCAATTTGTCTCTGAAATTCATGTAGTTAATGCACCCCTTTTCTATTTTTATTGAATTGTCCATCTAGCTGCTTTTCCATAGAGGTACAACATGCCTAGATAGAGAAGGGATGAAAGGATATACAAATTTATACATAGAAAAGATTTGTCGGAATATTAAATAATCCGAATTTTATAATTTTAAAATTAAACGTTTGTAACGTACTACCATCAACTGTAATAAGTTTTAAATTAGAGAGAAAGCATTTTGGAATTCATTTAAGTTAATTTTTTTCCACAATGCAGATTTTTCTAAAATTCCGATAGCCGCTCTCCACTTGTGTTTTTGGAGCCCGACGGTAAAGTGAATGCAACTGTGTCTCGTAAATTGATCGTAGGTGTATTAAAGCCGTGGGCACGTAGAACTTCGTGGACATAACGTATACGTTTTAACAGGACTCGGCACCATCGCACAAAGCTCACATGAACCAAGATTGCTTGAAAAACAACGTTCCGAATTTTATTTCATCACACCAAGGGCTTTCAAATTTACAGGATTTTACCAATCCGCTTGAATCCTGTGGCATTTTGGACTTCAAGGTCCTAAAAAAAAAAATTGTGTAAGCTTTGAAAAAATCCCTTCAATAGAAATGGAAGCGAATTTCACAAGCTCACATTCGCGTAGCATGTAATCTTTGAAAGAATCAAGCGCTTAATAAAGGCTAAAGGAGTAACATCGAAAATCTAAAATGATTTTCTTAAAATCGATTATGTTCCACGTATTTTGCTAAAATATAACAAAACTTATTCGCAAACACAGAATTTATAGCCTTTTGAATAATTAACACTGCAATCCTCGCAACCTATATGGCTGTAGGTAGTATGTATAGATAATAGATATTTACTTGAAAATGTGGAATATCAAATATTTGACAGCACACACAATCAATCTAAGAATATTTTCATAGAAAATGGACGATTTTTTCTGTCATATTTCTCGGGTAAGTGATTAACAACACACGATTCCAGTTTAATTTTTCGATTTTGATACTGAAAACAGCTTACTACCACGAAATGATCCAAGAAACTTAAAAATCAAACTAATTTCAATTTGTTTTCAGGCTTCCAATTTCCATGACAAGAACTCTGAAGTGCCTCACATACAACACGTAACTTGGAGCATGACATCACGTCATCCGTTTGCTATGATGTCAGATGTTGAAGAAATCAATTTATAGCAATCTGCAGAGGTAGAATTGCTTCACAAAATGTTATTTAAGGGGTAAGGCAACTCTTGAGAACAAAAAGTAGGACAAATTTCGTGGTTTTTTTAGCGAAACTATCACACATTATTATTAAATTATTAATTAAACTATTAAAAACAAAATGACGGCTTCCCAGTCCCAGCATTCTCCCAGTAACACCTTTTTTCAGGATTGTGCGGCCGGACCAGAAATTCCTGCAATTATGAAGATAGAATCAGCAACTAAAAAAAATCCCGATTATCTATGACAACAGCTAGAGAAATACGTAGGATTTTTTTATATGAATTTATGCAAAAATGGCGAGCTTTTGAAAAAAAAAATTAATAACAATTGAATCATGGAATATAAAAAACAATCCATCGTACTTTCACGAAGAAAATCAATCGGTTGAGATTTGACTAAGAAATTGATTCGACCGACTTAAAAAAATGTTGTTTCGTGAAGAATGCGAGAAAAAGATTTAAGTTCTAAAAAAAATATTTAATAAACCTTAATAATAAATGTTCACTGCTTTTTTGTTGATATCTCAAATGAAACGCTGTGGTAACTGCCTTTATGAGATATTCTCATATAAAACAATATGAAAGATACTTCTACTACTACCAAATCTTTAAAAGAGCAAAAAAAAAAGCCCAAAATTCGATAGGGTTACCCCCATAATGAGCTATTTATTTTTGGGGAAATTTGTTCCAACAATTTGAATAAAAATATATTATTACTCTATTTATCTTTTTTTTAGTCCCGAATATCAAAACAATTTATTACGTTATCCAATTCATTCAAACGAAATTTTTGGACATCATTACGTAATATCAGTAAACGTTATTGTTTTCATATCTCAAAATATCAGTAGGACTACGATATCCGAATTGAAACAAAAAGTAAATAAATAAGTTCTGACTCTGAAGGTCGTAGGTATAAAACCTGATGAATTACGTTCGATTGAAAATTAAATTAACCAAAAATATTGCTTATGTTATCTTTTAAAGTGAAAACGACTAAATCGCGTTTGATAAAACAAATTGGAGGAAATCAAATATTCCATGAAACCTGTTAAACATAATACACTCTTACATGTTAGAGAAGTGTGAAAGCTTTCATCAAGTTGCTAACACATTTATGGCCGGCAAATGAGAAATTTTACTTTTATATAACATAACATAGATACCAACAACCGGAACATTATATATGTAGATCTAATGATTTGCATAGATTGAAATACGTATTTATTTTTCCGTTTTGATAATCACACTTCTATTGAACATGGGTTGGGTTGCCAACATTTGTGTATAGTTAAAATGACCAATCGAACAATCAGTTTTAACATAAGATGTAATAGCCAACAGCTAAGTGAAAACTAAGCTTATGTACTATTCGAATTATTATTATTTTTAAATAGCTTTAGCGACACCAGACTGCATTCCGGTTATTCAGGAAATCTCTGCAATTCATATATTGAAAGAAGCATAGAGTGACGATATTCTTAACTACATATTTTGTTACTATCAATTTGGTTTACCGATTGAAAAAAGACTTTAAATTTGATAAGACAGATAAGCCAGAAAAGTAGAAGAAAACATTGAATTGCAACAGAATATCGATTTATGAGATGTACCTACTTCAAACTTGCACTTCGGTTTTAATTTTGTATACTCCAGTAAACAGGTGGGTCACTCAGGCTGTATATGAGCAATGGGCGAGGCAAATAGGCATCATCAGTAAGTACCTCCCCTAAGTAGCCCTTCACCTTCAAGCGACGTGATCCACAGGTTAATCATAACACCTTAGGTTTTCTGTTCTAATAAACAAGCAAGTTTCATGGAGCATATTTACATGTCGACCTGTCAGCACGTTAACAAGGACATAAAATATGTGGAGGGGCGCCAAGTAGGACGTGTTAATTAACAAGGAGAATTACTTTAGCCATTAGAAAGATTCTTCAGCCCCCGTGGACCAAAATAAGCGATTGTAGCTGGAGATCACGTCTTAAGAGGATTTAACCGGTTAGGACTGGGTAATCAGTTTTCTTCTGCTGTAAACTTATGGAAATAAACCTTATCTGGTTTCCCTAAAAGCAAAACTTTGAATTCCTTATTAGTTTCGTAACATATCACAAAACATCCATTCACAATGTGATTTTGGAAATAGAACGCTAATATTTATGGAAGAATTTTATTGAATCGCTTCAAGTAACGATTACACAATTTTCCCTCATCTGACAAGACCATTTCTCACTCACCAATTTGGGCGCATCAAACAATCGCCGAGAACCCGTTCGATTACTTTGATAAAGTGAGTGTCATCAAACTATCAAAAGTTTTCATTCAGACAGGCGAAATTAATTGGTGTGTGTGGAGAGTTCGATAGGAAGACGAAGAGTGAGCAGTGAACTATATATTTTTTGGCGGCATACACAATCATGGTTTCCAGAGCTTTTATTTAAAACTGTGTGGTTTCCATACATGGACGTTGGACAAGTAACGCAACCGTGGATTAATTCGCGGAAGCATTGTACGATCCGATAGGGCACTGATTGCGCTTTTATACTTTCATCACATAAGGCACCACATTAACAAGAAATTTCATTTACAAGAATTACGGCTTTCAAATAACTGATAAATGGCAACATCGACAATTTCACAATCCCACTGATAAAGCGAAAATTCTGGTGCGTTGTGACTCCGAACGAAATGTGCTATTTAAAGTCGCCATAAGACCTTTGTTTTCCCTCTGTTTATTCTGGGCCTCTTCACGGAAAGGAGCAATTCCCCAAAATTGGCGCGATAATTTCCCATCCCGTGGGCGAAATTTTGAATTAGACAATGTAACACGGCCCATTTACCTTTTCTCAGAAAGAAAAACATCGAGAAGTAGCCCTGGAGAGGGGCGGGGAAGATCTTACGGCAATTGAAAATACTTGAAAACATCCGACCGATTCAGAAGCTGTTGTCAAATAATGACGGAAGATGGGATGTTTTTTGGCAATAATCAAAAATAGATCCTTCATCCCGATCCCAGTTCCAACTGGAGCATGATTTCCACGTAGGACGGGGATGAAGACTTTTTCATTATGTATGTTGTCATTTCTTCTCCGATTCTGGGACTATTTCGGCTGGAGCCCATTAAACCGCTTGTTTTCCCATTCTGAGAGGATAATCAGGACCAAAATCCCCTTCACAGTTAAATACCTTTTTTCCGCGTGATTCAGTTTCTCCAGCAATGGGGCTTTGGTCCCTTGTGAAATTCTACTAAATGGGCTTAACCCTCACCGCTCGGATGCATCATGGGGTCGTATTGTTCAGTGCCAGGAATTGTTGCTGTTTCTGATTTTAATGCTGTTTTTCCTCTGTTTACAGATCTCTGGGTCTTTTTTCCTTTTTTTTTTTCCAGAATTGTAACTTTGAAGTTAATGAACCAGAGACGTTGGCCTTTGGGGCTGTGGTGGTGTTTTTCACAATTTATTCTTAAACAAAAGGATTGTGGTCATATTTTTTTTAGAGCTCTGGGTAAGTTAATTTAAATCTACATCTTCAAATGAGTTTACAAAGGGAACAGAATCCATTGTGGACCAATTCGGTAACTGAGGTTTAAATTAATCCATGATAACTACACAAACTGTACATACTAGTAGTCCGAGGAAGATAGACTCTAGGGTCGAAATACATAATTAATTCCAAAAATCTTAAGGATGGTATCGACGCAGAATGTCACCCTTTAAGACATGTCGAAAGTCCCCCGAAATCCCCGCATTTAGCTTTTTGTACAGTCGCTTTCAAAGTATAGTGCGTTCACATTTACTATGGGTAATTGTTTCAATTTCATTGAAATCGGACGGGGAACCCCTTTTCCAAATCACCTCCGCGGGTTACAAAATTGCGTGTATCTTTCCCTGTAAGTTTCCGTGGCATATGTCGCAAGGCAAAATTTTTATTTTAAAAGTATGGAAAACATGCGGGTGTTTGCAATCCGTTGTCAGCTGTCAGTGGACATCAACTAATGCGTAATTTACTTCAAATTAATTAAGTGAACGAATTTTGGAGGAAAAAAAGAATGAATCAATTATAGTTCAGCTCCCAAGCACAAAAGCATAATACTACATATACGTAAATCGATATATCTAATTTTCATATTGTAAATTGAAGAGTCATATATTTGAAAATAAAAGTCGAAGCGTCTTAGACTGCAGCACAGTGTTTCCTTTTCCCGATTTTGTGGCCAAAAATGCCAAAATCGAAGGTTGTCATATTGAATTTTTTTTTTTGGGTTTTGTAGAGGAAGGTACGGTACGTTAAAATCCCGAATATTACGACCACAAACCGATTCCCTGAGGCACAGGGGCACTGTGAAGTTTGCGTGAAAGCAGCTGCACGTTTCGCGCACTTACCGCTCTGCTGACAATACGATCTTTAACTTAGTATATTTCCAAACCCAGTGACTCTATATCAACAATTCCGTTTGGATTTTGTTTATTGGTGTAAGTATATTAAATAATGACGCTTGAATCATGGAAATATATGATTTTTCACTATTATATGTGTATTAGTATATAGTTCTGTAAAATCGGTGTTTTTTTCCGATAACTGATTTTCAAGCAGAGTTATCTTACAAGTACCACCCGGTACCAGAGTGAAACCATATAGAAAGTTTAAAGGGAAGTCCAAACTTGCGATTTGTGCGAATTTCAGCTGCTACTAGATGCTACTTGCGTTGTAGGGCGCCATTATAGTTAGCTCGCGCGCGACATAGGAATTTAGCGCTTGAGTCCGTTGACAATTTATTTATCCGATTTATGACTTTTTGGTCTCATTTGAAAGGTGGTGGGGAGGACTATCAAAAATGTCACACCATTTCGCTCTTCTTCTTCTTCTTTTTTTTATCGATTTTTGAACATTTTCAACCACCCGAAATTTTCTCATCTTTTTCGAGTATTGTTAGCACTTTGCGACTATGTTTCTTAGATGCACACTTATGTCCTTTAAATATTTCGACTTTACATTTTTTTTACTTTTTCATACAAATTAATTTTTTTTTCACATTTTGTCGGAGCAGTTTTCTCAATCTCCAACCTTAGTTGTGGCAATATGGCAACACAACTTTCATTCATATCTCAAACAATAGCTATTCACTCCCCCTATTATAGAACAGTATAGAGACTTTCACATTTCTTTTAATTTCCCCCCAAAAAATCGCACAATTTTCACACTAAATTTCCCCATCACCCCATTTTCATATTATACACTTCTTATGTACATAGTTTTTGCAATGCTTCTTCTACCGTTAACTACTCTGCTTCCTTAGCTATCGATTGGTGAAAAAATCATTCCAATTCATGCATACACTTTTCTTCCACAGCCGTTTTAATTTTGTCGGTGCCGACCGAAAAAACTACGTTTTGACGATATTCAATGATTTTCACCAACTTTCACCAACACGGATCATTTTACCATAGTGATTCTTCTTCCTACCCCTGAGATACACCTCTGAGGGTTATCACCCCCTCCCCTCCCCTACAACAAAAACACGTTTTCACCAATAATTCCCTCATTTCACACTTTTCACCAACCGTTCTTTCACCAACGCATTCTACGCTCCCTCCCCTTTCCAACGATACCTATAACATGGCAATTGTGACCCTACAAACCATAAAAAGTATTTTTGGGCACAAATTCGGGAAAAGGAAACACTGTGTGCCGGTCCAAAAGTCCCTGGTTCTAATCCCACTCGGACTCCACGCTTCTACTCCCAGAGTGCGCTTTTCCTAATAAGCGAAAAATGGAAGCTACATGTGAAATATATGTACTTTGTATTTGCTACTAGAAAGTAATGAAACACAAAATGTACTTAATAATACATAGATTATTATGCATTACTTTTTTCTAGGGCTCCTTAAAAATTTTAAAATAACATACGTACGTGGTTACCGATTAGGTACTAAATCCCCATGAATACAAAATCAAAATATAAGACCTAGAACTATGTAAAATGTATAAGTGGTTCAGCCATCCTGACGAATTTTTCTCACTTGGTCCAGCCATCCGGATGGACACGATATCTCACACACAACTTGTTTCATTTGTATTTAAAAGTCGGACGTCTTTATTGAAAGACCCATTATTAATTATTTCACTAAAAAAAATTATGATTAAAAAAAACTAAAAACCCACGCTTTTGATACGCACTAAAAATTTAAAAATAAATGAATTAAATAAACTGTATGCATGTCACCCTTGCCAATATTTTAATTTCATTGTAGAGTAAACGGAATAATATATTTTTGTATTCAATATATGACGGATGATAGATATCCTAGGTAGTTATTAGTAATATTAACACTTCTTTTATCTCCAATGACTAATTCAAAAACCGTGGAGCGCTTTTTGGTTATGTGTACTTTTAATTAATTTGTTTAATAGAATGTACGGTAAAGTTTCAATGTGTGTTTTTTCAAATACCTACATACATAGTATTTTCCACACCACCGTGAGTAGAGTACTTAGGTAGATAATAGTACTGAATTGATTTGTTTTTTATTGAATTTCAACGTGGATTAGGCCTACTGGAGATACCACATATCACTGCACTTAGGAAAATATAAAATTATCTAAATAATGCTTCGAGAATAATGAGTTCAAAACCGTTCATCTGGTTGAATAGTCAATCAGAAATCTTAATTAGGCCTTATGAGGTGTTTGAGTAAGGCGTTCCTTAAAAAAATAATCAAATTTGATAAAAGACAATTTATGTGATTTTCATCACGATAATGCACCATCGCAAAGATATAATATGAATCATCAAAATCAACAAATATCTTTCTTCAAGCTTCAATTTTGAATGTTTTGAATAATTCTGCGTTACAAAAAAACAAGGACATAATTCGACGCAAGCAAAATAATATAATTCGATTAAATACAAGTTGTGTGTTCCATTTAGCAAATACTGGTACTTTTTTAGCATAAGATACTTAAGTGCTACAGCATATTTAATGGTCGGAAATTAATTTGTACACCAAATATTTTTTCAATGACTAATACATAACCGCGATACAATGCGTCCCCATACGTTTTCCGATTAACAATCATGGCGATGCTCTTTAATTGTATATCCATTGATGTTTGAGGAATAAAAATTAGAAAATTTGTAAGCGACAAATTGCTCAATATAAATAAGGTCAGAAGGATACAATTGAATTTTAAATCTCTATCGTACATATGTACGTATTCATATGTAAGTGTGAGCAGAATTACAATGTAGAGACGGTCTTATTATATATTGTTTACAAAAAACAACTCATAAACTCGCATGACAATTAAATAATTTGCATTTATCACAATTTTGACACATCTTTTTCATTTTAATAATATCCAGTATTTTTTTCCACAATCGAAACCAGAAATTATGTTTCAAATATAAAATGCTACACCGCATCAAGTAAGCGATAACTCTCCGCAGTTTTTTCCCAAAAGTAAAAAATAAGAAAAAAAATCCCCATCTACTCCCCATGCTCTTTTTCTCGCAAGTAACTAACTCCCTGTGATTCTGATGTGCATTTTGAGTAGCATTCTTCCACTAGGTATAGGCAAGGTTTTGCATTTTTCTGCGTAAACTAATACCTGGATATGGCATATCCGCTGGGGCCGGAGCGGTTTGCTCGCCTTTATATTCGCCAAATTTTCCCTTGTCTTCATCCACAAACCGCCCGAAGTGTATAAATTTTCATTTTAAAACGTTTTCAGATAAATAAAGATGACTGGACACAAGTAGTGGATAAAATACACAAAAACCGGTTTCACACCTCCACGAGCTGAGATTCGATTGAGTGTATATATCAAGCGTGACACTGTTGTAGTCAGGTTACCTGAATCTCAATTCGCGCATTTCTCAGTATCTTATATTATGTTATTTATGAGAAACCTCGGCTCCAATCGCCACAAGACGAAATTGATCGAAGGCTGACGTCAGATTTACGGCAGTTTAGGCAAATTTATTCCACTTTTAACGCTAATATCCATCCCCTTCGGGTTTTTGAGAACCCCTCAAAAAACAGAAAAAATAATAAGCAAAACATCCGGAGAAGCCCCCGCCGAGACCTGGACAAAATGTTTTCAAAGACGAATCGAGAATTCGTCGATTCGAGCGCATTTAGTTCACCTAATACCTTTTCCCCAGGCGACCATTAAGGGGGAAAGCAAACAAAAAGCATTTTACGCAACGCAACTAATCAACACCAGCCGGACATGCAACCGAAAGGTAATTGCATTCTATTTGGGGAGACCTTTGTTTTGGGAGGCAAAAGGCCATGATCGCTTGAATTATTGAGAAATTCATTTGAAATTCCACGGCGGCGCGACCCTCGACAATATGGTGGAGTTGCGAGGAATGAAACGAAAAGAATTCCATTTTTAGGTGATTGCGACTGACATCCCCCGGCCCATTGCGGAGGCAATTAATGTTTTATTCAACTCTCTCTGGAGTGTTCTTATGAATTTCGAGTTTATCGCGTAATTGTGTGCTGTGGGCACAAAATCGATTTTTCTCAACTTCCTTGTGCCGTAGGCAGAACTGCTCAGACCGTACCTACCTACCTCAGTAGCCTCGACGATACCCAAGTCACTTAGTTCTATAGCATTGCAACAAGCGTCCCCAACTGAGGAAAAACTTTGATTGACTTTTCCCTTAATACTGAAAATTCAATTTTGGCACACTGGTTTCGGTTTTTTATAGCTTTAAAAGGTAATTTAATGAATCGAATTGAGGAAAATATGTGGAAAATATCGTAAGTCTGGAACGAGTTAGACGTTGCTATGTGGTAGGTTCGGTCTACTTTCCCGGCATTAAAATTCTAACCGGCTCCACACCTACATATACTATACATATGAGCTGAGGTACGTACTCGTGGAGGATTACGATTCAACGACTTGATTTCTGAAGGAGGTCCATATCTCCACTGCTTACAGCATACGTCTGCACCTGTTAGGTTCGATATGTGTAACAGACGTGTACGTTTCACAGGTGCACTATGAAAGCGCATCTACGAGTATTGATTGAAATCGATAGAGCCACTAGTATCGAATGCACGTTTAAGAGAGAATTTTTAATCATCACCACGGGGTAGTTTTTTAATGAATCCTCTTAGAGAAACAATAAATTTTCATAGGTGCAGTCGATTGCACGTTTCATGTTCTTGTGCTCTATCTATGATGTTCCACAGGTCAATTGGGTGGGAAGGTTACAGCTTACAGGTATGTATACAAAATAATCGATTGAAAAATAGATCACTTGAGTGTGTAACAGAAAGAAGACACAACTGCATGTCGTGTTTGTTAGAGGATACAGGATGCGAATCGTCTTTTTCAATGCGAAAAATATATACAATACGTGAACCGGTGTTCTTGCTAATGGATGTTCATTCAAATTATTGAGCCCAATAATTCAAATAGCAACTTAAAAATTATAACAGTATTACACGGCTGTTGGCCACACGGTTAAGGATTGTCATGAAATTTCGTCCTTTTATATTTTCGGGGTAGCTGATCTCGAATTTACTATCGAAATCTAGAAATTAAAAATGGCGGATCAAATATGGTGACCGAGATTTGCTCTGAAAACGGGTCCCTTTATGTTTTCGAGCTAACAAAATTTGGAAATTACAGACAGCGAATCCAATATAGCTACCGACACTTCTTAACTTCAAAGGATTTCTATGATACTTGACGATTTTTATGGTACTTGTACATTTTTTGATACAATGTGAATTTTGCGAAGAAATTTCACTTCTAGTGGTAGTGTATTAGAATAATAAAATACACGGTAAATTCTTTTCTCTTAACTCTGATCTTATCTTGCTTATAATGCTCAGGTAATGTAAACATCGTTAGCAATGATTCTGGTAGTTGCCTCACAGCGAAAAATATGTCAATTTGAATCCCATAAAATGAGTGAAACTACATGAGCATTTGTTACTTTGTCTGCTTTTTGAAGCGGGTAGAGTACAAAAAATAACAAATATTATATATCTCGAGAACCGTAAGAATTAATGTAATAATAATAATTCTCTTTTAATGTGAATTATAGTCCAGTAAAAATAGTTCTTTACAGGTTCATGATGGTGAATATGTGTACATAAAAATTTCTTTTCCCCTAAACTTAGTTTTCTCATAAGAGGAAAGATAGATATTTTGTTTTCATAAAATACGAAAATTATTAGAATCATTATTCTGCAATCCTAGCAAATACAAAATACATAATTTTTCATCCAGAGGTGTTGAAATATTAATCGTCAGCTAGTAATATTGGCTCACAGATAAAAAACTGATTTAATACCAGAACGACTTAGACTCATCCAGTGTGGCCACCCCAAAAACATCGTTTGTAAGAAATGTAGACAAATTTCTTATTCCTTTGTCAAAAGAGTAAAATTTATCCGAGAAATACCGGCAATGGACCTTTAGCCACAAATTGAAAATTTCAGTAGTATTCCAGATCATAAAGACACAGTAACAATAAAGTACACCCATCGAAATAATTACGAGTTTTGTCGAAATTGATAATTGCGAGAATAGCGGTTTGAAGTGACTCCCTTAAATCTAGCTTATGGCAACCATCAGGACCGTCAAAATTAAATTATTTATCATCGCTAAAGATGATAAATTGCTGCTCTTCATTTGGAAATTAGCACATTTCTGCAAAATTAAACCGTGCTATCTTATGACGAATTAACACTTTAGATTCAGACAACCGATATTAGTATTTGAGGTTACCATATTCGTGCATAATTTTCTGTACTCTTCTCTTCGTAATATTAAGAGATAGTTCCTGCTTAATTTGAGTGTGAAGCGTGTAAATTCCATTTGTATTCCTTTCGCTAACTTTTGGTTTAGCTCCTGTCCTTTTAGTTGTAGCATAAAATTCAAGAAATTGAAATGACATTATTATGCCTCGTTAATTAGTAATAGTTTTTAGATAACGCTGTGCTTCGGGGCATTTTGTTCCAAAAAATTTTTGTTTCACCAAAAATGAAAATACACTTTTTTAGCGTTACCTATCTAGTGCAGCTCGGCTCTGCACGTAGAATTTTTTCCTTCGACGGATTTCAATTCGCAAAAGCAAGTCTATGTAACGGTTCTTCAAACGAAGACATAAACTGCTGGTAGTGACTACTTTTGCACATATAATTATTTTGCTGGGTGTATGTATTGTGATCAAAATTTCTTACGATTTATCAATTCTGCGACGATTCATGAAAATTGGTGAACATACTCACCGGACCTTAACCTAGGGGATATTCTTGTTTCCTTGGCCCCGCTTTTTGGGAACGGGGTCCCAATTTTTGGGAACGGGTTTCGAAACATTTTGCTGTGCTAATTAACGGGAAAATAATGAAAAAATTCTACCTCGACCCGTTTTCGGGATATAGGGCAAAATAGTTCATACTTGACGAGCCGCCTTAATTGGGAAAACTTTAACTTTTAGGAAAATTCTATTATATTATTATAATTTCCCTTGCTGTGCTAATTAACGGAAAAATAATGAAAAAATTCTATCTCGACCCGTTTTCGAGATATAGGGCAAAATAGTTAATACTTGACCAGCCACCTTAATTGGGAAAACTTTAACTGTTAGGAAAATTCTATTACATTATTATAATTTCCCTTTTACAAACTGTCGGTGGAGTTAATTTTCCTTTTACAAAGGAATGCAAAATGTTTCGAACCCCGTTCCCAAAAAGCGGGGCCAAGGATACAAGGATCGTGCCTTAACCTAATTGCAGGCATGTGTTAGATTAAAAATTAAAGAGATCAACAATGGTTTTAATATCGAACAAGTAATGCTTGTCGGTTTAAGTTTAAACCAAAACCAAACAGTTCGACAAACGGAACCGCTGAAAACATCATTCCATATTTTTACACCCAAAGTACCTACGTAAGTCGAGATAAAAGCACGACCAAAATCCAAAGTTGCCAGAATCATTATCACGCTAAGTTTTTTTTCAAGTTTCTGTTCCTAACCTTTAAATAAAAAGGGTACAGTTCTTTTCAGCAATTGGCTGCAAAGCCTTCGAAGTAATCACCTTCGAACAAAGCGGGCAAAACCCAGTGTGTTAGTCATCATCATCTTACTAAACCTCGTCGAGCCCATAATACTGGTCATCATTAAAACGGATAACTAATTTGCATGCACGAAAAGGAGTCTTTCGTACTGGGCCTCTTCTGCTGCCCAGCTAGGTTCCTCCAATCATAATCTCTGCTAAGGTCGCCTTTAACAGCAAAACCCATTCGCTATTTAGTAGCTGCCCGCGGTGGAACAATGGCGATTCAGCGAACTTGCAACAAGTAACCAATTGTCGGTGCTCCGCAGGTGCTGCATTCTCATTCCAGTTCTTAATAACTCCGTAATGACATGGAATTCTGCAATTTGAATATTGTTCATAATGAGGCGCCCATACGATTCGCGGGTATGGCAAATACTTTTAAAGTGCCTTAAGTAGAGAACCGGATCCTATCGGTTGCAATTTATAGAAATTTGTCACAGGCATTTTCAGGCAATTTGAAGTTTCGCTAGTTGCGATCAATAACCCTCGAAACATGCAAATTCGAGCCAGTGGCGATTAAATTGCTTCCTTGGTTGCAAAACTCAACCTCAAACAGCTCAATAAATATATGTAAGTACGCCCACTTTTGAGCATCTGTACGAACGACTGTACGATCGTGTTAAGAATAAGGCGTTCGTCAGCGTCAGACCCATTAAGACCTGCGAGCAATCTTAATCCACACCTCAGCCAGGGTAAGAACTCAGGCAACAGCGCACTCGGAATCCAGCACATCTGTCAAAACGGCTGCATTCCCCGGTTTTGCAGGTTAGTGTATTTGGATTCGATCTTAGCTTCGATCGAAAAATGGAAAAACAAGAAACTGAGCCAAGAGGCAAGTCTCGTTTTTCCACACCACGAGAGCTTCTTCTCTGTGCAGTGGAATTCACTTTTATAACATCTTTCAACTTTTTGCCATCGTTTTTGTGTCATCAGCAAAGAAGCAACCTTCGATCGTCGGAATGCAAATGATCATGTCGGAGTGGTACATACGGTGATGATTCGAATCCAAGCCTGTTATGCCATGGTGAAATCCTATGGAATCTCAAATCAGCTTCCAGTTGATGCAGGCAATTTTAAGATTCACTTAAGAACGACCACTTTACTTTTTTTGCATTTAAGATCAGTCACACTCCCAACAAAAATTCGCACAGGCCCACTGAAATTACTCGCGATAAGCTAGAGTGCAGCACGCTTTTCTTTCCGAAAATGCGAAAACCAAAAAAATTAAAAGATAAACCTCGAAAAACCGCGAATTTAAGGGATTGACGATCACCGACACGGCTGAGAACTTTTCTTTTATTAACGCGAAATTTTGCACTATGCAAAACGCACTATTACAGCACGACCCGCTCTGTGTGAGATGCGACGCGCAGCGAACTCGACGGCCGAAGAAAATGCTCTAAGCAGCAAGAGACACCCAGCTGAGACGGCGTTCTGAGCCGCGACGACGAAGACCAAACGAATTCTCCTCTGTCCGCTGCCTGTGCGTGCTAACCAAGCAACACATTTAAAATTTAACCGTCGTCACAATACAGGGTGACGACGACCAAATCGATATACGCCATGAGTGCAGCGGTGTGTACGGGGGCATTAGTGTGCTGTTGAAAAACTAATGTGGCTTCATGCTAGTACATAAGGTGTGTGTAACACCTTTGTTGGGTAGCTGTTCACGGCACAGGTAAATAAAAGGTCATGACTGAAACTAGCCAAGATTCTAGGGTTGCCAGGAGGCCTATTAACATTTCGACCAATTTTCCCCCACAAATCTCAGCGATTGCATGCGTGCTGAGCTGAGGGCGCTTACTAAATTCATGATTTATACTGGCGTGAAGTAAAAGTGAAAGAATTAAGGAAAACACGAGTTGGTTAATCAGTAGGGGTCGATTCTCTCGCCTAGAAACTTGCCTGCTTGTTCAAATGTTTACGGAAATATTTTTAGATTGAAATTTTAAATTACAACAAAACGTTCATTTTGCTAAGATTTTATTCATGTGTTTCAGTCACGCGATTTACCGAGATCTTCTTTGATTTATATGAGATAATTGGCGAGAATTAGGTTTGCTCACTGTCGAATTCGGTCGATCAAAATTGCAGTTGGACACCGTTAGAAATATAACAACTTTGCAGTGCAAGTTAGTTTATAAAATAACATAAAACATTTCAAGAAAATGATAATGTTATCAGCAGGTAATTTCTGTAACCCTTACAGTGATTAGTGAATCACAAATACGTCACTGTAGTAATACATATCTCACATTTCTGTAAATCAGTAAGAAAAGTTGCGACGTTACTTATTGGAAAGTGAGATATAATTACATACGTTTCTGTAACCACTTTTGTGAGTAAGTAGTCACAAAAAAGTGCGATATAATTCATGCTGCATTCAGGTGGTGAGTTGTAATTGAAGGGTCTACTACGGCTCCATTTTAGGTAAATTTTGAATTCGAGCGTTCGAAAATTGACCTTATTACCTATAACATATGTATATTTTTGCATGCTAATAAGCTAAATTATTTTGTTAACCCATAGACAATAACATAGAACAATTATTTTTACAACATGAAATTTAAATTGATTGGCTTTCTCAAATAATTGCAAAAGAGAGAGAAAGGGGCAAGGGAGTTGCGGTTTATTCAATCATTGAAATACCTCTGCTACCTCCTTAACGATACAGTATAATGCATAGTCGAAGAGGTGACTGCAAGAATAGGAGCCGATAAGCATACAGGCTGAAAGTGGTACCAAATTAAAGCTTACTTATTCCTCTATCAAAATTGAAATGTTGACAGGTGTCTGGTCGGAGCTGGACCAATTTTGAGGCAGCCTCAATTTTATAATTTAACTGCCAACGGCTGATTTTACTTTTTTTAAGAATTTCTCCCACACGATTAGAGCTATTGCGTTTAATTTTTGGGAAAAAGATGCTACCAGTCTATTTATCAGTACGTCTAATTATTTTTAAACAACAATTAGTACCGGATGGGCCTAACACTGGTGTGAAAACCTAATAATCAATATTTTAATTATAAAAAACCCGAAGTATTTGAATTATAACATCATTAATATTTTTCACGAATATTTGAAAGAAAAATTTGAATTATGAAAGATTTATAAGAAGAATATATGTCGCTTTTTTTTTCCTTACTACTCCCTTTGGGAGCATAGGGCTCCCCAAGCGCGGATTTTCAGGGAAATCCCTTAAAGTTTAACTTTTCGGTCGCCATATTGATCCAGCATCTTGATTTCCAAAATTTTGATGGCAGATTCAAAATCAGTGACCCCAAAAACCCAAACCAAAAACATAATTCTCAAATTTTCCGCGCAATATTCGTAGTTTTTTCTTTCATAAGAACCTTCTCCTGACAATAACGAACACAACAAAAAAAGAATTAGCGAAATCGGTCCAGCCGTTCACGCGTGATGGCGTGACCAAGGGAAATAGGGATTCATTTCTATATACATAGATTACTCTGCTTCCTTAGCTATCGATTGGTGAAAAAATTAATCCAATTCATGCATACACTTTTCTTCCACAGCAGTTTCAATTTTGTCGGCACCCACCGAAAAAACCAAGTTTTCACTATTTTCACCAACTTTCACCAACCCGGCCCAATTTCCTATAGTGTGTCTTCTTCCTACCCCTGAGGTACACTTCTGGGGGTGTCACCCCCCTCCCCACCCCCCACAACAAAAATAGGTTTTCATCAATAATTCCCACATTTCACACTTTTGACCAACCTTTCTTTCACCAACACATTCTACACTACCTCCCCTTTCCAACGATAACCATAACATGGCACACGCATTACTAATAGTATAATTATGAATTTGTTCTATATATATAAGTAGATTACTCTGCTTCCTTAGCTATCTCACAAAATTATTCCAATTCATGACATGGTGACAAAATTATTCCAATTCATGCATACACTTTTCTTCCACAGCCGTTTCAATTTTGTCGGCACCCACCGAAAAAACCAAGTTTTCACTATTTTCACCAATTTTCACCAACCCGACCAAATTTCCTATAGTGCCTCTTCTTCCTACCCCTGAGATACACTTCTGTGGTGTCACCCCCACCCCTCCCCCACAACAAAAACACGTTTTCACCAATAGTTTCCACATTTCACCAACCTTTATTTCACCAACACATTCTACACTACCTCCCCTTTCCAATGATACCCATAACATGGCATAATTGCATATTGACAAATTTCTTCTTCTTCTTCCTGAACGCGACGGGAACGCGGTCGAACGGGATAAAAAGGCCTATGTCCGTCTCCTGGGTCTAAGCTACCTCCCCACCAATTTTCAGCCAAATCGGTTCAGCCGTTCTTATATATAGTGTAACTAACATAACACGACTTTCTTTTATATACATATATAGATTAGCTCAACAAAAGAAGAATATGTAAACAATAAAACGTTTAAAACGTAGAAATTTAAAAGATATACTGAATAAGTTAGTTATGTAAAATACGCTGTTTCAAAATGTCTCTATATAGGCTAGACGGCGAGGAATTTTGGGTGTATTTTTCGGGCACAGGCGAGATAATTGTTGGAATCGCTTCGTTTTAGGGTGTAGTTCAACCCCCTAAGTTTGCTTACAAATTGTTGGTGTGCTTGATTTTATAATTAACTATTAGTGACGAAAATAGTGCTTTTTTCTCTATTTCCTTTAATATCTCCGTTCCTATTGACTTTTAGTATAGTATATGCCTTGAGAAAGTTGTTCCTTATGCAATTTCCTAAAATATGAGCCCTGACAGAGGTAACTAAGTGCAATTGTTAACTTGCAAATAGGCCCCGAAAGTTAAAAAAACACGTTTTTTTCACTATTTTTTTACTAAAAAATGACCGCACATAGATGGCTGAAAATTCTCAAAAATGATGTGTATGTGGTTATAATCGGTTAGAATTAATTTTTTCCAAAAATTCCAACGGGATACTAAAGTTGAATGGACTTGTGGTTTTTCTGGCTTGGTCCGACCAGCGAAACCCGTTTGTGAAAAAAATGGCGCAAGTTGCAATTAAGGAAAAAAAAAAAAAGTGATCGTTAATTACTCGAGAAGTAATTGACCGATGACGCTAAAATTATTCATGGATGTTTGAGTCCACATACACATCATTTTTGAGAATTTTCAGCCATCTGTGTGCGGTCATTTTTTAGTAAAAAAAATAGTGAAAAAAACGTGTTTTTTTAACTTTCGGGGCTATTTGCAAGTTACCAATTGCACTTAGCGACCTCTGTCAGGGCTCATATTTTAGGAAATTTCATAAGGAACAACTTTCTCAATGGATATGCTATACTAAAAGTCAATAGGAACGGAGATATTAAAGGAAATAGAGAAAAAAACACTATTTTCGTCACTAATAGTTAATTATAAAATCAAGCACACCAACAATTTGTAAGCAAACTTAGGGGGTTAAACTACACCCTAAAACGAAGCGATTCCAACAATAATCTCGCCTGTGCCCGAATAATACACTTTTTAATCTTTTTACCTCCTCGCCGTCTAGCCTAATATAAATTAAAGTCAACAGGCCATAGTTGGTTCTATGCTGCTCGGAATATAAAAAGTTTGAAAATGGAGGGCTTCCTTGAGAACTAGATTATGCTACACTTATCACTATTTAGAATCAAGTGCTTATTTGAATACCAGTTAGAAAGCATGTTAATATCGTCCTGTAAGAAGTGAGCATCAACACTCGATTCAACTGATTTGAAATTTTTTAGATCGTCCACATAAGCCAAAATATGGGCTTTCTGGAATAAAGGGAATAAATAATTTTAAAAGTAATTAATAAATATTCTTGTAAAGAAACTGCTCGTAGAATTATTAGTAGTGCAAGCGTTGTTTGTTAATTCTTGCAAAATCCAGAAGGTTATGGGACACCCTATAAAGAACGAGCAGTTAGAGCCACTAGAGAACGATAACGGAGAAATATATCTCACTCTTCACAATCAGCTCGTCAAACAGGAAACTCAGCCAGCGTATGGACTGTTTGGCGGATTATTAAGGCCAGCCCCAACTTGAGACGTCTTCGACTGAAGAAAAATCGGCTCTTCTACAACACCACCGAATTGCTCGCCTAGAATTTGCCAGAAATCACATCAGTTGGAAACAGGAGTGGAATAGTGTTGTTTTTACTGGCGGAAAACGCTTCTCATTAGATGGACCTGATGGACATTCTCACCATTTTCTAGATTTACGGAAAGAACATCGGTTTTTCAGCCACCATCATAGCCGACAAGGGTCGCTTATGGTATGTGGCGCAATCACTTATAACGACCCTTTAGAACTTATAGTACATATTAACTGGGAGACAAAATGTTGCGATACATGTTGATGAAGCTCAATTTCGTGGATTGTCCAACACGACCACGACAACTGCTTGCCAAGTAACAGAGTGCTTTCGGGCCCAAAATATCACCGTCCTCATATGGCTATCCCTTTCTCCAGACGTCAACAATATTGAATATGTGACGGGATGGGTCATTCGTAAAGTGAATGAAAATTTCTATGAATGGAGGTCCAACACATCATTGAAAGTACTTATAATAATGCTTATTATTCCTTAAATTAATATAATCATGTTAGCAACAAAAAGTATTATAATATAAACAGATATAATTTTTCTCACAAAACAATAAATGTATTTGAATAGATGCACTGCTTTTTTATGAGGTTTTTTCTTATATGCAGGTAGTTGTCTTCCTATAGAATTCCCAGGTAATGGGAAAGTGGTCGTCATTAATTTCAATTCTTAGAAGAATAAACCAGGGCTGGTGACTTTTGTGAATTTAAAAAAAAGTCACAAATAACTGGTTATTATACGAATAAAAATTAAAATTCAATTTATAACCTTTTCGTTGTAACTTTTATAATAAAAGTGATTAATAACCGGTAACTTTTGTCTTTTATTTTTCAGTCAAATAATAAAAGTTGAATAACGACTTTTACTTTTCAGTCAAATAAAAAAACTCAGCAAATGACTTTTATTTTTCAGTCAAATAATAATGTCAGTCAGCAAATGACTTTTACTTTTCAGTCAAATAAAAAAAGTCAAATAGTGACTTTTATTTTATCAATCTAATAATAAAAGTTATTTGTTAAAGAATTTTTCATTTTGACATATTGGCAGAGATACAGCAAAGTTAATCATGAAATTATTTATATTTTCGATTTTCAAAAATAAAAATCATATTTCGATTGAAATAAGTTTTGCTCTCAAAATAAAATTACCATTACAAGTAATGCGATAAGAGTGGATTACTGGACCATTACTATTAATAGTACAGTGAATTGTACTGGCTCTTCACCATTACCAAAATGTTCATGGGCATTAACTCAATAATGTAAATATTATGCTTTCTACGCATATTTTCGTTCTTCCTCTAATGCTTGCAAACATTTGCACAATTTAAAATAGAACTATTCACCGCTTTTGCATATTCGACTGGTGTAAGGTACTAATTGCTCAATGATCAATTAATACAGCAAGTAAGCTGTGTTAACTGCAATAGTAAGAAAGAATCAAATCGTTTATTTTAACGTATTTTGTGCAGTAGCTGTGTGTAGACTGTAGAGGAGACAATATATATATTATATAATACAATATATACAATATATCCCAAAATGAGGATTTCGTTAACAAATGACTGAACAAATACAAAGGAAAAAAAATACTTTTTAGGTTCACTGAAAAATAAAACTATAACAATGACCTTTATTTTTGGACTGAAAAATAAAAGTCATAAATTGATTATTATTATTTGACTAAAAAATAAAAGTTATTATACTATTTGACTTTTATTATTTATCTGAAAAATAAAAGTCATATGTTGACTTTTCTTGATTTACTGGAAAATAAAAGTCATTTGTTGACCTTTATTATTTGACTGAAAAGAAAAAGTTAAAAATTACCGGTTTATTCATGACTTTTATAAAAAAAAAATGTCAGTTCTTTCGTGATAATGCGACCAGTCGATAGTGCTTTCAAAAATTCACATACCATTAAAATTATTTTTTATCGCAGTCGCCATTTTGTAGGTGACTTTTTCGTTTGAAAATTAGGAAATACCGGTTATTTTCGAGCCCTGAAATAAACCTATTAAAAAAAAATTACCTGCACATGTGTTACGCATATTTGCAATTTATGACCGTGTACCTATTCAAGTGCTTCGCTGTGTATATAATTGTTTTCTATGGGTAGCTTTCATTAGACATCGATAGGGTTGTTGTTTAATAGGTTTAATTGTTTCATAACTTATTTGATCTCTCATACCCACAATTATTATTTATCTATATGTAAACCAAAGCATTGGTCCATAACAAGTTTTAGCTATGTCAAATATAAAATCTGTTTTGGGAGCTTGTGAAAAACAGCCAGACACCGGATGGCAAGAATAGGCCATGTGTTCGAGATTTTCAATATTAGTACGGATCACTAAACACGGAACCGGATATATTTAAGGAATCGTTATTGTCATTTCAAATAGAGAATAAGAAAAATCTTTTTACAATATGTACCTCAAATATGCGACAAGGCTTTTAAGTCCCTTTCCCCTAATCACTAAGTCGACAAATTGAAGAATTTCTTTTCAAGAAAAACATCTTTCAGAGCAAATAAATTGTTTTTTTCTTGACATGAACTACCCGGTGTAGTAAAATATTGGCAATGGACACTGCACGAGTTGATAGGCAAATTGGAGCAATTATTTAATAAGCAGAAAGAATTATGAGAATTGTACATACCCTGGATAAAAACATTTCTTTGCATTAAAAATAAGATTATATGTATTTGCATACACCACAATGATGCTTTTTAAAAAGAAATTGTTTTCGTCCTGATGAGTATTGTGATGGAAATTTTGAAGGCCGACGAGTTAGACTAAGAGACGCCACCCCACCCGCACATCATTTGATTTAGCGACAAATGATTTTTATTTATGAAGACATTTGGAAAAGTAGGGTATTCGATAAAACCGTCGAGTCCAGAAAAGAATTATGGAAGCAAATTCAACTTTTTACGAAAACAAGTCGATATTTTCGTTACTCGCCCTTTCCCTCTCAGAAAAGAAATGAAGGTTTTTGTTTTGAAGAGGGATTGAGGCATATCCATAGTTTGTTTTTATCGAATTAATTTTTTAAATAACAAACAGTTATTATAAGCATTTCTAGCGAAAATCGTAAATACCGGAATTTCTCTTTTTGTCGATAATCCACGTGTATCAAATATTTTATTCACTGAAATTTTGTTGTTTGATCTTCGTTAATCAATAGAGGATTAAATATTCAATAAATATTTTTTGATGTGCCTTATGTAAATATTTGAGGTTGAATTCTAGGTTGCTTCTAGGTGTGGTAGCTTGGGTATTAAAAAAGTGAGGTGGGGGACGCTAACCTTTTTTATGTAGCCCTCAAGGATCTACATAAACAAACGCTGTCCATTATCATGATCTTTCTTAGACGACTGGTCGTTTAACGGCTTCGTTTTACCCACATAAATTCCAGAACAATCATTTAATTTGCTAATTTGGTATATCTCATATTTTTCCATTTAATAAATAGGTTTTTTCTCCATATTCTTGCTTGGTGTTCTAATCTGTGTCGAGAATATAAAGTTCTAATTGATTCTTTTGCCTTTTGTGACAAAAAAAATGTTCCGCTTTTGTTCAAATCGTTTTTAGTTCTTTATTAAATACCTGCTGCGATAATGGGATCATAATTAGTCTACTATGTATCATGGAATGAACGGTTGACATTTTTATATTCCATGATTGATTGGAAGAATATGGAATTATACAATCTGAGAAGGTATCTTTTCTATATATGTAGTATCTGAGTTACCCGCCTTCGCAAGATTGTCGTTACTTCAGTGATCCTATTTACACAATTTAGTGCAATCGATTATTTGTACAAAAGTTTTGTGATCTGTGTACGATGCTTAGTAACCCTTCGATTCGAACCCAGCATCCCTCAAGATCTCTAACGTTGAATTTCCTGGCAATCTGTTGAGTTTTAAGCACTTTGGTAGTCATTATAGGTCCGCCAGTATGTTTGAATCCATATCCCCTTAGTTTTCTTTATATTCATTTTCATTAACATTGCTCATAGTGGAGGAGTTTTTGTCGTCATACTGGATCCGCCATTTTGAATTTGGAAATTGTGACGGCAGATTCGAAATCAGCGACTCCGAGAACCCCCTAGTGCGGATTTTTAGTGCGATTCCGGTAAGATTAACTTTTTCGGTAGCCATTTTGGGTCCACTATCTTGAATTTTGGAAGATTTGATTTCTGTAACCCCAAAGACGTCTTCATATTACGTTTAAAAAAGATTCCTTAAAATTGAGGAATTTCGGTAGCCATTTTGAATTTGGCAATTTTGATAGTCGATTCAAAATAAGCCACCCCGTAAACCCCCTAATGCGGATTATTATTAGGGCAATCCCTGGAATTTGTCGGTCTGCCATCTTGAATTATGGTATAATTGAATTCTGTGAGCTGAACAACGTTCATAGTAACTTTCATTAAAATGCTTAAAATTGAAAAATTTCGGTCGCCATAATGGATCCGCCATGTTTAAGTTGAAAGTCCCCCGAAAACCTCCTAATGCGGATTTTGCGACCAACACCTTAAAGTTAAACTTTCTCGGTAGCTATATTAGATCCGGCATTTAGAATTTGGAAATTTTAATGGCGGATTCGAAATTACCGACCCCGAAAACCTCTTAATGCGGATTTTCAGGGCAATGCCTTGAAGTATACCTTTTTGGGTCGCCATATTGGATCTGCCATTTAGAATTTGGAAATATTGAAGGCAGATTTGAAATAAACGACCCCGAAAACCTTACAATGCAGATTTTCAGGGCAATCCCTTGAAGTTTAACTTTTTCGGTAGGCATTTTGGGTCCGCAATCAGCTACCGCTAGAACCCCATAGATACCCAGATATTTAGGGCAATCCTTTGAATTTTAACTAATTTAATACTATAAACAGTGGCCATCTTGGAACGGCAATTTTGAAACCTTGCACTTTATCAAAATAGCAAATAGCCTATATTCTAAGTTGGACTATGTACTACTTTGTGTCAAAAAATGAAGTCTATCGAATCAATCGTTTAGGCGTTATTGAGTAACAAACAAACAAACACACTTTCATTTTTATGTACACATGTATATGTATATATCATAGTCTCAAACATCAAGCTATTTTTTTTTAAGGTCAAATCCAAAAAATTAATTTGAGTGTTTCTCAGAATTGTATCTTATTGTCCTTCTGAACCCGTCCAAACGCAAAATACAACGTGGTTGGAAAGTGAAGTCCAGAGGTAAAATTTAGGTGCCTAGTATTGAGGGATATCCGAATCACCCCCATGTATGCAAATTTTATTAAAATACCGCAAAAGCATTTCTACGTATAAATTCGTATATCCTTTCACTACCTGGACGTGTTGTACCTCTATGAAAAGGCAACAATATGGGTAATTCAATATAACAAAACGGGAGTCGGACTCGCACACGAAGGGTACCATTGTATAAGATATAATACTATGTACTTTTTAAATACTTTTATAAGAGAAACAAGAGAGGCGCTATAACATAATCGAAAATTTGTTTTTCTATTTTGCATGGAGGCCATTTTGAAATTCGCCATTATGGTTTTTCATTATTTGTTGTTATAGCAGCAATATTCTCACACACTCTGTGAAAATATCAACTCTCTACCTATAACGGTTAATGAGACACAGCCCGCTGACAGACGGACAGCGAAGGCTTAATAATAGGGTCTCGTAGGTCACTCTTCGGGTACGGAACCCTAATAAAAAAGAGGTGCATTAATTAAATGAATTTCGAAGAAAAATTGGGAAAAACGTGAAATTTAGGCAATTTTAGAGTTTTTCGCACTTTCGCAAGTGACTGTACCTGTAGTGGTAAAAGTAAATCAACATTGATGGCATTTTTGGAAATTACATTTAGATAGTAGTTGTTTGACGTGAGTTTGACGTCACTGCGTTAATTAGATCAAAAGATAAAAATAAAATAGTAATGTACATCCCGGATTTATGATCATCCTGTAACTCGAAAACTACGCAAAATCGCGGATTAGGATACCCCTCAATATGAGGCACCTGAATTTTACCTTTGGACGTCACTTCGCCGGCCACCCTGTATATCATCAATATACATATATCTAAACCAGATGTTGCTTATAGTGTCTTTTGATCGGGTGAAGGGTTATATGGGTTATTTTGAAAAAAACGCCGGTCGTCATCATAAAAATACTTTTATTTTCTCTATTGATATACGATCGGCATTTTCCCTAAAAAAATACTTATAAACAAAATACTAAAACAAAATCAAATGAATTTTAAAAATTGATTGCGTTATTAAAATCCTTTCAAGAAGGATAATGAATTATTCCGCTGGGTTTCCCATTGCACTCTGCGAATTTAAAAATAAAACGTTATACAGGGTGTTCAATCTATCGGGGACAAAAATGAATGTGAATACGTATCTTTATTATGTTATTGAATTACTCATCTTGTTGCCTTTTCAAAGAATACAAGATGTCTAGGTTGAGAAAGGGTATACAAATTTATACGTAGAAAACCTTTTGTGAAATATAAAAAAATCTGAATTGTAAAACAATTTTTTTCAAATTAAACGTTTGTAACGTTACGTTCTACCATTAACGGTAATAAATTTTTAAGTTAACAAAATGCATTTTGGGGTTCATTTAAGTTTATCAGTAAAATAGAGTTTTTTTTTAAATTCCGCAAAAGATTTTCTATGTATAAATTTGTATATCCTGTCTCTACCTGGACATGTTGTAATAGGTATTCCGACTTCAGAATCTTATTCTGCACCTCAAAAAATATACAGAAAGTTGGGTCTGGGTTCTGAATTTTTTTTTGTGTTTTGTTATGAAAATGATATGAAAAATTTCGAAAATCATTACCTTTACCGTTACACTCAGTTAATTAAATATATCATCTACTAGATTAAAAGTCAGTTCGTCAATGCGAGTATAACGAGAGAGTTCATGAGTCCAAGTAGTTTATTACAAAACTAGTAAAGCCCAAAATTAGAGCTTGATTACTCTACTAGAATAGATACACAAAAAGGGAAGTACAACATTTATGGTAAAATTTGTCATGTATAGAGGAACATTAATTGCATAAATTCTACAGTACTCAAATACTCAAGCACTTAATACTTCCAAACCTAAATACTCGAATACTCCATATCCATATGTCAACAACCCCGTACCTAGTTAAAGTTAAAAGTTATCAAATGCTTGAAAAAGTATAAATATGAAACACCTACATATGACGATCTTGAATCCACCATGCCTATAAATTATTATATTATTTGAGTATAAAAGATAATATTACAATCATCGAATCAAAATCTTTATTTCGAATACAAAATTCAACTTTTCTACGGACAGATGCTTCTGTTTATTCGACTTTAATATTTCACGATAAAAAATAACCGACGCGATCGACAGGCATAAGCATTATAAATTGTATTTCACTACTTTCTCCCAAAATCCTAATCGGTGGGAAACTCCTCCGAAGATGTCGTTGAAATTGAACCCCGTTAAGATGAAATTCATTAAACAAACCCCCGACTTAATTCACTTACCAGTATAATTCTGATCGTGGCATTACTTTCCCCTCGATCACTATCTGAAATTAGATCAATAAAAAATTAATCAACCTCAAAAAGTAGTAAAACACTCCTCGAGCCATATCATTCAAATCTTAAATTTTTATACCATTCATAATCACTTTATCGTACCATCTGGTAAGAAAGCCGCGCTGCAGTACACACTGTCACACACATAAGGAGAAGGCCGCATTCTTATCTCTATACACAGTGCAAGCAAGTGAACAAATATGTAAAGCAGCAGCCGAGCGGCACAGCACATAAAGCATAGAAGGTTTTGTAACCGTAATTCCCACAGTCCATGTGAACTTTTTATACCGGCGGAACTCGAGAAAAACCAAAAACCATCCACCGATCGCTCAAGGGGTATTATGTAGAGTATGCTGCGCAAGCAGCTATTTACTCGCCACCAAACAGAAAATTGTGTTCGTGCCTCAACACAGCATAAAAGTATGCCATGGCGATCTGCACTTTATGTGAGAAGTGAAAAACTATTCAGTTGCGGTCTGGTCGATGCAGCCATGATATTGGTCCACATCTAGGGGTTAGATCCCAACTGCTAATCATGATCACGACTTGCTTTGCCAAAGTGGGGTGCCGATGATCATTCTCAGAAGATGAACTGACCGCAGATCGCGGGGAAAATTGCATCGGTTTTAAGGAAGAGGTTATAAGCAAGTGACCTGCCTTTCACGATCATGTGTACTGAGCAAATATTTTCACGTCAATGGTATTTTGCATATCGCTGTTTGCACAAGTGACCGACTTATTTGATCGTGTGTAAAAAGAACTCATGCGAACGACCGCAGCTGCATTTTCCAGCGTGCCTGTAATAAAAAGGCCCATTAATATTTGCTTTAGGCTTGGGGGTGGATAAAAGGCATAGTGCTTTTGTTTCAATCCTTTGAAACAATCAAAGCATGCTTAGAAACTAAAAATACTCTCTCTAATCCCCCGGAGCCATAGTGTGGATGTCGGTGAGCGATTAATTTATTTTAATTGTCCTGCTCAAACGTGGTAATATGCAAACAGCAGCCCTCCTGCCTCCATTCTCCTCCGTGTAGCACTACAGCGCCTGAATGTTTCGCCCATCGACTCAAAATACCGAAATCCGCGAATGGCTCTGTTAATTCGCTCAAATGATTTCCACTTTGATTCTCCATACGTCAATAGACCAACAACCACTTTGCCCCGAGTCTTCCATGAACATTGGGGTGTTCTATTCTCGGCAGCCATGCGAGCGAAAGGAGGTGATTCACTTTCTTGGGAGTTGCTCCATTAATTGACTTCAAAGAGCATTTATTTAATAATAAGCGCCAATTGAGGGGCTCTTAATCAGCAGGAACAGTAAAAATTGGTAGATGGATCTGCTAAGCATGACACCCTGACAAGAGGATAATTAAGTGTCTAGTTCTACCCGCCTGCCACCGCCACGCAATCGACTGAGAATATCGATAAGGCCAGCGATGGTATCTGGCACAGCGTTCACAATAGAATTATGTGCCATAACAAATTGTGACATTTAATAAATGTTGCAGTTAACCTGTGTAAACATTTCCAATTATGGCTGGGAACAGGTAGCACCGCCAGCAGCAGCAATAAAAAACAAAACAAAAGTAAACATTCGGCAGCAACGAGAATTTATGCAAGATGCAGTTGCTAAATTCAGAATAACTTTTCGGAATTAGTTTAAAACATTAAAAGTTGGTCAGATATGACACTGCGGTTTTGTGCTTTATTTTAAAATAATTTCTAACCATTCGAGCTACATTTTCAGAAGCATCAAACGTTTTCTTCGGTTTCTGTTGAGCAATTTTCCAATTGAATTTTTTTCCAAATGTTTAATCGCGAATTTTTACTCTTGTGCCAGAGAAAATTTGTTTTACCAAATTGCAAAAGCATATTCCGATAGGAAATTTTATTGCGCATAAATCACTTATATTCATTTTCAACGTAGATACGATACTTACCGAGAAACTCGGGCTAAAGGATAAAAAATAGGAGGTCCCAAGACGTCAATTTTTTCACTCTAAGATTTTTCCTGAGTCTAGCACAGGTTTTTAAACTGGCGCATATCGAAATTCTCATTCTAAACAACCTTCCGGAGATATTCCAAAAAAAAAATGTCCGCTCCGTCTATAAACTATAAAGTACATAATATGGAGTTAATATATCCGAAAGCAATCTTCATTGAAATATCGTGAAAGTATGCAATCTTCCTAAAAAAGTAAATGCAAATTTCATTTTGTTTTGTTTTGTGAAAATATTATTAAAAGCACCGTGAACAAAAGTAAAATCATTTTTCAATCATCAAGCATCTCATAGGTATCTTTGGTGATGGTACATACATTCACATATATGTATTTTTCATCTTCCTAGGGTGTCTGAGCGCCACAGAAGGAGGGTAAAGTTGCATGAAATTAAATCATTGTTTACGATATGGAAACGGGTGTTTTGAAAAGGTTTGAAAACGAATACTAAACTTAGATTGTCATGAAAGTTGGCACATGACTTGCCATCTAAACTAATCATCGAGTAAGAATCTTGTGATAACTTATTGTAAGTGGAAGTTGAGGAATCTAAATTATAATTTCTTCATAATTTTTAGGGGATCATACTCTTTGCTGGCGGGTCCATTTAATTTACTTCTTATATCTTTTCGATATGTGTGCAAATATTATGTATATTAGCAACCAGGTTCGAAATGTATGATAATGCTCCTTTCTTTCTTTTTTTAACTAAGCTTTTTCGGGAAAAAGAATTCAAACATTTGAAATGGGAGTGAAAAGATGAAAGCACGATTGAGTTAAAAAGAAAAAGTGAGCAAATTTTATTTGAATCACGTTTTTATTTTGCCAATATTTGCCAAGATATTTAAGACTCCCCTTTCCATTTAAAATGTTCGCTGACCTTCCTAAATTTCCGTCAAAGGGAATTGAAGGACAACAAAATATAATCTTTAATGGATCTTAGAAACACCCTGCAACTTTTGTCTGAAACATTATTCCAAAAATCCTCAGCTACCGAAAATGGACAACAGTAGTGTATTACGTCCAAACTCAAGTGATTATTATAAAAAAAAAAGCAAACCACTCGGCACACGTTTACACATTTGGACATTTTTCCCTCAATATTTTGTGATGCCACGTTGCCCAAACAAAACAATAAATTTGTCCGTCTTTTCATGCGTATTTCATGGTAGTAAATAAAATCAACCCCAAACTCCACAACACCTAAGAGGCCTGGCCTTTTTTTGGTTGTGCGAACCTTAATTAGGATGACGAACCCCATATAACTTCATTAAATTTACTGGAGAGAAACTCAGTTGATGAAATGCTTTCGCAACATTTAGTCACAACATCGAATACAAAAAGTTCTGTTTTTTAAAGCGAAAATATTCGCAGGCACCACAAAGCTATTTTCTTTTCATAAAGTCGTTGACAAATATCGATATCATCTGAATTTTTGTCGGTTATTATTTGTCACCCAAAAAATTCGTTTGCTTGAATTTTATAATCCGAACTGAATTTTAATTATAACTATGTTTTAATCCCTTCTAGTTTTCTGCTAATAAATAAATTGAGCTACTTTGCTACCTGATATTTTAAAATTTTTTAGGCGCTAATATCTTGCGAAATATTCAGCTAAGGGGAAACTTCTCTTAAGAAGCTTTATTGCATACAATGAGCTGCGCGGAAATAAAACTGTTCATCCTTCAGTGCTATGTATGCACGCCTAAATTTATTTGTTTTATTTTTTCGTAATTTCATTACACAACTAAATAGGTACCTGTCTGTAAAATTTCATCAGAATTAGAAAAAAGTTTCAAGTTGAAAGACGTGCGCTTTCGCGGAGTCGAGGTCGAAGGGTCGGATAATTAAAATAAATCACAATTCGCTGAAGAACTCCATCTACACAGGGAGAAAAAAAATTGTAAATTGTATACATGATAAATAACTAACAAAATGATTTTATTTTATTTTTTAGACGAATAATTTATTTCTGACATTACTGAAATCGAGATAGTTTGTCAAAGATTTTCGGTAATTACGCAGTTAACAATTTTTTCTTTAAAATTCAAGCAGTATATAAACTTTTTAAGAACGACGAATGACGTCAGAATTTGAGCTGTTTTTCTCAAACTGTTTACATTCACATCATTATGTATCTTAAAATTATTTGATTTTTTGTTGGAATTAGGAAAAAAAGCGATTTTCATACGAAATTTCAAACGATTTTCAGCTTTTTTTTAGCTTTGAGCTATTTTTGCAGTAGAATTTTTATTGAGCTACTTTTTGTTTTAATATTTAGACTTTTTTCACTTGAGAATTCAATTTTTTTTAACAGTGTAAAGCTAACAGGGGTAAAAAATGTCCTAATTGAGATATTTATTTTTTTTTAAAAATTGATTTAAACTATCAAAAATCATTATTTCTTTTACTTTTATTGGCTTATGTATCGGATTAAGGGGTTATATACAAAGTTGGGGCGAAAAAGTGAGCTAAGTTCGTGATTTTTTAAAAGGGTTTTATGCGAATTTTATTGGGAAAAGCAAAACACAATGTTTTAGCAGTACTATCAGAGAAACAAAAACACTTTGAATTTCGAAAAAAATTTTGAAAATTGTCGGAGTTATGGCCCCTCCGCCGCAGCTCTTTTTTTTTGCAGAGGCTTGCGGTGATCAATCCCCAAGGCGAACCGTTCAACTCAAATCAAAAAAGTAAAAAAATTATTCAAGAAAAATGTATTCTGGTGTACTTGTTCGAATTGGTTTGCCAAAAATTTTTTTTTTTTTAATAAAAAACCACGTTGACAGAAAAAATCAATTTTTTTGTTGATAAAAATTTCAAACAAAAATTCATTGCAAAAAATTAAAAATTTCCGGATGAAAAATGAATCGAACAAGTACACGGGATCTTAAATACGAATATTTGAAAAAAAGAATTTTGAGAATCAGTTGAAAAGTTTTTGAGATATCATGATCACCGCAACAGTACTTTTGAAAAAAACGCATTCCGAGATAATCGCGTTTAAAATTTTGTAAAGCCGCGCGCCAAGTGCATATGGATAGGACCAGCGCGCTGCAAACGGCTGTAATTTAAGATTCAGTGATCCGATCTGGATGTAATTTCGCACAGATATTTTCGAAAGTATGTACTTTCAGAATATGCAAAAAAAAAAATTACGATTTTTGAGCCCCAACTTTGTATATAACCCCTTAATTGTAATTTTTCATGTTTTTATATGATAAAATGCTTTCTGGTTTTCAAAATATATTTTTGTTCGAAGTTCATGAAAAATAGAATATATTTGAAAAACAATTCATTATGGTATGTAACTAGAACTATTTTTACATCTTTGAGTACTCTGCTAGACTAAGCCGCTTTCTCTTTTTGGAAGTAAATATTGTTTTTAAGGGCAGGGTAAGGTATTTAAATTTTTTTTTTCGAATTTTTTTTTTATTCCATTTTCTAAATGAAGAACATTTCAAAAATATTGTGTGAAAATTTGAGACGGATCGTAGCAAAACTAACGAAGATACAGCAGTTTAAGCAACTCGCTTATGAACGTTTTACTCTAAATTTTTTAGTGTTTAAAACTTTAAGGCGTTTTTCCCACAACTCATGTTTTCAAAGTCGGTGCCCCCCATAAGTTTAAAACTACTGCACCGATTCTTTTGAAATTTTGAACACTATTGCTGTACATAATTTACGAGGTAACACGGGAGAGTTTTTTTCAAATTTGTTAATAGTTTTTATTTTAAAATAACAAATTTTCCGATTTTCTTTGCAAAAATCGCGTTTTTTACTTCAAAGTGTTCCCAAAAATTTAAAAATTTAAATTTCGAAAAACCCCTCCCGCGTTACCTGGGGACAGCGATTATCTAACGACAAAAAATTTCGTTTTTGATTTGAGATGATCCAGCACCGAGTTATGAGGGGCACCGCATTTCTATTTTTTTCTGACACGCTTCCAAATAATGGCTGCCATTGCCTTATTTTTCAATATTTCTACATGAAAATTTTACAAAATATTCTTCAAATGTTCTACTTTGATATACCATTAGCTTTAGTGAATAGATTTTAACTGAGTTGTCGAAAAAAATTCACAAAAATGTTCCTTTTTTTGTACGAATTAACCTTACCCTGCCCTTAAGATATCATCGGCGAATTAAAGAACAAAAAAATATAACAGCGATCAAATTTTGTTTAATAGATTTATTGATTTACTAGCTTGCCCGGACCCGGCGTTTCCCGGGATACTATTAAATTTGTATTTCTTAATTTTACAACGGCTCCCTACTGAACCACCGCCTCTCCTATGTGGCCCAGCGTTTTCCTATTTGCATTTTGCACATGTTTGAGATATTTCGATATATTATTAAATTTAGTTTTCTTCTTTTTACACCACCTCCTTATTGCAACCCCTCTCTTATATCTCCCAGTAGGGTGGTCTCATATTTGGATATTTGAACAGGAAATTCGAAATCAGTGATCCCGAAAGTTCCATAGTACGAATTTTCAGGAAAATCCCTTGAAGTTTAACTTTTCGGTCGCCATATTGATCCACCATCTTGATTTCCAAAATTTTGATGGCACATTCAAAATCAGTGAGACCAAAAACCCAAACCAAAAACAACATTTCGGGTTTTCAGTGAAATCCCTTGAAGTTTAACATTTTCGGTTGCCATATTGGATCCAACATCGTGAATTCCAAAATTTTGAATGCAAGCTAGAGATCTGCGACCCCGAAAACCTCCAATTGCCTTTTTCATAAAGATTCCTTGAAGTTGGAAAATTCGCTTTCTATACAAAATGGTAATGTCGATTTTTTCGATTTTCCGGCTTTTCCTTTGGGGTTTCCCGAATTTTCTTTTTTTTGAAACCTCCCCTGTATTATAACGAATAAAACAAAAACAAAATTATCGAAATCGGTCAAGCCGTTTTTGAGTTTTAACGAGACTAACGCACAGCAATTCATTTTTATGGAAATTTCGATTTTTTCGATTTTCCGGCTTTTCCTTTGGGGTTTCCCGAATTTTCTTTTTTTTTAAACCTCCACTGTATTATAGCGAACAAAACAAAAAAAATTATCAAAATCGGTCAAGCCGTTTTTGAGTTTTAGCGAGACTAACGCACAGCATTTCATTTTTAGATATATCGAAAATAGTGATTTATGAAGTTTCCTATAACACTTTTGATTTAAATTATCATTAATTATCAATCCGTCGAGAAAATAAAGAGATTGGAGTAAATAGCTTAAAAATTATAATTTTTCGATTTTTCACATCCAAATTTAAAAGGCCTTTAAAACCTTCATTAACTTTAATTCATAACAAATGTCGTGAGGTTTCTTAATTTGTTCGTTTTTTCATAGACATTACAGTGTACAATTTTTTGGTCTCGGTATAGTGTAATATTGTTTCATTACACTGTCGATGTAAAGATAAAACGTGTGAACCGTAAATTTTTTCCGGTGTAAATAAACAGTTTTACATTTATAACTATTAATTTTATTATTATTCAATTTCGATTAGTATCGTGCTTGTGTGACTCGGCTCATCAGATATAGATGCTGTCCTCACACAAAATATTCAAATCAAGCCTGGTTCGTATTTCGGTCGGCAAGTGTTGTCTAGTAGGAGGCCAGGAAGGTAGTATTGGCACGCTAGCTTTCTAGTGTTTTCTTTTCTAACTAAATGCGGCACACGCCGACAATGTAGGAGACGCTGTCTTTTCTTGGGTTGAAATTAATGTCTTGTTTTTTATTTGATTGTACCATATGTGTCTAACTAATAATGATTGTTCAATCAATCATTTAAATTATAGAAATAAAACACAAAAGTGCGATACAAATATTTTCCGAAGAAAGTAATTTGGTTCAAGTACTTTGAGTTTGAATTAACAAATTCCGCAGTGGCGATGGGTAACGGGGGCACAATTTCTTCTTCACACCAGAGCCCTTGACCACCTAGTTACGCCACTGGATAGAACATTAGAAAATTTCTAAATTTTTTCGTGGAAGTTAGAGTCTACATATAATATGTTATAAAATAAGTACAAGCGTTTATGCATCTAAAAAAAAAGCTCTCTTTCCTCCATCTCGGAGATATAATAGTACGCGCGTTTCTTTTAACCCTTAGCTGGCGCTCTAGGCTCAGACTGGCCCCAGTGTGTTAATCACATGAGTATGCTCCAATTTTTTACGTATCTCAATATTGGATATTTTCTAAATTTCCTTTACTATCTATCGAAATAGCAGAGTATCTTAATTTTTCCCAAGCAAAAAAATCATTAACTGAACGCAGCAAACAATTTCGTGTGACTAGCCAACTATGCGATCTGCGGAAGTGTGCCAGCTAAGGATTAAACAATGGTGTTCCTTGTAGGCTGACATCGATGATGTTTTTTTATTAGGATTCTTCTAGGATATCTCCAACAAGAAACTCTTTTGATGCATATGAAAATTTAAATTTTTATGAATAACTATTAAGTATTTGCAGTCCCTAAACCGTTTTATTATAAAGGTTTCCCATGATTTTGTTAGTACCTTTAAAATCCTAAACATAGAGCCGCGGAATTCAAGTGTATTCTAGTTTAACCTCGTGCACAGTAATAAAAATTTATAATGTTCCACTCAGAATCCCATGAAGGTTACTGATGATCTCAACCGCAAATTTCGATTTTTCTCATTGGACTTTAATCAGAGGCAAAGCACATAAATCTATTTTTCTTTAAAATTTACTGAGCCTTTAACTCAGCACAGCATGTTGAACTTTTCATTGCCTCGCCTTTGAAGTTGCGCAAAAGACCCGCCCATATGCACATCCGCCTTCAGTTCACTTAGAAATTCAAAACAAAACAGAAAATAAAAAATAGAAACGTAGAAAAATAATAGCGCCTCGCAAATTTTTGACGAAATATTATTCAGTTTTCTGCCTACAAATTTATTGGAATGGAGCTGAGTGTGAATGTACACCCCCCGCGTGTTATTTCGTGTACTTAATTAAGTGACCTGGAAGCGGTAAAATCTCAAAAGGAGCGCATTACGTCAGTATTGTACTTGCGTTCAATTGTTTTACACGCTCTGAGGATCACGTAAAACATAAAATGAATTGCTTTGTGGGATATGCTAAGGAAAGGCTTTGCGGGGGGCTAGACGCGTAAAGATTTTCACTGCTTGTGTATGAAAATAGACACAAATTTGCATGGTGCACAAGTGTGCACTATTGCACCGTTTATTGTTAGGTATTCGGTTATACTTATTATAAATGGGTTTGAATAATAACTGCTTAACTGCATTTTTTCACATGACCCTCCTACTTATGGGTATAAGTTTTAATAATTATTGTAAAAGCTAGTTGCACACTTTTTTATTATTCTATTTTTTACCTCTTGAACCACTATGAAGCCCTAACATCAATTTCTGATATTTGTTAGCTGTTTAAAATCGAAAATAATAGGCCGTTTTGTGAAATAATTCAAGCTCGCAACATTTTTTTATTTTGTATATTTTTGATCCCACAGCGGTCCAGACTAGTTTTGTGTCTCTACTTTCCCTTCCCTTTACTTTTTTTATTTCACACACTTGAAAGTGAATTTATCACTGGTATATACTATATATTACTTGTACCTTTGATTATACTGCGCATTTTCAAAATCTTCTACGAATGAATTAAAACAAAAATGCACAAATTGATTCATTAAGTTAAAACATCATCCTTACATATTATCAAAAACAGAAATTTGTCGTTTCATTACATAAACAAACAAAGAAAAAAATATCAAAATATGCTGATTATGGTCGAAAAACTAGAATTCCCCCTTAAAAAAAGGTGTGTACTATCGACAAAATGGTTTCACCTACCCGTTCAAATTCCTTTTAATATTTATTTAGTTATTTATTTAATAGTTCATCAATTGACCATCCGACATTACAAAAAAAGAAAAAAAAAATTTATAAACAATTTGTAATTCAACTCGCCAGTAAATAAGATCATGCATGAAAATTGAAAACTACACATCCCATGTCTCAATTCAACTGAGATCGATGTGCTCGGTAAAAATTGAGAATGAGCTTTGTCTCAGTTTTTAGAATATCAGCCAAAGGCTCGTATTCTAAAGAACTGACTTCTAGAAAGTGAGCAAAAGTTCAATATCAATTTTCATGTAGGAAAACCGAGATCAAGCTCCATTTTTAGTTGTAAAAATTTAAGCCGCGCTTCTGCTCAATTTTTAAGAATATGAAAAACTGAGTTCAATTGAGATCGAGCTCGGTTTAATCATGTAAAAATTAAGAGTAAGCTTTAACTCAGTTTTTCAGAATATGAGCCACTGTCTCAATTTCTGTGCAAATGCCCGACACTAGCTGCTTCTAGATATACAGCGCTAGGCACACATTTTATAAGCGACCTAGCATCGCGGAATAGTTCAATTTCTGAACTCCACAGATTGGCTCTAATCTTTTGGGAGGCAGAAAACCCATCAACAACAACCAGGTCATATCAAACGTGCTCATTTAAGCGCTAATTGGACTCCAACCAGTATGGTCAAATCACCACTCAAACCAACCAACCAACCAGCAACCTCCCCCAATTTTAAAAAAGACCACAAATTCAAGGTCATGTGAAGTCATCAACATTATTGCCCCACTACATACTCTGTTCTTCCTTAAGAGAAGAACTTTCTACCTCAACAACTTGCGAGATATGTAAATCCACGAAATATTACTAAATAATCACCCAGTGTATGCAAAAGTTTGTCCGAAATTTATGTGTACGAATAATATCATTTAAAATTTGGGGAATTTTAATTAAGGGACCCTTCAATATTAAACTGTAGACAATATTCATAAATATTGATACGTGTTCCTAACCAATTTTCCTTTCACTTCGAAGCCCATACTACCATGACCCAAACTTTGTGAAAACAAATTTTGAAAATTGTCTGTTTCTTCTGAAAAACTTCTCGGTTGTCTACAAGCGGTACGTGCGATGTATAGAAAAGTTTGGAAAAATGTAAATCACCATACTTTTCAGAAAATATCGAACTCTTAAAAAATCAAGAGAATTATGAAATGCACGTGCATAGCAAGCGAATCCCTTGAGAGGATCCCTCCATCGTCCACGCTCAAATGCGTGGTGGAAACGGTCCTAGGAGAAGCGTAACAAAAAATTTGAATACACTTCCCACGTCCTGAAAAACCATTCCGCGGGATACTTTTACTCGCCCTACAGCAGCGTCTGTAGAGCCTGAATCACGCACCTCATCATTCCAGGCGCCATCAATCTTCTAAAAAACGAGCCCCGTTCTCTTCCGGGTGCGATTGTGGAAAAGGAAAATAACTTCGGGCACTGACCAGGCTTTGACAGTGGTTTTTCTCCTTGCATGTTTTTTTTTCAACAGCGCGGCGGGCTTAATCCGGAACAGCTCTTATAACTTGCCCACGGCTCTTCTGAGGGGTGTAGGTAACCGTTTGGCCTCTCCTTGTTAGTCCTCTACTACTGCTACCACGGTTCCGGTTGAGAAGCTTGAAGGACACTTCCAGACATGAATGGAAATTGCTTCGATCATGAACCCTTTTTACATACAGGGCTGCGCGGCGAAGACTTCGCGCTAAGTGATTATGGGGGAGGAGTGTGACAGGAACGCAAATTTCGTGCTAATCTGATTCAGGGGGATTATGCGTGCATGCATTTGTTGCTCGAGGTTGATCTGTGTAATTAGGCCGTCATTTAGCACGCCCGCCGTTCTCATGGGGTCCCTGTCGCCAAGGCAAAGGACACATCTCGTGGGAATAATTTCCCGACAGGATGATGGGACTTCGCTATTCGGGGGAAAACGTGCATTAAACCCTAATTGGACGGCGACATCCGCCTGCGATTGTGTTTCGGAGGGAAAAAAAACGCACCATCGATGAATCAATTTTAAATCGCCAGTTGAACTCGATTTTTTAAGTAATCCCGGCGCTTCCTGGGCCGCGTGTTCAGAGTCCAGCTTTATCAGCTGGAATGGCAACTTCGGGATTATTTGCAGCATACATACGTGGCCATATCGTTCTCACATAAAATTTTCCGGCCAAGTGAGCACATCTACCGGCGCTGTGCTGCGTCCGCAAATTAACCAAAAGCAGCGAAACGTGGGCCATTCAAATTTGAAGACAACAGGCCGGCGGATGACTGCAAAGGCACTCAAGGGGAGCAGAGTTGGCCAACTAGAGAGCGCTGCAGGGCCCCATGTGCACTATGGAAATTTGTGCCCAAGCAACCGTGGAGGGATTGGGATTGTGCTTTTTTTCTGCTGTCAAGGAAGGTTGCGCTAAAGAAATACATCTTTGGGACAGGGGGAATGGACTAAGATAGCGAGTTCCATTGAGTGCAATACGGGAAAATTGCTTCAGATAATGAGAGGATGTAAGTATTTCTTCTCTGTTTTTGGTTATGTAGCTACGGATTTTATAAGTTGATTCCACAAAAATTCCTTTCCGAAATTATCTTGAACTGGTCACAGTCAAATCTATTTTTTTCCTTGATTTTGTCTACTTTTACGTTTTGTATATCTTTAAACAAATAAGATAAGTACCTGAAGGTGTTATTGCCTACCTAACGATTTTGCCATTTTGGATTAAACCGAAAATATTTTTGTTAAACTTTTTTATCCAGTTGCCTGGCTATCAGAAAATGTGCTCCCACTCACTATACCAAAACTCTTTTCAGTATCCATAAATTTCAATTTGCCAAAAGTTTGGGCCAAATAACCAGCTATATAGGGTAGGTGATTTAGGCCATTTTTCAGGCTTTAAAAAATTTGTCGGGCAATGTGAAAAATTACAAATTTATTGACAAATGTGTTAAATAAAAAGCAAACGGTAAATGACAAAAATAAAAGGCGCGCAATTTAAAGAGAAAAAACTAAATTTATTCACACTGAAAACAAACAAAAGCGCATTAGTCATCTTTTGACAACCCCATGCACTCCTCGTGAATGTATTGTGAGCAAACAACACCTTCACGCATGCCTTAAACCAGGCGGGCCATACATACATGGGACATTCTTTTACAAACCGAACACCTTTCTGACCGACACATTTTTGATTTTGCTGAAACTTTTTTTACGGGTTCTATCTTGAAAAAAAAGAGACACGAATTTTTTCATTTTTTTTTTTACAATATTTTGGACGCTAAAAAGTATTGAAATTCCGCGATTTCGGTGATTTTGTGCTTAAAGAGGAATTTTCAAAAATTCATAACTCCGGCTCTATTTAAGCTACAGACTGTATGTCTTTTGCATTTTGAAGGTAAAAGAACAAGCTTTAAGGAAAAAATACCTTTGAGAAAAATGATTAACAATTTAAGATTGTTATTAACAATTTAAATGTTTAAATTGATTTTTAACAATTGCCCCCCCCCCCCCCCCCCCCCCCCCCCGTAGCGAGTTATTAGTATTACCATCGTATTCTACGTCAAATTTTCTATTAGAAACCACTTTTTTTTTTCTGGGGTATTAATTATTATTATTGGAAATAAATTAATTTATGTAGTGCGGCACGTCTTATCGGCGCGCGGATTCTACCGCACGGCTTATTTTCTTCTCCACATCTTCTCTTTCCGTTATATAAATAATTATTTGACATCTTTAGTTAAATGTCTAGTAATAATTTTTAATAAGATTGTCTATTCAGTAACATCTATTTTGAACTGATTAATATAAAAAACTATATGTATTATAGAGAAAAACGAATTTATGCAAGAAAATATGACAAGCGATAGAATCCGCGCACCGATAAGACGTGCCGCACTACAAAAATTAATTTATTTCCAATAGTAATAATTAATACCCCAGAAAAAAAAAGTGGTTTCTAATAGAAAATTTGACGTAGAATACGATGGTAATACTAATAACTCGCTACGAGGGGGGGGGCAATTGTTAAAAATCAATTTAAACATTTAAATTGTTAATAACAATCTTAAATTGTTAATAATTTTTCTCAAAGGTATTTTTTCCTTAAAGCTTGTTCTTTTACCTTCAAAATGCAAAAGACATACAGTCTGTAGCTTAAATAGAGCCGGAGTTATGAATTTTTGAAAATTCCTCTTTAAGCACAAAATCACTGAAATTGCGGAATTTCAATACTTTTTAGCGTCCAAAATATTGTAAAAAAAAAAAAATTAAAAAATACGTCTCTTTTTTTTCAATATAGAACCCGCAAAAACAGATTCAGCAAAATCAAAAATGTGTTGGTCAATTTTTGTCAAAATCTGTACGATTTGTAAAAGAACGTCCCACATATATGGTGGCCAAATAAAAACTTTTGAAGAAAATTCGACGGTAATGAAATATCAATAAACTGCTTAAACGAAAATCAACATCACCAATCGAGGGGCGGATAACGAATTGAGTCAATCGGTTCATTTCAACAGATAATAATTTAAAACTGTGATTAAATAAGAACCAGCACCAAAACAGAGATAATGGCTGACTACATTTCCCTCGACGGCAGTGAACGACTTCTATCATAGGGATCATCGAAAAGGGCAACACCTGCAATAATATATCAGGACAATCTGAAAGGTTTCGCGAAAACTAAGATGACGGTGAAAAGTGGGCTATATCACCAGCCGAGCTATAACACTCTTACACGGAGAGAAAAACACGTTCAAATTAAATGAAAACATATTTAAATCAAACATTTTTAAATAAATAAATAATAGTCAGCTGAGTTTGCAAATAGTTAATTTAAAAGCGAACATGTTTAAATACGGTAATGAAATACAAGCACTTTTAAATTGAAAATATACTTTTGATTTAAAAGCGTACATTTTTAGTAAAGTAAAAAATCGTACATTTCTAAATCTCTATCTATGAATTTCAGGAACCGTTTGCATGGGAAGGGAATCTCAGAAGATTTTGTTGTTGTTAATGTAAAGTATTTGTGTGGTTACCGATGAGACTCGAACTCGGGATGCCTGACTTCTAGTGTGAACACGTTAGCATTGCTTTGCTCCATTAGAAACTTCATATCTGCTACATTTATAATCTGAATCATGTCTATAAAACTCCTTTAAATCAAAAATAATACTTTTAAAGCATTTCAACTGTTGTTACATTTTAAAAACGCATTGACTTTTAATTTTAAAGCGGGGTTTTGCTCTCAGTATAGGCACCTTATACATGTAAAATAGTGGTAGAATCGAATCCCACTATGCAATTAGAATTTTATATTCGCTTAGAAACGTTTGAAAAATGGGTGTTTTTTAATATTTTTTAGGCAAAAAAATTTTTTCCTATTTTTGCTATTTCAAAACATTTTACAGTTCTCCGAAATAAAAATAAAAAGAAGAGAATACTTTGTTTCTATTGTTGTTTGTTGGAGCTTGTAAATCATACTATTATTATATTATGTGTTTTCTACTAAATACGCCACACAATTTTATTTTAGTCTGATAAAAGCCCCAGATTGGTGACCCATAATTATTTTCTAGCTTTTAGTACATCAACAATTGTGCAATAAAACCGTTTAACTTAAAAATTTTTTTTCACCAATTTTTTATATTTCACTTTTTAGCGTGTTTTATTTGCTTCTGCCTCTGCAACATTTTCTACTTCTTCAACATTTTCCACTTTTTAGTCTATTTATGTCTTATTCAAGCTCCTAATTTGATACCCAGGCTTAGGAGGTTGATATGCGATCGATGTAAAATGCATAGCTAACCATGTTTTGCTCATGAAACCCGTAAATTTGATACCTACATATGTTAAAGGAGTTGTAATCGCATCCGTCATATTCATGATGAATGACGTCAGGTAGCTCGTCGTATTATATCCAACAAACCCTGATTCCCAAATCAAGGGGGATGTAAATATAAATTAATGCGCCATCTTCTGCTGTCCGCCATATTGGATTTAAAATGACGTCACACAGCTTATTGTATTCTACTCGTCATTCCCTTTCATTTGATACCCATATCGAGGAGGTAGTAAAGAAATAAGTGACACTCGCGCGCCGTCGAGGTCTCGCTCACCATCGCGTTCTATGATACCTAGAGGAACGATATCGCGCGATATACCATACCACCAATTTAATGTTTCGAAAACCTTTAGCTTTTCACACTTTTTTGGTAAGTTTTACCGATTTTAAGTAGCATGCTTGTGATTATCTCAATGACCATGACTTTGAACTTTGTTGACATGATGAACAAAAATTGACTGACTGACCGATTCCGTCCAAATCACCCGGAAAATAAAGTAGATACATTTCTCTATGGAATGAAACACGATTACTATATATATATTTCCATTCGAGAAAAAAATCTATTTTTTTTGTGGAACTCGACCATTTTGAAACTAAATATTGCAAAACGTCGAGCGAGTTTGATTCCATAATAACATGATTCCTGAATATGATATTTACAATTCGATTTTTCTGTTTCAGACGTACCAGACTGACGGAAACATGTCAACAGCTGAGAACGTTTTTTTATTCTTTTGCAATACTGTTTGTGCATATTTTTAAACTTATAACATGGCATTTGTTTTCTTATATCCAGATGAACAATGAGCAAAAATCCTGTTCCATAATAATGAATCATCTTTGAGAAAAAAATGTTAAAGTACGTATATTTTGGTGTAGGCTGCCTTAATATAAACCATATCTTCCTTATAGTATCTATTTTCTAAAAAGTGGCAGTTTTTTTATGGAATGTTTTAATATTTTTTTATTAAAAGTTTTCGTAATTCAAAAATGAACAAATATTTGTTTCTAAACAAAAAGTTATACAAATTTTTTTACATTTTCTCCCTATCCTACTTTTGAGCTATTACGTTTATTCAGAAGAATATGCTGGTTTTTCTTCGAACCAAATTTCAACGTGCGTCAGTCGATAATCGCGACCAAAGCGTTTTGCGGCACAGTTTATGTCTCCGCTATTTTTAAATACCGCATTTATATTGATAGTAAAATAAAATTATATATTAATTATGGCACATATAAATTGAACGAAAATAATTTGTACAATTTTCATATTGAACCATAAGCGGAAAATAATTACACAGGACCACAAAACAAATGTTCTTGGCACTCTACTAGTGTTAACCTATGTATTTTGATGTGCTGAACACGAATCTGAGGACCAAATTTATTGATCATTCAAGAATATTTCAGAAAACTCCAAATAATGTCCAAAATTGACGAAAATTCACAAAAATATTCAAGAAATTGTAAAACAAACATTCTTCTAGTCGTAGTCAGGGCTAATCTGGGGAAAGGTTGAACCGTTTTCGAAGAGACTTACACTGGATGGTAGAGTATTATGTCGGGCATTATTTCGTTTACTTTCTGTCTGTCTATCTGTGTGTCCGGGATAATCTTGGGAACGTCTAAACCTGTTTAATGAAACCATTACTCATTCATGATTTTGGCTACTTTTTATACCGAGAATATTTTGGGTTCCCACGGGAAAATAAAAAAAACCGTCTCCGCGCATGAAAGAATTTCATGCATTCTGCACCAGTTTCACCGCGCATGAATTCAGATAAAAATTGAAACAGTTTCATTCATTCTACAACAGTTTTAACTTACAAGTATGGAAAGAACAGTGGGCAAATCCGGGACGGATCTGTTAATTCAATAATAAATAAGGGCAGAGAATTCATTGAATACTCAGATAGCATGGGGATTTAGTATTGAATAACTATTAAAATATTTTACATTCAGAGCGTACATATTTACTAAGTCCATATTTATGTAAAGCCCCATATATTTGAAAAGCGTGACTTCTTGTGTACTAGCAATTCCTAATCTACATGTCTTTCAAATTAATATCGGGTTTTTTAAATTCTGTAGAATCAGTAAATTGTGCAGCCCTAACAGTAAACCATTTTTCAAAATTCCAATTTCCATTCTTTTAATTCCCGGATCAAGTTAAAACCACTTTTCTCATAGACTGTAGTGCCGTGTTGAATTTTTGCATAGTTATAGTATTCAACCAAATATGGGTTTAAAGGCACATAAATGTATTTGGTGTAGCTCGAAAGGTATAATAAACATTCAACACATAAGGCCATTTTTTAAAAAATATGTTTAATGAATAGATTGGTGTAAAGTTTAATAGTAAAATAAGATAATAGCAGATCTTCATACTTTTATGTAAATTGGGGCAATTTGGATCCCACGGGGATAATTAGACCTGAGAAAATACTACACAGTATTACTTGTAACTCTGTTTGAAGTTTAAAATTATGTATATTAAATAAAATTGAAAAATTTGAATTCTAAATAATAGTTTGGGCGACAAATAAAATAATGCTTGTTCCAAATAGTACCATTTTACGGTAATTATATTTAATGTCATTTTTGTTTATGGGATGCTTTAAAGTTTAGAAATTTATGTTTGAATTTGAAAAATAACATTAATTGTTTGCGGATATATTTTGAATGGGTAGAAGTAGTGGGTTGTATCTTCGTTTACCTAAACGAATGAATTTTAAAAATTTTTGTATAACGATAATGCTGAAGTGGGCTGTCATGAGGGAGAGGAGAACAAGTTTTTCTAACAAGGACACAGTCGTTGCTACTGATGCCTCAATAGCTGACAGCAAATTTGGAATGTGTGTGGTTTTCTCTGGTTGTGTGGTTTGGAAAGAATACAAATTCAGCTCATGCTGGGTGATGTCTACTCTAACAGCTGAGCTCTTGGACATCCAACAAGCATCCAAACGGCTGCCGGGCCTTTAAATCTAAATTTACGAACAATCCGATAATTTCATAGATCTACATATATATCTCATATCTATCAAAATAGTTTCCAAGTATTTCGACATACATTTTCACGCATTATTGATTATTTCTCTTAAACGGAGGTATAACAAAAATCGAGAGTGTTTTGAAAGACGAGAAATGAGCCCTCTCAAACCTCACTTTTGACTCTGGGACTCAGTACGGTCAAGTGAGATCTATAACTGCCAAATTTCGTGTCGGTAGCTTTAGAAATGAGATAATCGACGCACGGACTGCGAAGCTTCCCCAATAGAGTTACGTTGATATGGAACTCTAAAACACAAAGTGTTAAAAACATTCACACAAAATTTGTTTTTATTTAGTTCTCACAAAACAATTAATTTTATCTTAATATGATAGGAAACATTGATATCTTTCACCCACGATTTCCCGCGTTAAGCGCGAATAGTTGTAAATTATAAGAAATAGATCAATAAGATACGAGATAATTAATATTCAACATATAATGTTGTAACATATAAAAAAAAATATTACCCAACTGTTAAAACAACTACTACAGCGTTTTCTCGCGCTCAACGCTTTTAGTTTAAACAATCTATATCAATTTATAAAAGCGTTTTATTTAAAAGTTTTTTGTTATATATTTTATTGTATTGATTTCCTCTTTTAACAATACTTTCAAGCAAGGAACTTCATGTATAATCTAAACCCCAAGTTCACTCGCTGCAAAAATTAAACAGCGCAACTATCAAACCATGCAGCGTTCCAGTGCGTTTAGAATTTTGACTAAATTAATGCATTACAGCGTAGTGCAGTGCAGCTTGCTAATTTGTATTGCCTCATTCAAGGAGTAATACCACCTTGCAAATTTTTTCCATTCTCTCTTTTATTAAACATTAATTAAACCAAAAATTCGAATTTATGACTGCAGTCAAAGCGTCGCTTTGTAGTTGATTTAGGTGCGGTGGCTGGTTAGGGTGTTGACAATGTTCATTTTTATGTTAAAACACATATTCCGTGTTCTTTTAATGTTCCATATAGAACTTGCCACCACTCACCCTACACAAAAACAAACAGTGGATAGATTTGGTATGGGGAGAGTAGTGGAAAGTTCTATAGGTATATGGAACATTAAACGAACACGGGCATAATCGACCGTCGGTATTTATGAATTTACTAAATTAGACCAGTAGATGTCTCCATTACTCGAATTTCCATGCCAGGCTAACAGCTAACACTTTAGTACTTGCAACAACGTTTTACTCAATCCCATGTTTCCGAGCTTGGCGTACCGCTAGCGTGTACAATTTTTTACCGATTGATCTAAAATTTTAACTTTAGCTTAATAATAACATTGTCAGCGTGAAATTTTTTTGATTGATTAAAATTCACCAATTCTTTTACCGAATTTCTACCGATTTGTTATCAAAAAAAAAAGATTTACCTTCAAAGTAACGCTATTTTTTTTTAAATATTTCAAAAGAACCGCACGATATTCATTGTTTGCATTTCAAAATCTTTTTCGTTTTGTTTTCAAAGATTGTTGTGACTCGTAGGGGTACGCTAAGGAAGATCACAAAGAAAAGAGATTCAACTGCGACACTTGTCTCATTCTGGATTCAAATCTAAAAAATTTTTAAAAATGTTTTTTTAAGTACAACTTTAAGACTTACATTAACATATACGTAAAACCGGATTACATTATATTAAACATTTTTCGAAAAAATATTATAACCTCCAAACATGGCCTTGATTTCGAGCACACAAGGTAGTATTTTCTTTTAAGGGGGTATTCTAGTCTAGAATTTTGAACAAATCGATTTTATGGTACATATTTTTAAAGATCAGACCTTAAAAAATATATCCTCCAAAGAAATTTCTAAAATTCCAAATATTTACGGAGTTGTTGCTATTTTAGTGACACAGCGCGTAAACGGGACCTGCCACAGTGAATCGAACAATAGGCGGTAGACGGTTCCCTGACTACCTGAGGATGAATCATCCTACAGAAAGTCTTTTAAACACACGTGTGCAGTGCAGCTCAGTTTGCTCTGAGCTATCATAGAGTACGTGTAGGCCCAATGTATGGAGCAGGAATCGCCGATTAATGAAATGTAAGTACAGACTGACTACACCTTTGCTCAAATCTTTAAACGCGTTTTTCTCAAAACTACTTTTTCAACACGGTTGACATGATTTCTCAAGTTCTAATGAACCGATTAACTTGAAATTTGGCGTGGAACTTCTTTATATATCCCTCTATCGTTCGAACTAGAATTATGTAAAACTTTTGTTCTTTACTATTTTTAAAAACTTCAAAACTTTCAAAAGAAGGGCAAAAAATCAATTTTTTTTCATTTCCCTAGTTCAGACGATGACGACATTCTTACAGATTAAGAATTTTTTTTTATTTTTTTTTAAGATCACCAGAAGGGTTCGAATCATGTCAACGAGGACGCACACTTACTTTTCACACCCCCCCCCACTTTACCAACCTGTAATGTTTTCAATTTGCATTTTTTTTTTTAAATATTATTTTTTAATAATATTATTGTTTACATATTAATAAATATCTAGTAAAAAAATGGCTGGTAAAAATATTCTTACTTTTTTTTTTATCGAATTTTAAAAAAACACCTAAAATTTGTACTCCTAGACTAGAATACCCCCTTAATAGCATGGCTTCTAGATATGTATGATCATAGACAAATAAATATAAAGATTACCCACTTCGAAAAAATACCTATCAAATTTTTCACGCCCGTATCCCTTTGCCAGCCCACGAATGATTTGTTTGTTTATTGCCTTCACCCTATACTCAAGCAATGCAACAAGTCAGCGCAGCAATCGATCGAACCTTTAGTTGGTTGTTTTTTGGTCTTTTATTCTCGCAATTCGCCCTGCACAAGCCCACACGAAAAGCAGGGCGCGCCCAACGACTGTGACTTCCTCTGTGAAGGCCGTCGCACATGTGGAGGCATCGCTGTGGAGCTCTCCGAAATGTTGGTCGCGTTTTGCTTGTAAATATATACCTTTACATTTATTTGTCTATATGGTATGATTCAGACGTACGGCCAACGTGCACCACAGAAAGCGAGAACTGTTCCACCTGGTCGAAAATGGAACTCTCACGGCTAAAACGACTATTTTGAGATAATGGGATCACTTTGCTGATTTATTGGACCATTTTAAACCTGAATTGAAATTGAATTGAAAAATTGATTTAGAAAAATATATAAAAGTACTGCTCTATTATGATAACACACCAGCTCACTCACCGCAATCGCCACAGTAAAACGTTACAAATTGCTGCTTCATACACCGTATTCTTACGTCAAAACGTAATTCGGTTCACGTCAAACGAACAGGTAATTGTCGAAAGAGAAGCCACCTTTGCATAGTTTGACATATCATAATCTTTTAATGGTTTAGAAAAGTTGGAAACTAGCTGAACTAAGTGAATCCAAATGAAAGGAGACTATACTATGTTTAGAAAAAAAATAAAATAAAAAAAGGATGTTTTCCCTACCCCGGTATTATATACCACCTCCTCCTAAATATTTCAGTAATTTATTCACATAGTTCTGGCCAATCGGCAGATTGCAGTGCCACAAAACTTCAACATGAATAGCCCATGCAAATATTCATATGTACACATGCACACATATGTGTATGAGAGAGTCACAAGCATGCGTGTATTCGAGCGTTTGATTGTGTGCAAGTTCAAGATCATATGCGCTAAACAATCAAAACTTCCCAGAGTACGGTTTATGCGAAACACTTATGACCTTTTCAGACTTGACTGTTTTTTCGTAATTATTTCTAGGGAACATGGTTATATGTATTGTTGCAAAAAGTGTATTTTGCGAGTAATCAAGGCGCGTGGAAAGGTGGTACTGGTTAATCTTTGGTACACGGACTTCGGCTGCGAGATTTGATTAATTAATATTTGATGTCCAATCGAAGGTGCGGAAAATAAATTGAATTTCAGGACTGGAATTCGTGTGTTTATCTTAATGTGCCAGGAACTACGACCACGTAGCAAGTTTTGCTCCATCCTATCGACCTCTTGCACAAAACCTTCGGTGGTGCAGTGGAAAACACACAGACTCACACGCCTGAGTCCGCGGTTCGAGCCCGCTTCAATTCCTTTTTTGAACATTTCTGTCGCTGAGATTTGTCAGCGATATAGCCGCTCGGCTGGCAAATTTCGTTATAGTATAATATGTATGTAACATACATATCTGCAAAGCACCTGTTAATTGGGAAAAATACGCTGGGCTACGCCTTCACAGAACTAGATACCAACGTGCGGAACTAGAATTGAAATGTGACCTTATTACGTTCAAGCAAATTTTTTTCGACCATCCTAAATCATTTACTAGTTATTACTAAAGGCCAAAATTCCACCCAAACGCCCTTTAAAACCTTGACAAGTTACAGAGAACCCAAGCACAGTGCCTTTTCATCTCGTCTAAACAAATTATCAAGGTCGACTCCACATCAAACAAGTCTTCAGCACTTACCAACAACTCCAAGGGCTAAAACTAGATCCAGCGGGTTTGAATCAGAAGATTCTCCAAGAACAAAAGCAAACAAAAAAACGCGCAGAATTCCCAACCCACGAAAAACAAAGTGTAACTGTTTGAGCAGCTGAAAAAACAAGGCCTCTAAAAGAAAGACAAACTCTGAATGGAAGAAATTTCAATTTTGGACTTCGCCACCGCCTAGATGGGCTAAATTAATACCAGACGGAGCGCCACAAAAGAATGACTAATGGAGCAACTCGCTTGCACCGTCTTTTTTTGGGAATCTCAGTGGTCCAATGCAAATTGAGTCGTCTCCATGAAGGAGGATAGGCGTAGATGCAGCCAATAAGCCTTGCCTCCCACCTAATCCGCGGAGTAAGCCTCGATTTAGCCGCTAGATAGGTGGAAATGAACGGGCCGAATCTCGGGGCCTACGGCGAATGGAAACCAGTTTAAGGTCAAAATTACACCGAAGGCTTACGGGTTTAGCACGCCCGCTGCAAGTAGTGTAAGTAGTTTTTCAATTTCACGGCCCGACAAGGACGCCCGGAGAGGTGCTCTGACTTTTGACACCCCGAGCCAAACTGTCTCCTGCATTAGTTGCAGCTGTGCAATGAGCCCGAGCCAGCAACACTTTCTATCCGGCTAAGTTAAGTTAGCGCTCGATTTGTTCTTGCGTAACCTTGCCAACGAGAAATCTCCCCAAAGGCCCGACGTAACCTGGCTGGTATAATCCACCACCGTCAGGGTTAACAGCGCCTTAATCGCCGAGGAAATCGATTTTTCTCCGTTTCTAGCTAGCTGTGAGTTTATCGGTCGTTGAAAACGGCATTATCGCGTTTTTTCTTTCACCATTATCGATAAACGCAGCGGGGGGCTCCTCGGGTAGCGGTGAGTTAAGTGAGGCCCATGTTAAGGCCTCTTGCAGTAGCCGTGCTAACAAGACCAGCTAGGAAACGGTTTAAAGGATACTAACACTAACCTCCTTAGCTGGCAGATTCAGTAGTTCCGGATCTTTTCCTGCGGCTTCCACAGGCCACAGCACAGCGAAAATCACTCAAGAAAAATTCTAGGAAAACACAAAACAGCACCCAGCTTGCTGTCAAATTTGATTACACAATCACTTGGCGGCGGATGTTAATGACACCTGCACCCTTCTTGTCTCTTGCGCATCGAGACGTCCTTCAAGTCAAAGTTGAAGAAATTGCGCGACCGCCACGGCGAGACCCGATATAGAGGTAAACAGCGAGCCGTTCGTATTCTTATTAGATCCACACTGGCCACCGTAGCTCGAAAATTTTTATTCCAATTGCACTGCAATTCTCTCCGCTCCGCGTTATGGTAACGGTGCGAGTTTTTCTCCGATATCGTGCCTCGATTGACACAATCCGGCGCCCCTGCATTGACTTGGATTAAAATCGTGAAAGTCGCTCGTGGATTTCGTCCGCTCTATTCTGTACTGTACGGTTTGCCTTCTCTGCTTTTCGCCTTCGCATCTCACTCCTTTTTTTAACTGTTCTTGCGCGCCCAGCCGGTGCCAGCTGTTTTTCGCTTCAACTTTCCCCTACCTCGTAGCTTTGGTTTCGGCATCGGTGTGAATTTGACGGACACCGATTTCGCCGCAGTGTGATTCATTCTCCTGCCTAGCCAATCGCCCGACTCTCCACATTTCCTCAGCCACTTCTCCAAGGCTTATAAGGAGGGTAGGAGGCATACCATACTGGTTGTTCGATAAGATACTCTCCGCTCTTTGCCCACTTCATCCGTAGCTTCTTGTTAATGGTAGCGTGCTACATCGCACTGTATTTCGCTCCGCGACGTTTCCAATAGGCAACATGTTACGTTACAGTTATACTTACACGGCTACCGCTGGAGTGCTGACACTGGTTGGTTGTGGGTTGGGTGTCTCTGAATGGCGACGGCATGGGGTAATTGTGGGAAATTTCTTTGTATCAACTGAAAGTGCTGCTTTCTGAGGCTTCATTTAATTTTAATTTTATAAATTTACCTTGCAGTAAGATTTATTAAGAAAAGTCACATAAAAAATGTAGTTGTGTTGTTGGGACAAAATTGTGAATTATGCGATTTTTAACAGTATTATCAGCCACTAATGACGGTAAAATTTTATAAAACCTTCTTAATTAAAAAAAATACAGAGTAATATACATATAGATATATATAATTTTATAGAGGTTTGGAGTTTTCTTTCTTTGCCTAAAAACATTAGTAATATGTTAAATTTGGCATCATGCCACCCAAGCGAACATTTAGGGAACACACATAAATCCGTGTTCCTTAATACATGGGAAATAATTTTAATCTGAATACGGCAACCGAGCCACTAGCCAATCAGAATGTGTGCATATAATCATTTTGCACCATGTGACAACGAATTGCTTTGCTTCCTAATAATCATAATTAAAGGAAAGATAGCGACCTGCCCTCACAACAACAACAACACAATTAAAAAATATCACCAAATGCCCAGAAATGCGTTTGGGATATCTCGATTTCTGCGCCTGAGTAAAAGACCTGGTTGAATCGATGTTGGCGTGCGCTTTCCTCTTTGTCTTGGATACTCAAGAAGCGATGTCAAGTAGCTAGCTCCAGGGAATTTGCGTAACCTGTCCTTTTTGAGGGGATAGCCTGTGTTATTTTCAAGCCACGAGGAAGTAACAAAATAAGGATTTGTGTTAAGGAGAATTTCGTAAAAAAATCATTCTGTGTTTTGATTTCGCTGTGAGTAGGTACATGTATGTAGGTGCTGAAATTGAATTTAAGGGGTTACATGGGTTTCACGGTTTCAAAAAATCGAATGTTTTTTATTGTCTTATTAAATTACATCTACATTGTCCTGAATTTTCAAGTCGATCGGAGTAATAGTTTCGGAAATAGAGCCTTAGGAAGTTGCGCGCTCCAAGCCAGTTGCTCCCAGTTTATTGTCACTCAAAACTTTAAACGCGTTTTTCTCGAAACTGTGTTTTCAAAGTCGGTTGTCAAGATTTCTCGAGAACTACTCAACCGATCTTGAAGAAAATTTACACAGTTCTTCGAGATACAATTTACAAGTACCTGAACGAAGGATTTTTTTTTCAATTACAACTATTTAAAAAAAATGATGAGAAATTTTGAGCGAAATTTTAATTTTTTTGTAAAACGTCCGCCAAAAATCCAATTTTAATTTTTTTTTCCTTCGTTCAGGTACAAGTTTATAGTCTTAGCTAAAACACGTATTTTTTTCACTTTTTATGATCCTGCTAGTTCTGCTGACAACGCGGACACACCTTTTTTCCGAGGGCTCGCCGGAAATGACGTCACAATGACGGAGTTTTAAAAATTTTTTTACAAAAATTTCAGAAATCTTTTATGTAATGTGTATCTTTCAAACAATAAAAAGTTTGAATGGAAAATTTAATTTTTAATACGAAAAAAATAATTTTGAAAAAGGCCGTTTTTTCCCGGAGGAAACCCATGTAACCCCTTAAACTGAACTGCAATACAGAGTGTTAATTTCTGAAGGAGTTGGAGTTTTAGGGGAGTAAAGGTCACTGAGTTTGAAGTGAATGCGAAGTGTTTTGTGTGGAATGCGTATGTATATGAATTTGACTCACATCTTTAATCAAATGTTCACCTGATTTCACATCTAGAACGTTTATTAAAAATACATTCTGCACGCAATCACCAATTCCACATTTCTTATTTATGTAATTGAAATAAATTTCAAATAGAAACGGTAAATTTTGGTTGATTAATTCGACGCAGGCTAAAACAAACTTAAAATTTAAAAACTTGTTACTTGATCAAATGCATGACTTTACCTCCAAAGGCATTCGTTCCTACACTATTTAATATTAATTAATTAAATTATAATAAAATTATTAATAGGCGTAACTCTTTGTGGCATACTCTACGAGATTTTCACAAACACTCTGAAGAATATTTTATCCTTCTGTTGCAACTCGTGGCCACAGTTATTTTAATGTTTTCGCTGATCCGGGATAGGCGAATATATAATTTTTGAATTGTGCACAAAGATGTATGCATGCTTGGGATCATTATCATGTTACAAAATGACATCCGAAATATTTTTATCCCATTTATTTAAGCCAGGTTTAAGTCCAGTCATCAAAAATGGAAATTTATGACAATATTGTGATACCTAACTAAGTCCTTTTCGTTTCGAATTTCAATTCAGCAGGCCATAACTGTATGCTAATGTCAGCAGACGTTTTTTACAGTTATTTTATTGACAACGACTAATAAAACGCCCGTGAAAAATACCGTAGAGTAGTAGGTGCTGCCATGTGATTTCCTTCAGATAAACTTTTTTTTCCCCCATTCACGGCCGCACTACCCTAGTACTAGGTAATAAATTCGAATTCTAAACGAAACTTTTCCTTAAATTTTAAGTGGCTTTTTGACGAATCCTGAACCTAAATAATATTTAAAATATTATTCTCATGTTAACGCTTTGCTGCAAGGATTATTATGAGAAAATATCTGAACACCTTCTCAGCGAAGCCTCTGGACCGCAAAGGGTTAATACATTGATAAATATTTTTGATATATTTCTTGCACTGAAAATAAAAAATTACTGTGAACGATCTAAAATATAAACTCAAACGCCAACTGTTCACGACAGTTTTATCCGGTACGAAATCTGCCTGTGAAAAGTTTTTATTTCATGCGAACTCAGTACTGGGGGTATATAAGTTTGAATGGGAAAACATATTTTTTATGTCGGATTACCTTTAAACATATCATAAATACTTCATATTCCCACTTAATATATAGGCTACCTTTCATTGTTGGCTTCCAAAATTGGGGATCCAACATGGTGATCGAAAAGATTCAACTTCAAAGCATAGCTAGGAAAACTGGTTTCAATATATTTTTGAGGTCCTGAAGAAGAATCTACAGTCGAAATTTGGGAATTAATGATAGAGACTCGAATAGGGCGACCATAAATTTTCAAGTTGAATGGATTTCCATGTATGTATATTAATATATGTATGTATAGGGATTTTACGGGTTGATGATTTTAAATCCACTATCGAAGTATCGAACTTTAAAATGATTAAAAAGAGTTCCCAAGGTAAACGAGTTTTAGGTTTTTAAGGTCTGTTCCGAAATAACTGAACTATTAAAAATAATTACAAGACCTATTTTTTAAGAACTTAATTGATTCCAATCCTCCAGAGTCCAGTTACTATGAGCTTCAGCAAACCTCTTACGTGCTAAAATATTTTTAGGAGAGAGATCAGGCTTCTTTTTTTTTTCCTTAGGCTCTAGGCCAATTCTCTTCAAGGCTCTACGACAAGTCCATTTACTGGCTTCATCACCTATCTGTTAAGCAGCTTGTTGAGGAGTTTTGGCTATTCCAGCTACCACACATCGAGCCATTTCCCTTATTAAGGTGCAGATTTTCGCAATTTAATTTCACCGTCTTTAAAAAACCACTTATCTCACTCGATTGACTTGCACACAGCTTTCTGAGATAGCGGTAAATACGAAACGACTAGGTACGCCGAGTGTGGTGCAAAAGTGGAAAAGTGGGCTTTGTCGATATTAGTGTAATTTTTTCTTAGGATTTAAGTGAAGTAAAATTAAAAAGTAAAAACAATATATTTTGAATATACAACTATAAGTGTAAATAACAATATTCTTTTCATTTCCGTCAGCCTTACCGTTTCTTGGTAATAAATATTTAAAAGCAAAAGTGGCATCATTTTTCCACTTTTGCTCCTCACTGTATGTATTATATTTAGGTACTGAAAAATTAAGTATTAGTTACCTACAGCTTTAAAAATTTTTCACTAAAACATTTTATTAAATGATATTCGTACGCTAAACAGATCCTTCGATTGATTTCCTTCTTGAGCATAAACAGTGTTTCAGTTTATGGTATATGCCTCTCTCCTTCTCCATGGTTACTAAACAGACAAACTAAACAAACTTCCTGAAAGCTGCCTCTTAACTCTGAGTGTGAAAATTAAAGCAGTTACTTAGAAACTATGGAAAAACTGGACATTGGTAATAGTCCCAATAACATTCATAACATAGCCATTAAAATCGCCGAGGAGCAGATGAAGCAGCTCAATCTGGAGAGCGGACCAAACGAAAGGACTGTTTTTATCCTCGGCAGCAAAGGAGTGGTGAGATTCGTGAAAAAAAACAGTGATTGAATGTGACTAACTTGTGCTTACTACTCTACCAGGGCAAATCAACGGTGATCGATAAGTTTTTCGACAGGGAAGAGAAGTCCCCACCTACCCTTTCCCTGGAGTACTCCTTTGGTCGGCGAACCAGCCAAACACAAGGTGTTCAGAAGCAGATCTTAAATATTTGGGAGCTAGGCGGTTTAGAGAAGTCCAACGAGTTGATTGAAGTTCCTATCAGGTCTCATGGACTGCACGACTTTTCCGCTGTGGCAATGATCGATTTATCCCAACCGAATCGCATATGGGGTGATTTGGAGCAAATTGTGAATAGCCTGCAGGAGACTATTTTCAAACAGGGGAAAGTGGATAACTCTGAGAGTTTCTTAAAAGAAAATTCTGTGAAGAGGATTCGTAGTGACCACCCTGATGTGGATACAATCCTTGCATTTCCGGTACCACTTGTTATCGTGGGAGGGCGATATGACCTTTTTCAAGACTTTGGTAGGTTTACTTTACTTTTTGTTACTTTTAAACACTGCAGATTAATCATCGTATAAACTGAATTGCCTACAGTAAACGAATTTCACAACACACCTTAAGGGTCGTTCTTGTTAGTGGATGGGAAAAAATGTCACTTTTTTGGGAATTTCTCTTTTTATTAAGGAAACAAAAAATCACTGACCATAACAAACCCACAAATTTTTCTTTTTCATTCTGCATTTAAGATGCCTCGTGGAAAAATTGTTCGCAGGTGATAACAAAAATCAATTGATTTTATTCTATTCTATTCTATAGCCCCTACTACTTTCATATTTTTATCTTCAAAATCCGATTTAAATAACAATAACCCTTTTTTTAAAAAATCGGTTAATTATGTATTTTGACTTTAATTCCTAATTGGCATTTGACTTTAATTGGAGTTTTTTTTTATTAATGCATGTAAATTTAGTATGGGCTATAGAGGCATTTTTACTGTTTAAGAATCTTTGACAGGGGACTGTTTGAGGCATCAGGGGACTGTTTTGAACGTCGCAGGGGGCTGTTAAGTGAGACAGATGACTGTTGTACTTAGAAAAAAGTCATTTTACAATAGTATATAGATTATAAAATATTTTTGTTTTTCGTTCCACGTCTTATACTTCACGAGAAATCCGTCCTCCCGAGTAGGAGGAGGCGATTTCAAAGATTGGCTCTGCCGCCGCCATTTTGTATTAAAACTATAACAAACAATTTTTTTTCATACTTCAATAACTGTTAAATAAACCCTATGAAAAAAATCCTATCCCTTTTTCCATACTTCCAAAATAAATTGTCAAAATTAGGCAGTCCCCTGTTGTGTAGAACAGTCCCCTGCTGCATTTTCAGGCAGGGGACTGTTTATTTCGGGTAAATTTCACAATATTTACAAAACTGGTGTAAAATAGTTTTTTTAAAACCTACCAATCAATTTAGACATAAATAATAAAGCAATAAATTATATATAGAGATAATTAAAGTAATTAACATAAATATTATTACTTGCCAGGGGACTGTTCGTGGTAGCGGTCCAAACGCGTGTTCACCTCACTAATGACGCTCTGACACTAAAAAAAGTGGCGTCTCGCCGCCGCATTCAGCATCATTGCCAACTTTTCAACAATTGCGTTTCGTTTCACTCAAAAAAACTTTTGTAAACATCATAGTTTTTTTTTATTATGGCTTTAACTTTTTGGCAGGGGACTGTTTGGAGATTCTGGGGACAAAGTTTACAGGACTTTACTAAATAAATAAAATACGAATTGAGACCTTGTTTTACGAAAATAGTATAAGTTAATTATCTTTCTTTATGATATTAACTGCCAAATGTACATATGTAGTTTCAATAACTTCTTCGTAAATCTCATTTCTAGGTGGGAATACAGTGATGGGGACAGCCAGGGGACTGTGTTTTTAGAGCTTCTATCACGTCTAGAAAAAAACTTAAAATAGTTATGGTTCTAGAAACAATGGGCCCGTAAAGGTTCGGGGTTAAAGTTTCATTGGGAGTGATTTTTTAAAAAACAATTAAATTACTTTTTGAAAAAATCGTTGAGGACAGCCGATTACGAGCTTACAGAGAATCGCCCATGTATATCCTAAAATAATAAATAAATATTTAATTACACAAACAAAACAAAGCATATTAGCTTTATATTTCTCTAAGCAATTTCACATTTCTCACCAAAAAATTTTCCCTTTCAGATCCCGAAATAAAGAAACAGGTGTGCCGGTGTCTACGTTCGGTGGCACACTACTTGGGAGCAGCATCACTTTTTTACTCCAATAAATTTGCAAACCTCTCAAAAATCTTACGTGATACAATAAGCCACTTGGGCTTTGGAAGTCCATCGAATCCGTTTAGAAAAGTCGTGCATGACTACAATGAGCCGTTGAGTATTTGGTTCGGATTGGACTCTTGGAGACAGATCGGTGGGGTAATCCCAGCTAGCCTTGGGAGCATCGGCGTTAATTTCAACGCAAAAATTCCGCAGCTTAAACAGGGATCCAGTTTTTCGCCTGATGATCCCGCTAAGGATAATGGCTTCAGGGAGGGTATGATTGATGAAGTTCGCGCTCAAAAGGATGAGGAGTTATTTGCTCTGATAAGGGAGACAGAGGTGAGGACGAATTTTGAGAGTATCTCTATAATAAAATAGCTAATTAATGGGTTAAAAAGGCTTCTTCTTATGAGAGGTGTGATAATTGTGTGCTGTTTGTTTAATATTTAATTAATTTTTATGTTTAAGATCTTCATATATGTAATTATAATAATATGTACATACGTGCATGGGCATGGGGTATATGGGACACAAAGATTTTGATACTTTTCTTATTTATATATATTCATATTTTGTTACAGCAATATCACAGGCAGTATTCTTGTAAGAATATAATAAACTACTTTCACAGATAAATTGTTTTGGTGTTCTGTTGCTGCCCGTTATCGAAATTATTGATTTTCAGATAGCAAAGCTTGCGTATCGGTTCAGTGATCGGTGAAAAACTAAATGGTAAAACCATGGAGAATCATGAGTTACGTACTTTACATCTTTTAAAATTGGGGACATGTTTTGGCTAATCGTTTATTTCAACGACATTAAGAAGAATAAGGAGGTGATAGTAATGCAGCGTAATTATTATCATTTTATGCTTCACAGAAACATTCGCTAAGAATAAAAATAAATAATTAAACTTAGAAAAATTATGGGATCATTCAAATAATTTAAAAATGTTAATTATGTGCTCATTTATGCGGAAAAGAGAGTTGGTCCTTTATAGTATAGTTTTTTAATCAAAATTCAAATTTCAAAATTTTACATCACCTGCGTAAAAATAAAAACCGAGTTGGAAAATAATCCAAATGATCTTTTAGAACGCCTACGGAATAAAGAATACACGCGACAATCCAAATTGAACACATCAAAACTTGACTTTTCCCTTCAAATAATTTATTTTTGTAAACTTTCCTACGATTTACCCACATATTACTCGTTCGAATTGTTTGAAGGAGAAAGTGCTTTTTGTTGGAACTAAAGGTGGTGGAAGCGCGTAAAAAGTTGCTTTTGCGCAGAAACTCACGCGGGCCATTTAACATTATGCTCCCCTTTTCACTTCCTTAAGAACTTCTGCCTGCATTGAGCGTACAACTACGAACGTGTACGTTATCACCACATAACGAAATTGCCTCAGCCAAATAGTCTTATATTCCATCTAGTTTTCTATAATCTAAGGTCCAACTAGTAGTCCTTCACGCTTTATATGGGATATGTTTTAATTCTGGAATTGTTAAGTTCTTTGATGCACCACATAAAACGTTTTAACAATATGCTGGCTAGTGTCCCCATATTCGATTTAGTAGGCCAGGCGAGATTTTCGCTAATAATTATATTTTATTATAAAATGAAACGGCTGGGGTAAAGAAATAGTTTATAGGCTTTTTTCAACAAACTTTTAATTTAATTTGATTATAAAGTAATTACTATATAAACTAAATTACATTTAGCGCCCCCTCCTAGCATATAAAAGAGCCTCAATTTGTTTAATTACAAACATTCTGGGTAATAGATTTTAGACTGTGAAGATTATTCGCCCGCCCCCATGGATTTAGCTTGACTGCAGTATGGAGCATTCAGATAAAAACATCGTACATCTTACTGACTGAATATTTTCCTTTTACAAAATGTCTATTGAGTGAAAATTTTACTTTAACAATATATCTACATACTCAAATTTGTAAAAGGAAAATATGCAGTGAGTAAGAATATTGTATGGGTGATTCTACAAAAGTTGGGTAACTCACTGTCACAAGGCAAAGGAACGATGTGTTATTATATTTTGTATATATTTTTAATTTTATTTTAAAACAATTAAATGCCCTTAATTTGCTCACTCTATTTCAGCTATTCATTTTAAATACAAGTTTGTGAATTTCCATAATTTATACTCAAAACGTCAGTAGTTTGGCATGTCACAATCCCAAAACCACGCAATAAAGTGGTTGTGTATTAAATATTACTTTTAATTCAAGCAAACTTACTGTTTCACAACAATCTATGATGTAGTTAACAATGTATATCACAACTTTTATAATATAATATTGTTACCGTTGTTGTAAAAATAATAAGAAACTTTGTGTTCAGTTTTATTCTTCAGTCCGCTGTGCGTTGTTCGAATTTGAATTTCCCGCTAAATATTGTCGACTCAAATTCAAATCCGTGTTAAATTTATCCATAGTAAAGTTAGCTGTAGTCCGCGCCATTTTACGGCCGCCATTACTGTGCCAGTGCTAGCGTTGTGTTTGTCATGTAAATACGTGCGGATCCAGTCAAAATTTCAGTCCTATGGTGAGTTATTATTTCCTTGTAAACTTGTGTTATATATTAATTTATACATAGTTAGCTTTAATTATTTAAAATGTAGCTTGCTGATCTTCGAAAATATCAAAACAAACGTTGGTTCTAATGATAACCTCTTTTTCGTCAGTCCGTTGGCGTCAGTCCTTTGTCAAAGACTCATATTTTTGTTTGAATTGTTTGTTGATTACTTAGAAAATGTATAATGTTAAGATAAACTACCTGAAAGTAGTGTAAGCTAAGTAATATAAAGTTATTAAAAATGTTCAAAAGCTGTTTTAAAGGTGGATATAGATTTTCTTACAGTATTACATATTAATAGTTTTTTAATAGTTACTTAAGTGAATTAAGACTCAAAATATGTGCCATTATTAGGTTCTAAGAGATTTCTTCTAAATCTTAATAAGTTTCATACATATATCTTATGACATTGTGTTTTTTGTCAGTACTATGTCAGTACTCTGGCAATCAAATCCAGAAAAATCGAAATATCTCGGAATCTACTTGAAAAAGTGACTGGCCCGAACACGGCAATATTATTCATTAGATTAACTATCTTATAAACCCGAATTTGTAGGAATTTTATTTAAAAAGTATCGTAAACAAAATATCCCTAAAAGTTACCCAACTTTTGTAGAATCACCCGTATCCACACTTCTACAGACACGCTATATCCACGGTGGCGGGGGAATAGTTAGTCACAGCCTAAGCCCTATAAACTATTTCCCAGAATGTTTGTTTGTATAATTTAGTTTAAATGGTAATTACTTTAAATATAATAAAAAATGTGAGAAAAAAAACATTTTTTTAAATCCCAAAATAAAATCAAGCAAAAACAAAATTTTGTTTCCCTCAGCCATTTCATCTATATATTTAAATGAATTGCTGTGCGTTAGTCTCGCAAAAACTCAAAAACGGCTTGACCGATTTGGATAATTTTTTTTGTTTTGTTCGCTATAATACAGGGGGGGTTTTAAAAAAAAAAAAATTCGGGAAATCCCGAAGGAAAAGCCGGAAACGAAACCTAAGTAGAGCCGGGTATACATCTCGCTTCAGACGTGTACTTAGCTTAGCAGGTAGTATACAGGATTTAAGAATGAAAGTCATGAATGAGAGAAATCTGTTTATCGTATCTTACTCGCACTATAGAGAATTTTTTCTGTCAAGGGGTCTATCCAGTCTAGAATTAAAAAATATCGATATTTTATAATTATTTTTCAATTCATCGAAACTATATTTCTTTAAGAACATCCTGTATAAATTTCATTTAGTAATTCCCAGGATTTCGGTAGTTATAACTGTTTGCTGTTGCCACACTCAAAAAGCTTTAAGCTCTTAAGCTATGCCTCGCCCGATCACACTTTTCGTAACGCATTCACCAGCTTACTCCCCAAGTCAAGCGTGCGTAAAGAAGTTTTACTTCAAAAAATAATTCAGTAGGTCCTAGGTACCAGTCATCACACCACTCCCCTCATCAATCTAGGGCATTAATCAAACAAAAAAATAAAATCCTGGGGCTCGTGAAATTTATATCAACAGTCAACCGATCATATCATTATACATAAGTGTTCAAATTACGCTACGCCCCACGATTTCATTTTTTCTCTGATTAATGCCCTAGATTGATGAGGGGAGTGGTGTGATGACTGATACCTAGAACCTGCTGAATTATATTTTAGTTTGTAGTACATTATCTACATCATTATTATCATTATTTTTAATAAAACGGTTTAACTTAAATTTTTTTTTACTTTACGTATAGACTGTCTGAACTCTATGATCCGCCATGCACTGTGATCTACTTGTAAAGCCCTTTCATTTCATACCCATATTGAGGGGGTTCTGAGAAAGTATGTAATCCGCCATTTTGTAGAGGCGGCCATCTTGGATTTACAATGATACTGATTATATTAAATTGTATTGTCATCAGAACTAAAGGTGTGTACCAAATTTCAGATCAGTCGTTCGACAGGAAAGGGGTTAAATTTAAACTACTAAATTTGAGCCAAATAAACAGGGCAAGCTAAATAAAACCGTTTAATAATAAAAAGAACCATAATGTTATAATCGCTTTAGAAACACTACAAAAAGAATTCTAAAAATCTCGAAAATGTGCTCTTCTTGACCACGAAGACCCTTAAATATTTCGACATACATATACATATATGTATATACTCAAACTTCAACAAATCGACAAACATAAAATGCGCGTCAATAAATTTTACCAAATTATAATAATCCTGAAAAAAAATATTAATTTTGAAATGATTTTTCAGTACTTTGTGATACGGAAAAATTATTTAGATTTTAACTTCATCTCTCTGCAATATAAAACTACCGCATTAAAGGGAAAGTATCCCCCGAAGAGATCAACGTACCTTTAGAAAACTTTGTTTAGCACCACTTGCCACCATTCAGCCCTTTAAAAGTCCTGTGTATCTTAAAAACTTTATACATAATTTATTTGATGTACTTTCCGTTATAAATAGACAACGTGAAGATGCATGTTAGGAAAAAGACAATGATACAACTCTATCAAACTACTTAAGCCAAATGTCGTCCATTGTGGCGTCGTCCAATTCCTCCGTGGGGAGGGCTTTCAGCGTCCGGAGCGTTTTCATGTAGAACGTTAGTTCGGAGGTCACGACACCATGCTGGGGCCCACCGTTGTTGATAATGCTATTCCTGAGGAGCTGCTCTCTCAGTTTATCCTTGAAGCACTTGTGGATTGTTCGGTAGATGGAATGGATCTGCTGTTCAGGTAGAATTGGCGCGATCGCCTCGTTCAATTTAATAAAGTGCTTGGAAATGTTGCGAAACGGCTGTGAGGGTACTGGCGGTCGAGCGTCCCAGGAGGTAAGTTGGCTGATTACTAGCTTTGTAACAATGGAGAGTACTTTACTCTCAATCTCGTTGATGTGACTGACATAGTCCTCTTCGATAGTATCATATCCTGACATAGACGAAGGGTCCAGCTTCTGGAAATGCTGTTTAACTTTTGGTAGCAGCCAGAGGACCAGTTGAAGCGCTCGGGAGACCAAAGCCAGATTTCCGCTGGTTATTGTTTTAAGGCCAGCCATATGCAGGGCACCTGCACCCAGCACAAGCTGGCATGAGCGGGAGTTGAATGTCCTCAAAAGTTCTAAAACTTTCCTAGATAATACCTTAGCAATGATGGGGAGCTGCAGGGCTGTACGACAGTACTCGCTAACAATTTGGACTAGCATCAAAGCGGCACCGACTAAACAGTACGGTTCTCCGTCGACGAATAGCACCGAGTTGGTGGGGCTCGACACCGAGAACTCGCACTTGTTGAAATTGAAGTCGTTCTTTGAGATGCGATCGACCATTTTCTGAAATTCGCTCGGAATGTCGACATTTTTCCACCTCTCACTGTCCAGAAGGATGGACAATTTTGAGTTCCTTTCAGAATGGAACTTCTGACCAAACCTTGTGCCTTGCGACTGGAGAGCAGCCTTTAGGGGCACACTTTGCACTCCTGAGATCTCCTCGCAACCCTTGCTGAATTGCTCGACTATGGCGCTCAACTTCTCGATTTCATCAGCAGTGGCCACAGTTTTCTCGAGACTCTGGCTAGAAACCAGATTAGCGCACCTTTCATGACAGTAATTGCACACGTTCTGCAGGAGATCCTCGAGCTTCTGCAGAACCGCTTTGTGGTCCTCCTCAGACAGGAAGACTTCCGCGTCAATGAAATTGAGGGAGTCTCCTATTTTCCCAGCACTAGCATTAGCGGCCTGCAGCATCACGTCATGTACAAGTTTAATCCTCCCAAGCAGCTGGAGAAGAGTTACAGTTGCTCTCTCGAGCAGTTGAATCCACTCAGATATCGAGAGACTTTGTGCTTCTTCCCCGGCACCGGTGAGACAGACTTCTGCATCGGAAGACGCTATCACTTCGATGACCATCTGCTTGATAATCGCTTTTATGGCCACAATCGCCTCCTCCCTGTAGGTGTCCACAAACGAGAAGTTCTTCTCCCTTAGTAGTCCCATTATGATACAGACCAACTTGTCTTCCTCGAGGACCTGATCAGCTTCTTTCCCGACAAGCGGACGATTCAAGTCTGCTGTGGAGTACCGCTCGAACTCAGTGGTAAGCATTTTGTCAATAAGGCGTTCCATTTCTTTAAGCTGCATAGGCAAGTGCCGGAAACAGTGCACCCCAATCAGTTCCTGAGCCACAATTTCTTGCGTGGTCCCAATTAGGTCTAAGGCTGCAACGTAATCTTGAGTACCCAGCAGCAACTGAATCATTGGCTGGGTCTGGTGCACCGTTGCCATCAATTTGAGTTTTTCCCTCACCTCCTGGTAGTTCTGTCGCTTCCGACCCAATTGTAGGATTTTTAGAGAATCCTTAACCACGGAGGAATCGATATGTTGGATTCTTTCTCGGAGCTTCTTCACGTTCACAGTTGCATGGCTCATCTCCTCCATAATGGCGTCTTGCGACGTCATGGCGTGAAAGAAGGCTGAGGACTTCTGTGATACCTGCCTGGCAATGTGCACCTCAACAATGTCCAGATAGTGACTCAGCCGCTCCTGTAGGAGTCGGCCAGATTGCTTACTCTGCTCGCCGGGCTGTCCCACATCGGGGAACACCTGGCAAAATGCTGCGGGTTGTTTTAAGTCAAATGAACTCTTTAAAAAAATTTCCGGAATATCACTAAGATTGCCCCCTACGTTGGGGTCTACGGATAGCTCTCTGCTAAGTGCTCTATGACTAGGCGAAGCTGTTGCTGTGATGGATGATTCCGAGGCCAGGCGCACTGCCTGTAATGAAATTCGGGAATGTCTCTTATAGCGGCGGCCTATTCGCTTAATGTAGTTATCGAAGTCGTCCCACTCAACCCTGGGCAGGTGAGAACACGGCCCAATAGGCACCTTTTCGATGAAGGAGTCGCCCCATTTCTTCGTGAATAAATTCGACTGCTTCCCCCGACTGGGATCGTTGAGCACCGCTGGCAGATTTTGGGCAGCTGAAAACACAGACCACTCTGGCTCCCGGGTGACCTGATTGACGTGGTACTTCGATACGTGGGACTCGTAGTCGCGGTCACTGACACCGTCCAAGGGCAGTGAAGCGCACACCCCGTTGAACCCATAACGGCAGACAAAAGAGCCACCCTCCTTAGTGCAATGCCGTTCCCTCAGGTGCCTGAAAGTCGAAAGTGCTGTGAGCTATCGGGCCAAAGGGCGATTAGTTTTAACATACTTTACAAAGTCGGAGGACGTTTTAAAAGACTGCATGGGACAGTAGTAACATTGCTCCCATGGGTGCTTCTCGGATTCCTTTTGATTTTCTGTTAGTAATTTTGCCATCACATGTCCTGCACGGGTTGTGGCCGTCGGATAACATTATTGCGAGGAGAATTTAACTACCATGATTATGTCCAAATAACTTCTCTGCTGACATTAGAAATTCCATCGTGACATCAAGTGTCAGATGCTTTCGAAATTTCGTTTCGCAAATCAATTTAACACAGGGCTGTCCACGGTGGGTAATTGATAAGGCGGGACTTTTGAATTTTCAACGATGTATACTATTTCTCCGGCTTTCAATTGATAAGGATACATTATTTAAGCTGCCTTCATGCGAACGGTTGTAGTGTTAGTGTAAAACATTCGGCGAAAAAAGAAAACTGTACACAGCACACAGAAAAACTATCCCCTCTTTCATTGAATAAATTTTTAATTTTACTCCGCTATCATAATGGCTACGGGCGTTTTATTAGTAATGACAGCATTAATTGTTTCATAGCTTTTATGATAACAATATCTATGTGATTGAGTGATTTCCGAAGGTCAATTTATTCATTTTAATTAAATCAATAAAATGAGGAACAGCTTTACTGAACTTAAAGTAGGAAGACATTGATTTTCGTAGTTCATCAGTTTCAAAATGCAGGGCCCGTCCCGCATTTGATGCGACAAATCTGCCTTATAATAAAAATAAATTTTGATCGGGGAAAGTGAACCACAAATTTACTTTGCTTCTTTCGATAATAGGAAGTAGATTGATATGAGAAATCATTACAGCTCACCAATGGTCATTAGATAGTTTGCGGTTTTATTGCATTTTTAACTGGAAGGATTATAATAATAAGTTTTTAATTTCACTATGAAGGCTAGTATACACTTATATACAACGTCGCGACAAGATACAAACGCGAGACCCGAGACATTATATGAAACAGTATCTAGACTGTTCGTATACAATGTCTAGTTGTCAGCAGGGATGATATGGTACAAAATTGAATTGTATCTTTTACGCATACTAAATTGTACCAATTCTTACACAATTGTACCACCTTTTAAAACCTATTTAAAATTCTCGACTTGTACGGTACCTACGAGTATACATATTCTTAAATCCAGAAACCCCTTTCTTGTAAGAAAATTACAAAAAATCGATATATTGAAACAAAAGTATCGTATTTTTTTTAATTATATGGACGAAATAAAGAAACAATTAGATAATCTTTAGAATAAACAAGAGCAATGTAACAAAATTAGTTTTTTTTTGGATACTCTTACACATTTTTCATTAAAAGCACAATTATAAACATATATCATTTACGCATTCTTACATTTAACAGTAACAAAAAGGGAAATAAAATAAAATATTTGGCATTCAGAGTTGTTTTGAAATTATTACATAAAAAAAATGTATTTGGCACATTTACAGGACTGGATCTTCTACATTCTGAATTTTGTTTCGGTTTTCGTTCAGTATTTTATTATTTACGTTACAATTATAGCAAGAAGTTGAAGTTGCCCTTAAAAAGTATTTCGCTTTTACTAAAGCTGAAATTGCTTCTACTGCAGGTCGGTTCCTGCACTTTGTTTTCATTAAATTTTGATAAGAAAAGATTCGCTCGAGAGTAGCTGATGAATGTTGCAACGATAATATTCCCTTCGAAATTTTACGCACATTTTCGAACATATTCCGACCTAATTCGTTTTTTATTACACCGACTTCATTCCAAAATTCAGACGTAGAACATTCTCTAAACTTTTTTAATTCTTCGAATTCTGCGAGGCATCGAAATTCGTCGTTGATTTGTTCAATACCTTGCATTTCTTTTGAAGGCAATAAATTAATAATTAATGGGAAGATACTATTAGTTTCTCCAGATAACACACTCTCGGAGGAAAATTTTGGAACAAAATTAAGCACTTCATTATTAAAATCGAGTTTTTTGCGTAAAGTTTCACAGAAAGTTATGTAAAAGTTCAAAACATTTGATTTGAAATTAATTTTTTCAAGGTCAGGAATATTTTTATTTAGGAGAAGAAGAAGTTCAACTTCAGTTCCACAATATATTTGCTTTAGTTCTAGAATTTAGTTGTTATCGTGTAAATTTAAATTTTTAATTAGAGTTGAATTCATGTATTGTTTTTTTAAAAAACTTCTACAAATTTGTTTGAATAATAAATATATTCTTGAAAGACCAATGTGTATGCGATAATCCTCAGACTGCATTTCAATATTTAAATCGTTTATTATGTAAATGCAGGGTTCGTTAGACAATTGAATATGAATGAAATATTTTTATTTGCATAATGATTTTCAAAATTTCCTAGATTAAAATAATGCGTCAGAGGTTCCCATTGTTCAACAATCTATAATACTAATAGCCGTTTATCTGGAAAGCCATCGTGTTTCATTAAACGAAGTATTGCATGCACCTCAGTCCCAAAATATTCCCGAAATTCATTGAAATTTTCCTTTCTGGTAGGACTATTGCAAAAGTGAAGGTTTACTTCTTTAATAAATTTGTCAATTTCAAGTGGAAGTTTCGCAAAAGCCGCCTGTGAAGCAATATTAAGTTTGTGACAAATACATCCCTGTACTAAAACATTAGGAATTAGATTTTTTGATTTAGCTTGAACACCGTCCCATCATCACTGAACAGTAGTCAGCAGAAAAGAATAATATATTTTCGAATGGCATTTCATGTTCATTTAGTGACCTTAAAATTGTTTTAAATAATCCTTGAGCTGAAAAATCTGACACAGGTACTAAATCTAGGAAACGGTCACAACATTTCTTATCGAAAACTCTAATAGGTAAAACGATTGCCAAATTTCTGCCAACCCGAATTGTTGTAAGAAATGCCAGATGATTTCAAAAATGTTTCAAACGAGCAAAGATTTTTGGGTTTTTTTCATATTTTTCTGTCTGTCTGATCGACATTTCTTTGTGAATGTACCAAAATTTATGTAGATGTACCATTGTACCTCTTATGGATTGATTGTACCAATTTTGGTAATTGTACGCTAAATATCATCTCTGGTTGTCAGACTATTAGTTGATTTTTCAGCAATGCCGAGTGAAATTGCTGCTGGAGTTTGTTCGGAATTAATAATTATACTCAGTTTAGCTAAATAGCGAAAAAAAACAAAAACGTTGGTAGGTTAGAAACTTATTTAAAAAGAATCATAATTATGGAAATTGTCTTTTGGCGGATTTAAAATTGGAAAACGGTCAAGGATTCAGAAATTTTACGAGAATGACTCCAACTGACTTTGAAAGTTTGTTAAGCATGATTGGTGCAAACATTTCTCGTAAGGACACACAATTTAGACAGGAAATTCCTACAGAAATTAGATTGCCTGTGACTATGTACGTCTTCTTGCCAGCGGAGACTCTTACACAAGTTCAATGTCCAAGCAAGCTAAGCAGATGTTGGATGCTAAGGTCGGATCTCAGATGGTGGAGTATTGAAACACAGAACTTTGTTTGAAAGAATGCAAAAAGGAACGTTAGCTTTATTTAATTCAGCCTAATGCAAGCTATGCATACATACACAGCTTTACCACCTGATGTAAGTTTGCCAGGAAGAACATTGCGCGTTCCGTTTTTTGTTTTTTTTTAGTGATGAAGCATTTACTTATGAAACATCATGAAACCTTATCTAGGACACAAGCCTGGCAGTTTATCGCCGGAGCGAGTATACAACTACAGAATAAGCGGAGCAAGAAGAATCATCGAGAACGTATTTGGGATCTTGAGAGCGAAATGTCGGGTTCTTTTAAAACCTATAGCCTTGCATCCTGACAAGGTTGAATATATAGTGTTGTCAAACATATATCTGCATAACTTTTTGCGTAGAGATGCAATTTATAGAAATTTCTGTTCTCTACCCGGTACATTCGAAACTGAAATTCAAACAATAACATGTTTCTTGGAACTTGGCGATCAGAAGTGAATGACACAAGGGCCTTTCGGCAAGCCCGTTCTCAGTGAGACAACTGAGACAAGATATTGAGCAACAGTTGTCTCAGTTGGGTTAAACAGCTGATTTTGACTTCGCTGAATTTGTTGATGCAGAGTGAGAAATGGATGCCGATAAACCACTCGCAATTATTTTATTAAGTTCAGGCATTTAAATATAACCCTATTGCTGCTCAACAGCTGTCATAACATATAACTGAGACAAATGAGACACAGAAAATCAATCTCAGATGGCTCAGTTGCTCAAAGGCTGGGTTCATTTTCGGTGCTCAATGTGAAAGTAAGACGATGTGCGAGAACACGCCGTCTCAGTAAGTCAACTGAGAATATCTCAGTTGTCTCACTGAGAACGTGCTTGCCGAAAGGCCCTACAGCATCTTTACAAAATTTACAAATTATCCCTGGAAGGCCTACGACTGATGCACAAAACACTCGTGATGGATTTCGCGACTATTTTATGTATCCTGAAAGAGCAGTTCCTTGGAAAAACAACTGTTAATTTTAATAATAAATGGTTGCAAAGTAAAATCATTGAAAGATTCAATACATTTTGTTGAATTATTTACTTACCTTATCTTGTATATCAGTACTCCTACATCCCCTTGATTCACTATTTGGTAAAAGATATAACAAGAGCTCGTACCCGAACCATTTACATTTTGTCGGTGAAGAAACACTTTTCTTTGATTCCGTTAATTTTCTATGTTCGCGGCGAAATTGCGGTTTCAAATCGCATGAACTCATATTTCTTGTCTCACACCACGTCCACACTACAGTTGTATATGATACATTATATCAATGTTTTCCGTTTCAATTGGAGACAAAAATTAGCGTAAATTTGTCGCTGGTCAGTTCGGATACTGTACATATACAAGTCTCTGAGTGTGTCAGAAAAGTATAGATATAGATAAGTATACAGTATCTCGACTGTATCTATATATATACTGTTCCATACATTGTTCTGCGACTTTGTATATAAGTGTGTACTAGGCTTAACACAGGCCTGAACAATTTAAATCATAAATACTTGTTTCAGTTTAAACGACTGTTTTTGGCGTTTTTTTGGGCTGTTGATTACGAAAATGATATTCAAAAACTTTCATCACGTACAGTTGTTGTAAAAATAGAATGTTATAGATACTGCAATTTCCGAGTTTGTGAGGGGTTTTCTTCTGAGTTTATCTTACGTTCTAAATCAGCACACCAAGAACTCCGTAAATCAGTGGTCAAACCGCCATCACGGCCTTCGAAACTTTATTGCTTAAGATAAAGAAATCACAGAGTTCCTAATTACAATTATGCGCGATTTAGTTATTTTGTTCTCCAACATAAATATCTTAATATAATCTGACTTTTAACCTATGAGTATGTAAGAGATGTTTCATTTGTTTTAAATCAATATTAAAAGCAAAGATTTGAGCATGCTTCTTATAGTATCCATGCAAATTTCTAACAGGCTCGAAAAATCCGTAATTTATTCGATGAAACTTTAATTTTAGAGGAGAACGGAAGCGCAAGACCTTGCTAGGGGCATTTATGGAAATAGCTGTTAAGATTTCCGGAGAATCTATTGAACTTACTAAAATGTTATGCATAAAAAGACCCAGAAAAGACCCACCTCTTAAATAATTGTAAGTGATTTTCGTATCGAGGAAGCTCAAGTCGGTTTCTCCAAGGAAGGCAACGGAGAGCAAAGCGCGGAAATTACTTTTGTACAGATTCAGGGCCTTCCCGAATCCAAGTGTTTGTCTTCACACTGAGAAAAATGTTTAATATCAGTAACGAAAAACTACAGTCACTGCAACGAAAAATTGTGTTCAATATGAGCCTACAAAGTTAATTCTAATGGTACGAAAATATTTCCATTAAATTAAAGGAAGATCTTTTTGTAGTTTTGACGAAAACATGTCGAACAAATTAAAATGCATTTCGTAGATTTTACCAAATGGAGTTGGTAAATTTTACAAATTGGGTCGAAATTCAACGAAATGTACATGCTTAATTAACGTAGCTACTCCATTATTTTAAACCAAATAATTCTTAATAGAATATTAATTTTCCGAACTTACACCGCGATATTTTGCTAACTTTTTTACCCGACGTTTCGAAAAGATTACACTTTTTGTGGTCATGTGTAAACAAATTAGCAAAATATCGCGCTGTAAGTTCCGAAAATTAATATTCTATTAAGAATTATTTGATTTAAATTAATGCAGTAGTCACGTTATTTAAACAGGGAAATAATAAATAAATACCTGATTTTTTCAAAAGCAATGAAAACTCAGGTACGGAGCCGCAATATGAGGGGCTTAATTCAATTCAAAAATTCCAAATTGAAAGTCCACTATAACGGTGAAGCTCAAAACCATCAAATTTAACTTATGGGATTTCATTCAGTAGGAAAAGGATCTTTTAAATCAAACAAAGAAATAGTAGATATTCTTCATTACGTACATATATGGATTTCAGAAAGTATATTACATTATCACTCACAATTTCTTAAAATATATAATACATTTACATGTGTATATACGTATTATATGTATTATAGTTACTTAAAAAACAAAAGAATTTCCTATTTCATAACTCGCATAATGCCTTTCATATCCAATGATTTTTACACGTTAACAAAACAGATAAATTTTATGAAATTTTTAATAAATAAATTATATAAAATTTCTCGCAGTCTCTTTTTTGGAATATGTTCAAAATAAAACTCCTAAATAATTAATTTTAGAAAAAATCTTCAAACAAATGACAATATTAACCTGATTTTCGGTGGGAAAAAATGTTACAATTTCGTGTGCAAGTTTTTTTAAATATCTAGGCGCAGCAATGTGCTCTTTTACTATCAATCCTTGTACAAATATTTCCCCTCCGGTATTTGTTTTTTTGAAGTCGATTATTTATTTTGTAATGTTGTTGACCTTTCGCGCTTTTAATGACCATCCCTCAAAAGCTGAAAAACTATTTCCATTAAAAGTGTCGCATGACGTTTGTTTTCCTTTTATTATATACCTCATCACAAGAAGTTTCTGCATCCGAAAATGCAATCAATCGACGATGTAGGAAACTTTGAAAGCATATGTTCATAATTAAATAAGTAGTCGCCAGTATTTAAGGAGGCTGGATCGAAAACTAAACACATGGGAGAATTAAATCAAATTATGCTAGATGATAATTTGGCATCATATAAATCAATTACAAAAAAAAAATAAATAAAATTTCAGGTCACCGACAAAATAGAAGAGAAAAATCAAAATAAAATTTATTAAGGCGTTATTATCAGCTTAATTTTTTTTTTTAAATAAATTTTATAAGTATGATATTACATTTGATTAAGTACTTCTTGAACTACAAAAAAAAATTGTTTCATTGAAAAATATTCCAAAATGGCGGCTATACAGTAGGTCGCGTAAACCACCATTTAAAAAGGGTCCTACTACGGCCGGCAGTGGAAGTCTCGTTCAAAGTACCTTAAAAATAAACCAAAAATTGTTTCATTATCTACATGATTTTTGCTACCGAAGTACACATGATTATATTTTTAGAATTTTTTTTCGCGATTGCAGGTTCTTAAGAGATTTGAAGAATGTGTCCTTCTAACTTTCCAACTATTTGATTAAAAAAATCTGAAAAAAACAAGATAGTAGCACATTATAAATACTTTCAATGAAAAGTATTTTGAACAAGCTATTTTAACAAATTTTGAGAATATCCACAATTGTCAGTTTTCAATAGAAACAATCTTCTACGCAACAAAGAAATTGAACTATTTGTTAATGATTCGTTAGTATCTATTTAAAATATTTTTCCATATATTTCATTTATTTTATTTATTTTCAGTCTTCAGAGAATAATTTCGGCATATGTACTTCAATTCAATCATATATATAATTTTTAATGTCAACATCCCTTTTTTACACAAATACTCCATCATACTCCATACACCAAATGATGCGTTTTTGCTTCAACTTCTGAAATCGCATAAAATTGGGCTAAAAATTACGTTTAAAAGAAAAAAACAATTGCACCAGTGGCTAACGTCTCTAATGGATACGCATCTCACAAGCACGTTTTTACAAGTAAAACAACCGAAAACGAGCATTAACCATTCTGTTTTATACAGCTTTGACAACTTTTACATAAATGACCCTTCGTGCGCACGCCTTTAAAATTACGCTACGCTTTTACAAAAGGCTGGAACGAGTGTATTTATTTCTTCTTGAGGTTTTTTGACAACAAGACTGGAAAGTAAAGCAATATAGGAACCTTCCACAGTACGTGCGGCTGCGCCTGTAACTCTAAAGTTACAATTAAAATCATTTTATCTCTATACTATGTAGCTGATCCGTCCCAGGTTTTCCGGGGTTTTCCATACTTTAAAACAGGGCTCGAAAATAACCGGTATTTCCTAATTTTCAAACGAAAAAGTCACCTACAAATTGGCGAATGCGATAAAAAATATTTTAATGCTATATGAATTTTTGAAATCACTATCGACTGGTCGAATGATCACGAAAAAATTGACTTCATGAAAAAACCGGTAATTTTTAACTTTTACTTTTCAGTCAAATATTAAAAGTCAAATAGTGACTTTTATTTTATCAATCTAATAATAAAAGTCATTTGTTAAAGAATTTTTCATTTTGGCATATTGGAAGCAGAGATACAGTAAAGTTAATCATAAAATTATTTTTATTTTCGAAAATCGAAAATAAAAATCATATTGAAGACAAAGATAGAGTAAATAAAGTACTGTAAGTAATTATATATAATAAATAGATAGCTGAAAATATACTACAATATATAAAAAGCGAACAACACTATAAACAAGGAAATTTTACATTAAAAGGCTTTTCTTCAATTCAAATGTTTCTATTTAATTTTACAAATAGTAACTTTTTAATGCTTTCTTCTGCTAAACTTGTTCTCAAGTCAGTGAGCATCAGTTTAAATGCAGAAAAAGCCCTTTCCACGCTTACTTGTGTGGCTGGTACAGCATGCAACAACATTGCGGCTTTATATAAAAAGGGATAATCAATCATATTTCTTTTCCTCCCAATATTCCATAATATTTGCATCTATGTCGACGCGTTTTTCTACAAAAGTGTCTATTTCACCGTATGCTTTCAGAAGATTCACATTTATGCCCTCGTTTTCTAACTCTTCGTCCGATGAAATTGATATTTCTAAATTGTTGAATTTTTTCCTGAGAAACGAGGATGTACCATACTTTGATTTGAACATTCATCAAATATAGGCAATTCTCCAAATGATTGTGATGTACATACTAGCAGATGGTTGTAAAAGTGTTTTTTCTACCTAGAAATATATGTTTTCTGTAAATAGAGATACGTATCAACAAAAAATTTTGTTAGCATCGTACATTTTCTATGGATTCCATTTGCATAGCGATCTTTTTGAAATGTGATTTAGCTTCTTCACGTTTTTCTCGCCGTAAAAGCCGCCGAAGTCTGGGATCCAAAAACAATGTTGCAGAGATTGTTGAAAAATCCAGCAATTTAATCTCTCTTTTTTCCACATAATTCAATACAGTTGTGGACAATTCACTTTCTACAACTTTTAGCTGCAATTTCATTTCCAACCACAACTTGTAAAAATCTCCGAAAGTGAGTTGCTCTGTTTGTAGCTGTAAGGTCGCTATATCATCATATGTCAGGGCAGCTATTATAACAGGCGGGCTAAAAGTTCGTAGGCTAGCATAGAAAAAATTATTTTTTTGATAGAATTTGATTTTATTATTCAATATAGTTCCCTTCGAGGACGATACAACGATTATAGCGGTCATACAATTTTTCGATACCATTTTTATAATACGATTTGTCTTTAGCCTCAAAATAGGCTTCAGTTTCGGCGGGGGCCAGATCTGGAGAGTACGGTGGATGCGGAAGCAATTCGAAGCCCAATTCATGGAATTTTGCCATCGATTTCATTGATTTGTGACATGGTGCATTATCTTGATGAAACAGCACTTTCTTTTTCTTCAAATGAGGCCGCTTTTCCGCGATTTCGTATTTTAAACGCTCCAATAACGCTACATAATAGTCGCTGTTTATGGTTTTCCCTTTTTTGAGATAGTCAATGAATATTATACCATGAGCATCCCAGAATATTGATGCCATAACCTTGCCAGCCGACTTTTGCGTCTTTCCACGCTTTGGAGTCGGTTCACCACGTGCAGTCCACTCGGCTGACTGTCGATTGGACTCTGGTGTGAAATGATGGAGCCATGTTTCGTCCATCGTCACATATCGACGCAAAAATTCGGATTTATTACGACTGAACAGCTCCAAATACTGCTTAGAATCATCGATCCGTTGTTGTTTTTGGTCGATTGTGAGCTGGCGCGACACCCACTTTGCACAGAGCTTTCGCATATCCAAATATTCATTCACGATATGACCAACACGTTCCCTTGATATCTTTAGGGTCTCAGCTATTTCAATCAACTTCACTTTACTGTTATCAAAAATTATTTTGTGGACTTTTTTGATTTTTTCCTCGGTAACAGACTCTTTGGGGCGTCCACTGCGTGCATCGTCCTCGGTGCTCATTTCGCCTCGTTTAAATTTAGCAAACCACTTTTCTACGGTTGATTTTCCTGGTGCACAGTCCGAATAATGTTTATTAAGCCAAACTTTGGTGTCAACAGTATTTTTTTTCGCCAAAAAGCAATGCTTTATTAACACACGAAATTCTTTTTTGTCCATTTTTAGCAAAGTAACAAAAGTTCTTTCACTCAAAATGCTATAACTCAGATACTAATAATGCAACAGCTGTCAAATTTATACACGCGTCTTTTGAAGGTTAGGGCTAACTAGAAATCATATAGATTTGATACTAGTAGCGCCATCTATGTGTTAGCCTACGAACTTTTCAGCCCGCCTGTTATAATATCTTCAATTTGTTTCCATTGATTTAAGGTTAAAAATGAAATATCTTTAGATCCCCTTCTGCAAAAATCTTTACAATATAGAAGATTTTCCATCATGTTGTAGGTGGAATTCCATCGAGTCGCAACGTCCAATGATGGTTTTTTTAAATGACATTCTTTCAAAGTATATCTAAATAAGCATAACATATACATAACAATAACATAAAACAGAAATTCAAAGGAGTTCGGTATACAAAGGAAAGTGACTAAGTGAAATACGATACATACCTACATATACGTGGGTGTTCTTAGCATTTTAATAATTTTCCTTGCATCGCTGATAACATCTTGGTAGTGACCAGCCAGGAAATCCTTGACAGCTAATTGTAGAGTATGTGCCGCACATTTATCTTATCCAAGGATATTCCTGCTAAAATTTCCTCACATCTATTTTCAATATCTTCATTATAATTGATATCACTATCACTGTCATCGTCATATTAAGAAATTAGTTCCACCGACTTAACAATATTTCTGCCATTGTCGGTAGTAATTGAATATATTTGTTTTTTGTCTATTTCAAACTCTTCTGAAGTCATCTCAATAACTACTTTTAAATTCTCAGCTGTATGTCTTTTTAAAAGTTCTACTACACTAAGGTACATACAATAATTTTCTTCTTATACTTATATAAGTTGTATGTTTATTCCCAACACTGCACGATCATTACGGCTGGCACTGTCTATGTACATTTACCCGGCCTTTACACGAGACAGTATTACTGTCGGACAGTTCTGTCTGGAACTGTCAAAAACTGTCCAGCAAGCCGATTTGCATGCGATGAACTGTCAAGACAGTTCATTTCAAAAATGTCACACGTTGCGAGGGTTGCAATTATGTCTCTAATGTGTTTAAAAGTGCTTGAGGATATTGAGAATGATGGAAAACGGAGACGCAGGAAAAGAAAATATTGGGTAAATCCGTTTCTTTCAAAGCGGGTTGATTTTGAGATTGAAGGGAATTTGTTAAAGGACTTGCTTTATTCTGATAATAAAGAGCATACTAATTTCCTCAGGTTACCTTACGATAAATTTTGGTCGGAAAATAAAGTTAATTTATTAAACTGAAATCGATGGCGGAGCTCTTGCAAGGACTTACCACTTCAAAATCACTTTTCGCCATTTTGATTTCACAAGCTGTCAAATTACTGCCTAGACAGTACTGTCGAGATTGCAATCTTGGCAGTACTGTCGCGACAGTAAAAACGACGGGATTGTAGGCATTTACACGAGACAGTGACAACGGCAGTGACAGTAGCACTGTCTCGTGTAAAGGCCGGGTTAGAAAAATCAATCTACCTTTCACTAAAGCTTTTACCTTTTCTTTCAACACACAAAATTCATGATGTTTTTAGAACTAATTTGAGGAATTTTTAATCCTCTAAAAATTTGTTCAGTGAGAACTTTAAAATCCAACAATGCGAAAGGCACATAATGTCGGGCTGCTAAACCGACACAAGCATCAACAGCCATATCAGCAGACATTTCAATTGAAAATTTTAGTTGTTTAGATGTTTGTTTTTGTTTCTCTTCAACACTTTTCACTTGCGAAAATTTTTTAATTCTTCCAAATATTTGTCATTGTGTTTTTTTTCTAAATGCCTTTTAAAATTTGTAACAACATTACCTCGAAAGGAATAACTACATATCTTGCACGTAATTTTTTCTTCTTGCACTTTATTAAACCCACGAACAATTTCATTTGCTATTCTGCCCATTTTACATTACCGAACTTACTTTGTTAAAGTTTAACGCACGACAGACAGATGAAGTGACGGCGTACGCGCCAGTCGTTACCAAAATTACAATTCACAGGCGCTTTACTCTAATTCAGAGAGAAGGGTGTTCCTCTGCTCTCTACTCTAATTGCAATAGCTGGCTGTAAACAGTAAAAGTTCCTATAATGACGGAAAAATTGATTTTGTTATTTAATATCTTTGTTTTCGTCTCCCGGTGCATATTTGAATTTTTATAGTTTTCTTAAAATCGTGGCAGATGACTAGTATCAAAGAATATATAACATAAAGAAGTTGCACAAGCCTAATTTGCCACTCAAAAATATTTTCCGATCGACGTAAGAGAAGGAACGGTGTCAGGGCAGGGAAGTGATTCCTAGAAACCGCGGCTGTGAACACAAATGTGTACCAGCCAGCAACGTACAGAAGTTCGGGCGCAGGTTATTCATATGGGTTCATGCGTTGGGGTGAACCACGCTTGCGTTGTCGGACGATGTGCCTTCTAGCTGAAGGTAGACCGAATTCTATGAATGAATGATATGAGTAAAAAGGCCAGAACCCAAAAGAATTTCGTCTGCGCTTGTAATTCTCAACTTTCCTATTTCTTGATTGTTGTTAAGATTATATTAAGGGAAGCGAATACATTATTATTTATTCATTCACTCTTAAGAAGATGGTAACTATCATTAATTGATTAATTAATTAATTGCATATACACACATATTTCTTGTGAATTATAATAATGTTAAATTTATAAGATCGATAAGCAATTATTTGAAACAGCAAATTGTTTTTATTTTAAATAATTAATTCATAAATATCTGCGCTTCCAAAAGGTAAATGTGACACTAACGTTTAGGCCTTAAGAATAACATTGCGCGAGTTAGGAACCGCGGTACGAGCTCGTCCAAAAAAAAATATAAAATAAAAAACTAAGAAATAATTAGAATAGACTTTTATTCCAAGATTTCGACTTTTCACATTGAATATCTAAACTGAAGTAACTCTTAGTCTAAATGGCTTCTGCAGGTGAACTCACAGGTGAACCGTGGGATTGCTGAGTCCGCATCAGGTGAAGGCCTAAACCTATAGAATCCGTCTCGCGTCGCTTTTCTCTTAAGTAGCTCTCTTACGACGCGCTGCCGCGCGAAATATAGAAGATTCCTCTAAAATTCTCTCTCGCGACGCGCTGCCGCGCGCTTCGGCTATGGGTTAGCTCCCATATGCATGCATGTATTCAATAGTTGTGCGGCGCCGCACAAAGCGACGCCTGATGCCGACGGACTCTATGGGTTTGGGCCTTGAGGTTTTCATCCAGACGCTGAGTAGGCTATTTGGAGCTGGGCGATGACCGTCGGTGTCGGCGGGTCACGTGTAGGTATGGTGGGCCGTCGGTATCGGCGGGTCACGTGTAGGTATGGTGTGTGTCGGGTCGGGTTCGTAACTCCTCCCCCCTAAGAGTGAGGCGGCGGCCAAAAGAGTTGAGTCCTTGGAAGATCCGTAGGATACGTTGTGGATATGCCTTTGCAGATAACGGGTAGAGTTTCCTGTCGGGTTTTAAACGTTTTGCAGGTAATGATTATGGATATGATTAAGGTGATGACCCCAATGGTTGCGATTATACTGAGCGTTGCAAGGTCCCTTTGTGTTGTCTGGACTTCTAGGAGTTCTATGGTATTTCTATTTTTGATGTGGAAATCCTTAATCTTCTGAAGTTGAAGGTCTTCTGTCGTAGATGTGTAATTTATCTCGCTGAATGTTGCCGGATATATGTGCACGTCGTCCCAGTGTTTGCTGATGCTTTCCTGGTAGGTTATCCCGTTGATCTCGACGCTGCAGTTCTCAAAATGGATGAGTTTGGTACCCTTGATTTTGATGTTTGTGAGGTCGCAAGATGATTTGATTATTGTTTCCGGAACGTCCGTCAAGAGGACAAAATTTGGTTCGGGCTGCTGGATGTTTTGGGTGTAGGTCATTCCTTCTTTGAGGTTGCATTCTGCGGGTTGGCTTTTGATGAGAGGTCCAACGCATTTTGACGTGTTTGTCGCTTCTTGATGAGGTGAATTATTGCAATAGAAAACGTTTTCGACCTTGGTGCATTCCTCATTGAAATATTGAATATTTAAGGAATTTAGGATTACATAAGGTTTGGTGATAATTGTTTTAGTATGGTTGATGGGTAAGGGTATTAGGTGAAACATTCCGTAAGCGTCTTTCGAGAATACAGGTATTCTAACATTAAAAATAATATTTAAGTTATTATAATAAGCTTGAAGTCCTAGCAATTCATAGATATTTTCGTTAGATCTCACATCTTGAGGTTCTTGAGATTAAGGTAAATTTCTGATAGTTCTACTGGATTCAATATTTGTTTTGATATGATGTTCAGTCTTGCGAGTACTATTGCTTCAGCTAAATTGGTTAAATGGTTGTTTAAAATATCTATATTATAGTTAATTTGAGTTAAGTATTGCGAGTGTTTTATGATATCATTACTTGTTTTAATTTTATTAGTTATCGTTTCCTGATAATATTTTAAATATTTCCCTATCGTTTCCTGCTGCTCATTAATATGATTCGTGATATTTTGAAATCTGTCCATCATGAGTTTGTTTATTACGACCTGTTTATTCATCTCAGTTTTTACGTCCTTTTGATTTAAAGCCAAATTTTGAATCTCGTCGTTAATTTTCTTCGCATCTGCGGCATCCATATTACCTGTGATATATTTTATCGCTGTACCTAACCCATCTATGAGCCCACGTCTGTTCCTAAGACTAGGTTTTAGTGTGTCTAATTTTTGTTTTAAGTCGTTCAGTTTGATTTTCGTTATGCCGATAGTGGATCTAAGTTCGTCTTCGTTGTTTAATAGTTCTAATGAGTCGGTCAGTTGCCAATAGTCGTTTCGTAATTTTCTAAGTTAACTATGTGTACCAAATTATTGTATCTTAATATCGTTCTAGCTGTTCCCAGTTTCATTGTCAGTACTTTGTGGTCCGTCAGGTCTCGTATCTCCAGTTTTTGTGCGTTTATTGTCAGTAACCTGAAATTTACGGTTGTTTTTAATTTTGGATTTATGAATTTTCTTATTTGTATTGGTTATTATGCAGATTCTTTTGTTATCTCTTACTTTCTGTTTGCTAAATCTACGGGTTAGCTTATTGCGTCTACACTCTTTCCTATATATTATGTCTCCTTCTTCTAAATCTTTTGGGTCTTGTCTATCTTTATTAAGTTTGTCAGTATTCTTTTTAATGTTTCCTTCCAGGTGTTCTTTTATTTCCGGATAGAGTTTTTCTTGAAATTCGTTGAGTTTGCGTAGATAATCATGTTCGTCGTTAAATTTAACCTCTTTGTTGAATATATGGGTTCTTCCGTTGAATATTTCGAATGGGGTAAATTTGGTAGCGGAGTGAATAGCGTTATTGTAAGTGGTAATGGTTTCATTTAGAATATCTTCGTGGACTTTGTCTTTCTTTTTATCATAAATTATTCTGTAGATTTCTGTTAAGGTAGAGTGCATTCTCTCTACCGGTGCGTTACTGGATGTTTGTTGGAACGAGGTAACATGATGTCTTATGTTATATTGTTCACAAAAGTCTTTGAATATTGTGGACGTGAACTCGGTGCCTTGATCTGACACAATTTTACGCGGGATGCCGTGTAGGCTAAAGAAGTGGTGGAGACATTTTACCATCGAAAGGCTATTTCTGGATTGGACCGTATATGCAGCTGCGAACTTGGAGAATTTGTCGACTATGGTCAAGATTTGTTTATTATTAATACTGTAAATGTCGATATGAAGTATGTCCAACGGTTTTTCCGGTGATTCGGGAGTTTGGAATTTTATTTTCGGCGGATTTCGTTCATATTTTAAAAGTTGGCTGGTGTCACAATTATTTATTATTTTGGTTATTTTTTCTTTCATACGAGGGAAGTATACTTCTCTTTTTAAGTGGAGTAGGGTTTCGGTAATGCCTCGGTGGTTGTGTTTAATGTGGTAGTCTTATATTGTGGCGTCTTGGTTATCTTCTTCAGTGACGTCGTGAACAAATTGGGTGCAACGGATTAATTTGAAAATTTTGTTTCTAGAGAAGTGTTTAGAGTAAACGTCCTGAACTATTCTGAAGGTTTCGTTGTCCGTGTACACGGCTGATAATTTGTTTGGAGGCAAATAGTTTTTAAAAATGCCTATAACGTTATCTTCCGTGAAATTTGGTAACCTAACTGTTCGTCGTTTTTTATTTCTAAATGGAACAGTTAGAGAGATAGGGGGCCTTTTATCCGATTTTTCGAGAATGAGTTGTATGCTGAATTCATTGAGTGGTTTTTCGGATGTGTAAATTCCGTCACCTAGGTCATTCTCGGCTGAGTGTATTGTCGATACGTTCATACTTGGGTTAACGCTGGGGGTAGTTGACACTGGTTCCGTCTCGTTTGCGTGGACTTCGATGTTGTTTAATCGGATGCGGCTCAGGGCGTCTGCATTTGAATTTAAATTCCCTTTCTTATATATTACTTCGTACTCGTATTCTTCTAATTTTAAACGCCATCTAATTAGTTTGGAGTTTGGGTCTTTTAGACTCATTAGCCAGGTTAGGGGCTTATGGTCCGTCACGATCTTGAATTTTCGACCAAAAAGGTATGGGCGGTAGTATTTCGCGCCCCATACAATAGCCAATAGCTCTTTTTCTGTCGTCGAGTAATTTATTTCGGAGGAATTCAACGTCCTGCTGGCGTAACAGATTGGTCTGTCGCTGCCTACTGGGCCCTGAGAGAGGACAGCTCCGAGAGCAAAATCGCTTGCATCCGTGGTCAGCACGAATTCCTTCGAGAAGTCTGGGTATTGTAATATCGGATCATTTATGAGCAGATCTTTGCAAGCTTCAAATGTTCTGATATAGCGATCGTCGAGGTTAATGCTTCTCCCTTTTTTTAGACATTCCGTCATGGGCTTGGTTATCTTTGCGAAGTCTTTAATAAACTTTCGGTAATAACCCAGGAGTCCTAGGAATGACTTGATTTCTTTAGATGTTCGCGGAATTGGGAAGTCTTTAATCGCTTGTATTTTGTCAGGGTTGGGTTTAACGCCATGTTGCGTGACAATGTGTCCTAGGAAGGAGATTTCCTTCCGAAGGAATTCGCATTTGTCAATTTGTATTTTGAGGTTGGCTTTCGGAGTCTATTCAGTACTGCCTTTAGGTTTTCGCAGTGTTCCTGCAAGGAGGTGGAGAAGATTATGATATCGTCTAAATAGACGAGGCAGATATTACCAATTAACCCTCTAAGTACATGGTCCATGACTCTCTGAAAGGTGGACGGTGCGTTTTTTAAGCCGAATGGCATTCGGACGTACTCGTAATGTTCCCCTTCGACCGTGAACGCGGTTTTGTGGATGTCTTTCGGGTCCATTTCGATCTGGTGGAACCCGCTCGCGAGGTCTAGTGTGGAAAAGTACATACTTTTCCCTAGTTTGTCCAATATCTCGGTAATATTAGGTATTGGGTATTTGTCGCTCACGGTTTTTTCGTTGAGTTTACGGTAGTCTATGACTAACCGCCACTTTTTCTTCCCGCTTGCGTCTGTCTTTTTCGGAACTATCCAGACTGGAGAGCTCCATGGGGAGTGACTGTGTCGTATTATGCCTTGTTTTAGCATGTCACTAATTTGACGTTGAATTTCGGCCTTGTGCACAGGTCATATACCCCAATCCAGTAATTTTCCGATACGATTAATTTCATATGCGGCGCGACGCTGACAAAGCGGTTCAACTCTTTTAGCGACACTTGGATTTCTTCACTTCCGTTGCTCACTTTCGCTTTCGAAGAAATCCGATCACCTAAATTCAACTCACCTCAGACATCCGTTCTAATTTTCACGCGAACAATAAAATTGCAATCTAGCAATCTCGATCCGACTTCGATCACCTTAAGAACTTTGTAAAATTATTCTTTAGGGCAGTTCTAGTTCTCCCGCGATTGGTACAACTCGATTCGGAATAAATCCTAAGTTAACATTCAGAGTTGTTGTGTTTTATTTTTTTATTTAATGAATTTAATTCATTATTAATTTGGCGCAGCCGGTAGGATTGCCGACAGTGTTTCGAGTGTTTGTGCTTTTTGGTGAAAAGTGAATAAAACTAAGCGAGACATTGTTTCGTTTTTACGAATTAATCGGTAATTCAAGTTAAAGTCGGGAAAGAACAGAACCACCGTGAACAGTTAGTTTACGAGTCCAACCACATAAAGTGAATTGAACCGTTTTCCTAATCCTTGAAAAGTGATTCGGGAAACAACTAAAATCGCAAGTAAACATTTAGTTTACGAATTTGAGCGAAATCACATAAAGTGAACTGAATCGTTCTGCTAAATCTGTGAAAGTTACACTTTCGCTTACAGTTCGCTTGAGAACTAATTTTGATCATAAACCAAAGAAATAACAACAAAAATGGCAAATGCAAATGGAATCACCGTAAGAGACCTCATCAGTGAAGCCAGAGCAGTTCCTAATTTCAAAGGTGATGGAACCTTTGAATTATCCCATTTCATCCAAGAAGTCGAGACTCTCGTTGGCTTGACGGAAGACGAAGGAGCGAAGAGCTACATTTTCAGGATTTTACTCACGAAGATACAAGGTGACGCAGTGAAGTGCATCAGGAAACTACAGTCCAGGACCGTGACGTGGGAAGCAGTGAAGACCCAACTCATAAAATCATTCGGAGTACAGGAAGCCTATCTTCGACTCAAAGAGCAAGCAGACTCTGTGAAATTTGTGAATGTAAGTCAATATTATAAAGATCTTTCAAACATATTAGATAAGTTAAATCTTAAATATAGTTTAGACAACCAAAAACCAATAGATTTTAAGCCAGATAACAACGAGCATAGCATATTAGAGAAATTTTTAAGCAAAATTCCGCGTTCAGATAGCATGTACCTGAGAATGAAAAACATCGGAACTCTTGAAGAAGCATATTACGAATTAATTCAAACTGGGATAGATTTAACAAATGACAGAAGAGAACAATATAACTCTAGGAATAGGCCTCATAGGAATGATAGAAGATTTAATAACTCTAACGATTTTAACGGACCACAAAATATGGGTAACGCTAACAACAACCATTATAACAATTCTAATAGGCAACAATACCCTAATAACCCCAACAACAATTATAATAATTCTAACAGGCAACAATATCCTAATAACAATTATAACAATTCTAACAGGCAGCAATACCCCAATAATCCTCCTAATAACAATCACAATTCTAGGGCAAACAATAGTGATAGGAATTCTGGTCAACAGAACAGAAACTTTAGAAATGATAATGCCCCTGAACCAATGGATGTCGATCATGCCGAAGTTCAAGAAAATTTTCATATACAGCCTCCGATAACCCATTACCGATAGTCGAGTTTACCATTAATGGAACCAAATTAGATTGCTTGATAGACACTGGTGCCGCAACCTCTATTTTAGATCAAAGTCTCTTCCCAAATGCGATTAGAACTACACTTAACAAACCGATATGCCTAGTTACATTGACAGGTAAGCAAATGATAACAAACGAACTAATTACCGAAGTACCTAAAGAATTTAATCATTTAGCCACAATGAGTTGGAAATTGTTAGACCTCAAGAATAAAAGTTTTAAGGCAATTATTGGACAAAATATTCTCAGAGCTATAGGAGCTAAAATTAATTTAGAAGAGGGAAGTATAGAAATTAAAGGAAAAATAACTCATTTTAAAGATGCTTGCCCCTACACAGAAATTTATCAACTAGAAACTTTCGATTCAAATATCACTGAACTAATGAATCACCTAAAAACCGATCACTTAAATACTGAAGAACTCTCATATTTAAAAGCGATACTGAAGAAAGATCAAGATTTAATTTTTCGTGAAGGACAAGAACTGACTAGTGTGACAGCAATTAAACACCAAATAATCACTAAACACAGTCAGCCAATTCACTCCAAAATATACAGATTCCCTAAAGTACACGAAGAAGAAGTAGAGAAGCAGATCGCAGAAATGTTGAAACAAGGAATAATTCAACATAGTTCTTCCGCTTATAATTCTCCAATTTGGGTAGTACCCAAAAAATTGGATAATTCTGGGAAGCAAAAGTGGAGAATAGTCGTCGATTACAGACGGCTCAATGAAGTAACCGAGGATGATAAATTCCCCATCCCAAACATTGAGTCAATTTTTGACAAGTTAGGGCGGTCCCAATACTTCACCACATTAGATCTCGCCAAGGGATTTCATCAAATCCTTGTTGATGAGATGTATAGGCCTAAAACAGCGTTTTCGACCTCACAAGGTCACTATGAGTATAAAAGAATGCCTTTTGGACTTAAAAATGCTCCAGCAACGTTCCAGAGGATGATGAACTACGTCCTCAGAGATTATATCAATAAAATCTGCGTAGTATACTTGGATGATATACTAATATTCAGTACCTCTCTCCAAGAGCATGTTGATTCAATTAATAAAATATTCCAAAGATTAAAAGAATATAATCTAAAAATCCAAATTGATAAGTGCAACTTCTTCTGTAAGGAAACAGATTATTTAGGACATACCCTAACAAATGAAGGCATTAAGCCAAATGAAAATAAAATTGAAGCGATAGCGAATCTCCAAATTCCGTAAACTAGGAAAGCAATTAAAAGCTTTCTAGGAATTACCGGTTACTATAGGAAGTTCATTAAGGACTATGCAAAGGTAGCTCAACCCATGACATACTATTTAAAGAAAGATAAAAAGATCAATGAAAACGATCCAAGGTATACAGAAGCATTCCGAAAATTGAAGCAACTTATTACAGAGTATCCAGTTTTAAAATATCCAGATTTTAAAAAGAAATTTACCCTCACCACTGACGCCAGTCAGTTTGCATTAGGTGCTTTCTTATCACAAGATAATCACCCTATCTGCTTTGCTAGTAGGACTCTAAACGAGCACGAAATACGATACTCTACTACAGAGAAAGAGCTCTTAGCAATAGTATGGGCCACCAAGTATTTTCGACCCTATCTTTATGGCACGAAATTCACTATTAGAACTGACCACCAACCCTTAGTCTGGCTAAATAGTTTAAAAGAACCAAACTCAAAGCTACAAAGGTGGAAAATAAGGCTGAATGAATTTGACTTCGATGTAGAATACATAAAAGGAAAAGACAACAAAGTCGCAGATTTCCTCAGTCGGATAAACAACAACACTCACGAGGTAAATGAAGTTGGAGAGGAAGATAATGAAAAAGCCATGATTCACAGTGGTGTGGAAGATCCGAACGATCATATTCCCATTATCGAAAACATTGTTAATAAATATTATAAACAAATTCATCTGGTTCGAGAAAAAACCACGGAAATAATAATTAAACACAAGAAGTTTAGGCAAATACTAATCACAGAAGAAGAACTGAATAATCAGAATTATTTGAACGACTTATTAAGAAGAACAATAGGAAAAGGTGTAACTGGAATTTACTCTAATCTAGAAGAGTCAAAATATGATATACTACAGAAGAAACTGATAGAATTGTTCGGTAGCAACAAGAATATAAGATTTATAAAATGTACCCTTTGCGCTAAAGATATAGAAAACGAAGGCGAAATCCTAAAAATCATAGAAAAGGCTCACAAAGAGACAAATCACAGAGGAATTGATGAAAATTATCAGGAATTGAAAAATGAATACTTTTATCCGAAACTTAAGCAATTGATTCATAAATATTGCAATAACTGTAGAGTATGTAATTTAGCCAAATATGACAGACATCCAATAAAACCTAAATTTAATATTTCGGAAACTCCTAACGCAGTCAATGAAATAATACATGGTGATATATTCTACTGTCACAAAGAAATTTTCCTTACAACAATTGATAAATTCACGAAGCATTTAATGGCATCAAAATTATATGATAGAAACAGCATTTCTGTTGTAGAAAAAAATAAAACATAGATTCTCTATTTTCGGTAAGCCAAATAAATTAGTGTTTGACAATGAGTTCGATAGTCTTAATATGAGGGAATTCGGTAGACAAGAGAATATCCAAATTCATTTTACGTCCCCCAGATCCCATACAGGAAACTCAGACATTGAAAGGGCTCATGGTACATTGAACGAACATTTGCGGATCCTTGAAACAGAAAAGGCTAAGCTTTCTCCAGAAGAAAAGGTATTGAAAGCAGTAGAATATTATAACAATACGATTCATTCTACGACTCAAATAAGACCAATTGACTTTTTATTGAATAAAGTAAGAGATATAGATAAAATTAGAGACAGAATCCATAGTAAGAAAGTCAAAAACATAGAAAAACTAAATAAAGATAGAAAAGATGTTAGTTTAGAAAATGATGAAAAAGTTTTGGTTCAAAATCCCAAAGTAGAAAGACACAAAGCCGAACCGAGGTACGTGGAAATAAAGACAAAAGCCAAAGATAATCAATTGTTCGATTCACGAAACCGAAAGATTCACCCATCTCGCATAAAACGTAAATTCAAATATTTTTCTGGTAATTCTTCTGCTGCTAATGATGACAGTAAAACCGACACACGGAACAATTAGCGTAGACAAAATTGACACAGAATCAGGCTTTACCATGGTACAGTTGGACAATATACAGATTATTGAAAGGTACGACAAAATACTACATATAATAGATACGGACGAAATCAAACAGACTTTAACGGACATAGAGACTAGTGTAAATCAGACGTTTAACGCCCAAGAAGATGACATTATTATACAACAGCTAAAAACAGTTATTACCAAAACTAGACATGACATAGAAACGATCATACCACACAGACACAAAAGAGGTTTAGTAAATCTAGGAGGGACAGTTCTCAAATGGGTTTTCGGTACAATGGATAGCAATGATAAGAAAGAAATAGAAGAACATTTGAAGTCTGTAGATATTAATAGTTACAATTCCATAAATAATTTAAATAAACAGGTTAGAATTAATAATGACTTGCAATCTAACTTAGAAATATTGAAAGAAAGAATTATTAAAAATCAACAAATAACAGATAAGCTTTTGAATAACTCAATTAGAGTAAATAAAAACACTATTAAACAACTTCACTTTATTCAAACACTAACAGACCTAAATATATTAGACAACGAAATTAATAAAATTCAAGAAAACGTGATGTTTGCGAAGTATGATATTATGGGTAGATCTTTCCTTACTCCAGAAGAGATAGATTTTTACAATGTAGATGTTAATAAAATCAGAGAAATTAAAAGCTCTCTATTAAAAACAGGCACAAAGCTAATATTCGTAATAGCAATCCCTCAGTTTGACAAAGAATTAGCGAAGAGATGTAAACTAATCCCTGTTCCAAATTCACTATTTGAAGAAGTAATGATACAAGAAAATAACATAATAACATTTAAGAATAAAAGCTATCTGGACGACAATCAACGATATGTTTTAAGACTAAAGAGAACAGATAAATGTACCCAAAATATTATTAATGGAAATTTAGAGAACTGTCAAAAGCAAATAAATTCTAAATTTGAAATTGAAGAATTGGACTCAAATATGTTACTTATAAAAAATGCCAATAATGTAAAATTAAAGAACACCTGTAATGAACTAGAATATAAATTAGTCAACAATTATATAATTAATTATAACAATTGTACAGTGGAGATAGGGGATATGAAATTTCAAAATTTAGAAACAAGTTTTTTTCAGCATGTAATAATACCAAACTACTTAGAAATAGCAAATGTCAGTAAAGTGATAAGCTTAAATGAATTAAATTTAAAAACAATAGAAAATATTGAAGAAATCAAAGAAATAAGAAATGTAACAACATACAACAAATTTGCTAGTTATGTAATAACCTCCATGTTTTTAATATTGACAATCACTTTTATTGTAATATATATTGTTAAATCGAAGTCGAATCGGATCAGCATAAATTTAACGAAGAAACAGATAAATAATGATGTCCAGGAGGACATCAGTTCTAACGGAGGGGGGGTCATATACCCCAATCCAGTAATTTTCCGATACGATTAATTTCATATGCGGCGCGACGCTGACAAAGCGGTTCAACTCTTTTAGCGACACTTGGATTTCTTCACTTCCGTTGCTCACTTTCGCTTTCGAAGAAATCCGATCACCTAAATTCAACTCACCTCAGACATCCGTTCTAATTTTCACGCGAACAATAAAATTGCAATCTAGCAATCTCGATCCGACTTCGATCACCTTAAGAACTTTGTAAAATTATTCTTTAGGGCAGTTCTAGTTCTCCCGCGATTGGTACAACTCGATTCGGAATAAATCCTAAGTTAACATTCAGAGTTGTTGTGTTTTATTTTTTTATTTAATGAATTTAATTCATTATTAATTTCACATATGGGTATCGATAAGATTTTACGTAAATGGGGTTCTCGTCGGTTGATATAATACTGTGCTTTACTTGATTAGTGAAGGTAAGGGCTTCCCCTTCTTTAAAAAGGAGGTCTTCGTATTCTTTTAGTGTTTCCAGTAGTTTTTTCATTTCTTCGCTATTTAAGTGAGATGATCTAATCAGATTGCGGAGGTCTTTCGGTTCTATGTTAGATTTTATTTCCGTTTCTATATTGTATATGCTGATTTCGGAGAATTCTGTATTTGGAAAGTACTTCACTTTTAGGGGTTGTTCTAGTAGTAGGACTTGGTCCTTTCCGCATTCGTTCACTACCTCTAGGTAGCTGTGCCAATTTTCGGAATGATATATTCCTTCGGCAATGAAAAGTTTGGGTGAAATTTCCAGTGTGTCTACATATATGTCCGCTCCGCTCTGTACGTCTACTGGGAGTTTAATCATTACGTTGGAATGAGCAGGGACCAGATGTTGGCCAGAAGAGAAATTAGGTTTGAAGTGGAGGGGTACCACTGCATTTTTGGTAATTAATTGTCGATTCGCTAAGTCGACTTTAGCACCGAGATCCGTTAGGGTGTCTAATCCCAAAAGGCCGTCAAAGTAATTATGAAATTTGAATGCAAGGAATCTCGTTTTCCCGGTGTATTTGAATTCTATGAAATTAGGGAGGACGACCTCTTTATCGAGCGTGTGTTTATTGAGGATCGTCGCTATTACTACAGGATTTGTTTTTTTCAACATTTCGGGATTTATGAATTCGGGGCTTATGAAAGAGGATGAGGCGCCTGTGTCGACTAAAAATTTTAGCTGGTATCCGGAGGGAGATGAAATGTTTATATATGGAAGAGTATGGCCATGTTTATTAATGTCTATGAACTCTGTTGGTTCCCGGGGGCTAGTTCCGAGGCTTGTTCGAGAAAATCCTGTTGGTTTTCCAAGGCTGGCCCTGGAAAATTTATGGGTTCCATGGGTTCTATGGTTCCTTCCCAGTTACTTATAGGGGTTTCTTCGGCGTTATCGTAATCTGGGTGTCTGTAGTATCTGTCTAAGTTGTTGTAGTAATATTCGTTAACAACTTCGTTACCTCCGCTAGGGGTGTTACATTCATTAATGTTGAACATTTCATTGTTTGGGGCCCTATTCTGTGGTACGCGGGAATGAGATGAGAGTTACCTGACCCAATTTCCATCGGTTCTGGTTTTGGTAAGTTTGGATGATTAAATGAGTTGAAAGTAGGCGTAAATGGTCTATTTTGTTGTAAGGGGGTAGTATTGGGGGTAAGTGGTTTATTCGGCTGAAATGAGCTAGGCTGTTGCCTATGCATTGTCGGCATGAAGGGATTATTAAAGCTTGGTCTGTAATAATTTTGATTAAAGGAGGGTTGTGGATTATTTATTGGTCGGGAAAAATTCGGGTTTGAAGGGGCTCTTTGTAGTGGGTATCCGAATCTCGGATTTTGTTGGGGTTTAGGGAAGTTTGGTTTCCGGTTATAATTCGGCTGTTCGGGTTTCGCATAATATATGTTTTGTTCTGTGATGCAAAAGCCGAATGCTTCGGGTAACGACGTTGGTCGCATTGAACGAATTGTGGATCCTAGGGGTTCTCTTAGCCCAGATAAAAACACATTAAGACACATTCCGTTGTATAATTGGGTTTTTGACGTTATTACGTTTTGGTCTTTTTCGTGTATACGGATGTGGTTGGACATTGTAGCTTGTATTTCTATGATCTCGCTGTAAAAGCTACCGACTGTTTTATTTCCTTGACTGAGACTGTGCAAATCCTTTATTAATGACATTTCGTTGCGTTTGTCTGAATAATGGAGAATCAAGTTGTTTTTTATTGCAGACCATTCTAACGGGGTTCCGTACATATTCAGGGCCTCGTTAGCTTGGCCGTCAATTTTATTTCTGATGGCTCTTAATATGATTTTGCCATATGCAGTGCCATTCACTTCGTTAATGAGGGATAAAATTTCCTCGACGTTGTCGATAAAGTCGTGCAACAATCTTGGATTCCCATCGAATTTGGGCAGGTCTTTCACTGCATCAGGGATTTTTAGCGAATCAAATAGTGAGGTAGCAGGGGCGGATGGACCCATTGTAGGTTTTGTAGTCATGTTAATATTAATTTCGTTTAAACTTTGCGCTTTACCGCAATTTACTTCGGTATTACTACTCTCGCAATTTTCTTCAATTACGCTTAAATCTTCGCGGCTAGTACTCGCACGATTGACTAAGTCGCTAAGGTAGAACTGGATTCTTCTTAAGCTAGTACTCCGCTCTTTTCTGTTTTTCGGGTACATACAGATTTGTTGTATTAACTTGAATATTAGATAACACGAGATTCGGTTCTGGTTCTCAACTTTTAGGATTTAGGAACTTCTTACATTCGAATTACACCTACGCGATTTTAATTCTAATTCTATCGGTAAAATTTTATGTTTACTTCATTCGATGTCGCACTATTCACTTAATTGATTTTGTTTAAAATTTATTTCTAATTCTATCGGTAAAATTTTATGTTTACTTCATTCGATGTGGCACTATTCACTTAATTGATTTTATTTAAAATTTGGTGTTTTCAAAGTATCGTTTTCTTTTTCGCACAATTTGTTTTTAATTCGCTTATGCGTTATAAACTAATAACTTAGGGATTCTTTTCACTTATGTGTACTTAACTAATGCACTAAGAGGTAAGGTGGGAATTGGGATTTACAAGGAATATTCAATATTTGGACTTACACGCACGCAGTTAGGTAAATTATTTTTCTCATCCTTCTTTCGTCAGGCATTAGGAGATGATCTCGTAGATCCACGCGATGAGGTAGTGTTGATTTCGTCGATATTCCCTCGAAGATTCTCCACTTCCTTCTTGATTCCTTTGTTGCTATTGTACCGATATTCGCTCGGCACACAGGGCACTCTCGAATCACTTTATTAATTGACGATATTCGTTCGTCGCGAATTTACTTTTGTAATTCGATTTTCGCGAGGATCTTTGCCTGATCCTACCGACTGCGCCAGTTAGGAACCGCTCGTCCAAAAAAAAATATAAAATAAAAAACTAAGAAATAATTAGAATAGAAGTTAGGAACCGCGGTACGAGCTCGTCCAAAAAAAAATATAAAATAAAAAACTAAGAAATAATTAGAATAGACTTTTATTCCAAGATTTCGACTTTTCACATTGAATATCTAAACTGAAGTAACTCTTAGTCTAAATGGCTTCTGCAGGTGAACTCACAGGTGAACCGTGGGATTGCTGAGTCCGCATCAGGTGAGGTTTTCATCCAGACGCTGAGTAGGCTATTTGGAGCTGGGCGATGACCGTCGGTGTCGGCGGGTCACGTGTAGGTATGGTGGGCCGTCGGTATCGGCGGGTCACGTGTAGGTATGGTGTGTGTCGGGTCGGGTTCGTAACTCGCGCCGGAATTTCTGTACGTTTGCTGCCTGGTCCCGCGTCGCATCAGAATTTTTGGTCACACTTCCGATGTAAGAAGTGTCTGTATATGAATGGCCGCTTGTATTTATTGTACTACTACAGATATAGGGTTCGCGCGGAAGGACCCTAGAGCAAATTTTTCAGTTCAAGTTATTTGTTCCGACTGCGACTTCTTTATGTTATATATTCTTTGCTAGTATGTACGCACCCAGAGAAGTTTTCACAGAATTGTTAGGTGCTTTATTATTAAATTAGTATCAAATAATCTTTGTATATTTATTATCCTGGGCATATGTTATATAACATATAAAGAACTGCCATTCAAGTTGGTATTGACATTACAAACAACATAACAAAATATCATTCTTAATAAATTAGTTCTAGGTAAAGCAATATGGAACAATGTTTCACAGGGAATGAATTTATTCAAAACAAGAGTATGCTAGTTATTTACAGAGCAGATCTGCGAAAACGTTATGCCAAAATATTGTTTGGTTTTGCAAGCAGAATGTGATTTTAGATTTAACATATGACATGTATATGAAAAACATGAAAGATGATATTATGTTTAGTTGCCTTGTTTTATAGATTATTATATACATATATTCACTCCTTAATGCAATCTGGTCAGTGCTCCAGGCCATATCAACATTATACATTTAGTGTAAAGCGGTGAAAAAACACAGCTAATATGTAGATTTATGTTAACTTAAGTCAGTAAAAATTATGGCCATTTAAATGCTATGATAAATATTTAATCATTATATTCTACATATGTTCAAATAAATAATCAACGTTGTCTTCATAACAGTCGCTAATAACAATAAGTGGGTCAGCATCATTTTCGACAAAAATTACGTCTCCGTCACTTGTTTCATCTGAGAATTAAGTTGTTGTTAGCATCGCTCATATAACTGCCATTATCATTTTCTATTTATTGTTGTATTTTAATGATATGAAATCCGATTAACAATCAATTTTTTGTCCTACCTTTCTCTAACTGCGAACAGTAGGTTGCATCACTGTCATAATCATCTATTTTATTAATGCACGTATTTTTCATTTCACTCATTGCTCATAATGTATATATCTATGTATGTATATTATATAGTCTCCTCTGCAGTCTACACACAGCAACTGCACAAAATCATATAAACGATTTGATTCTTTCTTACTATTGCAGTAAACATAGCTTACTTGTTGTATTAATTGTTCATTGAGCAGTTAGTACCTTACAGCAGTCGAATATGCAAAAGCGGCGAATGGTTTTTTTTTAATTTGTGCAAACGTTTACGAGCATTATAGGAAGAAAGAACGAAAATATACGTAGAAAGCATAATATTTACATTATTGAGTTAATGCCCGTGAACATTTTGGTAATGGTGAAGAGCCAGTAAAAATATTAATGGTCCAGTAATCCACATTTATCGCATTACTTGCAATGGTAATGGCTGTGATAATTCATGCTAAAGTAATGCGTTATATCACAGCTCTGACTGCAACTTTATTATTTGTACACATTTCCAGAGCTTCCAGACCTCAGTGGACCCTTACTGGGGTTTTAAGACTGTGTTTGGAAATTTGCCGAAGATCATTTACTGATTTTTATTTTAAGAGCAAAACTTATTTCAATCAAAATATGATTTTTATTTTTGAAAATCAAAAATAAAAGTAATTTTATGATTAACTGCTTCCAATATACCAAATTGAAAAATTCTCTAACAAATAACTTTTATTATTTGACTGGAAAATAAAAGTCATTTGCTGACTTTTTTTATTTAACTGAAAAATAAAGGTCGTTAATGGACTTTTATTATTTGACTGAAAAATAAAAGTCAAAAGTTACCGGTTATTAATTACTTTTATTATAAAAGTTACAACGAAACGGTTATAAATTGAATTTTAATTTTTATTCGTATAATAACCGGTTATTTGTGACTTTTTTTTAAAGCCATAAAAGTTACCAACCCTGCTTTAAAATTAAAATTATTGCAGCATGAATGAAATTGTTTCAACTTTTTTCTGAATTTTGAACATTGAATGGAGACGATTTTTCGTTTTTTTCTGCGGGAATTCAATATAAGAACTGCTTCAGAAAAAATCCGGCAGTTAAAGAGTATGAAAAAAAGTAATAAAAGCCCACGATTATAACTTAAATAGATTTATTTCATAGTTAACTCCATTTTACAAATAAAAATATATGAACCTAAGCAAAATTTAAGTCCCCGCCTTCGATTTTAGGCCTCCCATTAATATTTGGACATCCCTTTCGGTGATGGATTCAGCCTGTTTTCACCACTTATTTCGGAACTGAAGAACACTGTTGGTTTGAAATTTTGTTCTCTTGAGTTTAGATTTTATATGTCGCTCAACACTCAATATCGAAGCTCCGGGCAATTTGGTGGAGTGGCTTCCTTCGGTATCACATTAATGGAGTTAGCTTCATAAAATACTAGTGTCTTTTTTTAATAATGACACGTTGCCAAATCAAGCCAAAATACTACAGGTATATTATGTGATTGTATAAAAGGAAGAAGCCGCTTCTCCAGATACTCCTTTGTATAAATTTTAGTGTTTGTTGTCCCCTTGGTTATAAATTCTTCAGTCTTTTTCCCACATGAACATATTACCTGCCATATCAAGTACTTTCTTGGGTATTTCGATGCTTTTATATTTCTAAACTTTGGTATAACTTTGCCTTTCTCTTCCGTAACATAGAATTTCTGTCCGGGAAGTTGATTAAAGTCGGTAACACAATAGGTCTCGTCATCCATAACGCAGCACTCAAATAATGTTAAAAAATCCGTATACAGTTTTTGAGCTCAAGTTTTACACAACAAATCTTTTTTTGCTTTCTGTACTTTAAGGGTTGTCAAGTTTGCCCTCTGCTTAATACGATGTACAGTTGATGAAGATGTTCCAACTTTAGCAGCAACAGCACGCTCAGAAAGGTTGGGATTTCGTTTGAATGCTCTTATTGCCTTATACTCTATTTTTTTATTAACTGCCCGAACCAGCCTTCCTCTCAATCGTACCACTTCTCTGAAAATTTTGCAAAACACTTTGCACAGTTGATCTTGAAATTGCCACTTGGGTAAACTCAGAAGTCAGGGTTTAACTAGCTCCATCGGAAAATACATCAGCAGCGGAACGACGAATCTACTACTACATGGCGACCATGACATCGAGTTGCGAATATAGAAATACCACACTCATCTCGGGAGCTTAATACCCAAATGAGTTGTACTATGAAAGGACTAGAATAAATGGCTACATCCCCCCAGAAGCATTCTTATGTCTGGATAAAAAGGCAATGATACAAAACTAAGACGGGGTTCCTCTGCAGATAATTCCGTAAAGAGATGCAACGGTTCAGTGTTCAGTACAGCAGTTTTCAAAAAGGACAGAGAAGAAACTATTGAGCCCCCCATTTAGAAACATGAGCAGAAAAGGAAAAAGCGAAGTGAAAAAAATATGAAATAATAATAATAAAAAAAGTATAATAAACAAAACTTAATACAATAACCAAATTACAAGGGGGCATAGGGCCGGCCCTACCCTATGGCGAACGGAGCGACCGCTCCAGGCGGGCGCCTCAAAGGTGACTTTCCGATTTTGCCTAGTATATGAGAATGACCTTATTAGCTAAGATATTCGCGGGACGAGTGCACGACAGTCAAGTGCGCGTCCAAACCCTAATTGAAATGGCTAATCAATTTCGGAGCGCCGCCACTAGAACCAACCAGCTATTAGAATCGCTAGTAGTGTTTTAAAAGAGTTAACAAAAGAATATTTATAAATAATCTTTGTGCAACAGAATTTTTGTAATAAATAAATGTATATTACTTCATACTTATTTCATTTGCTATTCTACACCAATTATTTTTATCAGTATTATGTAAAGTGTGGTGCTTCCAATACTAGTACGACACTACTATCCCTTATTTGCCACGAGTACCTATAATAGCGACAAAAAGGTGGCGCCATAGCTGGATCTCGCTCCATCCCAAATCTTGCCTCGGGCCGGCACTCATTCTTGCCATTCCAGATGCCTTATTGAATTCGTGGTTTGGAAATTCCTAATTTCAACAGAATATTCAGTGTCAGCTATTATAGATATTTATACATGTATAATATGTTACTTTCATTGAAATCGAAAAGTTTCTGTTGCTCTTCTAAGTTTTTATACCATATTTAGAAATTCTGATAAGCCCGAATTTCTTTTATTTAATGGAAACCTATTAAATTAAAAATATAAGATGCGAAAACGGAGAGCTCTTGAAATTAAAATAGTTCGATTGGCATTTTGGATCCGTCATTTTAAATCAGCTTTTTCAGCTGTAAAAATTTAAGATCTGCAGTCTAAGAACTCCTAAGTTTATATAATATATTGTAAGTATCCTTTGAAGTTTAAAATTTTGGTTTATCATTATGTGGTCCGCAATCTTGAATTATGAAATTTTGGTAGATTTAAAATCAGTGATCCTTAAGCGTCTTTGAATTTAATTTCTTCATTCCTTGAATTATTTCGGCCGCTTGATCCGCCATTTTTAATGTGCAAATTTCGATAGCATATTCAAACCTACGATCCTCCAATATACGTACCTCCTACACTGAAAAAAAAATAAATGTGAGCCGTCACGGGACGCCTGGCAGATGTGAAACATCGAGTGAAATAAAATGATGACTGTTTATTTATTTATTTAACGTTTATTTTCAATAAATACAAAAATTAAAAAATTTATTTCAAGTTGAGACAACTTATTTCTTTTACTCAGTGACTTCAGTAATCGTTACACTCGATGTTGCCTCTGACGGTATTACTGTGACAATTGGTCGATGATAACTGAAGTATGTTGCAAAAGCCCTACTTGCTACCAGCTGCTTTGAAATACAATTTTGTCAGTCATTATTAAATTTTAAATTTATTCTCCAAGCAATTGTTTTAGTGCATTATTTTTAATAAGAAAAGAATAATGAGAATGAAATTGAAATTAATTAATAATTAATTTAAAAATAATATACATATATATGTATATGCAATAAAAATTTTGTAAATTGTAATCTACCAAAAGAGTTGATTTTACATTTACTGACGCTTGAAAAATATAAACAATACAACATATAAATATAATCAACTTACTGATGACTTGATAGTGTGTCATAGGGTGATGTTGCTCTCTTTGCAGGAGGCTGTTCACTTTCACTTTCTAAATTATCACTGTCACTCAGATTTTATTGTTAAGAATAAACTTTTTAAGTAAAACACAGGTTATGTGTACTATAACAAACAACACCGCCGAACCGAGTGGGAAGAGAATCGCACAGTCGCTTGCGACCCCGTACACACTCTATATAGACACACACACTGTATACTAGACTGTAAATATATATATATACCATCGTATAGCGTGGCGACGCGTCACCACGGCATGCGTCGCTACACCGTACATACTACAACGCATAGACTGTATATATGTATGTACATATATATATATACCATCGTATAGCGTGGCGATGGGTCGCCACGGAATGTGTCGCCACGCCAACAATTAGTTTCACCCGCGGCTATAGATGTTTCACATCAAAAAATCAGTAGTTATAATTACCAGCCAACTCTTTCCGATAATGGTTTTTAGTCAATCCCGTTAGGGCTCAGTGTAACCCAGCAAAACGGGTTAAGTGATAAGGTAAATTAAGTTGCTCATACAAACTAATTTTGGTTCTTAATGCAACTCTTTTCATCCATTCATGAATTTTTGACAGCTCGATGAAAAGTTTTATTAACCAACCCAAAGGAGTAATCAGCAGGTTACGCGAAAGATTATTTCAAGAAAAACATGTGTTAACTTAAAATTGCAAAGTGGTTATACATTCAGATAAAAATTCCTGGTCGTTAGGATGTGTATTGTACATTTTTATATACATATCAGATTCAGTGGTAAACTTCATAACGGGAAATGTAGAAATGCACATCTCTAAATTTCCTGCTGTTTTGTGTTGTTTCCGATGGATCTGAACCCGGGACGCCTGGCTTCTAGCCGTGAATACTACGTAATGCTCCATACTGACATTTCATATATCACAGTAGGAAAAGAAGCACTTAAAAACCTCCTAAAGTGCTTTTTTGAAGCACTAAAGTGTTCATGCTCGCTCCCATGTGGGATTCGATCCCGGAACCGTGGAACAGCACCCAGATACTTTTCTGAGTGTAGAAATCATGCTTAAATTGAACCCGGTAAAAGTTTGTAACAAAACTCCTCCGAAACGGCTTGACCGATTCTTATGAAATTTTGTGCGTATATGCAGTAGGTCTGAGAATAGGATGTAAACTATTTTTCATACCCCTAAGTGATAAGGGTGGTCCACCCCAAAACATTTTTTGTTATTTTTTGGACAAAATATTTTGTTTTAATTTATTTATGGTTTGGCATTAAAAAATACATAAAACCCTAAGTTTTCACCCTTCTACCACCAACCCCTAATTTTTGAATAGCGATATTAGTACTTTAATAATTTTCAAACATCATATCAGTTACGACTCGATCAGTTATTCCGACCAGGCGTCTACGGGTGTCCCTTATCGTTTTACTTTCTCAGTGCAACTCTCATATTTACTAGTTCTTACTAGCAATATTTTTGGGAATCATTTTCAATTAAAAGAGAAATATATACGTATTTTATAATTGTGAAAGGTAGGTAAAATAATAAACGAACAAATACATTATCAGTATACTGTTTTTTACCATTAAGTACTTCAATTTGATCTATTTGTGTGTTTTGTACAGTTAACAATGTCAGCAAGACGCAAAGGGTTTGATTTTTAATTTCCACATTTCGATAGTAGGTACGAGACCTACTGCAACACAAATAGTGGAACAGATGATTCAGCATAACATATTTCAAATTTCAACAGCCAAGGAGGTAAAAGAGGGTATAAATATATTAATGGGAAAATATTTTTTGAAGGTACACTCATCAGGCATATGTTCAGAAAGTTTGCGTAACGAAAATTATCTGTCTATCATCGGTTTTTCTGGAAAACTATAAGTGATACATACATGCAATATCTTTAAACCGTTATACAGCTTCAGACCTTGGCGAAATGGCCCCGATATTACATATATTCACGGAGTGTCTTAACTCCTGCCCGTGGGAGAAAGCCCCCCTTCTGCATATAAAGTGCCCCTAGAACAATAGGCTAATGAAAGGATTTCCGTCTTAATGTATACATATAAGGGTTTTTGGCATCGCTGGTCTTAATTCTGCCATCGATAATTGGTAATTCAAGATGGCGGATCAAACATGGGGACTCAACTGGAACGGAAATCTGTGTAATTGAATATAATGGTTCTTAGGGTCTGTGGTTTTGAAATAACTGCCTTTTTCGAAGCTCATATCTTTACCTTCACTATACGAAAATCTACACAAACATGTCAACAAGTTTTGTCTATGTGTCGAGAACGGTTGAACCGATTTCGATGAAGCCTGTACTGGAAGGTACAGCATTTTATCGTTCATTATGCAGGCTACATTTCATCCCAAGATTGTTTTGGGTTCTCGCGGGAAAAATGAATAACCGTCTTCGCGCATGTAATAGTTTCATTAGGTCTACAACAGTTTTAATTTACAAATATGAAAAATCCGGCAAGGGAAGGGTTTGCTATTGAATATATTCCAGAGGAGGCCAAACGGATGCGCAGAAGCTTTATATAAATATAATATGAATATAAAATTGAAAAACAAACAGAACGAAAATATTTCATTGAACTGGTGCATCGAGAATTAAATAACTTCCAAAGGATGCAAATAGATGAATTGATGAATGAAAAATACTATTTTGTCTTTCAAATCGCCCCCCCTTGACAACTTTTGTACTCACTTTCCACTTCCCTGAGTAACTTAGGCAGATAAATTTACGAGATTACGTGATTTTTATCCTCGCCACAACCGTCCTGCCGAGTCGACTATTCGATGTTTGGTGGCCACATTCAGCTCAACCGGTTCGTTATATTCTATTCATAATGCCATAAAATATTCTTTCAAATAAAATAAAATTGGAGTCGATATCTGACACACAACTTGCTTTATTTACATTTAAAAGTCGAGCGTCATTATTGAAAGACCCTTTAAAAATCAAAATATGGTGACCATCATCCATATACATATGTTTCCTTCCTTCAATAACGGTGCCGAAGCATTATTTTGTGAATGTGGAGAAATTCAAACTTCTTTGAAAAATTAGTCGACACATTTGCATGACGTCAATTACGCTGTACAGCAATTAAACGAATTGCGGAACATTTGAAAAAAGGAATTGCAAAATGCATCCACCCACGAAATTTTATTGTACATATAAAAAATATCTGCGCAGGACATTTCTTGAATTGAACATCATTGGGGACTATAAAGCAGCCGGCCAACGTGCAACAAGTTAGTCCCTTCAAGCAGCTCTCCATCGCAGGTTTACTCCTCTTCCCGGGTAGCAGAAGCCAAAGGGCGTAATGAAAGGCGTTAAGATGTACGGGGAAAATAAATCTATTAAAATCAGTAATTACTAAATCTTACAATTTTCAGTTCGGTGTTACTATTGCAGCTGTGCTTGGTCGCATGTTCAATAAAGGCGTTCGCCTTGGAGGTTCCGGTGATCGAGGGTCCGACAAGTGCACCACTGGGATGCCATCGGCGGCTCTACACGTATAAGATAATTCAGGTGGACCAAAAGGGACATGAGTGCTGGGACCATGTGAGTGTTATGTCGTGCTGGGGACGGTGCGATTCAAGTGAAATCTCCGACTGGAAGTTCCCGTACAAGAGGTCCTACCATCCGGTGTGTGTCCATGAGGCCAGATCAAGGACCGTTGCCATGCTTAGGTATTGTCACCCAGAAGCTGACCCTGAGACGAGAAGATACGAATACATGGAGGCGGTTAGTTGCCACTGTCACACATGCTCGTCTACTGACACCAGCTGCGAAGCACCTGACAATCGTATGGACGAAAACGCAACTAGAGTGCTGAAAATTGCTGGACCTGGGCGGGAAGAGTTGGACTATTGAATGCAGCGTAATCTTGGGAACATTGAAATTTGTGATTGTGTACAAATGAAGCATTATACAATAAATTGAAAAGTACTCTACTCGCGTTGAATATTTGTTGCTTTTTTTAATATCGGTGGGAAAACATTCGGTAGTTCGAATTTTTCTCTGGGGACTGGAAGAAATTGTACAGGAAGCAAACATTTAAAATATGTATTTAATTCGATTTATAGTCCAGTCGGTATTTGTTTTGGGTTGGGTGGATCATAAATGAGGCTATTTTTTCAACGGTGAGTTCACCATCTTGGGCATAACCTTTTATTAATCAAAGTCCAAAAAATCCATTTTATTCCTCCAATTTGTTCCATCTCGAGAATTATTCATTTTAGAGAAATGTTGAAAATGGAATAAAAGTTTCACAATAAAATTCACAAAAGGTAGGATAACTTAGAAATTCCAGTATGCATTGTTGTTGTTGTGAAATAGGAATGATTGTTGAATAAAAAAAAATAAAAAAAGGTTTTCTCTTGAATTTTTCGACTATTTAGATTGTACGCACGATCTTAACATTGGAGAAATGCAATTTTTCGGATTTTTTTTACATTTTAATTAATGCGAAGTTATATTCAAGTTCTTGCACATACGCATAGTGCAATTATCATACCTGGTTATGTTATGGAGCCATAAAAAAAAACTAGAGGTATGTAAAACGTCCACCATACCCCTTTTTAAAACAGATCCCGCCTGGACTATTATCTTAGTTTAGAGATCCAAAACAGCCAACTCAACCTGTACCACTTAAAAAAGTTTCACTTAGGTACTGGCATACTGCCAGCTCTTAGACGGGCTCATGGAATTTTAACACACTTTTTTTTTCTTTGCTCAAACTCTTAAATGGTTGCAATTCTTTAGCGAAAAGTGCAAGATTCATTAACGTAAATTTAAAGTACCTACTTGCCAAATCAAAACGAACCCGAGAGCCCTGACAAAATAACATCATTTGTTTTTTTAGCTCACATTGCCCTACTGGTTTTCCAGTCAAATATCACCCAATAGAATGAACATTAAATATCCTCAGGGTCTTCGCGAGCATTACAACAAACAAGTTAAGTTGCACCGAGGAGCTGAAGCCAACTTAGTTCGGTAGAAAAACGCATTTTGTTTTCTCACCTACCTGTCAGTGACGTGTACGTTTATTTTAAATTGGTGTTGCTCCATACACCATATATTAGAACAGACGACTATTTTTTACGAGTCGCAAATTTCTATATTTTTATATAATTTTTTTGTTTCATCATAAAATTAATGTAAAACTTTGCCACTGCGGCTCGGATTAATTCGTCGGATTTTTTGATTCAAAATTTATGAAGTTTTTGGACGGTAGATAGAGTGTGTGGCGTATGTGCTGTGTATAAATTTGCGACGACCAATAAGTATTCTAAAAGTTTTTGATATTAGTGCTCCAAAATTTCTTAAGAAAATGACGAACAGCTGCCACCTTATGGACGAGGAGGAAGTCGAGCATAATCCGAAGACGTGTATGAGCCAACAGGCAATGTACGCCCTGTATGAGATGAGAGCTAATAATATGCTCTGTGATGCTACTATTCGACTACAGGACGGATGCTTTAACGTACATCGCGCTATAATGTGCTCGTGCAGCAACTATTTTAGGTATACTCATATCTATTCTGGATTTACACATTTTTTAGCTTATCACGTTACTTTAAACCCCAAGAGCACTTTTTACTACTTCACTGACTGGTGAGAAGCATGATGTTTCTATACCTGGAGTTAGGAGTCCGATCATGGAGAAAATCATTGATTATGCCTACCTACGGAAATGTGATATAGATGACTGCAATGTGTATGAGCTACTCACAATAGCTGACTATGTCGGGATGATGGGTCTGGTTCGACAGTGCGTGCAGTACATGATCAATATGCTTTCCCCTGAGAACTGCGTTGGCATTATGTTTTTCGCAAGGTAAGTGATTCGTGGATCATCGATTAACATTTAAACATGAAATTTTTCAAAATTTCAGCATCCGTTAAACGTGTTTTTTGGATGGTTTTTATTATTTCTTAATTATGGCAAATTTTACAAATAGATTAGCCCAGCGATATTGACTTACATATGTATATCTAAGTATTAGTTTTTGTAAGCTGATTACTTAAAGTGATTTTTGATCGAACATGCATATTATGCATCTTTTCATCAACGGCGTGAACATGCTTAATATTTTGTGCTTGGAAATCCATTTCCACGTAAATTTTGAACAAAATATCTCATTGAAGATTGCAGGCTTGAAACTACCGTTTTCAACAAAAATAACTTACTCTCAGCGGTGGTATTGGTTTAACTATTATTTTAAACGTTTTGCAACGAACGCAAATTTTATTTTCCCTTAACAGTGAAATTTTTAAATTTCTATCTTTACTCTTGATATTTGCACTGTTCAGGCAATTTTTGAAAATGAGTGATCACAGATAACCTGAATCCATTAGACAAGTATCAACTTTCCAGTTGAGAAAAAAATTGTACAATAGATTCAGAGGTGAGATCTTTCAAACAAACAAACAGTCACAAAAGAGATGGTCAAAAAAAAAAACTCAGAATCGATAGGGACAAATGGGATACCAATCGATTCCTTATAATGCACTATTTACACCACCAAAAGGGCAAAGCCGAATGAGTATGGGGTATGGGGTATATGAGTTACATGGTAGACTGATAAAGTATTATATATATGAAAAAATCATGACCAACTAAATAAATCTAGTGAATATTATCGATAATAATGACGCGATAACGATAATATCCTTTACTATCGCCGGTATGGTTTCTAAAACTACTATCGTCCACAGTTATTAATAGTTAGTAGGTGTGGGGATACTTACCTAAGTAAAGAAAAGGTCTTTAGAAAAAATCACGGTGATGTTTAATAAATAGGTATTGAAGTTCTCATAGCCTATTGCGAGATTACTCCATATAGCTAATAAATAAAAACAAGAGGTGTACCATATAATATTTATATATTTCAATTGTCCTCTGCTAAAATATGATCTAAAAATTCAGCAGGCTGGATATTAATTAATGTACGATATAATTAATTAAATAATGTATATATAAGCATGGCTTATACTTGACTGATCTTCTTTTGCGATTCTATAAAACCCTTAAAAATAATGATAATTTATAAAATAACGACGTAAAACAGAAATGCCAGAATATGTTCTAGGAAATCGCTTTAATGTATTATTCTTTGTTCAATAAAAAAATATTATAAAAAAAGTGATATCACCTGGAAGATTTGTTGATCAACAATTTTCCATTTTCCGGCTTTCAACTCGTTCATTATTCATTTTACGTAAATTAGTTATTAACAAAAATTGTAGAGAATTTGATACTCTACAAAAAAAATCTCTCTTGAAAAAGTTCGTTTGACACACCTTTATTTTAAAAATGGAGAAATGGGGGAGGGGGTGAATTCAATCCGTAAAACTGAATTTTACACCCACCACCGACCTCCAAACAAATTGTAAAATAAAAATCTCTGCCTACGCAAAATGTTCCCATTGGGTTTTGTCTACGGGGTTTTTGGCGTTCGTGTCTAGAAGTTTGAAAATTATTATCATATATGTATATGGCTCAAAATCACCAAGGTTGCGAATTTCAAGATTGGTTTTATGCCAAAAAAAATTTCAAGCTATAGTGATGACTCTTGGTTTATACTGTTGCAAAATTTGCATATCAATAAACTTTGACAGGGCAGCGCACAGAATTCAAAATTTTTTTTGTAGTGAATATCTTACAGAAAACCATCAATTCGGGAACGTTTTTCTAAGTTTCATAAAATGTACAAAAACAAAACAAAGTACATAACTTAAGGATTGTTTAATAACATGGGTATATTATGTATCCATAATATATAAACAATATTGAAAACAATAAATACAAAATCTTTTACAAGCAAAATACGTCAAAAAACGAGAACGCAACAGTCATTTCGGGAACGCACCATCATGTCCGGGAACGTTCCCGAAATGACGATTTCACATAAGCGCGCGCTTTGATTATTCAGCGGCCATCTTAAATGCTACCTGACTTTGTAAATAGTAATATATTTGAGGTTACATTGTTATTTCGGGTCGTAAAAAAGATTCACATGAATAAGTAAATCTAAAAAACACGTTCCCGAAATGACGGACTATTGATGTACGCTCTACGAATAATGAATTGAAAGGTACTTACCACTTAGATATTAATTTATTTGCCGAAAAATATACTGACAGCCGGCTTTGTCATTGTTTGCTTCCTCTACTGACTTGTCTGAATGGCTACGTTCACTTAAAATTATTTTTGTTCGGTTATCGATGCGGTCACTGAAATAGGTATATAGGCATAGGTAAGTTATGCGCTATCGGACAAACTATTTTTGCATTTTTTAATTAAAAAAAAAATCGTTTAGGATCCTTTTCAAAACTAGTTTTTGTATAAAAAATACGGTATGTTAAGTAATGACAGTAGTTAAATATCTTAAATTTTTCATTGATATTTTGGACTTGTTGTTGAAGGTCCTACAATAGGACGCGTCCCCGAAATGACTTTCTCTGCATTTATATTGATTTAATTTAAAATGTACTTCTTTAATAAATTGTATTTTTTGATGTACACACAAAACAGGTTAGTTATATAACAGGATTTTATTAATTTTATTTTCTCAATAAAGTCAAGATTTAGGACATTAAATTGTTAGCAAAGCCAATTCTACACCTTGGTGATTTTGAGCCATATATATCAACAAACTAGGAATACTTAAGACAAAAATGAAGTTGATTACTTTGAGTTTTATTTTAATCCCTAGTAAAATGATAATAAAATATCATCCAAAACAACACTGCAAGTGCGTCTATAGGGTTACGTACCAAAACATAAGCTCATAATTACTCCTTTATTCTATTATTACTTTTTGTACTACTTACATAAGTTGGCCATAATAGTTTAAATTGAAAGTACTAACTAAAGATCACATTCAAACAATTTTTCGAAAATTTTTCATCGATAATTTAGAAATTATGAAAGGGGGGATATCTCGTACCTGAAGGTTCAAAATGAAAATATAAGGTTCCTACATACTTAGCTACGAAACCTAAAAAACTGTATATAGGCGGCATGGCGTCTCAGCAATAGCTGCATGATATTTTGAAAGAGCTTTTTTTCGCCTTTTGCTGTTTAGCAGGACGGAAAAGAAACTTAATATTCTGGTGCCCGGCATCCAATGTACATATGTAGGCGAATAAAATTCCTTTCAGCAGCTCCTAAATGTCTTTTTACGTCCGAAACTAATTTTTAGCCTCCATATTCATTAGAATATTACCTGCCCTTGTGCCGCCGCACAAGAGGCCTCGTGAAAAATTACTTAAAATAAATACCGGACTCAAACACATTTTGAATTATATATATGTATCGTGAAATCACTTGTTTGTTTATGACGCAAGTACTAAAGGCGCTTTTCAGCTTTAGCGAGTAGGTGTTCCTTCATTTTAATGGGTCATGAATTAACTTTGAAATTCTGAGAAAAATCCTGGATAAGTTCCTAAGTCTTCCCATCTAGTCCTGTGGCCATTTCCAAATTGTTAACTATTTATCGCTAACTCCACGCCTTTCCCAAAACAACTATCTGGTTGTTGTGTCGGCGGGGTCATGGTGCTACTCCGATTTAAATTGTTATCCTTTCTGACCAGCAGTTTTTCTATAATTACCTCAACTCAAATGCCGTTTATGAAAATATCCCTAAACCCTTTTGATCTGCGGTACCCACTGGGGATTACATCGAAAGGATTACACCTAAAATCCGTTCCCTCCCATGCTAAATACTTTAAATGCTCTGCTTGTGCTTCTTCAGGGCGAAATTTTGCAATGACTTGTACTCGAGGGCCCATGCGTATATTTTGCGGAATTTCGTTGAAGTATCGCTGAAGAGCCAGGAACTATTAAAAATCGGATTAAAGGACTTTTACGACATAATCAGTGACGACATGCTGAACACGAAGAACGAGGAGCCCGTGTGGGAGTGCTGCATCCGGTGGATCGAGCACGACCCAATTAATCGAACTCAGCACGTCACCAAACTGATGCGCGGGGTGCGATTAGGTCTCTTAAACACGAGGGTAGGTGATTATTATAAGTAGCTGCTTTGCCTTGGCTAATTAAGAAGATTTACGTGCATGCTCTTCATTTTTGCAGTTCTTTATGGAGCAAGTGAGGGATCATCCGTATGTTAGTAGCTGCGAAGCAGCAAAGCCCCTTGTCATCGAAACGCTCACGTTTTTGTACGATTTGGACATGATTGGCTCCAGGGACGATGAGGTAAGTAGTTCTTAAACAGTTCGGACTCAACCAATCGAATGCTTTGCAGATTAGAACTCCAGCGATTGCCTTGCCACGGCTTCCACACGAAGTCATTTTCGCGATTGGTGGCTGGAGCGAAGGACTTCCGCAAAGGTGCATCGAAACTTACGACACTCGAGCGGACCGATGGGTGCGAGTGCGAGAGGAAGACCCTGCTGGACCTCGTGCGTACCATGGCACAGCAGTGATAGGATATAAAATTTACTGCATCGGTGGCTTCGACGGCATGGACTACTTCAATACTTGCCGCGTCTTCGATGCCGTCAAGAAAACCTGGAAGGAGGTGGGTATATCCCCAATTTGCATTTGAAATTTCGTAACAGGCCCCAGCTGTGTCTATTTCTGGCGCTTCTTTTATTGCCGTTAATGGAGCAAGAGAACTTGATGATCGTCTTGGAAATTAAAAGTACTGTTTGCATTTTTTATTTTGCAGATTGCTCCAATGCATAGCCGACGGTGCTATGTCAGCGTTACTGAATTGAATGGTTTTATCTATGCGATGGGAGGATACGATGGGCAGAATAGACAAAATACTGCCGAACGATATGACCCGAAAACGAATCAGTGGACTATGATTGCTCCGATGAGCGTGCAAAGGTCTGACGCTAGCGCATGCACACTGAATGGAAAGATCTATATTACAGGTAATGTGGAAAAGCTTTAGCTAAATTGGAAAGGGGTCGTAAATAATTTTTAAAACAATTTCGCATTCATGCGTGGAATAACTGAAAAGAATGGATGTGTGGATTTCCAATAATTTTTTACTTCAGTTTTCTAATCAACATCTAAAAGAGATAAGGGTTTTGGCGCTATTGAGGACCGTAATTTGATAATTGTTAAGATTAACTGCGTTACTTCCAGTTTCGATTAAATTTAAATATGTCATAAATGAGGTTATTCTAGGAAAGTTTGCCTTTGGTCATATTCCACGAACACTAACAGGGAAAAAGATGCACGAACGAAGTCGCGGAAGTGATTCGGAAATGGGGTTCCCTCCTGCGACTGCCGTGAAATTGAAATATGTTATAAAGGAGGTCATTCTGAAAAATTTTGCCTTGGACTTATGGCACGGAAACCTATAAGAAAAAAATATGTACATGCAATTTAGCATGTGTATGTAACCCGAGGAGTTAAATCGGAAAGATACATGCTTACACACATACATAATGTTGAAAATTAAAAATGTTTCATGGACGAAATTTATCTTTTACAAATTTTTTACTGACTCAAAGTTACCTTTTACAAAACGTCTGCTCAGTGAATATTTTATTTTTAGCTTAGTTTGCAAAAAAGGTGAAATGTTTCCTTTTACAAATAGTTGACTAAGTGAATTTTGATATATATTAAACTATTTGCAAAGGGAAAAATTCCTTAATTGATAAATATTTGCAAAAAGAAATATTTTCCCTTTGATAACTTAACGTACAATAAAATATTAAGTCAGTAGACATCTTGTAAAAGGCAAATTTAAGCCAGGAAATATGTTGTGAAAGGTTAATTTCAGTCAGTAGATATTTTTCCTTGCTAACTAAACTAATAATAAAATATTCAGCCCGTAGGCATTTTTAATTTTACAAGATATGTGCATATACGTATTTATACATATGTGTATGTGTGTGAATGTGATCTGTCGCTGTGAATAAACCAAATGGTTTCTTGTTTGTCAACATTTCATATTCCAGTAAATTTCATCGGCGACATTCATATGTAAAATTGCGTGTAGTTTTTTCCTGTAGGTTTCCGTGGTACATGACCCAAGGCAAAATTTCTCGGAATTACCTCCTTTAAGACATATTTCAATTTCATCGAAATCGAAAGTAACGCAGTTAATCTAATAAACGATTTTCTTATAACTTTCGTACTTTGTCAAGTGAGAAACTTATTAATGTGATTCAGAACAGAACACTGAATTTTGTATCACATGTCAAATGATAATATTTGGCAGTTATGTTACTGTACACCGAGATGTGTACCCCACTCCAACTTTTATTATGGGATGCCTCCACTTACTTCTAGTGTGAACGCTTGGTTTTCACTCTACTTTGTTATAATTTATATCTCAACATCTACATTGAATTTTGGAATTCGGTTTTTTGGGGTCAATTAAAAATCGTTCAAGGTATCTTTAATTATTTTTTACAAGATATTGCAAAATTGCAGCTGTATCCTTAACAGTGCATTAGGTGTGCTGCCATTACGTAACATTTTGTAAAAAATAAGTTTTTTTTGAAAGATCGAATGCTCTAGTAGTTAGAAAATATTCTAGTGTTCGAATCAAGCATTCACACTAAAGCCCCCTGTTAATCTAAAATTAGGATATCGACAAGTGGATAGCATGTGGGAAACATTCTTAGATAATAATTGTTTAGGGAAATTATATCAAGGTACCTGGGTCGAATATTGTCAATGTGTAAATATGACCCATCAAATATATCAAGAAAGCAAATCCAACTCAAAGCACAAACACTTTCACACCTGTTGAGGCCCCCGAACAAGTAACTGCACACTTATGATTTATAGACCTACTTCGCATCAAACAATTATCCAATAATTATTCAGCTCAATTTTTGGAATTTGGATTCGATTGAAAATCTTAGCAATTTGATACCCTTTTTGCAAATTTTAAAATGTTTGCTATGGGTATCAGTTCTTAATATTCAATTCAATGCTAAATTTACTGCTAATCCTGATCCATAGCACGACGTCAAAAAAAAAATTATCTATTTCCGGGAGATCATACTAACTAATTTCGTTTACTAGTCGTTGCAGTCGCTTCGCTCGGTGGCGCTACGCTTGCTGTGCGTCCTATGTAATCAAATCAGGCAAAAATTAAATAAAAAACCCAATTTATTTAAAAGAAAATACTTTATTACAAAACATCACGATAAATCACATTTTAAGTGAAAATTCTATCACTATTCCAGATCAATTTCCCTTGTTCTTGAAGAATGTCATGGACACAAATTTTTATATTGCTTTTAAATTTTGAACCTGATAAAGCGACATATAGTTTAAGTTGAGTTTTAAGGCAAATTGAATCACTTAATTTCAAATCGATTTTTGGAATTGTGACAATTTCATAATTTGCCTTATTTAGAATTTTTGCGTGAATTAAATGTCGTATGACATGATGCATCTATGAAACGAGTTCCATTGGAAATATATTCCTGGATCCAAATTTCTTATCAGCATGATGATCATTCCTACTTTTATGTGAAGGATATGTGGTGGAACTTCTGATGGAGTCACTGAAATCAGTATTTCTATCGTGACTTGATTAGATATTTGATCATTTGTATCTGCTATGACTGATTCATTACTTTAGAATTCTGCAAAGTCCAGATGAAATTTTCCAACTTGTATTTTATTGACTCGAACATGAAATAACCTTGTTTAAACTAAAAGAAGAAATTTGAAACTTTTTCTAATGGTTCCTCTTAATTTTCAAATGAATTATAATATTTTACTCTTGAAATTTTAAAAAAAAAAGCTACAATTTTGTGATAGCAACTCTGATTGATATCGAGTAGATCGGTAAAGCTAATTCACATAAAAGGCATTTAACTTTTTATTTTATCGAGATATCTTAAAAAACCTCCTTTATAACTGAAAAAAATGTGGAGAATTTGTCATGGAATCGATTATCTTGACCAAACCTGAAGTCAATTTTTTTAACTTAAATGCATTTTAATTGTCAATTATCTATAGAGCATTTTTTGTTTCATCAAGATAGCTCTTATGTTTTGGTTAGAATAAGTTACAAAGTGAGGGATGATGACCGACCGAATAATGTTTTTATTATAGATAATAATTCTTATTCGCTTACTTGTTAATCTAAATCGATATTCGTCTACGAACAAACGAAGTTGCTGACCTTGACCGATGAGTATGTTGTTCGCAATCGGCAAATCACATTTTATGGGTATTACCATAAATAGTTTTACTATATAAGATTATGCTTAACACCTTGCATCATTTATACGACTAAAAGCATATCGCTAGAGGTGGTATGGTGACGCGAACAACTCAGTTTCATATTCTTTAAACAAGGAGTAATAGAATTGGAGAGTACCAGCGGGTACGTTCTTCCATATTCAAATCAATATGACATTCATTTATATATGGTGCAATCCAAATCTCCGAGTTTTTGACCTGGCCCTCTTTGATTTCGCTCATCTTTTGATATGTTTTAATACGTATTAAAAGCAACTTACACACCAATTTTCAGCCTTTTTCGTTTTTGAGTAACAGGCAAAACAGTTTAAATTAATGATAGACTAGTAATAAATATCGATATCAATAAAAAGTAGGGTAACATTTTTTTCGTCTTTGAATGTAGTTTTAGAAAAAAAATAAAAGAAAATTATTCGAAGTAATCATCACTTCCTTATTAACGTTTAAATATTAAAATCGACATTTTCAAAAAGTCCGAGTCCATTTTTTTTTAATCTGCCTAAATTCTACTCTATATTACGCATCTTTTAAGCCGCAATTCGAGATGTGATAATTTTTTCTATTTTTTGTCGAATATTGAAAATCAAATTTTGTTTTTCATTATTTAATTATCTATAATTTCACTTTAATGATTAAATATCGTCCAAAAAACTTGAAGCAATTTTGTTATAAGGTTTTAAAAGATTTTAGTCAACTTGAAATATTTTATTTAAACATATTATTTTTCATTTCATATAAACTTATTATTGTCAACTTGAAATATTTTATTTAAACATACTATTTTACATTTCATATAAACTTATTTTTTTTACGACTGCTTTTGAGATTTTTTAATTGTGATGTGTACCATAAACTCTACTAACAGGGAAAACGACTACTTCCACAATCGAATTTTATAAAGGTGTAATTTTACCGATTTTCTGTGTCGCTGGTATCGGTTTAGCATTCTCCCCCCCCCCCCCCCCCCCATTTTTCTCTCTTTGCACTATATTCTTTAATTTTTGAGAACCAGATATTTATATTTGGTAAAATTTTTGACGACCACTCGAACAATTGTATCGGTATTAATATTTGTAGACGAGGTGGCAACCGCAAACTAGCATATGCGGCTATTTTTTTAACTGCCGGCCGACACCGCCTTTGCCGTGTGCCGTTCAAGAAAATTCTACTCCACATTTATTCCATAGTTTTCTTTATAACTGACTAGTTTGCCTGGACCCGGCGTTTCGCGGGATACTATTTAATTTGTATTCCTTAATTTTACAACGCCTCCCTACTGCACCACCGCCTCTCCTATGTGACCCAGCGTTTTCCTATTTGCGTTTTGCACATGTTTTAGATATTTTCCAACAGTATTATTAAATTTTTTTTCTTCATTTTACAATTTGAATAGCAGATTCGAAATCAGTGATCCCGAAAATTCTCTAGTGCGGATTTTCAGCGAAATACCTTGAAGTTTAACTTTTCCGTCGCCATATTGATTTCCAAAATGTTGATGGCAGTTTCAAAATCAGTGACCCCAAAAACCCAAACCAAAAACCAAAATTCGGATTTTCAGTGAAATCCCTTGAAGTTTAACTCTTTCGGTCGCCATATTGGATCCGACATCTTGGGTTCCAAATTTTGAATGCAGGCTCGAGATCTCGACCCCGAAAACCTCCAATTGCCTTTTTCATAAAGATTCCTTGAAGTTGGAAAATTCGCTTCCCATACAAAACAGAAATTTCGATTTTTTCGATTTTCCGGCTTTTCCTTTGGGGTTTCCCGAATTTTCTTTTTTTTAAACCTTCCCTGTATTATAGCGAACAAAACAAAAACAAATTTATCGAAATCGGTCAAGCCGTTTTTGAGTTTTAGCGAGACGTACCGCACAGTAATTCATTTTTATATGCAATACACATATAGATAAATTAATTAAATGATTATAATTCTTATATTGTTGAGGCGCACTATCCGAAAAGGAAAAATGTTTGTGAACTTCAGATGACAGAGATTTCATAAAATTCATAATAACCCCAGAGTAAAGATGAACAGCAATAGCATCATGATTTAAGCAATAAGAAATAATACCTATACTTTGATGAGTAAGTTCATTATCTATCTTATAATAAATAAGTACAGTACATATATACCGTTTAAACGTTATTCCAATCCCGGTGCAGCATCTGAACAACGAACGCATTATTTTCAGCAAAATCAACAATTACTATGAATTCATGCTCTTTCAAAGATTTTTTAAGCATTCCAAATGGCTGCACGTGCTAGTTTGCAGTTAATAACTCATCTACAAATATTAACACCGACACAATTGCTCGATAGGTCGTCAAAAAATTTGCCAAATATATATATATGTCGAAGGGCTGTTTGGAGGCTCTTCTCCACTAGCTTCGATCATGCCTGAAACGTAATAAAACCTTAAAGCTCTTGAGGCACAATTTATTCCAATTTTCAAATCGTGTAACGCGGTGGGTTCGACACGGTCCGTTCTTGCTCTTCTTAATCTTCCGTTCTCCCCGTCTTATTCCTCTGAATTTCCAATTTTCAATGGCCGCTTACGTCCTCCCGGCCTCCTACAACTCACTTTTGTTTCGGCACCGTGTCGACCCCACCCAAGCATGCCGCTTGGCGTTTACAATCTAACTCAAAACACAGATGGCGTTGCACCCAAAACTAAACGAAACTAAAGCTATGTCCTCTCAAACATCAAACAAAGGTGAAGCTACTTGCTAGCGCTTCGACACGGCCATCTTGACGCTTCACACGTCCTCGTGTGAGACACCAATGCTTCGAAACGGCCATCTTGACATTTCACACGTCCTCGTGTGAGACACCTTAAAAGAGAAAATAGCTCTACTGAGTAGAAGTATATTCCCACTCGAGCATCCTGACTAGACAGCTCAGGAAAAGAAAACGGCGTTAACAAATAATCACAACAATCAACATCTATTTGATGCGGACAAAGCATATTACATTGAGTAACATTTCACTCTCAATTATTAATTTTCTTCAATACTTATAAACAAAACGAAGTATAAGTTCAATTCTCAATAAGTGAACGCATATTAATAACGATTTAAGTAAAGTTGCGAACAATACTCAACATTTATCAAAGATAGCTCACTAAATTCGATCATTAACTCAAAATTGGCGAACAGCCTACGCAATAGCGCAAATCACAGAATCACAAAACTCTGCCTCAGTATGAGGACCTCCACTCAACAACCAAAATACAGCAACCTCTATCCGGTTACAAACGGCAGCCTCTATCCGGCTATCATACCAATCACCTCTATCCGGCGATCATGCCAGTCACCTCTATCCGGCGATCATGTCAGTCACCTCTATCCGGCGACCCATGGACCTCAAGTATGTCATAAAGAACAATACATTCATATCAATTGCAAGTAACTGTGTGTAACTTTAATATAAAAATAAGTGTTATGTGATGAATTTCGTTCGACAAGCGTTAACCAAAGCTAGTAAAAGGTTCAGGATTTTGGACTCATCAAAATCACTATCAGGCATTTTTCGTAGTCTGTCATGTGCGTACTTGTACGTCCGGTTAGTATTCAGAGCCTTCAGGACATAACGGTCTCCTTCCAAAACTTCAATGACTTTAAAATGACCTTTATACTTGGGATCAAGTTTTGTTTGGTTCCGCTCCTCATTTTGAAGCAGAACAAAATCACCTACAAGGAATGGCCTCGGTTTGACTTTGGTGCTATCGAATTTCCTCTTATCGTATTCAGCACATTTCTCCATATTTTCCACCGCTTGATTCCTAACCTTGTCTATATCTACCTCAAGCTCTACGCCTTCCGCAACCATAATGTTTAATGGTCTAGCGACCTTACCTATTAACAACTCTAGTGCACTAGCTTTCGTGACCCGATTCTGGCTGCAGTTGAGGGCAAGTTGAACATCGGACAGAGCGTCCTGCCAGGATCGATTACTTGTTTCTACTGTCGTTAGCATGTTCTTGAGAGTGGCCATAACGCGTTCTACCTGTCCATTAGCACGAGAGCTACCTGTTGCTATTAAATGTAGCTTGATGTTAACAGAGTCACAATAGTCTTTAAACTCTTTACTAGCAAAACAACGACCTTGATCAGCAATGACGCGCGTCGGTGCACCGAATAGCGAGATACTAGTCTTGAGAGCTTCGATACTGCTGGAGGTATCAATGCGCAATGAGTGATGGAGCAACACGTACTTAGTAAACGCATCTATCAGAACGAAGATATACTTCTTCATGTCGTTTTTGCCGCTCAGCTTCCCGGTTGCATCGATATGTATGGTGTGCCAGGGGATTGCTATCTTTGGGATAGGATGCATTTCAGCCTGTAGTTTGCCCGAGTGTAACTTGCATACCTTACAAGTTATACAATTTTCAACAAATTTCCTCACATACTTCGACATTTTCTCAAACCAATACAACTCATACACTTTCTCTAGTGTTTTCTCCCATCCTAGGTGCATTAAACCCTCATGAACGTGATTGATAACGGACCACCTAAGTGGCCTGGGTACGATGGGTAAGCAACGCATCTTACCATGGCGTTGAACCTTGCGATGCAAAATACTTGATCGCAACTCATAGGTCTTGGCAACATCCTCAGAAATCTTATTGTTCTTAAAATCAGTTATCAGTTGCGAAAGTTCTCCATCTCGTTGTTGCTCTGCCTGAAGCCAATTAGCAGTTAGTTCAGCTATATTAACAACCTTTGACTCTACCATTTCGAAAGACTTGGTCATCACATCGGTAGGCAAAGGATTCCTCGAAAAGAAATCGGCATGATTCATACGCTTACCATCGCGATGAAGAATATCGAAATCAAAGCTTTGGAGGAAAGCCCACCATCTATGAACGCGTGGAGTTAAATCAAGTTTCTTTCGTGTTGATTGAAGAGAATTGCAGTCTGTGACCACAGTAAATTTGCGGCCGTGCAAATAATGTCGAAAGTGCTTAATTGCGTTGACAACCGCGAGAGTTTCCAGCTCATATGAGTGGTATTTTGATTCTGCGGATGTCGTGCGCTTGCTGCAGTAGGCAACGACATGAAACCTACCTGCCTTCTTTTGCATCAGGACAGCTCCATACCCAATTGCGCTTGCGTCGGTGTGGACCTCTGTGTCCAGATATGGTTCATAAATTATTAGCACTGGCTCACGTGTGAGAACTGATACAATCTGCTGTCTGACAGTCTCATGCGCGGGTTTCCAGTCCAACCTACCGTTGCTAGAAGTCAAAGCATACAATGGAGCCATGATCTGCGAGAACTTCGGCACGAATTGACGAAAGTACGATGCAAGTCCAATGAACTGACGTAACTGCGTTACTGTCTCAGGAGGTGGCAGAGCCGTAAGAGCCTCGATCTTGCGTGGATTTGGCCGGATTTGTCCATGACTGACTTCGAACCCTAGATACTCTACCTTTTGTTTCAAGAACGCGCACTTCTTGATGTTCAAGGAGAATCTCTTTGTAGCGAGTACTTCAAGAACTACCTGCAATCGTTCAAGAGCTTCGTCAACAGTACCAGCAACAATCAGCACGTCGTCCATATAAACAACGACGAAAGTATTTACGAGATCACCAAGAGCTTTTATAATTGCGCGCTGGAAAACAGATGGCGCATTTCTGAGACCAAACGGCATCGTCAGGTACTCATATTGACCTTCTGGCGTGACAAAGGCCGTACGCTCAATAGATTCAGACTCCATTGGAATCTGGTGAAATCCCGATGCCATATCCAAAATGGTAAAGAAGTGACCTCCATACAACCTTGCAATCTGGTCAGATATGAGTGGCAATGGAAACCTATCCGGTACTGTATTATCGTTTAATTCCCGATAGTCCACACACATCCTATCGGTACCGTCCTTTTTTTTGACAAGAAGTATGGGACTAGCAAACGGCGAAAAACTAGGACGAACAATGTTAGCCTTAAGTAGCTCATCGATTTTGTTGCGAACAATTTGTCGCTCTTCGGGACTTAGTCTATAGGGACGACGGTTTACGGTTTTGTGTGGATCTTTGAGGCGAATCTGCATAGGCTCAGTATCAACACGCGTGCTAGGTATGCCCTTAGTGAACGAATTTTCAAAAGACATCAAAATCTTTATCAAACTAGCACGATTTTCCGAGTTAATGTCAGTATCTATAGAGTCAAAGTTAATTTCACTGGTTTCCACAACATCACATGATTCAACGACACAAATTTTCTCAAAGCGTAAATTACAAGAGGACATATAGACGGCTAAACCTTGAGTCAAAACTTCGCGACCAACTATAATGTCATGACACAAACAGTAATCCGGTAAAATATGAAGGAGTAGCTCCAACGAAACGTTATCAATTTGTGCAACGATTAAAATCTGTACAGTAGAATTTACAGATGTCTGTCCTATACCAGTCATAGTAACCGTTTTGTAACATCGCTTTCCACTAAATTTACAAGCCAAAGACTCTTTAACAAGAGAACACTCCGGAATCAAAATACAAAGAAAATAGCTTACGGGAATGAAGGAGAGATCCAGTGGGGGCGTTTACAACACACAAGTCAACTCTCTTCTCCTTAATTGGACCTGCTCCGATGTTACTTCCCCCTCTGCCCCTACGTTCCGGACAACTGGATGCATAGTGACCCTGTTGTTGGCAGTTAAAACAAGTGACGGGAGACTTCCCGTTAAACGAGTGCTTGTTATCACTATTTTTGTTCAGTAAGATCTTGGATCTTAGATCTTCTGTACGCTCCCTGTTGACAAAGCATTGCCGAGACTTGTGGCCCAACTTTCCACAACTGTAGCACTTGGTAGAAAAACTACAACCAGTACTACGATTTTTTTTCATGCCGGATTCATCAAGCTCGTTACTGGACTTCCTCTTCAAAAACGAAACAGCCCTTAGTTCCTGCTGTAAGGAGTTTCGAGTCTTGATTTCATGTCCGAAAGCCAACCGTTGAACACGTGGGTCGACCTGGGCAATGTGAGCCAGGACTGTGGCGACAGCTATCTCCTCGGTAGACAAACCATTCCACCACGACATGATGGAGGTCATCAAAGTTGCAGCATAAGCGGCAAGGCACTCACCTTCCTTTGGCTTACTTCCATTGAGGTGGATCAAGTGTGAAGCAGTGGTCTCAGGACAGTCGTACCCTGCAAGAAAAAGCTCTTTGAATTCGTTCCAATTCATACCAGCAAACGACACAGTCGACAACCATATGGAAGCTTGGCCCCTCAGAGCACGGCTTAGTGCCATCATGAGAGGTGCGCCACTACTAAATTTATCGGCAACGCACATATCCGCTGTGGATACCCAGGCACGCGCATCGACGCCTTGTTTGCCTGGATCAAAATCCGGAAACTGAAAAGAATTGCACGTCGATGGCGTTTTTATTGCCTCTACTAAGGCGGAAAAATTTCGGTTCTGTTGTTCCAATAACAGCCGCCATTTCTCGTCATTTCGTGGATCGTTGCGTCCATATCCCACTTCTGATGTCGAAGGGCTGTTTGGAGGCTCTTCTCCACTAGCTTCGATCATGCCTGAAACGTAATAAAACCTTAAAGCTCTTGAGGCACAATTTATTCCAATTTTCAAATCGTGTAACGCGGTGGGTTCGACACGGTCCGTTCTTGCTCTTCTTAATCTTCCGTTCTCCCCGTCTTATTCCTCTGAATTTCCAATTTTCAATGGCCGCTTACGTCCTCCCGGCCTCCTACAACTCACTTTTGTTTCGGCACCGTGTCGACCCCACCCAAGCATGCCGCTTGGCGTTTACAATCTAACTCAAAACACAGATGGCGTTGCACCCAAAACTAAACGAAACTAAAGCTATGTCCTCTCAAACATCAAACAAAGGTGAAGCTACTTGCTAGCGCTTCGACATATATTTTTATGCATATATATTGCAATGAAAGAAAAATGGGAAGATCGCTTCAGAAATGCAAAACCAATACCGGCGACACAAAAATCGGTAAAATTACACCTTTATTAAATTTTATTGTGGAAGTAAAGCCCTTTTCCCTCTCAGAAAAGTTTATGGTACACATCACAGTACAATTAAAAAATCTCAAAAGCAATCCTTAAGTGAAAAAAAATAATAAGATTATATGAAATGTAAAATAATATGATTAAATAAAATATTTCAAGTTGACTAAAATCTTTTAAATCCTTATAGCAAAATTGCTTTCAAGATTTTAGGACGATATTTAGTCAAGAAAGTGAAATTAATTAAATCATGAAAAAAAAAATTTGATTTTGAATATTCGAAAAAAAATAGAAAAAATTGTGATCACATCTCGAACTGCGGTTTAAAAGTGGCGTAATATAGAGTAGAATTCAGGAAAAAAATCGAAGGGGTCCGACTTTTTGAAAATGTCGATTTTAATATTTAAACGTTAATAAGTAAGTGATAATTACTTCGAATAATTTATTTTCATTTTTTCTGAAACCACATTCAAAGACGAAAAAAATGTTAGCCTGCTTTTTATTGATATCGATATTTATTACTAGTCTACCATTAATTGAAAATTATTTGCCTGAAAATTTAAAAATTCTATTACTCTAAAACGGTTTGGAATAAAAGGCTGAAAATTGTGTAAGTTTCTTTTAATACGTACTAAAACACATCAAAAAATGAGCGAAATCGAAGAGGGTCGGGTCAAAAACTCGGTGATTTGGCATGGAATGCCCCATATATATAGATATGTCTAAATCTAAATCTAAATCTAAATATATATATATATAGCAAACTATTAATGATGAAACAACTTCCAGGTGGATTCAATGGACAAGAGTGTATGAACAGTGCTGAGGTTTACGATCCATCAAGCAATACCTGGTCTCCCATTCCTAATATGATATCACGAAGATCGGGAGTATCTTGTGTATCTCATAAGGGATATGTCTATGTTGTCGGAGGCTTCAATGGCTTATCACGTATGAATACAGGCGAGCGATTTGATCCTGAGACACAAACGTGGTCCTCAATTCGGGAGATGTATCACCCCAGAAGTAACTTTGGACTGGAAATCATTGACGACATGATATTCGCCATAGGAGGATTTAATGGCGTGGCTACAATAGCCCATGCTGAGTGCTATGATGTCGAATACGATGAATGGTAATGTAATGGTAAATTAGGAGGTTTCCTTCTTAATTAAATTCGAAAACAGGTTAGAAGCAACAGACATGGGAATTGTGCGCTCAGCCTTGTCTGTTAATGTTATCATGGGCCTACCAAATGTTGGTGACTATACCCACAAAGACAGAGAGCGGCTAATGGAAGAGCGAAGGCAAAGAATGTTCCCTATCGAAGTGGATAGTGACGACGACGATAACACAGTTTTGCCGATGAATATTGATCCGCCCCACGGACCTCAACCTGCACCTGCTGGTGAGAATGCAGCCTATCCAGCTCCAATGGTTAACAACAACAACAATAATATTAATAATAATAACAATAATAATAATAACAATAACAACAATAATAATAATAATGCTGCAAATAATAATAACAACAACAATGTGGTCGCAAACAACAGTAATGAAAACAATGCTGGTCCTAATAATAATAATAATCGGCGGCATGTTAATCAACGGCAAAATGCAAATAATACACGAGCTGGCAATCGTCGTAGGCACTGAAAGGTAAGGTATGCTTTTTGGTGGATGGTCCCCATCAACACGGATAGCGCTTCAAGCACAAATCTTAGGAAAACAGTCTAAACTTGCCTTTGTGTTTTTTTCTACGAATTTATTTTTTGCAGAAATATTTTTCAAGAGCGATTTTTGCTGAATGTAATGATGAATGAAAACAAAAATGAGTAAAAGTAATTGCAGAAATGATTTATGCGTTTACTTTTTATTTACCTTCTTAGTATTAATTCCAAAGTGGTCCCACTTATGCAAATTATTCGTCCTTCGATCCTCTTCGCAGCCTTTGAAGTGAACAGTAAGTATATTACCAAAGACTTTAGTTAAAGTCATTTTATTTATGCTTTAAAAGTCATGACATATGTGTCGTTCAAGATTTATTAATCTTTTTTTACCTTTTTGTTTTAAGCCGAACATTGCTGGTAATATTTCCAATATTGGGGAGTGAGTGAAACTCAAAATCGATAGCTGGCGGGCCTTGAGATATTTTAGATGTATGTATTTGAGAGGTTGATTCCCAAATGAGTTGGCCATATTAAAAAGTAATTTGTAGATAAACTGAATTCTGAGGAGCCTGTAATTGTTTTAAAGGGGAGCTCAGTTACATTCAGCAAAGGGAGCTGGAACTAAACATTCTGAGTTATTCGAAATTTGTTCATTTCAATCTCATTAGTGTCATCCACTCAAAGGTTAACAGGGATTTGCATGCAGTTTTCCATTATTAAGGGGTAACACCACTCTAGCGACCGAAAAAAATGCCTAATTTTGACAATTTATTTTGGAAGTATGGAAAAAGGGATAGCATTTCTTTTCACAGGGTTTATTTAACAGTTATTGAAGTATGAAAAAAAATTGTTTAGTATAATTTTAATACAAAACGACGGCGGCAGAGCCAATCCATGAAGTCGCCTTTTTTTAAAACTCCTTCCCGGGAGGACGGATTTCTCGTAAAGTATAAGACGTGGAACGAAAAACAAAAATATTTTATAATCTATATACTGTTGCTTGTGGAAGTACGTAGGATATTTTTTAAATCAAATTTTGAAGAAATGGTGCAATTTTGAAAAAAATTGATTTATTTTTGGGCAAAAAATAAGTAGTAAATTGTTTATAAAAAAAAAGTTTACATTAAATAGAAAAACTGCTATAATTGTGAAGCTACTGTCAAAATTTTAAATCGATCCATGCAACGGTGTTCAAGTAATCTGTCCCCCCAGTTTGAAAAATGTGGTTTCGAGAAAAACGCGTTTAAAGTTTTACGAGCACTTAAATCCTTGAAATTTTTTTCCCTCCAATCTGCGATGCCTGCACCATACATTGATGCTCGTCTAATCGTCTTCTTTCCTGGATGATTTTAAGGACAATCGGGCCTTTCAAAATTCTAGAGTGGTGTTACCCCTTAATGCAATTGCGTAATTGAGTAAATTTAAAATCCGAAATAATTTTGCAACCGAGATGCAAATTTAGAGTTTATTTTAAAAACGAGCTTCTCAGACTTGACAAGTTTTGGACAATTTCCGTTCTTGTGGGATTTACGTAGATAATCTCCTCTGAATAAATTACATAGCATAATCGCAAACAGGAAAAATTTTTTAAATACTTAAAAATATAGTGCTAACTTCCTTGATTGATAGAATTGTTCGAAATACTTAGTAGGTACACTTTTTTTCAAATTATTCGAATTTTTCGAATCATGAAAATTTCTTTATAGTTATTGGCATTTGCAATAGCTACAATAGTACGAATAATTTTATTCGGCATTTAATCACATTTTACGGTTATGACCCGTCGTACACTTCTACTGTTAAGTCGTGTCACATGGCGAAATTTGCGACTACATAGACTACGTATACACGATATCCAAAGTCGCGACTTTGGCCTAGCGTAGCCCAATGTCGCGATTATCTTTGTCGTGTAAACGGGCAAGTCCCAAATCTGGCCTAGCCCCGATTGATTTGGGCCTAGGCCTGATATATGTGTATGTGTGTGCTCGATCCCTCAAACGTCACAAATCTTACTTGCACACAGATAGTACACAAGGGCAAATTTCCTAGTCCACTTTTGTGTTGTTTACACGAGCAGCCGTGATTTTGGCCTACAACCGGTTTCTAGGCCTGATTTGGGACTTTTGTATCGTACGTACTCATAGTCGATCAAAATGACAAATGGAATTTAATGATTATCCTACATGTTAGGAATCAGTCAGTCATCCATTGCGGTCGCATTTTAAACGTGCTCCGACCAATCACTTTCATATGTAGTCTTGTATACTCTTTTATTTGTGCCTCCGTTTATGTTTTTGCATATGAAATGGAGAATTGTTGCGCCAACACAAACTGCACTACTACCGCCGTACTTCCGACTTCCGAATGGGTGACCTTCAGTGGACTTTGTGGGAATTGGTTTCATGCGACCTGCACCCGTATAAGCAATCGCGCCCTGACATACATCAACGAGTTCCGTTGTTCGTTTATTTACTGTTGCGCCGAATGCAGGAAACTCTGACTTGCTGATGTGTTGCTTGCAATTAAATACAACAACGAATCCCTCAGCTCCACGATGAATCAGCACGCATCAATGATCGAGTGCATTTCCAAAGATGATCTTATTTCGATGGCCGTGAATCACGTCGAATCCCACAGATCCAAACTCATTAACATTGAAAAGTATCTGACGGCCCTCTCTTCATCACCTAACTCCGACCTTGATGAATGCATCAACTCGGTCTCCAACGATCTACGTGCTACATTTAGTGCGGCTTTTATCGAACACTAGGCTCACCTGACCCAATTACTTTCGGAGCCCGTACCACTCCCCACATATCACAACCTAGTGAACAGGGGCACTGACGTTTAATAGCTGCGACAAGAAACATCCACTCCGCTGCTGCTGAGCTCTCTAGCGTCCGACGTACTTTCATCGACATTTTTAATGACCTCAAGTAACTCATTGAGACTTCTAGCAGACAGAGCCCTGTGTCAAAGAACCTTATCGACAAGTCTCTTCATTGGGAACCCCTCGGCGTCTCAGTCAGGCGAACGGAATCCAACTCGCCCCCATCCACCACGTTTCTACCACCTACAGCAGCACCATCACCCACCAGGACTGAATCAAGCAAGCCACATTCTACATCTGCACCAGCCATCAGGAAATTTGAGATCTCATAGACTGAACACGACTGGAACCATAGACTTTAGAAATTCCATAAGGCTAATGGCAGTCTGTGTTCGATGTCCACTCTGCTCTTTCTAAAAGGTGTCCCACGAGTTGATGATACACATTGGGTACGGAAGTTTTTCATCAGCCGCTTTTCATTCGCCCCCATCTACACCGCGAAACTTACACACGTCAAACGCTAGAGCCCATCTAGTTTCAAAGTCTCCATCCCTACGAAATATTCATGGCTCTTCTCTTATTCTGCTGCTTCTCAACCGGGAATATTTGCATGAGCAAATGTGTCACCAAATCCGTCAGGTTTTCCAACTCTGCTATTATATCTAAGTCTAACCAAATAATCAAGTCGTTCGGTCTCCTCTCTCAAAATTCGCTTCCAAAAACCATTATGCTTGGCTATTTTGCCAAATGAAAGAATCATGACACGATCCAGGGTACCTGGCTACTAAACTAAACTGTAATGGATGTTATACATTTTATATAAATATTTTAAAATAAATGCTATATAATTTGGACATTTGTGGAATGAATGTCTTTCCTGTTCCTTCCATTTCCTTTTTAAGTCCTGTAAGTGCCACATGTGTGCAGTCAATTAATCCGAATAATCCCGGAACTCCTGTTTTCTCAAGAAATCTAAAAGTTTTATGAATTAGTCAAACTTGTAAATTTAATAAAAATTTTAAAACTTATTACTTAGACTTACATATGCTTTTTTCGGGTGTTTGCAGGAACTTTACATAGACAGGCATCAATTTTTGCTATATCACACTTGAATACCGTTTTGATAGCAAACGAGACTTTGGTTTCAGACACACAACTCAAAAAACCTTGACAAACTTTACGAGGCCTTTCGGAAATCGGTACAAATCTGTAGAACTAAATATTCAGATTGGAATTTGTACTCAATAAAAGATAAAAAAATGAAGAACTTAGCGCACATCAGAAATTTCAAAAGGATTCTGGCTATCCCTGAGTTCCCTTCTCTTCACTTTCAAAATTCTATTTTCCACAAAAGAACTGGCACCAAATCCATTTTATATCAAATACTTAAATTCAGCTGATTGAATGAATGCTTGCTATTTTAGGGCCGAATTTACGAAAATAACGATTTGCGACCACATATGGTTATTTTGGTATTTATAAAATCTTTGCGATCGCAATTATGATAGTTTCGACTGGTAACTTTTTTATTTTTTGATCTACTCAACGTAGCGATATCAAACTCACGCCAAACAACTACTATCTCAATATGCTCTCCAAAAATACCACAATGTTTAGCTACCTCTACCACTGCCGGTATAGTCAATGCCGTTTGGTTAATTTTTTTTAAAATTTGTGGAAAACGTTCTTCATACCATGCTGATAAAAAGTTCTTATGGGCATAATGACCAAGAACCATTAGTCAAACAAATAAATAAAAGCCCATAATACTATTAGGCATGACTATAATAGTCTTATGAGATCTTAAGACTGCTTAAGATTTTGTACGATCATATGAAGTGCCACACTGACAATTATAATAGTCTTATCCAATCTTTCGCTAACTTTCGAAATCTTTTGGAAATCTTTCGCCAAGTCTTAAAGGTACGGTTCGGAGCGAACAAATCATAAGGAATTTTGACAAAAGTGACGTTTGTGAAAAAATTGGTTGATAATTCGAGAGAAATTTAAATTAATGGTGAATGAAATGGAAACATTAAGTGATTTAACTTTGTTGGTTGAATTAGTGGTTGCAAGTGTCAAAAATTCATTAAGACGATTATAGTTGAGCCTAAGATTAGTTATGATTCGGCCGAATCATAACCAATCATAAGGAAATTTGACAGCAAATCTTAGAGAGTCTTAAGACTATAGGCCTGACTATAATAGTTTAGGCAGTCTTAAGATATCATAAGACTATTATAGTCAGGCCTTATTATAGGAACGCATATAGTCAGACCTATTGACACACAATGCGCGAAATTTTGAATTTCGACTCTTCTCAATTTCGATTTACATTTCAAGTTAATTTGGAAATGAAACTGTTCGTTCTCAATTTCGCGAAATTGAGAAATTTAGCGTGGAAACTGAAAATTAAACTTGCTACGATTTCTACCCGATTTGATTTTCCCACCAAAATGTTTCCAACCTTTTAATTATGTTATTCCTCTCTTCTCAAACTTTTTTAAATTTATTTTGCGCCAACAGTAAAGTCTTCTATAGTCCGGGAGACTTGCTCAGGTGGGAGAGTTGAACCACCTGTTAAAACTCAACTTAAATTTCGCGCTAAAGAAACGTCAAGACGGCCATTGATAGATCGTAGGAGGCCAATAACCAGCACGCCGCCATTTTTTGTTTGGTTTTCAGGTTCGGAAAGGTGTTTTTGTTACGGCGGAGTAAATTTTCCTAATTTATGTAGTTTTGAGATTGCGACCGTGTTTATAGAGGTACGTATTGTGTGTTATTACTATTGTACTGCCTGATTATTGTAGTTTGACGTGTGCTAAGTGTTTTTTCGCTAAGATGGATAGTTTTTTCTGTGAGTAAAATTTAATGTCAAAGTAGTATATGCGGGAGACTTGCACCATGGCGGGTGCGGGAGATATGCTCAGTGGTTCATGTCTCCCTCTATAGTGTTTGTATGAGGATATTTGGAGTTTTATTTTATAGATGTAGAAATTTAAAACTTTTTGACTAAATTTAAAAACAATTCCAAAACCTTAGTACGCGAGTCCTATTTGTGTTTTGTTTGTTTTTTTTTAATGTTTAATCTTATTTTGTCTCACAGGTTAATTGCATAAAAAATGCCTTTTCGATACAAGCCTTCTGAAACAACACACAAAAGAAAAAAACATACCATCACAGAATTAGAAAACGCTATATGTGAGGTAAAGGAGGGTGCATCTTTAAGAAAAACATCTATTAAGTATGGAATCGATAGAAGTACACTAAGACGTTATAAGTTGAACGAACAAAAATTACAAAAATTTGAAGAAAAAAACAGTCAGTATAAAGAGTCACAAATATTTACTGTTTCTGACGAAAAATTCCTGGTTGAATATTTACTATCATGCAGTAAAATGCATTACGGTCTGACTAGAAAGCAGAAGCGAATTCAAAAAAGTATCCTAGTAGCTGGGCAACAAATAATACTGCTGGAAAAAATTGGTTTCGTGGTTTTCTTTCTAGAAATCCAGAAATGAGTTTAAGAACACCTGAAGCCACTAGCTTGTCTCGCGCTACTAGTTTTAATAAAAAAAATGTTAACGACTTCTTTACAAATTTAAAGATGGTGCGTGAAAAATACAATTTCGAAGCTCAAAATATATATAATTGTGACGAAACTGGATGTACGACTGTTCAAGTATGTCCAAAAGTGATAGCCAGTAAGAAGTCGAAACAAGTCGGACAAGTGACATCAGCGGATAGAGCAACCACCGTAACAATTTGTTTTGCCGTCAATGCGATTGGAAACGTGATACCTCCCTTCTTTATATTTCCAAGGGTTAGATATCAAGAACATTTTGTTTCGGAAGGACCGCAAGGATCATCTGGCGACGCTTATCCAAGTGGTTGGATGACCACAAAAAGTTTTGTGAAATTCCTTCAACATTTTGCAAAATACTCTCATGCCTCTGAGAACAATCGCGTGCTCTTGATATTAGATAATCATGAGAGCCATGTAAGCGTTGATGCTATTAATTTTGCCACAAGTAATGGTATCACGTTGTTAACTCTTCCGCCACACTGCAGTAATAAATTACAGCCCCTTGATATTGCAGTTTATTCCTCATTTAAATCCCGATATAATACAACCATGAACAACTGGATGTTATCAAATCCAGGCAAAACAATTACGATATACAATATTCCTGGATTCATTAAAACAATTATGTCTCAAGCATTCAGTCAAAGCAACATATTAAGTGGATTTGAAAAAGCAGGAATCCATCCATTCAATCCAGAAATTTTTACTGACGACGATTTTTTGTGTTCTGCCGTTATGGATAGAGAATTATCTCAAGAACAAGCATCAACAAGCGCACCTGTATCTTTAGAAAGTCAGATTGTGTTCTCCACCCGATTTCAGGAATCATCTCATCTTGAACAGAATAATATAACAATCCCAACTGTTGCCCTTCAAGAGTCCGAAAATGATCATAATATTGGCGGTTATGGTCAGGGTTCTGACTTGGAACAACATCAAGAATGTGCCGACGAACCGGGTAATGTCATTCTATCATCATCAACAGACGCAAAATTCATTCGTGCTAGTTCGGAGCCATTAAAGATCAACAGATTCCAAGTACAGAACATTTCATGGGTAAGCGACCATCTTCTGCCCCGCCACATGGATATTTATCTCAGGAGACATCTAATGCTGAGTCACCGATTCGGAACAAATCAGCTATTGATTTACAACGCTCTTCTTTAGCTACTATGGGATCAAGAGACCAAGCAATACTTAATCGGTGCACTAATTCATCACCAATACCATCTTCTTCAAATGTTGAAATAGTGACTCCAGAGATGGTGCGACCATTTCCGAAAGCACCTCCCAGAAAGATGGCTCGACGAGGCCGTCAGCCTGGCAAGACCAAAATATTGACAATGACCCCCGAGAAGGAAAATAACAACGAATGTCTGTCAGAAACTTTAAACAACATATTTGATGATTTCAAACGACCAAAAAGGAAGCTAAAAGAAACTCAATCCAATGCTACGAAGAATGATGAAATCAAAAAACGAAAGATGAATATTAAGAAAAGAGTTTTTGAGAATACCGACACTGAATCAAAAAATAAAAATGATACTAATAAAACTAATAAGAAGGTTCAAGAAGACACTAATAAGAAAGGAAAGAAAATAATAAAAACCAAACAAAATCCTAAACTAAAATATGACAAAAAAGAGAACGTTCCAGGAAAAACTAAAGGAAAGAAAACATTGAAAACTAAACAAGGTTCAAAACCAAAAGCCCAGAGAAAGAAAACTGGAAAAGGCAAAAAAAATAAAAGTGTTAATGATGATAGTGAAACCGAGTGTGAAGACGAAGATGTTGCGTACGCTGATAGTTCCAGTAATAGTGATTTTGCAGAAAATTCTGACGTGAATGATCGTTGGTATTGTTTTGTTTGCCAATCAGAAGAAATTATGACCATGCGTCTATGTCGTTTATGTCGCAGATATGTCCATGAGATATGTGTAGGACTTACACAAGATATTGATGATTTCATTTGTCATGAATGTGACCAGAAATAGATTTTTAGGTTACCAGCTGACTGAAAGTAATTACTAAGACTGATTGATGATACCAAATGACTAGAATAAGTATATAATTTAAACAAAAGGTTAAGAAAGACCAACAAGTTTGATTAAAGAAACGTTGAATGTTTATTTTTGTTAACAAAATGTTTAATAATTATGTTGATTGTGGAATGTTAAAGAATATGTTGAAGTCTTGTTTTTTTTCTTTATAAGAAGATAATAATTGTGTTTCTTTATAATTTAATTTCATTTTATGATGTTTCGTTTAATATATCTGTGATTTAAATTGCAAAATGTTTTTATTTTCCCCTTTAAAAAGCAATGTTCAACTCTCCCCAGACCTCGGTTCAAGTGTCCCTAAGGGTGGGGAGAGTTGACTCATATCCCATTTTTCATTCAAATATATATAACATATTTCAGTACTGTAATATCGAAAAAGTAATTATGCATAAGTAAACCTAAATAAATAAGCTACTGTTTATTATTATAATTGAATCACTATGCCTCATTTATAAGAAAATGCGATACTTTAAACAAAAAGCGGTTCAACTCTCCCGGACTTCCCCTACATAAAAATCTCTGTTTTGTTTTTTTATTAAATATAAAATCTAGGCTTTGGAATCCATTTTCTCCGCTCTTAATAAGTTGATATTTGAAATCAAAACAGCCTTGTGTCTGCGGGTCGCGAAATAGAGATTGAAATTCGATATTTTAGCCATAGTGTGTCAATGGTATTAGGTGTATATGCAGAACACCAGGATTTTGGAACTTTAAGGGCCAATGGTGGCCAAAGTAATTATTTTTGACCATTATGCACATGAGAACTTTTGATCAGCGCTGTACGAAGAACATTTTCCAAATTTTCAAAAATATTTGACCGAACGCCTTTTCCTAACATTTTGTGCAGGGTCCTTTATATGCATTTTACAAAAACTTTCATTTAAATGAACTCCGTATAACTATTTATATCATTTATATACCTGGACATGTTATACCTCAAATGGCTAATTTAATAATAATAAAAAATAGATGCATTATTTACATGACTTTCGGGAACATGTGGGAGAAATTTGAGTTGTAGGAGATTTTAAAGCACTTTTAAATTTTACAAGTTATTGTACCTGCAGTGGTAGAGGTAGATCAACATTGGTCGCATTTTTCGAAAGCACATTGAGAAAATGGTACATAAAAAGCTTGAAAATAAACAATGGCCCTGCCGAATTTAGTAATCAACCTCTTACTCCAACCCAAAACCCCCATTCCTCCCCCCTCACTACCGCCCAAAAAATATTGCGTTTTGCGGATATTTTACCCCACTTATTTTGGCATGCCTATGCGATTCACCGTTGTAGCGTTACAGGGTGGTTCATATATTCGGTATGTGGATTATTATTTCACTTTTATCGTTTGATCTACTTAACGCAGTGACATCGAGCTCACGCCAAATAATTGCTATCTTAATGTGCTTTTTAAAAATGCTATCAGTGTTGATCTACACCTACCGCTTTGGTGGCACTAACGCATATTAAGATAGTAGTTGTTTGGCGTCAGCTTGAGCTGCATTGAGTAGATCAAAAGATAAAAATAAAATAATAATGTGCATCCCGAATTTATGAATCACTCTGTAACCCGAAAACTACGTAAAATCGTGGAACATATAGGGTTTAAGAACGTCTGAACTTTAAATTTGAATAAAACACACAACTTTCGACCACAAATGGTTCTGACTTTTTGAAAGATAATTTTATGCGATTTCTGATTTGAATAAAATATCGGCCAAATGGCCACCGCAGCTCCTCTTGCACACGTTCATCCATTCACGCCAATTTTCGATGACTCTATGCAACATTTCGGCCGGTGTTTCAGTTATTGCATGACGAATATTGGGTTCCAATACCTCAAGAGTTGTAGGATGGTTGCAGTAAACCTTCGACTTAATGTAGCCCCAAAGGAAATAATCCAAAGGCGTTAGATCACACGATCCAGGCGGCCAACCGATGGGACCATTTCTGGAAATTAACGATTCACCGAACTTACCGCGCAATAAGTCCATGTTAAGTCAAGAAGTGTGAGGCGGTGCACCATCCATGCACCATAGGCGCGGCGCGGAACACACGCATTTGAGTTTCCACGAACACTGGCTTGAACGGCGGCAATATTTTGTTCACTTCAGGCATTTATTTGTCTTATAGGCACCTTTGTATTTTGAAGAGTGAACTCACTTTCAAACTTTGTTATTCTGCGTCTTACATATAACGCGCTCAGAAGGAGCATTATGACGACCGTTTTTTGCACGAAACGCTCTTACAGTACCGACAAGAAAATGCGATATTTTCGTAATAATTTTGGACAATTTCCTTCTTAAAATAAAATAGCTAAAATAGCTGCACAGGCCTGTCAAAAAACCATAAACAAATATGGCCGTCAAGAGCTATCAAAACCAAGTCATCCCTATTGGGCAACCCTTTACATAGGGTTGATTGGGATACCCCTTAAGGGGAGGGTAAGGTTAATTCGTACAAAAAAAGGCACATTTTTGTGAATTTTTTCGACAACTCAGTTAAAATCTATTCATTAAAGCTAATGGTACATCAAAGTAGAACATTTGAAGAATATTTTGTAAAATTTGCATGTAGAAATATTGAAAAATAAGGCAATTGCAGCCATTATTTGGAAGCGTCTCAGAAAAAAATAGAATTGCGGTGCCCCTCATAACTCGGTACTGGATCATCTCAAATCAAAAAGGAAATTTTTTGTCGTTAGATAATCGCTTTCCCCAGGTAACGCGGGAGGGGTTTTTCGAAATTTAAATTTTTAAATTTTTGGGAACACTTTGAAGTAAAAAACGCGATTTTTGCAAAGAAAATCGGATAATTTGTTATTATAAAATAAAAACTATTAACAAATTTGAAAAAAACTCTCCCGTGTTACCTCGTAAATTATGTACAGCAATAGTGTTCAAAATTTCAAAAGAATCGGTGTAGTAGTTTTGAACTTATGAGGGGCACCGACTTTGAAAACATGAGTTGTGGGAAAAACGCCTTAAAGTTTTAAACACTAAAAAATTTAGAGTAAAACGTTCATAAGCGAGTTGCTTAAACTGCTGTATCTTCGTTAGTTTTGCTACGATCCGTCTCAAATTTTCACACAATATTTTTGAAAGGTTCTTCATTTAGAAAATGGAATAAAAAAAAAATTCGAAAAAAAAAATTTTAATACCTTACCCTGCCCTTAATATGAGGCACGTGAATTTTACCTTTGTACGTCATACGGCCACCCTGCATATTATTTCTCAAAGGTATTTTTTTGACGATACCTACGCCACATCATAGTAGCCAATATTCCAACTTCAAGAAACATTTATGAAAAAGGACGTTCGGTGGTTTTAGGGGTCTCTGATTTCGAATTTTCACCAAAATTTCCGAATTCAAGATGGCGGATCCAATATGGCGACCGAAAAAGTTAAACTTCAAGGGATTGCCCTCAAACTCTGCACTGATGGGTGTTCGGGGCGCTGATTTCGAATCTGTCATCAAAATTTCCAAATTAAAGATGACGGATCCAATATGCAGACCGAAAAAGTTTCCCGGGCGCTGATTTCAAATCTGTCATCAACATTTCCAAATTTCAGATGGTGGATCCAATATGGCTGCAAAAAAGTTTAACTTCAAGGGATTCCCTGAAAATCCGCACAAGGGGGTTCCGTTCCGGGGGACGTTGTTTTCGGATATGCCACCAAAATTTGCAAATTCGAGAGGGTGGATTCAATATGGCGACCGAAAAAGTTACGCTTCAAGGGATTGTCCTGAAATTCCGCGCTAGGAAGTTTTCGGTCTGCCATCAGAATTTCCAAATTATATTTCTCGAAATCTCCCTTAATATTTCTTCAAAATTAATGATTGAGATATCATTTCGAAGATCGCGTTCCCCTGTAATGACGAAAGATAAACAAATAATTTAAAATTAATGGTCTCATTAAAAAAAACTTTATTTTCAAAACTTTTCATAAAAATCGTATCTGCATAGGTGTGGGGGTTTTTCCCAGCCACATATCAATTAAAAAAAGCAAGTTCTTAAAACTTCACAGGGTTTATTTTGTATACCAGACAACAATTATTCTTTAAGCGTCGGTAGTCTTAATAATTAAGGGAACTTTACTCTAGAGCCTCAATCCAAGAAGTGTAGTCAATGTGCGCTCGTTAAGAAGGGGAAGGAAGAAGTTAATTTTGTCGGTAATGCGGTTTCAAATCTGGTACGTCCAGTTGTTGCTAAGGTCAATGGTGGTCTTCCTTTTTTATAGGTTCGCAAGTCTGCAGATGCATTTTCAGAGTTGTCGGACTGTTGTGATCCCGAAGGTGCTTCCGGATGTTGCGCATAAGCAGAACCACACGACACTTGGGAGTTCCATTTCCGCATTCAGGAAGCAGCCAAGCTGTAAGTGCATGGTTTACACAGTTATTAGTTGTTATAACGGTGATAGTCAAGTGTTCTTTAAAGCTAACAGTAGATACTTTCAAGTAAACTAGTTCAACCCACTTAAGTTTTTCTGGGCAACAAGACAGTTTTTCGTAAAACCAAGGAAGCTGAAATGCCTCCACAGATAAATTAAATCTTGGGGCACGGTAGATGTAGATGTAGATTGTCATGAGGCGGGTAGATACACCCTGCACTTAGACCAAAGGTCCATTGTACTAACCTCGAGAAGAGAGACTGTCATCAGAGTTAATCTCGGTGCCCTTGTTGAGCCGTTAGACGGTAGTGCCCCCGCCAAGTTGAACGCGAAGCAAACACTGCCGTACCATTCTTTACTGGAACCATTTCGCCGCATTTTCAGGCCCCTATTTGAGAACCTCTGGATAAGGCCAGAACGCAGAAATTGTCGTCATCCAGTACGCTATAATCACATACTTAAAATCCAAAATTTCAAGTCTGTAGGTCATTTAGTTCCGAAGTTAAGCGAAAGCAAAGTTTCGCATTTATGACACTCACTCACTCACTCATGATCATCAGAATAGAACTAGTACTTCCCATAAACTCAGAGAGCTGAAATTTGGTACAGAGTTAGTGTTTAATGGCCACATAAAGGGAAAACTATAAAAACTAGGATAATCGAAGATCTGGAGTACCTGGTGACCCTGATTAGAAAACACAAGAGCCCAACCAAAATGCCTCCCCTTCTGCTTATAGCGTCCCACTGCTGGGCGAATGCCTCCCCTTCTGCTTTTAATCTGACTGTATTATAAATCAATATGCCCACGTTTCTACAAAAAGAAGTGAAATCCCACCAAAAACATTCTGTAAAAAACTAGCCAAGTCTCGATGGAGCTGCTTGTTTATCTCTAAAACGTAATGAAATCTAGACAAAGTCGTGTCAAGTCTAAGGTTCCTTACTGCGATTTCTTTATTATTATAGTTAATGTTGTGTGACCTGGCCGTTGAAGGGTACACAAGGTACAAAACCAGGTGCTCCATGGCACCATTGCACCAATCTGTCGCCAGAACCGCTACCCATTGACGATATAACATTACGTGTAAACAAAATTGACTTGTACCCACTAACGTATAAAGAATGTTCAACGGCCAAGTCACACAACATTAACTATAATAATAAAGAAATCGCAGTAAGGAACCTTAGACTTGGCACGACTTTGTCTAGATTTCATTACTTTTTAGAGATAAACAAGCAGCTCCATCGAGACTTGGCTAGTTTTTTACAGAATGTTTTTGGTGGGATTCAATTTTCCCCGCCAGATTGTCGCGGCCCTATCGGTAATTAAATAACCACCCGTTATTAGTGACGCATATTCACGCATACCAAATAACAAAAATTTACCGCTACAATATTCTGTAAGATTTCTACCCTACCAACTACCGAGTCCAATAACGGGTCAATCATCGAGTCCCACTTCCATTCAGATACGTGCAAAGTTGCACTGCATGAACCAAGCAGGACATATCAATTTTAGCATTTCGCCACTCGTTTTCAAGCAAGACAAGGTTTTCAGTGGCCCAAGGCGCCAGCGACTCTCCCCCACAGAAGCAACCGATGTATAAGTGCTCAACCCCTCGGACAAGCTCGTGCCTCGGTTCATCTTACACAGTGCGAGGCCCTTAGTTGAAAGGTTTCTGTGGCCCCAGTGCCCCAGCGTTCTCCTCGCAAGACGCCGCTGGAGATCTCACCAACATAGGTAAATTCCCCTTTCAGACTAGTGCAAAGTGCACTGCATGAACCAGTCAGGACTTAACAAGTGTAAAGAGCAGCCGCACTCAAGATTCCTCTGAGCGGTAAACGCACAATCACCACAGTTTGCCACCCGTCTACTAGCCAGCCAAGGGTCTCAAAAGCTATCAGCAATTACCCCCAAAGTTTAAACTTGATAGTTACCAGCTCATGCTCCCAGTTTTCACCAGTTTTAAGCGGCTCCAAAGCCCCAGCGTCCCTCTCCCAGAATAGCGGCTGATGCTTAGATGCTCTGCCCTCCGGATGGATCACTTCAATCATCACGATATATCGAGGAAGGTCACTTCTGGAGGTTCTCATCATCCTGACGGTTCATCTAGCGTACTAGTTAGACTATAGCCAGCGCAGCAACCACAAGGAATTCCCCAGACAACCTCCAGTTGTAGCCCAGAATAAAATCTCATATGGGTGCCCACACAGGACCGTAGGTACCTCCAGAACAGGATCGGAAGAACCGAAGATAACATCAAGCGCGGACTTAGGACCTGAAAGAACCACAACAGTTACAACCCCAACAACGAATGGCCATCAAGCGCCATTATCAAATGGAAGCATTAATATATATCTGCATAAAAGGCTCAACCCATTAATCTCCACCATAAACCTAACCACTAAAGTGACAACATCTTGTCACACCAGAGAGATCCTTCTCATACAATCGCCTCTATAGCTTCTTACGCATTTTTGATCCCCACCCCAGTTAACAAGAACAAAGATTCCTTGACATCCCCAACCAGCCTACGAGCAGGCCAGACATTGAACCTAGAAAATCCAAGACAGAAAAACTTTGAATTTACCCCATTTATCGTAACAGAAGAAAACGTCATCAAAATATACCCCAGAGGAAGTCATAACTCGTAGGATGTCAGCAGTAGCAGGAATCATCTCTGACAACCCTCAACCATCTCAGCGAGCCAAGTCGTCGTAAACACGAATGACAACTGCTCATACACATCTACAATAAACCCAGGAACAACTGAGTACTCACGGCACTGCCAACCACATTAAAACACACAGAGAACACGTCATGGAGTCACATAGAGGACTCCACCTTACATACTCAACAAGAGGCAAAACACCAACTTAAACAACCTACTATCCAGCGTACACAGCCCAGTATCCACCTTAGATAGATGCCTAAGCTAGCCCAGATGAGAATTAGCAGACCAGCTACATGCACACATAGTTAGAGTCCCATTATATAACTCTATTTACTTGTTACTACCTCTTGACTGGATAATATATTCTTGAATATGGGGCATTTCTCGTGAAGCGGACAGCGAAAAAAAGTGACGTTCCAAAATTTGTTCATATTCGACTTAACTGTACTACTAGTAGGTATGAATGTGGACACACAATATTTTTTTTGTATGATGTTTATTTGTCAAGTTATTGGCTCGTATTTTTTGGAAATAGTTTTTCGAATTAAACAAATTTATTTTAAAATATTAAATATGGCGACTTAAATGTACTGTTCTTTTTAAATACAAAATAAAACTGGATTTTTTAATTTTTTTTAATATACAAAACCAGAAATAAACTTTTCAAATCAGAATTTTAGTAACTTCGACCAATTTTTATCTTTTTTTATTTCAAAATATAGCCTAAAGTACATTTATAATACACCAGAAGTTTCAAAATGGGATCTGCAATAGTTTAGGAGATAAATGAATTAAAGTACATACGTGTCGCACGGAGCGTCGTACTCTAGCTTCCTTAGGGCGGTTTTCTCCTCGAGCGGTTTCAAAATTTCGATTTTTTTTTTAGTTTAATCTCTTCTACATATCCCCAAAAATGTTCCCTGAAAAGAATTTTTTAAAGAAAGAAATTGTTTATTCCAAATAAGCACTTCCCTCGACAGCCTTCCGTCTCCATCATCAGACCCTCGATGACATTCATGACCCAGCTAGATCTAAAGTTCTCATCAAGATGAATGAAATAAGCCCAAAGACGAGGTGGCTGCTGTAAACCGATGAGGAGTTCCCTAGACTGCCTTCCGGCTCCATCGCTAGATTAACTCCAGTTCGGCATTATGTTGTAGTGTCATCAGAACTACATTGCCAAGTTTCAACGGAATCGGTTCACAGGTGAATAATCAATCATTCCCTACTTTTTCTATCCTGAGGAGTGGAATTTTTTTTTCAAATTTAAATGAAAACAACTTCGAGGTATACCCTATCCAACAAAAAAAAAATCATCAACATCGGACTACAAAAGATTATGTGTAGTCATACATAACAGAAAATATACGCGTTGACTTGAGAACCTCCTCCTTTTTTTCGTCGATTATAAAGATAAAGAATTGAATCTAGGTTTAATCTCGGTTTTTCAAAAAATTCAAAAGAAAAATGTTTAATGTAAATAAAAAGCTAGCGAAAATTGGCTGTAGAATTACAAATATTACACTTAAACTACTAAAACTTGCAAAATATAAATGGTAAATATATTTTAAATAAACACTATAAAGGGTCATGGGCATTTTTCTATGAGAGCTTGGCGTAAAACCAACACAAATAAATTGTGTTGTTATTTATTGTATTTTATGTCTTAATACCCACTACATATTTTTAATCCCCAAAATAGACTGGGTATTAATGTATTAAAGCACAAAAGATTGATTAAATAAATCACATAAAATAATTAAAAAGTACTATTTATTTATAAATCAATGGTAATCATTAATTAAAACATCTAAAAAATGTTGAGCAGGAGCAATAAATGGCTCATATCGTCCTAACCCTAGATACCACAAAACGGAAACTATGTGTGCACAACTTCCTACTTTCCTTCTGCCTGTTAAACAGGTACAATAATGATATACTATAGCATTTCTACCGATTTGGCCTCTGTCAATTAAAATATATGAATTATATGTGCGTGCTCTGACATGCCGCGACTGTATTTTTACTCGAAGCAACCACACATTTGTTTGCAGAATATTGCATCTGTGTAAATCATTTAGTGTCTCATCTCGATATAATTCGATTACATAAATACTATCGCGGAAATGTTCTGCGACATATGATTTTGCCAGTTTTATGTGGTAACTCCCTAATGCGTGAAACACTATGCAATCCTCGGTTAAACGAGGAAAATCATTTAAGAATGGAAGATTTGCTTCCATTATTTGTTATGGTGTTTATTTTTTCATCAATTATGGTATTATAATAATATCTGAAGCTAGTCTGTGGTTTTCAAAAACAGGATGAAAAGCATTTAAAAGACTGGTACCAATTTTAAAATCTATAAACATATGGGAAAGAGCTCTGTTAATATATGTATGTTTGTCGAAGCAACTAAAAACACTGTTTCACCATTCATGACTTCCACTACTCATTCGCGATTTATTAGCTTGGTCTGTTGTTAATTGGCTTTCGTTTCTATGTTTTGTGGGCGGTATATGTATGTGCCTCATAACCACAAACTTCAATACTATCTACGCTATCCCTAAAACCTCGATCAAGCAAAAAAAACATCGTTTTGTTGAAAAATCCAATGCCAAGCACTATTCTCGTCATTCATAATGCCTTGCATGATTGTTGCGTCAGATATAGTGGCAGCATACGGATCCAAAACATCCAAAATATAGCCATCAGTGCTGACAATCATGAAGGGTTTCAGTAAGTTCTTATATTTATGCAAACTGTAAGGCAAACGTTGGAACAAAAAATTAGAACATTTTTCTATAAAAATGTAAGTGCCATCGCAAATAATTATTGCTATGCTGTTTTCACTGTTACCAAATAGGTGTTTTGGTATCAACAAATTCCACTCCAAGATATTATTTCTTATGATATGGTCGCAGCCTAAATGTAAAGGGATATAATCTGTCTCTAAACATTCTCTATTTTTAATTTTCTTAGAGTTCGGCGAGACATACTAAACAATGATGCTAATCGTTCATTACTTTCACCTGTAGGAAGTTTTGTTAAATACACTCCAAGGACTGTCCGTGGACGACTACTTTGATTCGCAGTAGAGGGTGTCTGATCCAAAATACTGTTCTCCTGGTGTTTGGGTAATTGCCGTCATAATATAAAATGAAGTACTAGTCATTAGCTTTCATATAAAATATATTTTAATGCTGTTGGTTTTACGCCCATTTTGACCGAGATCCTTTAGTCAAGATTGAATAATTAGTTAAAAAATGATAATTGTTTATTATCCCATTTCGCGACACGAGCGTAAGAAAGTTGGAAAAACCGATTTATAAATATATGCAATTCAACTCGTTTTAACACAGACTTTTGATAAATTCCATATAATATGTATGCTATTCCATCATGATTTCCCTTATTAAGAAATTCGCTTTTGATTAAATATCATCGAAAAAATATTCCGACCAAGTACACGTTGTTGTTATTGTTTCTATGTATAATATGATATAAATAATTTCGTCCGACACTTGGAATGTTTTTATATTTTATATAATATAATATAACAAATATTAAAAAAATGTTATTAAAATCGTGACTGTTTCTGAAGGTTCAGAGCTAAAAATCTTCATTGAATCGATTAATTTTAAAAAATAAAGAAATAAATAAATAAATAATAAAGAAAAAGTGTATTGCTTTGCCTCAAAAACATAATTCAAAGGGTCTTACATTAATTCATTCAAAGTAAGTTGGATTCCGACGCTAATTCCCTACGTTATAGCATAAGAAAACAAAGTATCCGGAAGCAGTTGATATTTTAATGAGTTTTAAAGGTTAATCTAAAACCTAAATGAGAATTAGTGAAAATTAGTGAGAACATCTAACTAACTAGGTCGCATTTCCTATTGCAATAATTTATTATATTATATCAATGTGTAATTGTGTACTTATATTTCTTATATTTTTTTGTGATAATTCCCAGATTTATTTTTACATGTCGGTACAGGTTTCTTGAAAGTTAAATTTCCTCAAATACTGAACTCTAAAAACAAGGATTAAAATTAGAATTAGCATAGTAACAACAAAACAAAACTTTAACCATTTTAATTGGAATTCTTTAGTATTCTTAGGAAATTAGAGTTTTAAGCGTGAGCACACCTCTGTCTTCCCCCTGCAAAACAATCAATCAAGAACAAAACAAAAGTCCGAGTTGAAATATATAAATGCGCGAACTTTACTGCATTTCATTAAATATGATCGTAGAATGTGATTTGTTAGTACAAATGCAAAGGGCAGAGATAATAAAAACAGCAGCCTTTTAAACTCTTATGAAACTGTCCATCTGTTTGTTTCCATCCGTAACTACTTTAGCTAGTAGTTAAAAGCGAATATGTTACTAAGAGCCTGCAAAACACATAAAGCCATCCGTTAACACGCCAACAGGTACAACACTTCAATACTTGGTACCATGAATAAATTAGAAAAACGTTCTTTTCTCCATCTTGTTCCCAAGTACATTCTCAGCAAGTACGCATGCCCGTTCAGCGCACACCCCCGCATAAATCGTCACAGAGAGATTGTAATTTTGAAAGGATAAAAAGCATCACCATCAACGGTGTCTACCTCAGTTGTGTCCGGAAGTTACGCCAGTGCAATTACCCCGAAAAGAGGAAAGCATCAAACATGTTGTGGCTCCGCATAGCCACCGTTCTCTTCTGTGCAGTGGTAGTATTTACAAAGGATAATTGGCACAAGCCCGGTTGCCATAAAGTTGGTAATACACGAAAAATCAGCATCCCCGACTGTGTTGAATTTTGGATAACGACAAATGCGTGTCGAGGATTTTGTGAATCATACGCTGTGCCCAGCATCCCCTATGGAACTACTGCTGGACTTATAAAGCCAGCAAAGCCGGTTATATCAATTGGTCAGTGCTGTAATATAATGGAATCTGAAGATGTGAGTTAGATACTTCCGTTGTGCTCCTTTTCTTGGAGATTATTATTATTATACTTACCATGAACAATTGCAGGTGACCAAACGCGTCTATTGCCTTGACGGATTTCGTACGTTAACGTTTAAGTCTGCTATCAGCTGCAGCTGTTATCACTGTAAAAAGGACTAGAAGGATTTTGACACGCTTGACACGCTTTTGAAAGTGACGAACATCTGTCTGAGCCACTGAGGATTAGTTTTCGTGTTTAGAAATACATAGTTTTAAATTCAATCAAAGCTATTTTCGAAAGAGATTTACTACTTTTTTAATATTTGAACCTTATGGTAGTGATATCAGTTTATACCATTTGCTACGGGGATATCTGGTGCAGTGTAGGAAGCCAATCAGCATATTCTGTAAAAAATAATAAACTTTGTTCGCTTTAGCAATTTGAATTTTTTGAGCAATTATTTGGGAACGGGGGAGATATAAAACCATAAGAAAGTATTGTAGCGACTACGAAATTTTAACCTCCGAGCTGCGATCAAAACGACCGCTCGGGCGGCGGCGAGTTGATAGAAAAATAACAAATTTTTTCGTGCGCCCGGTAAAAGCTTTCTTACCGAAAGTACCGGGAAAAAACCCTTATGTTGCGCATTTTAATTTGTCATAAATAAACAAAAACTTTTTCAAACAAATCAATAGCAGGGTTCGATCAGAGAGAAAAAATACTTTTCAGTAAAAAAACCATCAACCAATTACGTCGTGGGGTTTAGACGTAATTAATGTTACTCCATTTAAAAAAGAATCATAAAAGTGTTCAGACCAATTGGCTGAAGAATTCTAAATATTCACATAATAAGTTAGTTAGATTGCGAGAATGGTTTATAGTTAGGTGTGGCAACCATAGATGGCCCCGTAATCTAACTTCTGTGGCTGCTTACTAAGTACTGGTGAGCGTGTTCGAGCAAGCAAGAGTTATCCTTGTACGGATTCTCGTATGGTTGATCCAGCGGCTTTTTAACTGCGTCGACACGCACGAATACGTGTGTGCATGTGCATAGAGTCTTCGGCGTGAAAATTCGGGCCTTGTGGTGGTGAGCTGTGGGTTGAGGTCTAATTCTCCTCATCGTCTGTCGTAGGTGTTCCAGGAAGATCTCTGGGTCCTGGGGGAAGGTTCCTTGTCGATAAAGTACTCCCTATGCAATCTGAGAGTGGTGCCGTATACGAGTTCGGTCGCAGATGTCCCGATGTCCTCTTCCAGGCTCTTCCTTAGACCCAGCATAACTACGGGCAGCACTCGTGGCCAGTCTGAAGTCTCGTGGCATTTGATGGCTGCTTTAACGGAACGATGCTACCGTTGGACTGTGGGTGGTATGCCGTAGTCCTGCGTGTCCTGCTCCCAATAACTTTAGCGAGTGCATAAAATAACTGAGAGCAAAACTGTGATCCTCTATCCGTTGTGGTGTCCGGAAAGGGTCTACCCGATGGTCTCAGCGGTGATGTCCTCGAGTAAACCTATCTATCGCCGTCAGGCAGTATCGGTATCCTCGAGAAACGGCCATTGGTCCCACGATGTCCAGGTGGACGTGGTGGAATCGCTCGTCAGGCACTCGAATGTTTTCGGGTTGCCTTCTCGTATGTATGCTAATCTTTGATTGTTGGCAGGGTAGACACGTGCGGGCCCATTCCTTGTTGAGGGACGACAACACGAACTTAGTCGCAATTGCCTTACGTGTCGACCTGCCGCTGGTGTGTGCAGTATTATCCACGACTTCGAACATCACATCCGCTTTCGAAGCGGTCCTGGGATGTGCGGTTTGATGTTATCGATGGAAACGTCGCAGTAAATAGTTTTTTCCGTGCCGTCCACCCTGAGACGTTTTAGAGCAAGCGCTCTTGGATTCAAGAGCAATTTTGACACCTCGGTGTCAGTTCGTTGTGCTGCGGCGATGTCTTCAGTGGAAATAACGATAGGAAGCTCGATGTTATTTATCCTTGACAAAGCGTCAGCGACCTCGTTGTCCTTGCCTGGTAAATGGACGAGTCTGGTCGTGAATTGCCTGATGAAATCCAAGTGCCTTTGCTTTCGTGGTGAAGCCTTGGCGGGTCGTTGGTCGAAGGCTTAGATTAACGTTTTGTGGTCCGTATGAATCACCGTATCTCTACCCTCGATCATGTAGCGGAAATGCTGGACGGCGGAGTAGATTGCCAGAAGCTCTCTGTCGTACGCGCTATAACGCGCCTGAGTTGGCGTGAGTATCTTTGAAAAGAAACCTAGAGGCTGGCGTGAATTGTCGACGATCTGCTCCAGTACGGCTCCCATCGCGGTGTCCGAGGCATCGGTCACCAGCATCAGCTGACCGTTTCCTGCAGGGTGGGCGATAAGTGTCGCTGCGTGCAAGTTGCTCCTTGCAGATTTCGAAAGCTCGTTCGGCTTCTTGTGTCCACTTTATGGGTCGCTTATCGCGCTTTTTTGCCCCTGCGGTGAGTTCGTTTAAGGGCGCTCGAGTCGCCGCAGCGCTTCGGATGAAGCGCCTATAGAAATTTAGCGTTGCTAGGAATCTACGTAATTCCGAAATCATGGCTGGTTTGGTCATGTCTCTGATTGCTTGCACTCTGTGAGGCAACGGCCCAGTATCTCGTATACGGCAATCCAAGTATTCATTCGACTTCAGATTCGCCGAAACGGCATTTTTCAGGCTTGATCGTTAGGCCATGCTGCTGGAGTCATCTGAGGACCTCTCGGAGGTATTCTCGGTGTTACTTTTCAGACCTCGAGGCGATCAGGATGTCATTCAGGTAATAGAACACGAAATCCAGCCCTCTCAAAACAGTGTCCATGAAACGCTGGAAATTCTGCGCTGCGTTGGCGAATCCGAACGGTATTACGTTGAACTCAAAGAGTCCGAAAGGCGTGATAATGGCTGTTTTGTTTCTGTCCTCTGTTACCATTGGGATGTTGAAGTATGCTTATTAGAGATCCAGGGTCTTGAATAATAAATTCCAGATATACCCTATAATTCGAAAAACAAACCGACATCCCTCAGAAAGAAAACGAAATTTTTATTCAAACAGTCAAATTAGCACAGAATCACACTATCCTCACGAGTTAAGAGAATAGGGTGACTTTTTGACAGCGTAGTAATCTCTGAAACTGAATTTCACAGTACTGCGGTAGCGCTGCGTTTTATAAAACAATTTTTCCTCTCTACACATCCGACAAAAAAAACATCAAATGCTTCTTCTTTTTCAGTATGCATAGAAGAAACAATTTGATTTTTGACATAAACGGTTATCCGTTTTACGTAGAAAATGGCTTTTGAAATTTTTTTAAAGTCAGTATGCGTAGGTTCAAATGTCACAATTTTTGTCGAGCCGTTGTTTCGCTAAGAGCAAGCCGTTGACGGAAGATGTGACGAGCTTGTTCCTCATTTTTGTTTTGGCCAAATCCACTTCGCTAAATATTCGTTCGCATTCAGCCCTAGAATGTGACAACGCAAGTGTACGATTTGTGCCAAAAAATGTCAATATCGCCATTAACGACGATAACTTAAAACTCGGGAGGTTTCTCCACTCGTCGCCAATCGATTGAAAGTTTTAACGACTAGCTATGCATGGGAGTGATAGCATCAATGGTAGTAAACTCAGATCAGTCAGATTCGTTTTTCCCTGCATTAGAAGGCTAAAATACTATCATTCTCTCTAAAAATGGGTTTTCAAAATCTGACCAGTTTTTTGATTTGACAACAATCATTGGAGTAAAACTGAATGTAACCTTATAAGCAATTTGGTTTCAAACTGATGTTAGCACTAACACCTGGTTTTTGAAGAAAAACCGCGATTTCAACTTCCAAATACATGTGTTGTGGCAATAAAAATATTGGCCTGTCTGCAGGATCAACGTTTTGCAATGGTTCTTTGTTTAAGTAATCCATGTTAATGTAACATATTAAGAGATTAGTATAAAGCGAGCTAACATCGTCGTACAAACGCGCAATGGCCGGTTTGTTGATTGGAACAATTTGAGTCTATAAAACTATTCAAAATGTGCTCCACCGCGATTAGTCTTTTAGAGCAAACCACGTCTGTAAAAAAGAGGTTTAAAGAATTCCCACTTTTCAACCGATCAGTCAACAACCTCCTCTAAAGCCAACCAACGAGTTTGGTAGAGATAAAGAAGCTTATGGATTGGCAACTCAAACCATTTCTGGATTTTTTTGAATTTTACTTTTCGCTTGACACTTGCTTTGAAATAATTTTATATATTCCGAAACAAGTCGTCACAAGTTCAAAGAATTGTATTGTAAGCTTCACTTGCAAATTAATTAATTGGGCTGCAAATGCATTGGAAAACGGAAATACCTGGAATATATTCTTGGACACGACTTGATGAATCCACATTAAGAAAGAATTATCTGGAACGATGCTATGAAAATAAGATTAAACAAATTAAAGAAGATTGATGACAATTATTTATGGATATCTGTTGATGAAACCAAACCACTGACTGCACAGGACGTTACATAGCCAACATTACACTTGGAAAGCTTGACGAAAAGGATTCGGGCAAAACACATTTATTTGCAAGTCGCCAGCTGGATAAAACAAATAATTTAACAATATCCAGGTTTAAAATGAGTCCATTTTACTATTATGGCCTAGTGGAAATGCAGAAAAAGTTTTATTATTTGTTACCGATTGAGCCAAATATATAATTAAAGCCGGCCAGAATTTAAAAATATTTTACCCTAATATGGTTCACATCACCTGTTCGGCACATGGTGTAAACCGAGTAGCTGAAGCAATTCGTCTTCAGTTTACTTTGGTTAATAAATTGATTTCCGTAATTAAGAAAATATTTTTAAAAGCTCCACTTCGAGTTCAAGAGTACCGAAGTATGTAAATTAGGTAACATTGCTCTACCACCGGAACCAATAATCACCCGCTGACATTGGTCAAAACAGCACTATTTTATGCAGAAAATATATCTTCCATCAAAGAGGGGCATTTCGTAATATATTTAATACATGCTTATTATATTAATAATTCAAAATACATGCAGGTTATATACTCATTTAACGGTGAAGATGCAGCGTCCATTAAATTGGCACAAGAACTATTAAAGGAGAATTGGACGCAAATTATTACTGAATTAACTTTTATTAAAAATTAATTTTAGTAATATACCTGATACAATCACAATTCTGTAGCAAAGGGGATTATCTTTAACTAAGTCAATTAATATTGTGACTAGTTTTAAGAGTTCCCTAGAAAATATTCCAGCAAACTTTGGTTTGGAAATTTGTAAACAAATCGACCGAATTTTAAATAATAATCCAGACTTTAAAGTTTACACAAGATTAGTCGTATTTACTGTGGCGAAAATATCGGAGGACCAGAGAAGATCGATAGTAAACTTTGGAGCAAATTTAAATTTGCTCCAATAACATCTTGTGATGTTGAACGATCTTTCTCAGCGTATAAAATGATTTTGACGGACAAACGCCACAACATGACAACCCAAAATTTAGAAAAGTTGTTAGTTGTTTATTGTGAACTGAATTATAGTTAATGCAATTTTTCTTAGAATTAATTTCATTCTTTTGTTTATAAAATAAAATTTTTTCATGAAATCTCTCTTCTTGTGTATACGTTTTTGCAAAAACACAAAGTAAGTGACCTTAAAACAGTTAACTTTATAGCTAAATGCATTTGCATATTTTGCATATTTCTTGCATATATCTTGCATTTTTTTTGCATTTTTTTTACATTTTTTTGGCGTATTTTTTGCATATTTACATACGCAAGCTTTTTACACATAAGAATATTATAGCTAATATAAAAATTGAAACTCGCCTTATTATTTTGAAAAATGAGCAATTTGCATATTATCCGCTGTCTAGTTATAACATATCTTATCTGTGTTATAACCATCAGATGCAAAGCTAATAACATCCTCTAAATTATTAAAACATTAAAGCACGCCACTTTGTTGGAATGTTCACTACTTTGTACAAGTCTTCTGCATTCTGCTCTTCGATTTGGTCATCTACGTAAACTTGGAAAAGCTCCCAAAATCAAGCAACCACTTTTTCTGCTTCACTGTCGTAAAATCGGCATTGAAATAATACACTACTTGTTAGGTTACTACGGAAAAAATACAGCTTGTTTTGAATTAAACCACAATAAAAAAAAATCAATTGTGTGTGCTTAAGACCATACGACAGAAGTGAAAACTTCAAAAGGTGAAATTAATAATACCAAATACAATTTTTTACGCTTTTGCCGCTTTGACAGCTCACTTTTCGGTTTATATTGAAATTAATAGAAGAGGTGCAAAAATATAGTTGCATATATAACAAAAAGTCGATTTTATACCGAAATCGCATTACAAAAAGCAGAAGCGTGGGGGCAAATCTCAAATTTCACGGGACAATCAGAAAGCAAGTAAAGCTTACACTGGGTCTTGCCGCAGATAAAGCGTTCAATATGACATAAAGCGACAAAAGCCGACAAAGCGGCTGGCGCTTTCAAAGCGCCGAAAGCGTACATTGGGTTTCTACCTTTAGTCGACTCGAGCCGACTTCACCCGAATGAGCGTTAATCAGCCGAGCGTGACGACTCAGTTTAATTCAGTGCCCACAAAAAGTGCTAAACGCGCCTAAAGAAGTTTTCACTTCAAAAAGTACTCACAATAAAGCACATTGCTTTGGTGGCAGACACATACGCCGATTTCCTGCAAGAGCGCAGTGCATTTCGTTTTAAATTACTTGTTGGATCTTTTTGCAACCATTTGCGGAAATCTGCTTCTGACAACCAAGCTACCCGAAATTGTTGAGGCCGACGAGTGTTTAATCGAATTTTCATGGGCGGCATATGTATGAGGCGATTGGTTTGTATGTATTTCTATAAATACGTTATTCAATACAGTTGTATTATAAACGTACGTTTATTTTTCATCGAATGACAAGTTATTTTACCTTATTTTCGCCGAATCAATCCATGCACAATCGACACAGGGTGGGCAACTTGATAGATGGCGATTATGTGCTCAGGGCCGTAGAATTATAGCGCTTGAAAAAAATGATTACAATTTTTGTTATTCTTACAATTTTTAAATATTCAAAATTGATTGAAAACAACGCAAACATTGCATGAGCTTCTTGAAATGTTTTAGTTATAACAAGTAACTCACAGAAATCGCCGAATATTAAATCATACAATTTGGCACAATGCCAGTTGCGAACAATTTACGGAAAAAGAAGTGAAATCGGAAAGCTTGGCACACATCCTAGGAACATAATTTAGGTGCGAAAAAGTTTGATGGTTCAGATGTTTGGTTATTTAAATCATAACTCGGCTATAGTTGAGCTTTCGGAAAGCTACTATTTCTTTTATAAAAATAACTAAAGGGCTTTGATTTTACCGTATGAATTTTCAATTATACAGTGGGAGTCAAAAATTTGTTCACACTTATTACTGAAGGGTGACAAAATTTTTTCTTTGCTGTTGTGCCAAACCATTGATTTTATACAAATAGATATCTCCAGATGGTTTTCTGTATCCTATAATAGATGTCTCTACTTACACTGAAAAAGGGAATCAAGCAAAAAGCACAGTAAAAAACTTTCCTCTCTCCTAATGTCCGATCCTTGCCGTGAACATGCGTGAATTGACATTTTGGCTCTGGCTGTGTGTATATGATGTTCTGCTTTCAGATTGTTTTTAATGTATATTCACATTCTATGCAGAGAATTGTTCAAGGGAGGTTCACTTGGAATTTTGTGTAATTGTACTTTAGGTCGGTTAGGAGTTTATTCGTTCTTATAATTACAGCAATTCATTGTCAGAAGGTTTTTTGAGTTGACATTCCTTCTGAGAATCTCCTTGTTGATTCTTTTATTTGTTGCATTCTTCGTACTGCTTATCTTATAGAAAATGTCTTTTTGTTGTAGTTATAAGAATTGTTTTAATGTTCATAGATCAGGATCATTGTTTACGTTTTTCATGGTTCCAAATGATTATCGTAGAACCGTTTGGTTACGGCACAGTGGAAATGTATATCTCCAGTTGGATATAAATGCAACTAAACGAGTTCATTTTTGTGAAAAACATTTTTATGAGAAAGATATAAAGCATTATACTGGTTGGAAGGCATTAAATAAAATTGCCATACCAAAACCTTTCAGCGAGGATATCTGTTCGTGCAATGAGAGTAGCAGAGACGAAATATGTGACCACATATTAATAAGTTCAAGAAGTGGGATCATTCATACTGAGCCAAAATATAAAAATAAAAGAATAAAAAAATCTGCCACCGAAACAGTGGCAGAAATAAGTTTAATGGAAAGGTTAGATGAAGAGGAAAATGCTGATCTCATTGTTACAAAAAATGTTGGTGACAAGACTTATATAAGAGATTACAAAATCCCAGCGAATCCAGAAACTACCTCAATTTCTGAATTATAATTTCCTCTTCCAAGTAAAACTGGTTCTATCACACCAAAGAAGATTGAAAAACGCAAAATTCCCTGCTATATTTATAGAAGCCGAAAGAAAAAAAGCCCTGTGTTACAAACTTTTAGGCTGCACTAGGGAAAAACCATACTTCATCATTAATTCTAAGACTAATTTTCAAATATTCCTAATATCAATTGGTCTAATTGTAAAAACACACATATGTACCAAAAATCAGCTACATTATCATCCAAATACCAAATCAAGAAAACGCAACGTCGCCGTCGCATCTTTTAATCAATTGAGGAAACCGAAGAAGTTCTGGGAAATTGTGCGATTCTGGAATTTCACCGAACAGAACAGCATAGCAGTTATACCACAGATAGTGACCACATAAAAAATCTGTTCGCATTGCCGATAATGTCCAGCACCACTCATATCAGGAAATATCAATACATATCTGAACTATTTCTCAATCCGTACGACCAGTTATTTCACCGTCACACACAGTCTTATGTTCTTAGAACTCCCTAAGCTTAAAAGCAAAAATGGCATTAACTTTCAATTTTCTAAGTGGATTATAAGAAAGCTTAAATATCTTACAGCTTCACTGTAAGCTCTGCACAGATAAAGGTTTGAATCTTAAAGAAAGCTTAAAGTTTCCGATACTATCGCCACTGCGGGCCATACAGAAAACATCAAATCCTCTGAAAAGAGATATCTATTATATTCTATAATCAATGGCCAAACATGACTAGGCCACGTACATTTAAATCCCAGGCAGCTTGTTATTAGTGTATTAAAATGTTGTATGAAAGTTCCCCATCGCTCCGAGTTCCGCGCAATTAATTGCGCGGGGTGGAGTAGAAAAAAATGGTTTTTCGCAAATATCTCGAGAACGGTAAACTTTTCAAAAAAACACATGAATTACCAAATATTAGCTGCGGAAATTTCCAATAAAAACGAATCACCACGATTTTTTCGTACGCCTAACCCTTCACGAGATATAACGCTTCAAAGAATGACTAAGCCTCCTAACGCCTCCCCTTTTGTGTTGCGCTCAAGTTGACTTCGTGCCTATTTGCCTCTTCAAAGAAAAGCTATATTAAAAAATTAATTATAAAATTATGAGAAATGACTCCATTCCTTGAAACCTTGAATGTTAAATTAAAATGGATAATTTCTACTGCACCCTTTTTACCATATTTACATTTGAGGCTTTCTTGTCAAAAAGATGATTTCGGAGTATTAGTAACCCTGGCTCGTCACACTTCTTATAACATTTTTTTTTAAATTATGAGAAATTTAATAAGAATTCTGAGCAGAGTCTCGCTACAGATAGTTTAGTTACAGAAAAGGCACTTAGGGTTAGGCTTCGCCATGCACTGCCAAGCAAAAAAAAGTATGTGGAATTCTCGTGGCAGCTGGGGGGAAAAGGCACGTTATTTCACGTCGAAAATGAGGGGAATTTCGTATATCGATGTCCAAGGGCAGGTTTGCATAAGTTGACATGGAAGTAGATATTCAACTCCACGGGGAAGACGCCACCACGTGGAAAGGGCAACGTTGATTTGACGGGGAATACGCAAAGTTTATGCGCAAAAGTAACCGCGAGATCCACCTGCAAACACAATAGTTGTTTTTTACCTTGCTACTCCAGAAAGAGGGTAATGGGTGTTTGTAAGTATGTTCATATGTGTGTAAGTATGTCAATTTCTTTTTCGCATCCTGTACCCTAAGCGGTTTGATGAATTTTAATAAATGAGGTGTCGTTAGATTCGCCTTAATCGTGGTAGTGCTACAGGATATATTTTATGTGTAATTTTCGAGAAAAATAAATATTGGCCGCTGTCAGCAGGCATTTTGTTTTTTTTTGACTTCACAACACCCTTTGATATGCATAACAAATGAAAGGGTTTGACGAGTAAACTCCGATAAACTATGTGACGTTATTCTAAGGCCAATATGGCGGAACCCCCAAGATGGCGAGTCACCTCTTTCTTTACAACCCCCTTAACAAGGATATAAAATAAAAGGTTTTGACGAGAACAATACGATAATCGTCATTAAAATGCAATATGGTGGACCACAAGATGGTGAGTTATATTTTTCTTCACATCCTTCATGATATGGGTTTCAAATGAAAGGGTTTGACATACAGAACACGATAAGATATGTGACGTCACTACCATATAACAAAGACAATTTTTGGACGTAGATAAAATACATCATCACGGTATTACGCAAAATTACTAATTATGAGTAAGAGATATCTGTTTTCATCATGTAGTGACATTACTTACCTACTCTACATATTATCTGGAACTAAAAAGTTGTAGATAAAAGATATGTTACAAAAACAAAACTAAAAAAAATAACCATAACTACAAACCCGAGGTTGTTTTAATATTTTAAGTAGGTAGGTACCAACCAACTAAGAATTTTATTTAAACTTTAAAATTACAGGTAAAGCAGACAGAATCCTTTCGACATCCCATTGACATAGAAAATACAATGAGTCTCGCCTGCATTAACTGCGATATTAAATTTTAAATAAAATTCTTAGTTGGTGCCTACTTAAAACATTAAAGTGGCCTTTTTTTTACGTCGGAAGGTGGAAATCTTCATCTTCATTCTCTAATCAGTCTGCGATATGCACTGTTGCTCCAGTCAACAGAGATCCTTCATGACTATCACATACTAGACCAAGCAGGTCTAGGGGGTCTGCTATAAAACGATGATTAACTTTACCGCGCAGGTTCTATATAGCGCCACTAACGCTATATCGTCCAAGTAGCCGATGTTCTTAACCCCTTCGGGTACCGGTATGTGCAATATGCCATCGTACATACCGATCCTTGCGGAACCCCTCGAGTGATCTCATAGGTCTTCGTTCCTTAGTCCGACTCATACAACAGTATCCTGTAAATTGTAAGGGTACCTTTAACAGCACCAACGAGTTCTCAATTCAGCCAAGCACCTGAGTTGAAGGCGTTTTGTATGTCTAGAGTAACCACCAAACAGTACTTCTTGCTGCCTCTCCTCCACTTCTTCCCGTCAATCGCATGTTTCTCCGCCTCTACTAAGTCGTTAATGGCATCAATTGTGGATTTAGTCTTCCTGAATCCATATTGGCGCTGCGCTAATCATCTGGCCACGTTTATGGCCGTATCAATCCTAACAGAAATTATACGTTCTAGGACCTTGCCCGCAGTATCCAGCATGAAAAGTGGGCAGCACGCCGATGGCTCTTCGGTTGGCCTGTTAGCTTTCTGCGTCAGGACTAATTGTTGTCTCTTCCAGCAAGCGGAGAAATGTATGTCAGCAGACAATTTATTTCTTCACAACTCCCTTGAATTAAAGGGCTTGACGAGTAAACTCCGATAAACTATGTACCTCTGAAATATAGAGATATGCACTTAAACTAATCAAGTACAAAAACTTAAATCTATATCACAGTAATTGGAGTAACCTGCAGATGAGCATAGACAATAGCGGACAGGCCTGTCTCGACCATTAAGCCAGTCAGTAACTAGCACTCGTATAGATCACTAGCAGTAAAGCGATATATACTGACTCATATAACAACGTCATTCTAAACTCAATATGGCGGATTCCCCAAGATGGCGAATCACTACTTTCTAAGACTTTGTCGAGCAAAATACGATAATCCAAGTGTCGTCAATCCATATCGAAAATGGCGGACACCCCAAGATGCCGGATTACACTTTTCTTAACATCGCTCATGACATGGGTATCAAAAGAAATGGTTTGACTAGCAGAATACGATAATCTATATGACATCACTACTATAGGATAACAAATACAATTTCTGGATGAGATATACCATAATATAATCATGGTATTATTCAAAATTACTAATAATGAATACGCGTTGCCCTCTTGAATCATTTATTGTGACATCACTTACTTATCCTACATATTATCTGAAACCACAAATTTTTTTTTAAAAATATTAGTTAATATTAAAAAAATCTGGATTAAATTCCTTTTTTCAAATTAGCCTTTGTAACGTATTACCATTAACTGTAATAATGCAATAATGTAATTAAAAACAAAAAAAAATCTGGGTTATTTTGAGTAAAATTTTTGGTGAAATAAAGATATTTTAAAATTCCGCAAAAGGTGTTCTACGTATAAATTTGTATAGCTATTCTGTATCTGAACGTCTGTAAGACACTAAAAAGGAATATTTTATAAAAATTATTTATTAGTTACATGAATTTCGGGGAAAATGTGAGACAAACATTAATTTTAGGAAATCTTATAGTATTTTCTTATTTTTGCAAGTGACTGCACCTGCAGCGGTAGAGGTAGATCAACATTCGTAGCATTTTTGGAAAGCACCTTAAGATGGTAGTTTTAGTAGATCAAAAGTTAAAAATAAAATAATAATGTGTTATGAATCACCCTGTAACTCCCAAGCGGTTGAGATTGCATCTCCCCATACAATTTTTTATTTGGCTAGGTGAGATCTATCAGGCCATCATTTTGGTTCCCAATAGATTAAACACCCTGTATAACAGAAATTGGAATATGTGAACATATACAGCAAATATCATTATTCATAATATTTCATATTCACAAGTAAAGAGAAATTTTTGTGAATAGTCTGCCGAAGTTTGACGACAAAAAGGTTTTCAAGGCATTATTATGCCGATAGCATTCCAACTGAAGAAATATTTTGAGTCCCTCGTGGTCTTGATAAAAAACACTAAATAATATGAATGGCAATTCAACTAGCATTAATCACTTACTATGTGGTGAAATTTGGAAAACAAAGTGCTCACATTTTATGGGTTTTCCCTGTAAGTGTAAAAATTGATGACTTTTTCAATGAATAATTAATCCTTTAGATATGGTCCAAAGAAGCATTTAATTTGCGGGCTATAATACACATGCACTAGCATACCTAATTGCCACTTATCCAAATTGTAGCATTATATATATTTACATTCCTGTTAATAAAAACTAAAATTGTAAACGAATTTGGGAATGTGACATCCATATATCCAATAGTAGAAGAACTCAAAAAGTTAAAAAAAGAAGGAATTTTAATTTATGTAAATAATAAAAGCTATAGAATTTATTTTAATTTATTGTTATTATTGGGAGATAACTTGGGAATGAAAAGTGTGTTGGGTTTTAATGAATATTTTATGCCGAAATATTACTGTGTTGTCTTCCAAAAGAGAATTTATAAACAGATTGTATCAAAAAGAACCCATTTTTGCAAACTATTGCAAATAATGAATCGGAAATCTGTCAATCAAACGACAAAACACATGTAGGAATTAAAGAAAATTCGCTATTTTACACCATTTCCGTACATGTGTCGGAACAAAGGTGCATTTACAGAACTCACAGACAAATTTAAGCAGTAGGATACTATTGCTAATGGAGAGGTAGTTGAAGCGTGTGGGTCAGGAGTAGTAGAACTCGAAACAAGCTTTGCCAACATTCAACTTAGAAATGTTAATACTGAAGAAAAAGAAGAATATTAAGTGAACTTCCGAAAGGGTAACGCTACTGTAGAATAAACTGACGGTAAGAAATTGCTCGAGGCTGAATGGTGGGATGGTCTGTTTATGGCTTGGTCTTGTAAAACTACGCGTCGAAAAGGTTTTCACTACTGAAAGTGGGAACAAACGACTTGAACGTTAGCACCGAAGATATGGTCATCACATCAAATATGTGTCAAAAGTAAAATGACTTCAAAACCATTCAAGAGCTACTCCACGCGTTGATCGGACAGCCTACTCGATATTGTTCATTCAGACGTGTGTGGCCCAATGCGCCTTTGGGGAAGATCATCATTTTGTCATATTTATAGTTGATTTTTCCAGGAAGGCATTCGTCTATTTCCTAAAAAGAAAGGAATAATTATTCGAGACGTTCAAGCGCTTTCGGGATATGATCGAGTCAGACGAGACGTAAAATGAAATGCATTAGGACTGACAACGGGAAGGAGTTCGTAAACAAAGCTGACAGCTGACAGTACCCTATACCCCTCTGTAGAAGGGTGGGGCGGAGAGGTTAAACCGCAAGTTACTTGAAATGTTCCGATGTTTACTCATGGACACCCGTATGCCTAAGGCCTTGTGAGCAGAATTTAGATAAAAGGCGCCTCCGTAAACAGAATTTTCATATCACACCACTGAAATTGTTTGTGCGCTTATCAGCAAATAACATGAAACTCTTGTTTATCGTAATGCTCAGTACGCCTCCGTGGGAGTGCGTAAGTGCAACCTTTCACAATACCTGCAGTCACTCTACGGGTAATTTCGCGACGCACGCTCAGCAAATATGCAATGCTAGAACCTGTGCGCTTCTACGGAAGCATCTGCCTTTGATCTAGCTGTAAGTGTTAGAAAATTAGTAGACTATTTAACCCTTTGTCAATACCCTGGTACCCGGGTACCCTTTTGCAAGAATTTAGTACGTCTACAAAATTACAAAGTAATAAATAAATAAACTTGTCTGTAGGGATAAATAATATTACTTAATATATAAATAAACGAATTTATTTAACTTTTAATTAATTTTATTATAAAACCTATTATAAATTATACATGAAATATTGTTATATTGAATTTATTCTTGAACACATGCGTCACATTTTGTAATTGCTTTGGAATGTTCATCGCAAACTGGTTTATTACATTCTTTACATGATTTTACGTTTTTCCCCGTTGGTGGTGTTTTAGACCAAACAGTGTTATCTTTCGCAGTAAATGTTGTCGTCAGTTGTGATGATTCGCCACTAGTTGGAAAGCTTCGAATAATCGTCATCCTCGTCTGACTCAGCTTCACTCTCACGATATTCCAATAAACACAGCAATATTATATAAATTATAAAAATATTATAATATAATCGCAATTATTTTTGAATATAGAGAAATTATAATAATGGAAAAAAATAATAGTACTTACCTGATTCTTCGCAGTCAGAGACTTCTGAACGCTCTCTGTTTGGCATGTAGTCCTCGTCATCACTATCTGAGATAAAATCCTAGACAGCGGAATCTTCTCCCAATAATTCATTCAAATATCTACTCTTCTCTTTAATCGTCAATCTGTTAAGTTATTAATTTTATAATTAATTAGTGTATTAGCGATTAGTAGTATTTAACAACATAAGGCTTTCTAGCTACCCTTAGATGATTCAAGGGAAGGTGGGGCCATTGTAAAAACATTTATTGTGACAACACCACTAATTTTGTAGGCGCCAAAAACTGCATGGAAGAGCTAAAAAGCATAATTATAGACGAGAAATCGAGAAAGACAATAGCCGCCTCATGCAGCACAAGGGGAATTAACTTTCATTTTATTCCCCCAAGAACCCAAGCCAAGGATCTTTTCTATAAAACACTGTCAAGGTCCTCTCTAACATACGAAGATTTGGAGACTGCTGTAATTAAGATAGAGGCTATACTAACTTCAAAAACGATAAACCCACTCTCAACAGACCCCAACGATCTCACTGCTCTAGCGCCGGGGCATGTTTAAATTGACGAACGTAAAGTATGGCAAAGCGCTGGAAAAGCGTATCCGAAATCAAAAACGAATGTTGGCACAGGTGGTCAAACGAGTACCTGTGCCAACTACAGAACAGATACAAATGGAAGGAGCAGAGTCACAACATCAACCCCAGAAACGTGGTCACCATGAAAGATAATTTGTCTATCAAGTGGGCTTCTTGGACAGGTAGCCAAAATCATCACAGGTCCTGGTGGCTTAGTGCGGGTGATAGATGGTCGAGGTCCTACCAGTACAAAGAGGATAGCAATACACAATCTGGCACCGCTGCCCATTGATGACGAGGTAGCAATCGCTGTCAATCTCACGGATAAAAATAAAAATAATAGAAGTACTTACTCTGAGCCCGTAGGAATTTTGCATAGCAAAGATGTCGATTCAAATGAGAAGAGCAAAGGCATCACCAGAGAAGTCGGAGAAGACTTACATCCACGAAAAAGGCAGCGGGTGTCTTTTGGGTCTGTAATAGTTGCCGCACTAGTATGCATAATTCTACCACAGTACAGTGCCTCGCCAGTCACAATCACCCCATTCCACTGTATAAAACAAAGAATAAAGGTAGTAAGGAAAGAATAACAAGGCTTCTACAGGAAATAAAAGTAAACTTTGAGGGAACAGAAGCTAAAACAGAATTTCAGGATATAATTAAAAGTTATAATGACGTGTTTCATCTACAAGATGACATTCTAACAACCAATAACTTTTATAAGCAAAAGCTACACGTCATGGATAATAATCCAGTGTACATAAAAAACTACCGATTACCACACACGCAGTACGAAGAGATTAACAAACAAGTCGAAAAATTAGTGTCGGATGATATTATCGAACCATCCATTAGTCCATACAACGCCCCATTGCTGATAGTCCCTAAGAAAGCTACTAACGACAAGAAACAGTGGCTTCTAGTTGTAGATTTTCGAAGGCTGAACAACAGAATAGTAAGCGACAAATTCCCATTGACAAGATTAGAAGACGTTCTAGATAGATTGGGAAGGGCGAAATATTTTTCAACTCTCGATATGACCAGTTCGTTCCACCAGATCGAGCTTGAGAAGAGTTCAAGACCGCTTACCGCATTTTCAACAGGAAATGGACACTTTCAATTCAAAAGACTACCATTTGGATTAAAAGTATCTTCAAACAGCTTTCAGAGAATGCTGACAATTGCTCGAACTGGACTCACTTCTGAAGCATTTCTTTATGTAGACGATATAATAGTTTTCAGATGCAGTTTTAAACACCACAATATGAATCTGATCAAGGTACTTCAGAGATTAAGAAAATATAATCTTAAACTCAATCCGAGTAAATGCCAATTTCTCAAGACATAGGTTGTATATCTAGGGCATTTAATAACGAAAGAAGGCATCAAAACAGACCTTTCCAAGTATGAAGTTATCAAAAACTATCCAACACCCAAAAACGCAGACGAAGTGCGCAGATTCGTAGCTTTCTGTAACTATTACAGACGTTTTATACCAAAATTTGCAGAGATAGCTAAGAACCTAAACTCACTACTAAAGAAAAATGCACCATTCATATGGGATGAGTCTTGTAACACAGCATTTCAGACACTAAAGGATAATTTAATACAACCACCAATACTGCAATATCCAAATTTCGACAAACCATTCATTCTGACTACTGACGCATCAAACTACGCCTTAGGAGCTGTTATATCACAAGGTGAAATTGGTTCAGACTTGCCGATATCCTACGCAAGCAAATCATTGTCAAAGCATGACACTAACAAACCAATTATTGAAAAGGAATTGATCGCGATACACTGGGAATAAACTTCTTCAGACCCTACCTTTATGGGAGAAAATTTATTGTAGTAACCGACCATAGACCACTAGTATCGTTATTTACACACAAGAATCCTTCATCGAAGCTGACAAGAATCAGACTAGATTTAGCAGATTATGACTTTGATATAGTATTCAAGAAAGGAAAAATCAATACAAACGCTGATGCCTTATCAAGGATAACAATAGACTCCGATATGTTGAAAGATATGGCCCCGAAAGAGAGAGACCTAACGGTGAACAAAATGCTAGTACTAACAAGGGGTATGATAGAGAAACAAAAAGCATGCAAGAAAGACAAAGATGTTGGAAATGTTCCCCAACCACAGTTAAAGTCTGATCAACTTTACACTTGGGATTGCACTTCAATATCCGACGTCCGGAATATGAGAAGATTAAAATTTATGATGTTGCGCAACAATAATAAAAAGCGGATAGAGATCGTACGTACGAACAATGAGATAATAGTATATTGTAACGATAACCCTGATATGAAACTAGATTCTATCACGGAGAAGTTACGAAACAGCGGTACGCACACCAGCGACAAGGATTCTGATACGAAATACGTTTCTATCATGAAAGAGCTGTTGGATGCTACACGCGATATGAATATTTTTGAGCTAGCTCTATCAAAGAAAGATAAGATATTTGAATGCATTCAGAAAGAGAAATCTAAAAAGCTATTCAACATGTTGCAACAAGAGAAAGAAAACAAGAACCGCGCGGAACTTAAGATAATATTGTACGAACCCCCTAAAAGCATAAGCGATGTCGACACGCAGAATAAGATAATAGAAGAATATCACAGTTCACCTTACGGAGGTCATTTAGGAATCAGAAAAACAGTACTAAAGATAAAACAACGTTTCTGTTGGAAAAAACTGAACAATATGGTAAAGAATTATGTCAATAATTGTAAGCAATGTGTTCTTAACAAACAAGTAAGGCACACCAAAGAAAAAATGACTAAAACAGATACACCAACAACAAGCTTTGAAACTATATCAGTGGACACAGTAGGACCCCTGAGGATATCTAACAACTACCGTTATATACTTACCATGCAGTGTGAACTCACAAAATTCGTAATAGCAGCACCTCTAGAAACTAAAGATGCAAAAACAGTTGCCTCAACACTGGTAAACGAATTCATTCTAAAATATGGTCACTTTAAGGTTTTAAAAACAGACCAGGGTACAGAGTTTACTAATAAAGTAATGCAAGAGATATGTAAATTGCTTGAAATAAAACAAACCTTCAGCACCCCGTATCATCACCAAACGATGGGAGTGGTAGAAAGAAACCACCGCGTTCTTAATGAATATATCCTTTCATTTGCGGAAGACTTGGAATGGGATAAATGGATACCCTATTACGCTTTTGCCTACAACACCACGCCTCACGTTGACACAAATTACACGCCATACGAATTAGTATTTGGCAAACTCCCCTATTTACCTTTCGATTTGAGTTGAAAAACATGTTAACACGAATCCTATAGATATCAAAACAGGTGACTTGGTTCTTTTGAGAAACGAGGACCGTAAAAAATTACAAAAACCATACAAAGGTCTATACCCAGTAATAGAGAGAAAAGGTGTCAATTCATTAATAGATATAAACGGCACAAACAAACTAGTTCATAACGATAGGTTAAAGAAATATAATGTAAACCTCATTAAAAACTAGATGTTGCAAAAACTTTGTACATAATATTGTTATATAATCTTTAATAAGCATAGCCTTAATTTATTTGTAATGCCAATGTATGCCAAGCAAACATATGTCTCGTCTTTCCAGCGAAAGACTCAACAACAGACTTCGGTGTGAGGTCCGTCCCCCAGCCAAGTACTATTAACGGCCTTTGCTGCTTCAACTTCAATATCGTCAGAGAGCTGCATACTTGGCCCTTTTTTCATGAATTAGTTTCTTTTGTTCAATATTTTAACGCATTTATATATTATAGTGATAAGAAGAAAATGAAAATTTAAATTGATTACTTTATCACGCATGCGGCGAATACCACCCACTGAACAGGCAAGGCTGAATAGCTATTTTGCGCAATTAACAGGAAATTCGCGAAGGCTGAAAAATTTCGATTTTTATACATATATTGATTGGTTTAAATTTGGATATGAATCTCATAGGAAAGTGGTTTTGGATTAATTTTAAGTACTATTAAGTGCGGACTGACTGCGGACTGTAGTTGAGCAAATTTTCTCAAGTTTCCAAAGTACTAACTGAGACCAAGTAGAAAAAGAAAGAAAGAAAGAAAGATTCGCCACTTGAAAACACGATCATTATAGTGATAGAATGAATAATTAATTGAATAAATGTAATACAATGTAATTAATATGTAATAAAAAAAAGAGAATAAAAGAAATAAAAGAAAGGAAAAGAGAAGAAGGAAAAGTAAGAAGTAAAAAATAAATATGAAATGATATGATTATTATATGATTATGATAATAAAGTTAGTACATATACATATGTATAGAACAAATATTAAAACATACATATCCATACATACATATGTACATACACACCAAAAAAAACATGCATAATATATTTCTGATGTTTCCAAGTGACCAAGGAGGTAATCAGACCCACTCGTTTTTTTAAGGAGGTTTCGCCAAAGTAGCCCTAATCCTCGCCATTTATTTATACGTACATACATATGTACAACAAATTCAAAATCTACAAATAAATATGTATAATATGTATATTATTTGCAATGTAATTAATAAAAATAATTTATTTACAATTTAAAAATATATTTATATATACAATTGGATAATTATAAAAAATAACTAATTGCCCGCGCAGATCAGAAAAAGATGAACCTAACAAACCTAATAACATTCGCTTCCTGAGCCAGTCTAAACCCACTACCTAATATGAATACCAGAAATACGAATACCTAATTCAATCATAACAAACGCGAATAGACAGCCATGAGATATTACATGAGCAATGTAATTATAAATATCATTTAAAAAAAAAAGGAAAAAAAGAAAACAAATTGTTCAAAATCCTTTCGATTTAAAAGTCATATTATGTGTGTGTGTGTGCGTGTGTGTGGAAATAAATAAATAACAACACCTAATACTTTCCAGTACTGTATTCTATATACCACCCAAAAATTATGTAAATCCTAACATTTTCCATAATATTTATTGTACAAATAATAATAAACACCATTGGAGGACCTAACAATATTTTTATGTTCTATAATGTAGTTCTCTAAATTTTAAGTATTATAATAATTATTAATTAATTAATTAGTAGCTAAAACCTAATACACAACAAAAAACAAAAAAAAAAGAAGAAAAATTATAAAAGTTCCCTATAAACTACATTTTTAGTATGTGCTACACCTGCAATAATAGTATTAGTACTGTCTGAAACTAAAACCCTTGAATTGTCTGATGATCTGACCCTACCTAATGCAACATAAAGTTGCCCCAGTGGCGTAGCGTAGTGGGGGGGGGGGGCCGCCCGGGCGGCACTTTAGGGGGCGGCAAAATTGCACAATAAATAATAATAACATCTTGTAAATATTTGAACCATCTCATATTTTTGTTTCGGACCGAACGAAATGAGCATTCATTACTATACTGTGCCGAAATCAGGGAATCCCTTTCTTTAAGGAGGCTGGATCGAAAACTAAAAAAACGGGAGAATTCTTTCAAATTTCGCTAGATGATAGTTTAGTATCATATAAATCAATCACAAAAAAAAAATACATGTCACTGGCCAAATGGAAGAGAAAAATCAAACTAAAGTTTATTAAGGTAGGTGACCACCTTGTAAATTTAAAAAAATCGATATTTTTTTTTGCATTTTCTCAATCCTTATTACTTTTAAAAATCACCCCCAAAAATTTGTTTCCAAAAATTCGAATTCTAACATAGTGAAATTCGTGAAAGTGTGCGCGCGCTTCCAGCACTCTATATATACTTGCTGACTCAGCGAAGGCAGCTATTAGATCACGTGGCATCTATTGTGTATCTTTTTTCTCCAAGATACCGGTTTTTAGTTTACTTCAGGTATAACTGGCATTATAACGTATTTTCAAACGTGTTTTTGTGTGTGAGTGCTTTTTCGTTTATTGATAGCAGTGTTGTGTATTAGCGAGTAAAAACTTCAAACGCTTTTTTCTCGAAACTACTTTTTTTCAAATGGCGGACAGTTAATCTCCGAAACTACTCGACCGATTTCAATGTTTTTGGTCTTATTTTGTTCGTTGAGATGTTTTGTAAGTAAATCTAGCACATTGTGCCACAAAAAGTTAATCACAACATTTTTGTTTTAGCAGAGAATAGTGAAAAACACGGGTATTTTGTCAACATTTTTTTCAAACATCCACCTTTTTTTTCTTTTTCTTTTTCTCGTGGTAGTTTGTCCCGTAAGGGACCTTTCTTTTAAAGATGCCATGTTTTTTTTGTTCTTCAGATTCACCAATCCTGAGATTAACTGTCCGCCATGCGACAGCATTTTTTTGAGGCCTCGACTTTGGCGCCTCCTGGATAGTTTCAAAATGAAATTGAAAAAAAATCAAGTAGTTTTGTATTTTAAAAGCCTCAAATAAAAGTTTAAAAAAAAATCATTGTGATATCTTATACAGGGCCTGAAAAAAAATTTATTAAAAATGTTGCATTTTTTAGCCTTCCCAGGTGGTCACCTACCAGGTCAGGGGTTATTACCAGCTTAAGGGGTTACATAGATCTTGAAGGAAAGAAAAAACAACTTTTTCAAATATTGTATTTTAGAACCCAAAATTGTTTTTTTATTTATATTTACACATAGAAAAGTTTAGCATTTCTAGAAGTTGTAAAACAATTTCCAGCTAAAAATATTGAAAAGTGTCGATTTTCCTGCAGTTTTTCTCGTTCAGCATTTTTTTTGCGGTAGGCAAGATTTCTCGAGAACGAATCGACCGATTTTGCTGAAACTTTGCATAGTTTCTCTGTATAGTATTGTTTGGTGATTGACCGGAGGAATTGCAAAAATGAAATTTAAAGTTTAGAAATAAGTTTGAATGTATTTTCGTCACAAATTTTTTAGCATTTTTCCGATTCTCATCGTTTTTAAAACATTTTTTTCGTATAAAACAAGAACGAGTCAACCGACTGAAAATCCCTTCGGTTAATCACGAAACAAATTCACGAGAAATTGTGCAAAGTTTCAGAAAATCGGTCGATTCGTTCTCGAGATATCTTGCCTACCGGAAAAAAATGCTGCACGAGGAAAACTGCAGGAAAATCGATACTTTTCAATATTTTTAGCTGAACATTTTTTCACAACTTCTAGAAATGCTAAACTTTTCTATGTGTAAATTTAAAACAAAAAAAAATTTGGGTTTTGAAATACAATTTTTTGAAAAAGTTGTTTTTTTTTCCTTCAAACCTATGTATGTAACCCCTTAATTTAACTCGAACAGTTTTCGTCCGATTGACTTCAAATTTTAATTGGACCTTTATTATATATAATACGAAGTACACACGATTATAGCGATTGTATATCAGGAAAACAAGTTATAAGCCATTTAGTTCGAGTTTTTTCGTCGAAAAAAAACGGTTTTTTTCAAACAACTGCCATTTCGCGAAATAAAATTCTAAAAATATAATTATGTGTACTTCGGTAGCAAAAATCATGTAGATAATGAAACAATTTTTTTTCGCGAAATGGCAGACATTTTTAAGGGTTTTCACAAAATTATTTATAGGACTAATGACAATACATAAATGAGAAAAAACCGTTTTGCCCTACTGCCCACGAGCACCACGCGCCTAACTCTATGTTATATTTTTTGCCCTCAATGACTCAATACAATATGTACACAATAATGATGCCTGTTCTTGCCGAAAAGTTCTTTAGAATTACTGTATATTATAGTCTTTTAAATTGAAATACCTAAATAAGAGGGCGGCAAAATTTTCTTCCGCCCCGGGCGGCTGACACCCACGCTACGCCACTGAGTTGCCCATTAGCAAAAACATTATTTCTCAAATCTAAACCTACACGATCTAAAGTCTGACCCTGACTTTTATTAATGGTTAAAGCGTAAGCTAATTTAACTGGAAATTTTCGACGCTGCATCTGGATCCTCGACCGCCCCGTTGAGAATTTGAGGGTTATTCTCGGTATCGAGACGATCTCCGAACTACCGGGAACAGATGCCTCCAAGAGAAACTGGGAAATTGATCTAATTATCAATTTAGTTCCTTTAACTAACCGGTGCTCAAAGCTCAGATTCCGAATTAATATACATTCGGAACCGACTTTTAAACAGAAATCATGATCGGGGACACCCTTATCGGAAATTCCGTAAAGAATTTCCGGTCCCAAAACGGAATTATTATCGGTGACGCCATCCACAGAGAGAAATGAATCAGCGCTAAGCAAATGCTTCATGTCCCCGGGCAGCCTATTCAAAATAATATTGTTAATAATATTAATTGCAGCATGTGTAGGTGATAATATTGCCCTTGATACACAATCTTCAGGTCTTAAAAGTACATCATCTGGATACACATAGTTAATTTATTCTTCAATAGAGTTGACGTTATTAATTCCAGTTAAAGAAACTAATCTAACATTATCTATTGTTGTTATTGTTTCATTAATTGTTCCCTCCCCAATTGCTAATAAAAATCTTTGAAATTCCCTATCTCTAGTCCTTTGTGGTTCAATAAGTCTATAAGTTCTTATTCCTTCCCATAAAGGTGAAAATTTTAATGGAACCCTAATTATATCATCTTTACTATCATATTCTATAATTGGTGCTATTTGGCGAAAGTCACCAGCAAAAATAATAATGTTTCCTCCAAATGGTTTCTGATTTGATCGCAAATGGTTTGTAATACAATTTAAAACTAATGTTTTTTCAGTACCTGCTGGACCATCTAAAAAAAAATGTGTGTTTTGATTATTATTTACTGACGATGACGATGACGACGAACTGACCGTTACAGGTTGTTCAACTAAACGAATTATAGTTTGAACAAAATTTAGTTGTTGTGAATTAAGCAAAGGCATCCAATGGTCAGAAAATTGTCTACAATTTTCTCTATCCCATTGAATGCGCTCTCTTTCTACTTCAGTATTATGTATAACATCATCAACCACGGGTAATCCCATATCTTGCAAAGTTTTTCCATGTCGGCGCAGCATCCTATCAATAACGACTAATGCTTTATTATAAGCCCATATAATACTTTCAGGATTACGTTCCGGTCTTAATCTAAGGAAATCCTCACTTAGATTATCCTTGAACTCGTCCCAAAGAAGTGCAGCTGGTGCACCAAATATAATTATTGATATAAATAATTGTCTAAGCCCACTACCCATTTTAAATATACTTGCTTCTCGCATAGCTATAAAGTATTCGTCTTCCGTATTTAATAAGCCTCTAAATTTAGCTGCTTCCTGGAAAGTTCCTAATACTCGACCGTTAATTGTGCGTAATGATTGATAATCATTTCCCGGATAATGTGTTAATAATAATCTTAAAAAAAATATTTCTCCTAACGATGGAGACATCCAAAATAAACGGGCAACACAACAACCCCTTTGCCGCGGAACAATAAATAAATTTTCCCTATTCTGATACCGATAAACTTGAATGTCAATATTATTTGGTCTTGTCGATAACAGCTGGAAACGTTCATAAAAGTCAATATACGTCAAATTAATCAATTCCTCAACTTGGGGCCTTTCACAATCTTATAGGAGAATGGTTCTTTTCGATATGAATCTAATTACATTCTCATCAGCTCCATTTATACTAAATTTATAAAAACTTAAAATCTGCAATATTCTGTCGTTGGAATAATATGACCACAAAAAACATGGTGGTGTGAGGTCCGTATAGTAATAAGAAGAACACGAAAATTTAATTTGATTAGTTTATCACGCATGCGACGAGTGGGTGGTAACCACTGAACAGGCAAGGAAGAATAGCTATTTTGCGCAAATAAAAACAAACAGAATTCCGAATCTCTAAAATACCGCAGGTGGAAAAATGCCCTACCTAGTCAGTGTAGATGCATTGTACATTCTGCAAAATAAAATAAATGCGATTGCACAATTAATTGAACTTGCCCGCTAACCTGTCATAGCATGGGTTTGTTTTTTTGTTCTACATTTTAACGTGATGATTTAAACAAATGAGAGAATAGGCGGAGGCTATTCCATTACAACAAATTTCGTGCATATTGTAAATTTTGTCGAATAGATGGTTGATTATATGAGATGATCGGATGCGGTGGTACGTGTGGGAGAGGAAGTGCATCGGTGGGAGGGCGGGGGGGGGGGGGGGGGGGGGGGTGAAATGAGGGCAAACAAATTTAATAATAGCAAAGAAAAATAGCCCTCACAATAACAACACTGAATATTAAAAACAAAATAAGAAAACAATGAATATTTAGGTGTGAAAATAATGTCGAAAAATGAAAAAAGTAAAATTGTCCGCTGGCGAGATTAGAACCTCCATTCGACTGCTTTCTTTGGAGATGGTGTTTTGATTTTTTTTTAGAAAAGTACTATTAGTACAGAAATAAAAATTAAATAAATGGATTCCTAAAATTTGTTGTGAATTTTGAAGACCTGAGTGAGGTCGGCATGATAGTTTAGAAGTTAGTAAATTTCATTGTATTAGCAGCAATAATGAGATGAGATTAGCATAGAAAGATTGGGAAAGGGTCACAGAATGCGAATATGAAAAAAAAATGAGAAAAGTGAAAAAACAAATTTTTATCCGAATATTTTCATCCGAATTCATAGCCGATAGATAGCCTTGATATCGCCGTGATTGAGGAAAATGCCCTATTCAGTTTAGGTACATTGTACATTCTGCAAAATGAAATAAATGCGATTGTACATTTAATTGAACTTGCCCGCTAACCTGTCATAGCATTGGCTTCACTCCATGGGTTAGTTTTTTTTGTTCTATATTTTATCGCATTTATACATATATTGTTGCCATTGTATGTCCGGCTAAAGCCGGACTGGGGATACTGTATTAGGGCATATATTCTCAAGTTTTCAAAGTACTGCAAGTTATCAAGTAGAAAAAGGTCCGTCACTTGAAAAAACGATCATTATAATTGAATGGATTATAATTGATTGAATAATTAATTGAATAAAAATACAATGTAATTATTTTGTAATAATAATAGAAATAATCAGCGGACCACCCACTCACTGCCCTCCTAGGGGCGCTCGCCGTGTGGAACAATTTCTGCCATTATCCTACTTTTAGTACTTAGTATATGTGTAAATCATATAAAATTAAAATTAAAAAGAAATTAAAAAATGCGTCCATATAATATATTTGCACATACTTACGGAACTAAAAATACAATTACATATATATTAATAAAAATAAAAATAGTAGGTTAGCAAAAACTAAACAAATTGAAATAAGAAAATTTTTGCATAGTTTTCTGGTGTTTCCAAGTGATCAAAGAGGTAACCAGATCACTCGTTTTTGTTAACGGGGTTTCGCCTGTAGCCCTAACTCCCCAAGAATTTTACTTTACTTCTATGCAAAATAATTATAAATTTTCCGCAGCTTGAAAAAAGGAAATAGAAAAACCTAATAAAACCTACCTAACCTTACTTTCTGAGCCTAAAATCCTAAAATTATTGCCTATTACCTATATAATGAACCCTAATACACCGCATCGCAATATACCTAATGATCCCCGTAATATACGAACATAATGAACTCTAACATACCTAAAAAAAGCTACGGAACAAATATACCTAATAAACCCCCTAATATACCAAATAAACCCTAATACAGTGCAATATACCTAACCTAACCTTGATATGTCGGAGAACATTGTATATACATACATATGTGCATCTAATATACCTAAATATGTACCTATACACTCATCTAGTACTCTATTTCCCTACCTAACGCGACTGGACTGCCAGCATAAAAGTGATATTAATTTTAAAAATAAGTTATTCCAAATCCTTGAAAGTAAATCGAATAAATTTTTAAATTGAAATCTATCACCTATAAACTTTCCAGTACTATATCTAAACCAAACATAACCCGATGTTCCAATTGATTACTATTAGTTTACAGATTCTTCTTAAGTATATAAAATTTCCCTGTAATAAACCATCGGAGGACCTAAAAATGCCAAATATATTATCTACTAATAATAACGTACGATTAATGTAGTTCTCTATCTATATCCCCATACGGTAAATTATCTATGAAAGTTGTATTAAAAAAAAAAAAAAAAATTTTGTGATTATATAAGTTCCCTATAAACTACATTTCTAGTATAAGCTACACCAGAAATAATTCTATCGTCTGAAGCTAAGACCCTCAAGTGTTGTGCTGCTCTAACCCTACCTAATGCAACATAAAGTTGCCCATGCGCAAATACATTACCTCTTAAGTCTATACCTACACGATCCAAAGTCTGCCCCTGACTTTTATTTATTGTTAACGCGTAAGCTAATTTCACTGGGAATTGCCGTCGCTGCATCTCGATCCCCGACCGCCCCGCCGAGAACTTGAAGCTTATTCTCGGTATCGTGACGATCTCCGAAGTACCGGGAACGGATGCCTCCAATAGGAACTTGGAAATTGAACGAATTATTAATTTAGTCCCATTGACCAACCGGTGTTCAAAACTTAGGTTCCGAATTAGTATACAGACAGAACCGACTTTGAGACACAAATCATGATCGGGGACACCCTTTTCAGAAATACCGTTAAGCACTTCCGATCCAAAATTGGAATTCTTGTCGGTAACGCCATCCACAGAAACACATGTATCGGCGCTAAGCAAATGCTTAATGTCCCCGGGCAGCCTATTCAAAATGACTCTATTTATTACGTTAATGGCTGCATTAGTAGGGGATAAAATCGCCCTAGGGACGCAATCTTCACTTCTAAGAAGTACTACTAAGAAAACAAAGTTGATCAATTCGTCGATGGAGTTGACGTTATTAATTCCAGTGAGGGGAACTAACCTAACATCATCTACTGTAGTTTCATGAATTGTTCCCTCACCAATAGATAATAAAAAATTTTGAAAGTCCCTATCTCTAGTCCTTTGTGGTTCAATAAGTCTGCAGGTCTTTATTCCTTCCCACAGAGGTAAAAATTTCATTGAAGCTCTAACAATATCATCCTGCCTACCATACTCTATAATTGGTGCGATTTGCCTAAAATCGCCCGCAAAAATTATGACTTTTCCTCCGAATGGTTTCTCCTGACACTGGCAAAGATCCTTCAGTGAATTATTTAATACACTTACTGTCCCCTTATTTGCCATAGTGCATTCATCCCAAATGATGCACTCTGCCTCTCTTATTAGTTGGGCCCTCTGGCTATTCCAACTAATATTCCCTGATCCCGAAATGTTTGGATCGAGAGGCAGCCTAAACATGCTGTGGGCCGTAGTCCCACCCTGATGACTTAACGCTGCGAGTCCCGTAAAGGCCGTACGTAGTACAATGTGACCATTCGATCGCAATTGATTGGTAATAACGTTCAGAACTAACGTTTTCCCGGTTCCCGCGGGACCATCCAAAAAGAAGTGAGTTTGATTTGATGCCGCGGGTTCCTGAACTGAACGTATTACCATCTGGACAAAGTTCAATTGGCCTGGATTCAGTAGCGGCATCCAATGGTCTGAGAAATCTTTACAACTTTCACTATCCCATTGAATGCGCTCCCTGCCGACTTCGGTACTATGATAATCTTCTTCAACCTCGGGCAACCCCATATCTCGCAGTACCCTACCATGACGACGCAACATCCTATCAATTAAGCACAATGCTTTGTTATGCGCCCATTTTAATAATTCGGGATTCAGTACCGGTCTTAATCTAAGGAAATCCTCACTTAGATTATCCTTGAACTCTTCCCAGAGTAGAGCAGCTGGAGCACCGAAAATAATGATGGATAGGAATAGCTGCCTAAGCCCACTTCCCGTACTGAAGACTACTGCTTCCCGCATCGCAATAAAATATTTATCTTCAGTATCTAATAAACCCCTCGATTTTGCTGCTTCCTGGAAAGTTCCTAGTACATGTCCGTCTACGGTGCGCAATTCTTCATAACTGTTGGCAGGATAAATTATCAACAGCATCCTTAAAAAAAAAACAACGGGTGCACTCTGGGAGTGCCGGCAGAAGTGAAAACTCATCACACGTCGGAGTAAATAGTACTTTACCGCATGGAAACCCGTCGTGAACTAACCACGGGGCGATAAATAGCCGATTTCCCACGATAGCTATTAACGTACTCGCTTCGCTCGTGTGTCTAACACCGCCATCGTGGGCAATCGGTATATACACGAATTTTACAAGTATACAGACGGTCGAGCCATCAGCAGACACCATCCGTGGATCGCGTAGCAGGCTGTAGTACAAACACACACGCACACTCGCGCAAGCGCCCTGCACCGCTTAAACGAGGGGGATATTACTTCCTCTCCTACGCCGCGCTGGCCTTCACACTCTTCCTCTGTCTTACGAATTTTCGATCAGGACACGTGACACCTGCGCGAGTTTAACATTTTGTACCCATCCCAAAAAAGTGCAAGGCCCCGCTAAAGAAGTTTTCACTTCAAAAACTTCTCCTAGCGATGGAGACATCCAATACAAACGGGCAACACAACTTCCCCTTTGTCTGGCTACAATAAAAAAATTTTCCCTATTCTCGAAACGATATACACTAACATTACTATTACGCGGCCTAGTAAACGCCCTGGAAACGCTCGTAAAACTCGATATAAGATAATACCTTTAATTCCTCAACCTGGGGCCTTTCGAAGTAAAGCATAAGCTTTGAAGAGCTACGTTGAGCAGCGGCAAGTACCTCCCCAGGTCGGAAAATTACCGTTTCCCTGTTAGGTAGGTGCACAGGAAGTGCAATGACGGTAGGCCTTCGACCACCACAATCATACTCTAGCAGCCGCCATACCGCTTCAGTAGCAGAAACGTATCGAGCATTCACATATGCCTCGATTTCATCATTGACTGCACTGGTCCTATTTGCTAAAATACTACTATCTGCAGGAGGAGGAGCACCAGCAGCAGCAGAAGAAGGATTTGGAATAATTGCTGTTCTGGCAAAATCGGGCCCTTTATGAATATATTCCATCATATATTTTAAAGTCTTTGTTGACGTCGAAATTTCTAAATTGGCGTGGCAGTCCAGGATGAGAAGAATAGCTGGATTGTATGGTACTACCCATCGATCGTTTACTTTCCGGAAATTCGATCTCCCTGGAACACAAACTTTCGCCGAATTCCGGCAAGGTCTCTTATATAATACGTAACCCCTGTCGTCGATGTGGGTTACGTCATTTGTAGCTTTTGGGAAATGCTTTGTACATGTACTCGCATGGACCGTGTAACATATGCCGCAATACGGCTTTCCGGAGCCTCCCTCCTGCTTCCTCTTCCGAGGGGATTGTAGCTCAAACAAATTTATCCATTTGCTCTGGATAAAGTGGGCCTCCGCCTTCAACGCGAATAGCCAAATGGGCATGTGGGAGACCACGTTTCTGGAACTCTATCACGTGGACAATGAAGGAAATTTTTCCGAATAGAGGAGGTGCAATAGGTGACGAAACTTTAATTCAAACACCCTACTGCAGAGCTCCGGACGGTCGTTAGCCATTTCACCCCTGTTTAAGGAGTTTTGAATTTCTGGCCATCGAGGGTTACACGTAACAGTTAAAAAGTACGTCGGTTTTCTCAATCTACCTACGATTGCCATACCATCGTGGTAGTGATTCTGCATGTATCGAGGCCCGTGGGTAAACGACGATGGTAAATACACTTTCCCTGCAATAATCTCACCTTCCCCGGCTATTGTCTCATCAATTTCTTCACGCGTAGCTACACGAAGGAATTTACCTTGATTATTTCTATAAAAATGCAATCGTTCTTCCTCCGTTCGACACCACATGTCGACCATGTACTCTTGTCCCAGACGCCTTGATTGTGTAAATCTAGGCTCAGAAAGTAAGCTCATCCGATAATATTGGACCTGCGATATTTTATTACCATTTCGGTTCCTAATCCCAAGATGATAACCTACCTCAGCTTTAGGAAATAATAAAGGGTATTGCAAGCATTCGTAGCTTGCATCTAAATAATGAATTTGATGGGGCCTAGCATTCCCTACCTTCCACACTGCTACCTTACGGGGTTGAAAATCTACTCCAGTCTTTATAATGGCGGCAATTTCATTACAGACTGGCTCATTATCACCAACAATAAATCTGTGTGTCGTTTGGGGATTTATTTCGAATACTAAACGGGCACTCTCATCCGTATGAGAGTGCAATCTTCTAAAAGAGGGTATCAGGGGGTTAACTTCATTCAGATACCTCTCAATATTTTTAAGAATACCTACGTTTAAATTTCGGTTTTCTGCTAACCTTTGCCGCTCTACGTTATCCTCAATATAAAATGTTAAATTATTAGTTGAACCCCTATAGCTAAGATCAAAGATTCTGTGGTATACTTTACCCTGAATTTTAACAAACGACACACCACGTGGAGGGGCTTTATAATGGCCTGTGGTACCTAATGCGGAAAACGCGAACAAATTATTGTATGATCTCGCGTCTTTCAAAAATGTATTGTTGGTGTAAAATGCTGCGGTTAATTCGGGGAGTTTTTGAATGAAATTAACCCCACCGCGACCGCAGCACCAAGTTTTCTTGGATTTTTCTTCTTCGAAAAAAGGGGCTTTGCAGATATTGCATCTAAAAGTTTCAGAAGAAATGAGAGAAGCAGGACTTTTTAAGACATAAGGCACAACTTTTTCTAAATCTATACCACATCTATCACCTAAGCAAGTAAATCTAGGAGCTCTAACTAATAAAATATCCTCAATTATTTCTATCCGATTATTGGGAAGGGAGCTAACAATTGGTGGTTGGGCAGGAGAGCTAACAACTAAAGGGGTAGGTGAACTAACCGAACTAACTTGTGTATTTGGGGGTGGAGGTGGTGGTGGCGGCACTGATAGGGCTCCAATGGTCCTACGCTTCTTTGGTCTACCTCTAGGATTTTTTAGGGGAGTGGTGGAGCAGAAAACAGGGATCACTGGGATGCTATCATCTTCATCCAGTGAGGGTCTCTTTGTGGGGAAGACGATCACGGGGGGAACACTTAACGATTCAGTCGATCGTTCTACTCTATGATTATTAATTTCTTCGATTCTTGGACGAATTTGGACTATCTCAAAAGGACTGTTATCCCGGAATTACAGGTGAAATATCTAGCTACTCCGTCCGAATCGTATGATTTATCAGTCGCCACCGAATGTGAGTCGAAAACGTAATATATGTATATCATTTTCGACCCAAAATGCTACCGTCATTGAATGGGCGGTAAACAAATATCCATCATTTGGAATATTTGTTGAAAATGCTTCAGAAAGTCCGGTCTGAAGTTTACCTAAAGCAATATCTTGCCTGCGAATTTTTCTCGAAATAAACCCCATCGCGTAACTAAAAATTGGATAGATCTTCTCTATCTGAAAGCGTTCACCTGAAAATAACTGAAAATTTGATTTCAAATCTTCAGCTGTCAGATGAACACTTATTCCCCCAGGCCTACAATCAGCATAATATGCATCTCCATTTCTTAAAATATCATCAATCTTCACCGTATTGATGTTATCCCGACCGATAATGGTAGAATACGCAATGGCTGCAACAGCAATACCCATGCATTGCATGTTGCGCCAATCTACTGAAAAATTATCGGATGCTTGACTAATAGTCCCTGATGCTACACATAAAATAGAAGAATTAACCCTTTTATACGGAATTTTTTTATAATTATTAGTGCAAAGAAAATTTTTTTAATAAATATTTTGAATAATTAAAAATTAAGAATTTTTTTTGTTTTGTTATGTTGCTGTTGTGTCGCTTCGGGCCACGACTGATATTTCCAACTGAAAGAAATTTTGTTATCGTTAGCTTATGGTAAGTAAAAGACGTACTACATTTTTTGTATATTTATGTATATATATAATAAATAATAAACATAAGCATACAACTTTTAAATTCATCGTAAGGACCGTTTAAACGTTTAATTTTATTTAAAAAATGAAGTTTGAAAGTTAAAAAAACAATCACTATTATTATATTAATTACAATCAATGCACATATCTTTATCGCTTTTTTAAGACCTCCCACAGCCCTCTAACATAAAAAAACCGAGAAAGTGCGTGTCGTAAACTCGTCAACTATAGGGTTCCGTAGCATGTAGGTACTAAGTAGCAAACGTTTTATTTTATTTTGTCGGGATTGCAAATACAAAATAAAATTCACCCTCATTGAAATTAAATTTGTTTGTCGAAATTATACAATAATTTATAAGTTAGTATTAGGCCTTGACCATGCACTGTACATAATGGGCGAGCGAGCGTTTTGCTACACGCTACGAAATCAATTCAATCTGAAGTGTAAATGATTTAATGTAAGTAGATTTCTGCTAACGCATCATGTACAAAATACTTTTCAGTTAAAGTCTTTATGAAGTGCTACTGCCTGAATTTTTTTAGATTTTGTAATCACATGGTTGCTATCGTTTGGTAGCAAGAAATTTAGAAACGATAATTTATGCACACATTAAGGTGACATTAATCGAAACCCGGAAATAATCCGACGCGACTACTGTGTGTACAAAAAAATTCTACGATTTATAATTATTTTTATTATAAATAAATGTTCCACACGTACCTTTTCGAAAGTTGTAAATATCCAGGCTGGTCCAACAGAAACACAAACAAACAATTCACCAAATAACAAACAACAATTAATCACAACAGAAGCTACTTTTACACCGTGAAATACTCACAGTGTAAAAAATTAAAAATATTGTCCGGAATAGACCGTTGGATTAAATATACAAATTTGCCCTGTGAAATCCTCAAACTGCAAAATTGTATAATATTCCGAACGTTCTAAACGCGTCCAATAAATTGCGTGCCGGGCGATGCAATGAGGAGGTACAGGTTGACAGGATTACCACTACCACTTCATCATTCTAAGCTTTCAAATAACAATTGTTACATTTACACCAACGCCATCTAAAGTAAATTTATAAAAACTTAAAATCTGCAATATTCTGTCATTGTACTCATATGACCACAAACAGAAAGTGGTGTGAGTTCCGTCCGCCATCCAAGTACTATTAACGACCTTTGCTGCTTCAACTTCAATATCGTCAGAGCTGCATACTTGGCCCTTTTTTCATGAATTAGTTTTTTTTGTTCAATATTTTAACGCATTTATAAATTATAGTGATAAGAAGTAAACGAAAATTTAAATTGATTACTTTATCACGCATGCGGCGAATACCTCCCACTGGACAGGCAAGGAAGAATAGCTATTTTGCGCAATTAACAGGAAAGGTATTATTTCGCGAAGGCTGAAGAATTTAGATTTGCATATGGTTTAAGTGTGTATGTAAGTTTAGTATGATTTAAGAGAAATGTGAAATGTCCGAACGAATCTGAAATATTCTCTCATTCTACATTCTGCAAAATAAAATAAATGCGATTGTACAATTAATTGAGCTTGCCCGCTAACCTGTCATAGCATGGGTTAGTTTTATTGTTCTAAATTTTAACGTGATGATTTAAACAAATGAGAGAGTAGGCGGAGCCTATTCCATTAAAACAAATTTCCAATTGAGCTAAGCTTTCAAATAAGGATTGTTACATTCTCACCGGCACCATCTATGCTAAATTTATAAAATCTTAAAATCTGCAATATTCTGTCGTTGGAATAATATGACCACAAAAAAAATGGCGGAGTGAGGTCCGTATAGTGATAAGAGGAAAACTAAAATTTGATTTGATTACTTTTTCACGCATGCGGTGAGTGGGTGGTAACCACTGAACAGGCAAGGAAGAATAGCTATTTTGCGCAATTAACAGGAAAGGTATTGTTACGAATTGTATTTATTTGATTTGGAATTGCCTTGGAATTACAACGAAATTCGACGATGAAAATTTCAGCCTCCGTTTGGCACACTTTCGTAGCCAAATTCGGAGAATTCGGCCGATCTCGCTAATTCGCTTGGTCCAGGCTCGTAACTACTGGCCGAGTTAGATGATAAGCGAGAGGGAGTTTTTTTTTTATTTAGTTAGTCTAAATAACCCCGGAGCAAAATCAAATCAGTTGACTTGAAAGGATTCGTAGCTGGCAACCTTTTTCCAACAGGACCACCGAAAACTCCTTATTCCGCCTGTGTGAGGTGAACTCGCAATAGTCACCGCGCTGCGTACACACACAGCAGCTCAGTCCTTACGGCTGCGTGAGCTGCTCGATGTGTCTGAGTGAGGGTAGAGACCACAAGACAAGCCGCATCTTGTTATTGTTTCGGAGTTTCCTTGTGACGGTTACGGTTCCTGCCGATCGGAAAATTCGGCTTGTCGGGAAAATCAACGGATTTTCCACGTTTAACGTGCCGGGAGTGAATGCAAAAGGTGAAGTGTGCAGTGCTTTTCTCTGAATTCGAGGAATTATGTGACAACGGGTATTCCAGGAACACAGCGACAGCAGCGAGGCAGTGCGACAGCAGGGCAGCGCCGACCAGCAGGGCAGAGGCAACAACGCGGGATGGAATTCCAAGATAAACGACCTGACCAACGATGGATTACGGGTAAGTACAGTGTAATAGCTTCGCAAAAATGCAGCGAATTCCGTTACCGCAACACAGTCTCTTCAGGACGACCTAGTATGTGTGCGCACAGCCGGCAGAGAGAAAGTTGCACAACAATGTTGTTCGCTGTCAGCTGGTGACCCAGTTTCTGTTATTGTATACACAAACAGTGCGTGCACTAATTCCGTTTTCTCTTGCAGCGCAGTACACTCGGTATAAGCAGGATACAGATCCGGACAGCAGGAAGCAGCTAAAACTCTGGATGTTGCAGAATGGTCTGCACCTGGGAGTTGCGGAATTGGGACAATCTCAGGCAAGTAGCTTTGCTTTATTCATTTATTTAGTAAACAACGCATGTACATTTAGTTTAGTAGCCCCTAGGAATGTAAACAAATGCAGATGTAGTGTTACAACGATCTCCTCAATCTCGTCACCCCAACACAGGGTAATAATCTAAACACTTCTTTTTCTTCAACTTTTCAACCTCCTTACTTAAATTATTGCCTAAGCGTCTCAATCCATTTCTTTGTTTCCCAACACCCTCAAGAAACAACAAACCTAAAGTGCTTAATATTAACCCTTCAACCTTATTACCTAAGTTATTGCCCGAGCGTCTCACTCCATTTCTTTATTTCCCAACATTATTGCTTAAAATATCTGAGACGCTGAAACAATCCATTTCTTTGTTCCCAAACGCTGAGGCAATTTCTTTCCAAACGTTTCCTAATAAAACAAAGAATAAATTCCCAATTTCACTTCAAATTATTACAACACCCTCGAGAAGCAATAAACCCAAAGCGTCTAGCAATGCACCGACCTTCTTTTCGACCCACTTAAGCAAGAATGCGTGCGTAAGCATCCCTCATGCTTACGGTCTTCGGAACTTTCTTTCGCGCTTAACAATGCACCGACCTTCTTTTCGACCGACTTAAGTAAGAATGGATGCGTAAGCATCCCTCATATTGACCACTCTTCGGAACTTTCTTTTGTGATCGATTCACTTCGATCAGGGAGTCTTTGGTTGGATCGCGACGGGGAAGGTTATCTCTTACACACATTGTTCGCTCAGAAAAGTTCGCTGATAGAAATAAGTTCTTTTTACACATTGTGCTCTAAAGATAGTTGCGAATGGAAATAATTATTCGTAGAATAAAAGTCTAGTGTGGAATTGCTGTGTTTTTGAATTTTATTTGTATGTAGCCAGTAAGACGCCTAGCGCCACGTATTCCTAGCTCGGCGAATACGGTGGGTGGTGTTAGTTGGTTGAGCGCTACTTTGTCACAAATCAGGTGCTGCTTGTCCACTTGTTGGACCCCGGACTGCTTCTATATTGTCTGGACACTTAGAGAAGGCGACTTTTAATTGAGGCGCCCTTCTTACACTGCGAGCAGTAATTTTGGTGGCAGGCTCTACGCTCTCAGCGTAGGGTAATTTTTTGGCTGCCTTCTTTAGTGCTTCCGATGGAATTGTAAAGGGGTACTTACTTGGCTACAGGCGCCTGGGCACGGACTCACTGGAGTTCCTACGGTACTGCGAGCGGATGTTGAGATGGGGCTGCGCAGGCCTGTGGTGATTCTTGATGAGCTTGATTCCGTGTCCCCGTCCAATATGCTGCGATACTCAGTACTCCACACTTTCCTGAAAAAATGGAAACACTACCCGAACAATTTATTCAAATTCTCGCGGTAATAACCAAGAAAAAAACTCAAAGCTAACGATTTTGAAACAATTCTTTATTTTCTTTCCGACTCCAGCAACTAACACAAGTATGCACACACCAAAATCTAATTTCCGACTCCGCTCAGGCATCCGAAAAAATCAAAACCAGAAAAGCAGTCGCCTACCCGGATCGGCCAGCTTCCTTCGTTCCGTTCGTGCAAAATTCCTTGCCTGAGTGTGTACTCAAAATCTTCTTTATTAAATTCTATGAGTAGATAAATTTTAGTTTTGAAATAAATTATAAGCACATTAATATTTTTTTTCTCCTTTATTTTCAGCAACTTCGCAACAGTATTATTTCGCGAAGGCTGAAAAATTTCGATTTGTATTATTATATTGGATATGAATGTCATAGGAAAGTGGTTACAATTAATTGAACTTGCCCGCTAACCTGTCATAGCATGGGTTAGTTATTTTGTTCTAAATTTTACCGTGATGATTTAAACAAATGAGAGAGTAGGCGGAGGCTATTCCATTACAACAAATTTCGTGCATATTGTAAATTTTGTCGAATAGATGGTTGATTATATGAGATGATCGGATGCTGGTGGTACGTGTGGGAGAGGAAGTGCATCGGTGGGAGAGGAAGTGCATCGGTGGGAGGGGGGGGGGGGGGGGGGGGGCGGGGGTGTGAAATGAGGGTATAAAAGTTTACTAATAGCAAAGAAAAATAGCCCTCACAATAACAACACTGAATATTAAAAACAAAATAAGAAAACAATGAATATTTAGGTGTGAAAATAATGTCGAAAAATGAAAAAAGTTAAATTGTCCGAGATTAGAACCTCCCATCACCTGATTTCTTTGGAGGTGGTGTTTTGATTTTTTTTTAGAAAAGTACTATTAGTACAGAAATAAAAATTAGATAAATGGATTCCTGATTTTGAAATTTTTGTGAATTTTGAAGACCTGAGTGAGGTGTGTAGGCATGATAGTTTAGAAGTTAGTAAATTTCATAGTATTAGCAGCAATAATGAGATGAGATTAGCATAGAAAGATTGGGAAAGGGTCACAGAATGCGAATATGAAAAAAAAATGAGAAAATTGAAAAAAAATTTGTTCATCCGAATTCATAGCCGATAGATAGATATCGCCGTGATTGAGGAGAAAAAGTGAAATATCTCGGTAATTGTTGAACGTAGCGTAATGTGGGTGGGCTTAGAAGAAGCGCCTTGGAGAGTACTTAAATAAGGTGTTGAAATAAAAATTTAGTGAATAAGAGTTTTTGAGTAAAATGGAAAATTGTTAAAAAAGTTAGAGTTTTAGTAATAATTGTTTTGCAAAAAAACAGATAGGGGTAGAATAAAAAGAAGGGTGTTAGCAAATATAAAACATTAGGGGCCTAGTTTGTAGGAAATTTGTAATGAAAATATTGATAAATGCAGAAACTGTGGCTGTGCAAAGTGAGAAAATGTTCAGCGGTTCCGAAAATTACCGCAGGTTGGTCGAAAAAATTGAAATATTTTTAGTGAGAAAAGTATGCGAAAGAGAACAAAGTAATGTATGGATAATTTTTGCCGAAGAGATGGTTGATTAAATGAGATGATCGGGAGCCCGGTGGGACGTGTGGGAGAGGGGGTGCAAGGGTGAGGGGAGGTGAAATGAGGGGATGAAAATTGAATAATAGCACAGAAAAATAGCCCTCACAATAAGAACACTGAATATTAAAAAAAATAAGAATAAAATGAATATTTAGATGTGAAAATATTGTTGATGAATGAAAAAAGTAAAATTGTCCACGGGCGAGATTTGAACCTCCCTGTTGTACTGCCTTCTTTGTTTTCTATACTATGCTCTTGCCACTGGGCTACCGATGCTGTTAGATTCGGTTGCTTTAAACTTGGGTATGAATCTCATAGGAAAGTGGTTTTTGATTAATTTGAAGTACTATTAGTAAGAAAAGTGATATGATGTGGGTATGTAAAAGACGGGGGAAGTGAGGTAGAATGTTGAAATAAAATAATATTTAGACATATTTGGATAAACGTGACTAATTTTTGTGAAAAGATGGTAAAAAGTGGGTTTTTGATTTTTTTTCAGAAAAGTACTATTAGTAAAAAAAAAAAAAATTAGATAAGTGCATTGCGAAGAATTTATGTGAATTTTGAAGACCTTAGTGAGGTGTGTAGGGTTGATAGTTTAGAAGTTAGTATAATATATAGTATTAGTAACAATAATGAGTTGAGTTTAGAATTTGGAGATTGGGAAAGGGTCACAGATTACGAATATGAAAAAAAAATGTGAAAAAAGAAAGTATTTGCATGGGAAAAAAGGAAGGAAAGTTTTGGTTAAAGAGATGTGTAGGTATGATATTTTAAAAGATGCTAAAATTGATAGTATTAGTAACAATGAGTTGAGATTAGCATTGAAAGATTGGGAAAGGGTGACAGATTGCGAATATGCAAAAAAAAAAGTGGGGTAAAAGAAAGTATTTGTATGGGAAAAGCGATCGGCAAGTTTTCGTTAATTGGCTCCTGTATGGCTTTTGTTTACAAAAAGAAAAAAAAGCACCGCATGTTGTGGCGTTTTGCCGTCGAACGATGGGAATTTGGTTGAGAATTGATTTTGTAGTGAAAAAAGATGATTTTCAAAGAAATAACAGATACAGATATACAGATTTTGATAGATGGTGGAGTATTATGTTGGGTATTAGGAGAGATATAGTGGTATGGGCCTGGCTTGGTCCTGACCTGCATGGTCATCATTATCATCATCACGACCACCAGCAGTAGCAACAACAGAAGCAGCAGTATCAGCAACAGCAGCAGCGGCAGCAAAAGCAGGAGCAGGACCAGGAGCAACAGATGCTAGTATTAGCAACAGACACAGAATTAGAAAAAATTGGATGAATTTGAATTAATTCATAATATGAATTATCACGGGGATGGTCAATTAATAGTAAAATTGCTAAATCTCTAATACTATCACATTTAAAATATCTAGCTACTCCGTTAATGGAATCTAATTTTTTGTCAATTGTGACCGGATGTGAGTCGAGGACATAATATATGTCATAATAAATGCTATCGTATTTAGATGAGCGGTAAATAAATATCCATCATTTTGTGGTGGACTGGTTAAAAATAATTGCGAAAGCTTATTCTGAAGTCTATCTATAGCAACATCCAGTTTTTCTTTTTTCTTGAAATAAAACACCCACCCATCAGTGAAAATTGGTTGCGTTTTTACTATACGAATTTCTTCTCCTAACAATAAATGAAGATTTTCTTTCAAATCTTCAGAAGTTAAATATTCATTCCTTCCCTCTGGCCTACAACATGCAGAATATGCATCCTCATTTCTCAAAATCTCATCAATTTTTTCCGTATTAATATTCTCCCTACCATTAAGTGCTGAATAAACAATGGCCGTAACAGCAATAGCCATACATTGCTTATTACGCTAATCCTCACAAAAAAATTCGGACTCCTGACTAATTGTCCCTGATGCTACACACGAAATAGTTGATATATTTCGAACGAACGGCATTTTTTGTTTGTTTTTTTGTATAATTATTATTCTTATGTATATAATAATACAAAATAGAAATTGATAATAAATTAAATCAGTTCAATATTTAGAAAATATTATTTATAATTGTATATATATTAAATTTATATTTTTATAGTTTTCCTTTTTACGTTGGTCGTGTGTATCCGAATGTGTGGTATTATAAACTGAAATCAAAATTTTAGTTGTATTAGGAAAATTGTTTTTAAATAGGTATAGGTAATAAAATAAATTAGAATAACTTAAACATAGATTGCGAAAAAAAATAAATATATATACTTAATAATCTATATGTTGATGGTCGGACAAAGTAATAATAATAAAATTTATTGAATAAATCAATAAAATTATTAGTTTTTTAATAATTTTAAGGGATAGTTCTAATAGAATAGGATTTCTAAATATTACAAAATCCTCTACAGAACGGTAATATAATTTTCCAGAGACGGCTATTTCAACTGTTTGTAATTATTATGTATTTATATATATATGTACATATACATATATGTATATTAAGATGCGGAAATATATACAGTAAAAGTTCCTTATTCGCGCTTCCTTCATTCGCGTTTTCACTATTCGCGGATTAAAAAAATTCGACCCAATTCCTATATTCGCGGCTAAAGTTTTCTTTATTCGCGGATCTGATCGGTACATACATATGTACATATTAATAAAAAGGATTCCAATAGGTATCCAACCCAATATTCTTTGTAAACGCGTCGTCAAATGGTCTAATAAAAAGACAAAATCGACCTTATTACAACTATGCCTAATGTTTTGAAAAATCTTAGTGAAGGTTTAAGAATGGCAAATGAGCTTTGTGATTTCTTTATGAAAATTGATCCGTCAATGGAACGAAGTCATATTTTTAAGAGGCAAATTGCTAATGCCACTGCTGTATATGAGTCTGAATTAAAGGAGCTTTTAAAAACTGCTAAGCAAGAAAAAATTACAAAATTCTTTAAACCATTTCCTAAGCCTGAAGATAATATAATTAATCAATATGGTCAAAAACTTTAATTAAATTGATTTTTTTATATATTTGTTTTTGATTTTGTCACCTAGGAACGTATCCCCTATAATCCCATATAAATTACCATTCCATATTCACGGTTTCTGTATTCGCGGCATATTTACGGAACATACATATACCCCGCGAATAAAGAGCTTTTACTGTACTCTATATTCCATAAAGTAATGGTCCGAAAAAGTAACAATAATATTATATTTATTTAATAAAATGATTTTACTTATTTTAATGGATAGTTCTAATAGAATAGAATTTTTAAATATTTCAAAATCCTCTACAGAACGGTAATATATAAATTTCTAGAGACGGCTGTTTCAACTTTTTGTACTTATTATGTATGTATATATACATATATATAATATTAAAATGCGGAAATATATATTTTATATTCCATAAGTTGATGATGGTCGGAAAAAGTAACAATAATAACATGATTAGTTTTTTAATTACTTTAAGGGATAGTTCGAATAGAATAGGATTTCTAAATATTACAAAATCCTCTACAGAACGGTAAAATAAATTTCATGTATTTGTTCTTATTATGTATACATGCCAAATATTTTACATACCTTATTAAATTGCTTCCAGAAAATGATGATTATGATAATAATAATAATGATGATGATGAGGATTATGATGATAATAATGATGACGATGATGATGATGATGACGATGATGATGATGATGACGATGATGATGATGATGACGATGATGATGATGTTGATACACACACAAACACACACAAAAGGCAAAAAAGAATAAAACCAAAAACACAAACACTCACCAAAAACACAAATTCAATTAAGTTAAACAGAATTTAAAATGGCAAAAAAATAATTTCATTTAATATAAATGAAGAAACTCACAATATATCAAATGTGAAATTATTCTTTATGATAAAAATTATTTTTATGGAAAGTCAAAAATGATTTTTACAGTTTCACGGTTGAACGTGCGATGAGAATTCAGAAGATGTAAATTTAAAAATGTAAAATTATGTACATATATGTACATATTATAGTATATATATACATAATGTGTAAAATCACCCCTCTAGTCAGAATTATTGGGAATAAGTAAAAGAGTACAGAGATAGAGAAAAATAAAACACATGTAATATAATAACAGGTAGGTAAAAACATGACATTAAAAAGTCAAAGCTAATAAGTAAAATACAAAGAATAAGAAAAGGATTGGCCTTTCTCAAATACCTATTTAATGAGTAGAAAAGGGACAACATGATAAGACATGTTCCAGATAGTTCGGCATGCATCGGAGGTAAGCGGAAAATGTTTCGGTCCTAATTCAAGCAGACGCTTGGGTGGTTTTCCCATGATCATGACGCCGTTATTTGTTTTGTACACAAAGTAATTACTTTGAAAAGGTATAAATATGCAATATAAATAAACATGGAGACGTAAGGCAAGGCGAGGCGAAAAAGCATTCAGAGGTGCATGCACTGTGTGTGGCTGTGTGTGTGTGTGCAGTGTGTGTTCCTTTGTCAGAAAAATGCGACCGAGGTGCATTGGAATGTTACCACCCGGCTCCACCACATGTTCCGATTATTTACCTTGACCTTGATCGCCTAACATGTGTACCTGTCTATAGGTAGATAGATATGTTTGGAAATTATTTCATGAGGAAAAATATTCAAAGAAATGTCAAATTATATATATAGAATCCTTGGGGGGGGAAAAAATATTGAAAATTACCTGAGAAAAATGAAGGAAAACGCGTGGTTCTTTTCCCGAGATTGAGGATGCAAAAATATTATCACAAATTATATAACAACAAAAGTCCATCAATTGATTTATTTATAGTAAAAAAGGATATTAGGAATAGGTGAAAGTGATGCATTAGAGTTGTTGTGTGAGACTATACAAATTCCTGTAAGATATAAGGAGAGGTTATAAAATGATACCGTACAATAGCGTAAACAAAAAGCCATTGAAATAAGAAAAACGAATGTGGGAAAAGAAATTCGAAGAAAAAAGTGTGAATAATTAAAAAGGTGACAAAGGGTTTCCCGGACCTGGTTTCGAACCTCCGATCGATGACACGGAATATGAAGAATTGATTTATTTATTGTGGAAAAAGTGTTGGGAATTGGTGAAAGATATTTTGGGGTTTGGTTTATAAATGTATGCCTGATTATATGAGACTAACCGCACATCGCTGGGGAATATAGGGGAGGGCATTTATAGGAGAGGGGGTGTGAAATAATTTTTGTTTTTTTTTCAAATACACAGAAAAATATTGTTAAAAATGATGAAAATGAAAATGGGAAAACATTTTGGAAAATCGAAAAAAAAAAATTTCGTCGTGATTCAGGATAAAAAGTGACATATCTCGGTAATTGTAGAACGTAGCGTAATGTGGGTGGGCTTAAAAGAAGCGCCTTTGAGAGTACTTAAATTAAGTATTAAATTGAAAATTTAGTGAATAACAGTTTTAGAGTAAAATGAGAAATTGTTAAAAAAGTTTGAGTTTTAGTAACAATTTTTTTGCGAAAAAATGGACAAAGGTAGAGAAAAAAGAAGAGCAAATTGAAATAGCGAACATATTAGGGAAGATGTGTGCGAAATTTGAAATGAAAATATTGATGAATGTAGAAACTGTGGGTGTTCAAAGTGAGAAAATGTTGGGTGGTTGCGAAAATTACCGCAGGGTGGGATTTAATTGAAATGGAATTGTTTTTAATGGGAAAAGTGTACGGAATAGAAGAAAGTAATGTATGAGAAAATTTGAAAGAGATTTATGCTTGATTAAATGAGATGATTGGGAGGCCAGTGGCATGTGTGTGGGGGGGGGGGGGGGGAATGAGTGAAACAAAAATTAATAATAACACAGCAAAATAGCCCTAGCTATAACAATAATGAAAGTGAAAAAATTTTTTGCTAAAAATTAATATTAAGGGGTAAAAAATATGTTGAAAAACGAAAAAATTAAATTTCTCCGTGGGTGGGTGGGATTGAACCTTCGTTCCCATCGTTCTTTATCCCATCCGCTTAGCCTACTGCACTACACAGGTCGTTCGATTTGGTTGCTTTGAAATTTGATGTGTATCTGCTAGGAATGTGGTATTTTCGTTCATATTAAATGGGTACGAATGCACTGAACCGGTCGAGTGTGCCAGGGGAAAAGGAGTAAAATTGAAGGAAAGATGAAAAGATATTTGCATAAATTAATTGATTTATAATGGGGGAAATTATTGGGAATATGTGAAAGTTATATGTGGAGGAATTGTTTAGAATGGGAGTAAATGCACAGCGCTGAGGCATATGGAGGTGGTTGATTGGACAAATTGATTGATTTATTGTGGGAAAAGTATTGGGAATTGGTGAATGATATTTTGGGGCTGGGTTTGTATATGGATGCTTTATAAGATGTGAGTACTCGCACCCCGCTGGAGCATAAGGAATAGGGGAAAAGGACTTTTCCCTTTAAGAAGATGAACTGCCAGAAATTTTTAGATACAGTGAAAAAATAGTGCTAAAAATTAGAGATGAGAAGGCACACGCGAAATTGTGGAAAACAATTTATTTTGGCGTCGAGGAAGAGGAAAATGTTGTAAAAATTCATAATTATACTATTAGCAATGGGAGTGCCATGTTATGGGTATCGTTGGAAAGGGGAGGGAGTGTAGAATGCGTTGGTGAATGGTGTGAAATGTGGGAGTTTTTGGTGAAAACGTGTTTTTTCTGTGGGGGAGGGGAGGGGATTGATACCCCTCAGAGGTGTATCTCAGGGGTAGGAAGAATAATCACTATAGCAAAATGTTCCGTGTTGGTGAAAGTTGGTGAAAATCATTGAATATCGTGAAAACGCAGTTTTTTGCGTGGGTGCCGACAAAATTGAAACGGCTGTGGGAGAAAAGTTTATGCATGAATTGGAATGATTTTTTCACCAGACGATAGCTAAGGAAGTATAGCAATTAAGGATGAAAGAAGAATTTCAAAAAGTTTACACAGTTCAAAGACATTTGAAATGAAAAAAGTGGTGATTGACGATGAAAATTTTTTGATCAAAATGTTTTTAAAAAAAAACGCTATGTTCGACTTTCTCGAAAATAAATTAAGTGTTTAGAGGGTTTGGGAGTAATTGGAAAAAAATATAATTTTGAAATGTCTGACTACACAGGGTGAGTTATGTGTAAATAAATGGGAAAAAATGGAAAAACTTGAATTACATAAAGTGAAATAAATATAGTATAATAAAAGATATTTGAAAAGCTTAAAATGGTAAAGTACATAGAACATGTGGTGGTATATGGAAAAAATATGAAAAAAATTCCAAGTACATAAGAAGTATATAATATGAAAATGGGATGATGGGTAAATTGAGTGTGAAAATTGTGCGATTTTTTGGGGGGAAAGTAAAAGAAATGTGAAAGGCTCTATATTTTTGTGTAATAGGGGGAGTGAATAGCTATCGTTTGAGATATGAGTGAAGATTGTAAGTGTTGCCATATTGCCAGAAATAGGGTTGGAAAATTTGAGAGATTGAGAAAACTGCTCCGACAAAAAGTGAAAAAAAAAAATGTTTTTGTATGAAAATGGAAAGAGAATAATAAGGGGCAAATATTTAAAGAACATAATTGTGCATCTAAGAAAAATAGTGATAAAGTGCTAACGATGCTCGAAAAAGAAGAAAAAGATGAGTAAAGTTGAAAAAGTGGGTAAAATTTGGGGTGGTTGAAAATTTTCTAAAATCGATAAAAAAAAAAGAAGAAGAGCGAAATAGTGAAGAATAGCAATAGTCCTCCCCACCACCTTTTAGATGAGACCAAAAACTAATAATTCGGATGGTTGGGGCGGGCACAAAGTCGTTTTAAAAAAAAGGGTTGTTTAGCTTTATATAGAGTTTTTATTACTAGGTCCGCTATATGTAATCTATTTTTTAAATATTTTTTCATAGTTTCCCCTACTTCAGTAAAAACAAATACAATTTACACCAAAACTAATATTCTCAAAAATTTTAAAAATTTTATATTTAGAATCACACAATACGCTACGATTAAAATTTACCGAGATATACCGATTTATATGCAAGATGTTTATACGAGTAATCCACCAAAACTTAATCTTTACTTTGTGTTTCTTTTTCCCTACTATTTTAATTATATATTCCTTGATTTGTTTCTAATTTTTTAATACCAATCTTAATCAATTTTGGTCACTAATGGTATAATTTATAATGATTCTTGATTCTTTAAAGCTTTTATTTTAACTCACTTACTTTATACGCTAGCGCTATGAGGAAGATCTCAATAATTTGTAAAAAAAAATGCTGAGTATTTGATGTACACATTATTTTTACCTAACTTTAGTAGTTTTAGCGAAATCCTCCTTGAAACGACAATTTTACAGACACATTTTCAGCTTAAGCCGCCATTTTGCAGCCATCATTTCGAATTCCGAAACGCACCGAATCGAAAGTACAGGCTTTAAGCTTTCATTTGCATTCCCCAACGATTTGTGTGGGTTAAACGAATTTTGGGACACAAAACATCATTTTTGCGTACATACAACATTTCAAACTCGATTGTCCGCAACTCGAAAATTCGAGATTTTTGGAACTTACGGCGAGGATAATTCAAAGAAAATGTTCCCAAATTCTCAGAGCAGTGGACCGAAAGCCATTTTCTTAATTGCGGGGTGCTTTATGGTTCAAAAATGTTCGCCAACATCTGGAATGTTTCTTATTTCAAATAATATAATATAACGAACATTTTAAATAATCCCATCCCATTCAGAGAACTGCGAAGTTATGACGAGTTTCAGTCTTCTTGACTTGACTAACAGTAATGTCTGTCAATAGTACGATTTTTCTGCCTCACAGAATACCTATACAGAATTTATACAGGCATTTGGTAGAAAATAGGCTAATGAATATAAAACCGGTGACAGACCTTGGAAAATCGTGACAACTATTTTTAATTAAATTAACTATGACTCATAAACTAATATAAAAGGTGCCTCACAGAATATCTCTTCAATTGTTTTTAATTCAAAGCTCCTTAAGCTCCCCTTAACAAACATAAAAGTTTTGTAAAAAATTTACCAAACTGTGGAAATCTTGTAATCCAAGTGCTAGTGCTAATTAAGCTGAAACTTTAAAAGTTTACACATGTGTATAAATCTGGTAATAATGTAATAAAGTATACCTTATATAAATAATTAGCTATGTAGGTAACCTCATTCATTAAAACTAAAACTTGACTTACAAAAAAAAGTTAACAATAATATAACTGTATAAAACGCTATTTTTAAATCAAGCTTTTATTTAAGTTAGATCTACAAAAAGAAAAGAATAAAAAAATAAATAATAACCTATACGATTAATTACTCACCTACTAATGCATTTTCAGAATATTTGAACTGTTCGCAAACCACTAAATTAAAATTTTGTATCCATTGCGAATATGAGCGTGATTTTAAAGGCTAATTGCAATGAAATATGTATGTGAGTGTTTTTAAAAGAGTATTTTTTTTACTATTGTGTTAAAATTTCAGATCGATAGGTTTATTAGTTGTTTTGCTAACCTCTACAAGTTGCAAAATAAATCACAGACTTTGTCCAATTTCGAGGCGAAAATTGCTAAAAACGCAACATTTTCATTAATTTTTTTTCAGGCACTGAAGATATTACAGTGATTGTTTTTTAAATTTTTATTTGGAGCTTATAAAACACAAAAATTCTTGACTTTTTTAAATTCATTTTTTTAGGAGGCGCCAAAGTAGAGGCCTCAAAAAAATGCTGTCTCATGGCGGACAGTTAATCTCAGGATTGGTGAATCTCAAAAATAAAAAAACACGGCATCTTACGAGACAATCTACCAGAATTTGCAAAAAAAAAAAAAAAACAAAACAAAAAGGCGGATATTTGAAAAAAATGTTGAAAAAATATCCCTGTTTTGCACTATTCTCTGCTAAACAAAAATGTTATAATAAACTTTTTGTTGGCAAAATGTGCTAGATTGGCTTACAAAACACCTTAACGAACAAAACGAGACCAAAAACATTGAACTCGGTCGAGTAGTTTCGGAGATTAACTGTCCGCCATTTGAAAAAAGTAGTTTCGAGAAAAACGTGTTTAAAGTTTTTACTCGCATCTACTGGGTGCATCCCATGACTTCCATCATCTTCAGGAGAGTGATACGACGTTCATTGAAGATGGCCAATGTTTACGCGAGTAAACATAAAAATCAGCAGAATGTGCAGTGCCGACCGACGTCACAGTTATTGGGTCAAGCGCAGCGACGCAACAAGTGCAATGAGGGCACTTCCCACTTACCCAATAACTGTGACAAACAAAATTGCATACATAACTGACTTGCTGTGACATCATTACGGTATGTTAAGGTAGGGTAGGAATAATTTAGTATTTATAGCAAGTAAGTTTTAAGAATAAATGAGTTCGACCAGGTAGCCCAGTCTATTACTTTCACTCCGGTACACCCCCACCCGTGGTAAGTGTACCAAATCATCTTTTCGTTACTCGAATCCCCGACCAGCGGTAAGATCGAGTGATTGGAAAGAACATTGGTCCTTCGAACCTATTTACAACCAGCGACAGTCTGGATAACAGTTACACGACGATACCCTGCGATAAGAAATCTCTGACCAGAAGACGAGCAACAAACCTTAGACGAGAGAAGACGTTCCTGCCCTGACGACTAGAAGCGGGATAAACTTAACTTGAATCACATTTACTATGAGAAGAAAATGGCAACAAGAAATCTTGAGGCAACGGAACTCCAGAGAGAAGTAGGAGAGGCTATAGTGAAGCTGGTCCGGAACATGATCAAAGACGGGCCTTCACGAATAAACAAAACATACCTTGAGAAGAACTCTGCGAAACTGGAGGAATTGTGGACTCTGTTCAAGCGACAACATGAAGACATAGAGGGGAAAGTGGAGAAAACCCACAAGTACTTCTCTCAGTATTTCTATGAACATATAGAAGGATACTACGAAAAAGGAAGAGCAGACATCTCCAAACATCAAGAACTTGCTAAAGAAGAGGGGGAGAACACTGCAGAAGAAGAAGCTAGTGGCAGTGCTCAAAATACTGAGCAAGAGGATTTTGTGGTCAGAACGGTACCGCAGACCCTTCAACAAAGGAAGCTAGCATTGAGGATACGGCGCTTAGAAAAAACATTAACTGACCTAAACGAAATGACGTTGGAAGAACCCAAGCAGTTCTACGAGCTCAAGATTAAGGAAATTTCCGAACAGTGGAAAACCATTGAGCAGTTAGAAGAAGAACTATATGAGCATGACGAAGACAGCCTCCTTGGTGAAAAAGAATACGCAGAGTTGCAGGAAAAACAACAAAAAACGTTAATACGGCTATACAAAGAAAAGGAAAAGGTCGAACAAAATCACGAATCAAGAGGAGAGACTCAAAATCTCCAGTTACCACGCATAAATATTCCCGCATTTGATGGAAATATTAAAACTTGGCAGTCCTTCTATGACATTTTTGAAAGAGTCATAGAAAATAACAGTAGAATAACACAGACCGAGAAAATGCACTATTTGAAAACATCAGTGCGAGGCGAAGCAGCTAATGTGATACAGCATTTAAGTACTTGCGGGGCTAATTATGCTGATGCTTGGGAGCTGCTGAGGAGCAGATTCAACAACAAGAGAGTGCTTTTTGCAAATTTGGTAGATACGATATTGAACTTGCAACCGTTAACCGTCGAATCATCAGCTGGCTTAAAAAAATTGCATGACACCACAAAGGAATGCATGCATGCTCTCAAGAATTTAAAGATAGACGTGTCAAATTGGAGCCCGCTAATAGCGCACATAGTCATGAAAAAACTTGACAGGGAGACATTTCGATCTTTTGAGCAAACGATCAAGGAACCACGCGAGATTCAAAATCTTAATGATTTATTAACATTTATAGAGACTCGGTTCCTCTCGTTAGAGACAACTGGAGAGGTGAAGAAGCGTGTGGAGCAGAGATTTGACCAGAACAATCGGAAAAATTGGCCTGTAAGAGCACACCACGCGTCTACAGGTGCTTGCAGATACTGTAAGGGACAACATACAATCTACAGCTGCCAGAAATTTCAGCAACTGAAACCATCAGGAAGGCTGAGCTTCACGACTCAAAATAAGATTTGCAAAAATTGCTTGAACCATGAAGCAAGTGAGAAGTGTCATAGCACTAAACGGTGTCAGATATGCAATCAGTTCCACCATTCACTGCTGCATGTTGATCAAAAAGAGGCTGCAAAAATAGCGGTCAATTCTCACGTTACCACAAAGACAAAGAGGGACTGCAACGTTCTTCTTGCAACAGCATTAGTGAAGGCTAGAACAATACAGCAATCCTTTGAGTATCTGAGAGCATTGATAGATCCAGGATCCCAGGCAACGCTCATAACTGAATATGGAGCTCAAAGACTAGGAGTACCACGAGAAAAAATACATGCCGAAATAACAGGAATGGGAGGAGTTCACTCTGGAGTCGCCAGTAGTAAGATACAAGTAGAGCTCATTCCGAGGTTCCCTGCAAATTTTACTTTACATTGTGAAGCTCTTGTATTACCAGCACTAACTAAGACTCAACCTGAACACGGCATCATCCCAGAAAAACTGCAGTACAAAAATTTTTTGTTGGCTGACCCAACGTACGATACGCCTGGCCCAATAGACGTTATTCTGGGAGCAGATGCATTCACGGAAATTATACTGGATGGAATAAGAAAGACAGAAAACGGAGTCCTATGCCAACGGACTCACTTTGGGTGGATTTTATCCGGACGAACTATAATCGCGGAAAACATATCAACAAAGATAGTATCAATGGTAAGCACTGCAGAGATCAACACTCAGTTGAAAAAATTCTGGGAGGTCGAGGAAGTACCTCCTGAAGACTCAAAAAAGTGTCATGAAAATAAGTGTGAAGAAATCTTCAGGAAAACGACTAAAAGAGGTACAGATGGAAAATTCACAGTTCATGTACCCTTTAAAGACGACATTACGGAGAGATTAGGGGAATCACGATCGAGAGCATTAGCAAGATTGTTCCAAATGGAGAGAAGATTTGCAAAAGATAAGAATCTGCATAGTGAATATAAAAAATTCATGGATGAATATTTACGTCTAGGCCACATGGTGCCTGTAGAAGAGAACAAAACAGAAACCAAACCCAACATTTATTACATGCCCCATCAGGCTGTAATAAAGGAAGACAGCACGACAACAAAACTACGAGTGGTATTCGATGCGTCCACTAAAACAAGCTCGGGAGTGAGTTTAAACGACATGATGTACAACGGGCCTAAACTACAATCAGAGTTGCAGAGCATATTACTTAGATGGAGAAAGCACCAATGGGTTTTCACGGCGGATATTGAAAAAATGTACCGTCAGATACGAGTTACAGAAAACCATCAAAACTATCAACGAGTGCTATGGAGGAGTACGCCGGATGAGAGAATAAGAGAATTTAAATTAACCACCGTCACGTATGGAACAACCTCTGCTCCATATTTGGCGGTAAAAACGCTACAATCTCTTGCTAAAGAAGAAGCACCTGCGTATCCAGAAGCAGCAAGAGTAGTTCAAGAAGATTTTTACGTGGACGATCTAATGTCTGGTACACATTCACTACAAAAGGCAAAGATATTACAGCGGAATCTAATTGTGCTTTTAAGAAGTGGAGGATTCAATCTGAGAAAATGGAGAACTAATAATGCAGCCTTAGCACAGAATTTACCTGAGGACTTAAGGGACGAGACTTATATGGAGATCAGCGATAACGAAACGGTGAAAACGTTGGGAGTATACTGGAACCCCACAAAAGATGAATTCCGATTCAAGGTTCATCTCAACGTCGATGAAAAGGTGTTCTCTAAGAGAACAGTATTAGCAGACATTGCAAAGCTGTTTGATCCTCTTGGATGGATCACACCAGTTATGATAAAAGCGAAACTACTGCTCCAAGAACTGTGGATCAAGGAATATACGTGGGATCAACAGTTGTCGGAAGATATTGCCATAAAATGGGGTAAATTCCGGAGAGACTTAACTTCAATAGAGAACATCAGCATACCACGATGGAATCGGTACTCACCATCGAGCAGTACAATCGAGCTACATGGATTTGCAGACGCGTCTGAAAAAGCATATGGTGCTGTGGTGTACAGCCGAATAACAACAGAGTATGGGAAAACATACGTGACGCTGTTAACATCAAAAACGAAAGTGGCACCGTTAAAGAAGATATCAGTGCCACGGTTAGAATTATGTGGAGCGGTGCTAGTAGCAAAACTACTGGATTTCGCCAAACGAACATTACAGTACGATAATAGGCGTTTTTCTTTATTCGTTCAGAGCAGAGCACGAACTGTCAAAAAAAAGTTCGTGTTTCTTTTTTAGCTCAGAGTCGTCAGAGCTTCAAAGTTGTGTTTCTTTTTGAGCTCAGAGCATGTTCAGAACGCGCTCTACGTGCTCAGTAAAATTTGACCGAGCATTTGGAGTAGCAAACCGAGCATGAAGCTGTCATTTGACTGTGAAGGAAATAAATGCAATGGACGAGACTTGTGGTTCTAGTGTAGAAGGTAAATAAACGCAAAATAACTCATTACATTTGATAAATTGCATAATCTTTATTTTAGCTTTTAAATGGACAAGGGATTTGGTGATTCTCTTAATCGACCAAATTAAAGAGAACTATGAGTGCCTTCAAAGCGGAGTTAAGAAAACCGCGTATCAGAACATTGCAAATGTTCTGAATAATCGTTTTAAATTAAATATTTCATATGAGCAGGTTGACTCAAAATGGAAAGGACTGAAAAGAACTTATAAGAAAATTAAGGAGGACAACAATACCACCGGACAGTCCAGAAAAACTTGGGAATACTACGATTTAATCGATAGTATTCTTTTTAGAGCCCCGGAGATTAATCCTTCAGCTGTCCTTTCAACTGAAGACATGGAAGTGTTTTGTACGCCAGCTAAGTTTCCAAATAGCACGGAAATTGATAGTTCTCCAAGTTCGGCATATCGAACAAATTTAAGCAGAAAGCGCAAAGTGGACGATCAAGAAGGAGTTGAACGGCGTCACAAAGAGCGAATGGAAGCAACCAACAAATTTTTACAGATATTCCAGCAGATGGTGGACAAGATGTGAACTGAATATTATTTAACACATGTGATATATGTAATTTGTTTCTGTTTTTATTTTTTTATAATGAAATAGTTTAGTTTAATGAAATAAATATTTATTTTCTTAAAATAATCCGTTTAACAACCTTTCTCTTTTGGATTGGGCGGATTGCATATTAGTGGATGTGGAATCTGCATCGCTATCGTCATCATCCTCAATCTCCTCAACTATGACAGGGTCTTCGTCCATCAAATCATCGTTTTGTAAACATATATTGTGCAAAATGCACGAAGCAATAATATACTTCACAATGGAAGTAGGTTTCAGGGAATCGATATAAAATAATCGCCGAAATCTACATTTGAGCAAACCGAAAGCACGCTCAATTGTCACTCTACATTTGGAGTGAACTCTATTAAAAATTTTTCGCTCTTCGGTTAGCTGGCCATTATCCTTGTACGGAGGTATTAGCCACTGTTTAAGTGGATAGGCGGAATCCCCCAATAAATGCTGATCATCATTTATTCTGAATTCACCTAAAACAAATGTTGGGACCACATTATTCAATATGTTTTTGTTTATGAATGACTAACCTGAACTGATTTTATTTATTAATCCAGACCTTCGTAAGAGTAATGCGTCGTGGATAGAACCTACCTCACCAGCATAACAGTACAAAAATTCCATTTTGTGGTTGCATATTCCTTGCATTAGAATGGAATGAAATCCCTTACGATTAATATATGAATTGTGAGAGATTTTTGGGGCTCGTATTGGTACATGTGTGCCATCAACTGATCCTATAACTCCTGAAATTTATAAATAATATATTTCAAGAAGCAATAATGAATCAATGTTCATACCTCGGAGGCGAGTTTTCCTAAAATAATGGGCAGATGTTTCAGCAGCTTCTTCTGAAGTGGGCCATTTGACGTACCTATTGGCTCTATTTAAACTAAGCAAAATGTCGCAGTTCCTCAAAATAATTCTCCAAATATTCACAATGCTCACACCAAATCTATCTGCAATTGATCTAAAACATTTGTATGTAAGTTAATATGGGTTTACAAAAAATAAGTCTTTATGTACATACCGCATGCATTCTGGGTTTCCTAGATACCACAAAGTTATCATCAATTGTTTTTCGATTATTGTTGAATTTCTGCCAGGTCCATATCTGTGTTCTTCAAGTGCATGTATTTCACTGCACAAAATTTCAAATACATGCCTTGATAAACGAAAATGTTGTTTGAAAGTTTGATCAGAAAACCTTGGAACAACATCTTCGGCATAGTTTTCGTTTTTTACGATTTTGACGTTACCATTATTTTCATTGTCCTCATCGTCACTTCCACCGAAGAATAAATTAAATGCTTCCCTCACAACAATTAGTTTATCCATTTTTAAACCAGTCACTCACTCAATTATAAGTTTGACAACTAAATATTTCTTCCAAATTGACTTTTCTGATTGACATGACAGGAAGCGCTCAAAAGTGTTTCTTTATTACATCTGAGCGTTCTGAGTACGCTCTGAACTGAGCGTGCTCGATGTGCCCGAGCCCTGTTCAGAGCGCAGTTCTGAACGAATAAAGAAAAACGCCAAATGTTGCAACATATGCTTGGACGGATTCAATGATTACATTATCATGGATAAAGAGTAACCCTGAAAGGTGGGACACATTTGTGTCAAACAGAGTGAGAGAAATTCAGGCGCTAGTAGATTCAGAAAACTGGAATCATGTGAAATCTGGAGATAACCCGGCCGATCTAGCGTCAAGAGGAATTGACCCTGGTAAACTAGCTGAATGCAAGTTATGGTGGGAAGGAGCACCTTGGCTTAAAGAGCTAAAGAGTAAGTGGCCGCACCCAAGCAAACTTCAAGTCACCGATCAGGAATCAAAACCAGTGCAAGTATTAGTTACTACTGCTGGCAGCAATTATATGATGGAAGTAATTGAAAGATTTTCAAAGCTTAAGAAGCTAGTACGAACAGTTGCATATTGCAGAAGGTTTGGAAAGGGCGCTCGGAGCACAGGAACAAATGATGACAACAACTTAACGACAGGAGAGATCTTGAGTGCATTACAACAAGTAGTAAAAATCGTCCAAAACATGGAATTTAGTACGGAATTGCAAAATTTAAGAGGAGGTAAACATGTCGGAACAAAAAGCAAACTGCTATCTCTCAACCCCTTTATCGATCAAAACGGCCTTTTGCGTGTCGGGGGAAGATTGAAGAATGCAAACATTCCTTACAATGAAAAGCATCCGATAATCCTCCCCTATAAAAATCACCTCGTTACACTCATCATCCAAGAAGCTCATGAAATGACACAACACGGTGGGAATACCATGACTTTAGCTCACATACGAAGAAGATACTGGATAATTAACGGCAAGTCAGGTGTGCGCCAGGTGCTAAACAGATGTATAAGATGCTGTCGACAAAAGGGACGATCTATCACACAAATTATGGGGAATCTTCCTTCGGCAAGGGTAAACCCATCAAGACCCTTCGCACATACGGGAATAGACTACGCAGGACCGATACATGTAAGGATGTCCAAGGGAAGAGGCTGTAAGACATACAAAAGTTATATCTCGATTTTTATATGCTTAGCAACTAAGGCTATCCATATAGAAGCTGTAACAGATATGACGAAGGAAGCCTTTCTTGCAGCTTATCGACAATTTTCATCAAGAAGAGGATTACCAAGTGATGTTTATAGCGATAATGGAACCACATTTGTAGGAGCAATTCGACAATTAAAGAAGGAATTACTCCAGCAAATGAGCTACGCAAAGAGTCAACTGGCATATGACGGTTTAAATTGGCATTTCATTCCTCCCGGTGCCCCCCATTTCGGAGGGATTTGGGAAGCCGGGGTCAAATCCATAAAACACCATTTAAAACGTGTAGTAGGCGACTCAACGTTAACCTACGAAGAACTTTCCACAGTATTGTGTCAAATTGAGGCCTGCCAGACCACTTTGCGAACTCAACAGTGATCCAACAAGCCTACTGGCTATCACACCGGGACACTTCCTAACGGGAAATGCGATTACAGCACCTCCGGATGCAACAATGGATGAAAAATTGACTCACATTAATCGGTGGAAGCAGCTCCAAAAAATGACATGTGATTTCTGGACTGCGTGGCAGAGGGAATACTTATCCCGATTACAGCAAAGGCCAAAATGGAAACAAGGCAATGAGGACATCAAGGTCGGAAAAATGGTCTTGGTTAAAGACGAAAATAATTCACCAACACAGTGGCCGCTTGCGAGGGTAGTTGAGGTTCATCCTGGTGATGATAAAGTCGTACGGGTCGTTACATTACGATGTAAAGGGAAGTTAATAAATAGGGCAGTAACGAAACTATGCCTATTACCAATTGATGAGTCTGATACAGGTACGCATGGTACAGATAATCAGTCCCCAAATTCCTGCATTGCACTTACGAAGGAGCTCATAACAGAACCTCCAAGGAACATCGAGAACAGTACGCGGCTCGTAGACTCAGCGAAGCATAAGCCAGTACAACAGAAGCAACCACTCAAAACAAGAATCCTGCCAATCAATCCAGGTTGGAAGGAATACATTGAATCAAGAAAAAGGAAAAACATTACAAGAATCCAGAACACGAATTGCGAGTCGAAGAAGGCAAAATTATTCTGTACGGCAATAACAATGCTGAGCCTAATTCATAATAGCCAAGCGCACTACACAATCAATTACCCACAATCAGGATTGTATATAGAAGAGTTAGGACACACGCGAATAAAAAGAGGTACATTAAGGGTCACGCTGAACATCCCGTTTGATGCTGACTTTGAAGCATCAAAGATTCAGAACACTACGCTCAAAGTAGAGGAAGCATGCGATAAGGCACAACGGTTTTCCTACGACACACATTGTGACTCCTTACTCCAGCATCTAAGGGAAAAATCAAAATCGCTATTGAATGAACTGGAAATAATTAATCAACACCATTCACGAAGAAGGAGAGGAGTTCTCGGCAACTTTATGCAAGCCGTATTTGGAGTCAATGACGAAGTGTATCATGACATCGACAAACTGGATCAAAATCAACAGATTCTTCGACAAACGATCCAGCACCAAAACAGCATCATGTTAGCCACAGCGACTAACTTGAATCATAGGCAAAACAGCACGGTAGAAAAGATCAACCTAATTACAACCAAATTAAACACACTTATAGCTGAAGCGACAAAGACCGAAGGGTGGTACGAGAAGATTGACGGGAATAAGATCAGCATCCAACTTCTAGCTACATATCAGCTGTACATGAGCGTTTTGCAAGAAACAGAAAGTACATACATAAAAATACATAAGGCACTGTTTAATAATGCAGACCTCCTCGATTTCATAACACCAGGGAAGCTAAAAGAGATCATTGAAGGTGCAGAGAAAAAAATACCAGCCTATTTACGAATAATTCCAGACCCGGCTAAACAAATAGACATCACTGCCAACACAACAAACATAAGAATCGATGGGTTCCTGCATGTAGCAAGCACAGATGAATATGTAGTAGCAAAATTCACACCAATTCCACGAAGAACTGGAAACAGCACGTACATCATCCCAGATATTTCATCCGCACTATTAGCAGCAGATTACAACTCGCAGGCTTACTTTGAGTTAACAGAAGATGAGTACGAAAAATGCATAATGATCGGAACGAGGAACAACCAACGCCTGTGCAGCCCCACAGTTATCAACAGTATGGAGCACAACCCGAGCTGCGTCGTTGACGAGATGTTTGGACGTCCGGAAAAGACCATTTGCCCTTTGCGGGAAATAATTTTAACAAAACTAATCTGGAGACGTTTATATATGAATACATGGATGTTCATAGCCGACCAGCCAACTGTTGCTGCAGTTAAGTGCAACGGAAATCGGGAAGATCTGACGTTACGCGGCATTGGAATAATACACATTGACCAAGAATGTATAATTCAGACTCGGAAGAATACGCTAACAGCTGAGCTACAATCAAGGGTAAAAATCACAGCAACACTATTTAAGGCGATAAATTACACTTGGGTGCCCGACATAAGTTCCTCAAAACTCCATGTTAACAAAATTAACACCGAACCTGTACTTAATCCATCTGATAGCTTAATGCAGTTAACAACAGATGCCACCAACCAGGAGCCAGAGTTCGGGCACTGGCACACCATTGGTCACCATACATCGATCACCCTGTCCGGGGCAGCAATAATTGGGCTTACAGCAGTGATCATTTTCAGACTACGAGCGTCATCATGCAGATTCTGGAAACCACAGAGAAGCACTACTAGAAACAAGTCATCAGAAGAACCAGCTGACTTCGTGATTTACACCTTGCCTCACCCAAAACCACGTAACACTGCTGGAGGCGCCGGCGCGGCAGAATGTGTACGCGAGTAAACATAAAAATCAGCAGAATGTGCAGTGCCGACCGACGTCACAGTTATTGGGTCAAGCGCAGCGACGCAACAAGTGCAATGAGGGCACTTCCCACTTACCCAATAACTGTGACAAACAAAATTGCATACATAACTGACTTGCTGTGACATCATTACGGTATGTTAAGGTAGGGTAGGAATAATTTAGTATTTATAGCAAGTAAGTTTTAAGAATAAATGAGTTCGACCAGGTAGCCCAGTCTATTACTTTCACTCCGGTACACCCCCACCCGTGGTAAGTGTACCAAATCATCTTTTCGTTACTCGAATCCCCGACCAGCGGTAAGATCGAGTGATTGGAAAGTTCAGCCAACGATATTTGTACGCCCAGTTCGACAATTTCCTTTCCAACATACATATGTATGTGGGATCCTGAAAAAAACAATTCAAATTCAATTTAAAAATAACCGCTTTACCCGCCATCAATTTGTGACAACACCTTGACTCGAGAGTTTTAATGTCCAGCTGATCCATCGACAGATACGATGTCAAAAAGGTTGGCGATCACGAGGGACCAAATGCAACCAGCACGGCAGCGGACTATATGAAGCTATGGTCCAATCTCGCCGAAGACGATGAGGATTCATCCGAGACGGATGCTGAAAAGTAAAGTGCCGCTATCTTTTAATTTAATACACTCGTTATAATAATACTTACCTAATCTAATATAATACTTACGTGAACTCAGTGAAGTAAACTACGTTGAATTGATCTAATCCGAATAAATCTAATTGAATAAAACACAGAACATAATACTCAAGTGAATTTAATCCAGATACCTATCGGACACCCTCCACTAAGAATAAATCACGCAGGTAAAACAATACCCCCCCCACATGTATGTTTTTGGGCGAAGAGATTCTTGTTGTAACACTCATTATTATTTTGAGTGTTTTTTCCCAAAACATTGTTTGAGTAAATCGGGGGGCACGGCAGTGACCCAGTCAAGTCGAGCGCGAAGCAAACACTGCCGTACCATCCTTTACTGGAACCATTTCGCCGCATTTTCAGGCCCCTATTTGAGAACCTCTGGATAAGACCAGAACGCAGAAATTTTCGTCATCCAGTAAGCTATAATCACATACTTAAAATCCAATTTCAAGTCTGTAGGTCATTTAGTTCCGAAGTTAAGCGAAAGCAAAGTTTCGCATTTATGACACTCACTCACTCACTCATGATCACCAGAATAGAACTAGTACTTCCCATAAACTCAGAGAGCTGAAATTAGGTACAGAGTTAGGGTTTAATGGCCACATAAAGGGAAAACTATAAAAACTAGGATAATCGAAGATCTGGAGTACCTGGTGACCCTGATTAGAAAACACAAGAGCCCAACCAAACTATGAGAGATCGACATACCGCCTTTACAAAAGATATTCAACTTAGTGGGCCGCTTCATTTGATGTCAAAAATCGAAGGTCTGAAGTATCTGATGAAGAACCCTCAGCTGGTCTCAGCTGTATTAGAGATATGGTAATGCGCCCTTCTACTATTGGTACATAAAAAAATCGACTGTCATTGCAAAAATCCAGCGTAGTGGGACACATCTTCTAATCTAATTTAATCTAGCCTATAGCGTCCCACTGTTGGGCGAATGCCTCCCCTTCTGCTTATAGCGTCCCACTGCTGGGCCAATGCCTCGCCTTCTGCTTTTAATCTGACTGTATTTTAAAACGCGCTTACGTTTGTTTTTCCGATAACCTTATATGGCGAAGTGGCAACCGGCCGCGTTACAGTCGTTTACAACATTCTCCTACTGCGCTTGAAAACGTTTGCTAGGGATTAGGAGGGAGCATTTCGTTGATTTCGCTTATTATTTCGTGAGGTTTGCTAAGGTTAATTAGCAGGTTGTTATTATAACAATTCGAAGATTTGAATAGGTTAGGAATTTTATGATTAGTGACGGATTACTGATTATTACTTAATTATTAGATTTAAGGGGGTATTGCGCTTTGAAATTTTGAAAAAATCGAAATTTTTTTTCTTTGATATATCTATTGTTAATGTATTTAAGATTGTATTACAAAAAGAATTTTTCAAAAATTCATTAAATTGACGTAGTTACGATGCCTCAAAGTTGAGCGGCGAGCGCGATGCGATGCGGGGCTGCAATCATGGTGACCGTTTACCCCTTCGCGAAAAACATCTCCACTTTGACCAGCTCTGGCAGCTGGAATTTTTTTGTATTATCAACGAATAATATTGAAATATATTAATAAATAACTAAAAAACAAAAATCAAAATATCTTTTGTAGTTTCTGAGAAAAAAAAATTTAAAATCTTGCTCCAAAAATGACGTTCAAAGCGCAATACCCCCTTAAAAGTAGTTTGAATTGAATACTTTATTTAATTGTTAGTTATTTACTACTCTTAGTTTTCTAGGTTTAATTTACAGTTAGGCAGTACTTCGAATCGCGTTCGTGTTTATAAGTACTTTTCTAGTATTCTAGGTTTAGTTTATTTAGTTAGATATTACTTCGTTTCGTTTAAAAATATCATTAAGGGGGTAGTCTCATGTTCGATCTTCAAAAAATCTTTTTTTTTTTTTTTGCATTTTCTCAAAGTTAAATAAGTTGAGAATATACTGTAAAAATTTTAGACCGATACACTACGTCATTTTAAAGTTACAACATATAAAGGGGAGAGCGCACCCTGCATCTGCATATATGAAAATTTTTTCTCTAAACTTTAAACGCGTTTTTCTCGAAACTACTTTTTTTTCATCGGCACGGATGATTAAAGAAAAACTATTGGACCGATTGGGCTGAAATTTTCACATATTATTATAAACATGAATGGTTCTGGCGGGTAGCAGAATTAGATGTTTTTATCGATTTCTTTCTGTTTTATATCGATTTTAAACCGAAAAAAACCGTCGATTTTGTAAAATTTTTTTTACAAGGCCGCCATTTTGCTATTTTTCACTCAAATCTTTTAAATCTGCTACGGGCCAGAATGACAACCCTACTGAACAATAATCTTTTTGGAATTTTGATTTCAGATGATTGGGAAAGAAGCAATCAGGGGGGCGAGCTACCTACTTTTTTTTGAAGAGACCTACTTCGCCTCACCAAAATGACCTTAAAAAATTTCTTTTTTTATTTAAAAGAAATGTTTTTGTATTGTTCAATAGTTTAATAATAACATATAATTATCACAAGAAGATTGCATTTCATTTTCCACACAAAAAAAAATCTTAAAAAACCTTCAAAATTTAAGCTCGGACATGAGACTACCCCCTTAATTTAGCTGTATTTCAGTACTAGGTAGGTAATACCTTTGGTAGAAAGTTCATTGATAATTAATTATATTGACACTTGTCTAATAATTAAGAGTTAACGTTTTGTTTATAGTTTGTATAGATTGAGTAGGCTGAGTAATATTTTCTTTGAGTTTTTTTTTATTAAGACAAAAGAAGTCTTAAAGATATAGGTTATTATTGTTTTAGTCTAAATATTATCGGTATTTCTGATTTGTTGTCCATATACTAAAGGTCGTTGAGTTTATTTGTGTTTGATTTCGTAAGATAATATCGTAAAAAATGTCGATAATATTAAAAGACAACGATGAACTTAGTGGCTACCAAGTAGTTGGTATGCCCAAAGATGGGTCTTGTCTCTTCCATTCAATATCTTTCTTGGTGTATGGTAGAACTGACTCAACTTGCAGTATCAGATCTGCTATAGTTGCATACGTTGCTGAACATTGGGACGAAATGCACGATTTTACCGGTAGTTACTTAAGCGGCCACTACGATGTACTCATTCCTATACGAGATGCCTCTCCATCTTCTTTCCCCTTTGATCCCATAACATTAAATTCTGTAACATCAGATACTGCTATATGTACATTATATGGCTTAAACTCTGCGCAAAGTGAATTGAACATGAAGCATAAGGGAAAAGGCGGTAGACAGACTAAAACTAAAAAAGGAAGACCTAAGGTATCCGCACTGTCACGATCTGAACAACTTCGAGAAGCTGCGGTTCGTTACCGACAAAAACACCACCACAGGCGCCAACCGGGCATCTGTAGCACAGTACAGTGCTTCACACCCTGAAGTAAACCGGGCAGCTGTAGCACGCTACAGTGCTTCACATCCTGAAGTAACTCAGGCTGCTGTATCTCTCTACAATGCTTCACATCCGGAAGTCAATCAGGCCGCAGTATCTCGCTACCGTGCTTCACATCCGGAAGTAAACAGACAAAACTTAGCGCGAAAGAGATCTACTGACAAACTAAAGTTTAAGGGAAACACAGAAACAATCACTAGAGTTCTTACAACTAAACTTAAAGATAGATTAGAATCAGAAAAAATAGTTAAGTGGACTCTCCATAATAGGCAAAGAACTTTAGAAGATTTGAACAAGCCTGCAAATAAATTAACAGAAAATATAATAGCGGCATTAGAGAAGTTAAAAATATCTCCTGAAAGCACGGATATTAAAGACAAATTTGAAGCATTTCTTGGTAAATCAGAACATCGCAGTAATCAGGAGCCATTTAATTCTGAACAAGCTTATAGGGTTTATGAAGATAAAGAAAAACCTATTGAGATTGATGATACTGGCAAAGCAAAAACCTTTACAAATGTTAAGAAAATGTCCAAAAGTGTGATATGGTCTTGTTCGGATTCATTGTGCGTATTAAATGATGGAATCTTACTAAAATTGAAAAACATTTTCGAAGTATTGAGCCTCCAAACTACTGCGCAAATTTACTCGATGTCTGTAGAAACAGGAAAACTGCAAGAAAATATCAACTTTTTTAATAACGTTAAATCGCATTTCCCACATCTTCGGACTATTATCAGAGAGATTTATCAAATACACAGCGACTGTAAGTTATTGCTTGATATTGACGATTCTTTGGAGAGTGGTAATGTGGATAAGCTTATGGAGCTAGGAAAGCAACCGACGATAGGAAGTGCCGTTGTAGAGCGTATACCTGATAGTGAAATCGTGGAAGATGAAATAATAAAAAATAATAAGGTTGCTTTTAAATTATTTTCCAAAAAAAGTCTAGACACACCGAAACTGGATTGTATGTCGTGCAATAAACTTTGTTATTCTAGGGATATTAGTTCCGTAGAACGATTAAGAAAGCCCATATCAACAGATGTTTGGAATCAGCTCCTGAACTACTATAATTCTAGCCTAATAACTCACAGTCCGTAAATATGCCACACATGCCTTGCTAAGATTCGTGCTAACCAAATGCCTGCTGTCTGTATCCTCAATGACATGCACGTAAGCACTGTTCCACCAGAAATAGCTCAGCTGAACAACTATGAAAACATTTTAATCCAACGCGCTAAAGCGTTTCAGGTGGTTGTCACAATGAATCCTGTGGCTAATAAACGTCCACCCAATCGTCAGATGGTTAAAAAAGTAAAGGGCAGGACTTTTCATTTACCGCTTCCGATGGAAGAAACCCTAAAAAAACTCCCAAAACCTGAAGACGCAATAATTGAAAACCCAGAACTTTATATTATAGTCCGAAGTACGCCAAACAAAGCAAATATTATATGGCAAGACATTATTGACGTTAATAAAGTGTAGAAAGCATTACAATACTTAAAAAATGTAAACGAACATTATGCTCATATCAAATTACCACATTTACCTAACCAGCTCATAAACATACATGAAAATATTCAACATAATGTTACAAATACACCAGATAATGCTGAAGAAGGTATTTTAGAAGATGGTACAGCAGCACTGTTGACCCAAATCACAAGAGAAAAGGAAACTGATTATGAGCATTACACCATATATCCTTTGAATGAACGGAGACAAAATGCACCAGCTTCAGAACTCTACCAAATGCTCAAAGTAAACACAGCACCGATTGATGCCCGAGATAAAGACCTCGATGATAAATGTTTTCCACATTTATATGTAGAAGGAAAATACGGCCAATTTCATAATCGGCAGCAGAAAGTAACTTCTAGTGAATTTATTAAAGCCCGGCTTATGTCAAAACATCCTCAATTAAGACTTAACCAACAGTATCTATTTTTCTTATTGAATGATGCTAATATGCGCCAATTAAACTCCGGAATCTTTTATAAAATGAATTGTGCTAATCAGGGAGATAAAATTACGGCAGAACAGTATCTCCAAATGCTTAACAATGATGAGCTGGAAGGTGATTTGACCGCAATATTTGGCCGACTGAGGAACACCGAACAGTTCTGGAAGAAACCAAGAAACGATGTAAATTGTATGACTCAAAATTACGGTCCAGCAACTTGGTTTCTTACCATGAGTCCCTCTGAGTGGATGTGGGAGGATTTGGGAGAGTACATCAGGCAAGTAAATGGCGTTGAAATGGCTAATAAAACAATCAGTGAATTGGTTGCTCTTGACCCCGTATCTACCTCACGTTTTATAGATAACAAGTTTCATGCCATGTTAGACTTTATAACTAGTTCAGATGAGCCTTTAGGCAAGATTATTCATTACTTTTGGCGTCGAGAGTACCAATCTAGAGGTACTCAGCACTTCCATTTATTGTTATAGGTTAAGGATGCACCTATTCTACATAAGTCATTTCTCCTACTTTACATCAACGCGTCACTTCGTATCAAATGCATAAACATAACAGTTATTGCATGAGGAGAAAGAAAACGGAAAAAGGATTCGTTTCAGTTTGCCCTTTTGGATTTCCTCGAACTGTGACGGATTCTCTTAACATAAGAGACATTTTTCAAACTATAGCGGCAAGAAAAACTCTCAGCTCTAATAATCGTCTCTACAATATTGTCCGCTCAAAGGAGTCAGATATGATTAATGACTGCAATCCCGCTTTGCTGTTGGCGTGGAATGGAAATATTGACATTCAATATGTTGGAGAGAAAACAGCCATTTTGAACTATTATGTGACCAAGTATACTACTAAAAGTGAAAAGACCCATGCAACCGACATGTTTAACGATATTAACTCTACAAAAAGTCTTAGAAGCCGGTTATATAATATTGGTCTCAGAGTATTATCGAATCGAGAATGCGGAGCTTTAAAAGCCAGCGATACATTATTGGGAATACCACTTTACGGCACGGACCCACAAACAACAATAACATGGTTAGACGTAAACATTCATCGTAATCGCAGGGTTAAATCGAAATCTGAAATGACTGCACTGGACCCGAATTCCACTGACATATATTGCGATTCTTGGATAGACAACGTTTACCCTGCCAGACCTGACGAATTACAAGACATGAATCTATTTGACTTTTCGAAAGACTATGATTTAGTTAATACACGGCCTGTTTCAAATAAAGTAGAGTATTATGTTTTAGCAAATAAAAAATACTTAAAAAAACGAGATAGACCATACCTAATTAACCATTACCTGTATGATGTAGAGCAAATGCCAGAAAAATATTTCTTTTCCTTGTTGTTATTATTTAAACCTTGGAGAATACTAGATGACCTAAAAATGCAACATGAGACATACACAGAAGCATTTAATGCTGTAAAGGACGATTTACAAGAAGCGTTACGCTACGGAAATTTACGGACTGAATTACGAAATATTTTACAAACCGCTTTTGAAAAGGCAGAAGAAAAAGTAGCAGAACTAAACGAAGAAAGGGAAAACATAGTAGATGAAGGACCCGACAATACTTTAGAGTTTGAAGCTTTGGAAGCGGTAAATGCTATGGAAGATTTAAACAACTTTGATTTAGTTGAAGCGGACATTTCTGAAATGAATGAGCAAGCAATGATAGATAAACTGATTTCTGACCAAAAAAAGGAATTGTTACAGTCACTAATAAAATTACGAACCAAAAAGAAATATTGCGACATTTTGTTAGTGGCACCGGCAAGAGCTATTTAATAAAAACCTTAAAAATATGGATTAAAAACAACCTGCATAAAAATGTTGCTATTACTGCCCCGACTGGAATTGCAGCATTTAACGTAAACGGATTAACTGTTCACAGATTACTACAACTGCCCGTAGAGCATAAACAAACTCCTAAATACAAATCGCTTTCAGACGAAGTACTTCAAGTTTTAAGGACAGACTAAAAAACTGTCGAATTATTTATTATAGATGAAGTGTCTATGATATCTAATGTAACTTTAGCCTACATAAATTTTCGTTTATGCGAAGTGTTTGATACTTCTGATGTAGAAGATGGTTGGTTTGGAAAAAAACATATTTTAGTGCTTGGGGATCTTTTGCAACTTCCACCCGTTAGAGAAAAGTCGCCATTTGAAAAACTAACCCCTTCAGAAATTAATAAACTTATAGGATCCTTAAGTATTCCAAACTTATGGACTGAACTTTTTAGTTACGACGAACTTACGTTGAATATGAGACAGCTGGATGATTCTACGTTTGTAGAAATGTTAAAAAGAATCAGAGTAGGAGTGACAACTCAATCAGACAGAGATATACTGTCTAACCGATTGATACCTCTGCTCTCGCATTCCAATGAAGGAAGGTTAATGAAAATAGCACAATGTTTGAGGGACTTACCGGAAGATACTGTTTGTCTACTACCGACTAGAAATATGTGTTAAATAATGCTATGTTAAAAGCGATTCCGCACCCCGAGATAAAGTTAGTTGCTAAAGATTCCTCGGATTGTTCAAAATGTATGATAACGAAAGCCCGGGCGTGTTTACAAAAATATGAAGATGATGCGTCGATGACTGCTGGACTGGAAAAAACTATAATCCTTAAAGAGGGAGCTAAAGTAATGCTTAGGAGAAACATTGATGTTAGTTTAGGTTTAGTGAATGGGTCGATAGGCGTTGTACAAAAAGTGAGGTGGTACCCGGAAGACCAAACAAAGCCTGGAACAATTGGTAGTCAAATTCGCTAATAATTTGATTCACGAATTATTGCCTATTAAGTCAAAATTTGAGATCATACCCCGGGCATACGTGTACAGAGAACAATTCCCAATCTGTGTGGCGTATGCCCTAACAATTCACAAGAGCCAAGGTCTAAGTCTAAAAAATGCCCTCATGGACATTGGCACCTTCATATTCTCTTGTGGCCAAGCCTACGTGGCACTTTCACGAGTAACCAATCTTCATGGGGTGCACCTCATAAATGTTGACTTCAAGAGTATAAAAGCTCAAGCTTCAGCGATCACCGAATACAACCGGCTTAGGCGTAAATACCGCGCCGATCTTTCAGAAATTAAACCGTGTAAACCGTCTAAAAGAATAAATAATGAACGCGAATGGGCAATACGAAAAACTGTTGCTACGGTACAAGAATCAGAACCGTACAAAAAGAAAAGAAAGATTTGAAATAATAAAAAAACTACTCCTAAAAAGAAAAAAACTGTGTCAAATAAGAAAATCTAATAAAATAAATCAATATGCCCACGTTTCTACAAAAAGAAGTGAAATCCCACCAAAAACATTCTGTAAAAAACTAGCCAAGTCTCGATGGAGCTGCTTGTTTATCTCTAAAAAGTAATGAAATCTAGACAAAGTCGTACCAAGTCTAAGGTTCCTTACTGCGATTTCTTTATTATTATAGTTAATGTTGTGTGACTTGGCCGTTGAAGGGTACACAAGGTACAAAACCAGGTGCTCCATGACACCATTGCACCAATCTGTCGCCAGAACCGCTACCCATTGACGATGGAAAATTGCCACTTGGAAAACGTTGTCCTTAGACTTGGTACGACTTTGTCTAGATTTCATTACTTTTTAGAGATAAACGAGCAGCTCCATCGAGACTTGGCTAGTTTTTTACAGAATGTTTTTGGTGGGATCATCATTTCTCAACTTCTCAAACACGGGCTTGACATACTGTTGGACTTCCGCACTCAGAGCTGGTTTGTGCTTGAATGGAACGTTGTCTGCCTGGGCTTTCAGATATTTACAGCAATCGGGATTACAATATCTATATTGTGGTTTGTCGTTGGTGGAAATCCTGTGGTAAAATCCGGCCCATATTTCTCGCTTCATTTCTTCCTGTGAATCTGGATAGCGGTGGACTGCCAAGCCATAATTAGTTGACATTTCTTTCATAAATTTTCCAGTCACATCCGTAGTTTTTGGAGGTGGTGGAACTGAATCTGAAACTTTCCTTTTTTTACGTGGCTGTTTAGCTTTCGGCTTTATATTTTCTTTCTCTGCTGTTTCCTCTTTCATCTGCTCTTCTTTCTTCTTTTCTTCAGCCTTTTCAATTTTTTTTAGCTCCGTTAGCGACTTTTTAACTCTTTCAGATGCCGGAACACCAGTTTCGCTCTCATACCAGATCTAAAAATCTGCTGAATTTAATTCTTTTTCCTTTTGCTGGCAGGTTTTGCATACTTTACAGGAGACGAATGTATCCAAAACACATCACATGTTTCACACTTCAAAATACTCGATAACGCCGAGAAAACGAGTGCAAATGAGAGAATACAATAATTAAAACTGTCATCGCATTTCACATCAAATTCACCACTTAATGACAATTTTCTTGCTGATGAACTTGTAAATTCAGTCCTGAACTCAGATGTGTGTTGATTTCCACGATATCCGTGGGGCACCTTAGCATTACTTTTTTTTATTTGGTATGCTATTTTTACTACCTTTCTTGTACGAACTCATTTTATCAATAAACGAACAATCACTGAGAACACGTATAAAATCTTGGAGAGAAAAGATACACAAAAGATGCCACGTGATCTAACAGCTGCCTGCGCTGGGTCAGCAAGTATAGAGTGCTGGAAGCGCGCGCACACTTTCAGGAATTCCACTATGTTAGAATTCGGGGAAAACATTTTGGGGGTGATTTTGAAAACTATAAGGATTGACAAAATGCCAAAAAAATCAGTTTCTTTTAAATTTACAAGGTGGTCACCTACCTTAATTGTGTATTATTAAATGTCAAAGCTTTTCAAAAAAAAATTTACAAATATATTACTATTTTCAAATTTCTTAACCAAGTCCCTGAAGATGTCAAATTTATTTAATTAAGTTACCTCTTAACTGAGGAAATGAGTCAATATTCAGATGTTATTCAATGTAATAATATCCACCAATTTTGGAAACACAACTGGTGACAAAATTGTACTAAAACCGTTAATGTTGGAGCTTCATTGTTTCAGCATTTCTAAATTAAACGGTGGTTTCTAAAAAAAAGCCTGGTGTTATTTAAATAGCGTTTTGACTTTCGTGTATGTACGGAAAAAACAAAAGCTGGTAAAACTTTAAATACAATTTTCTAGTCTAGTCTAAATAGCCCAAATACTTAAAGTTTGTATATATCTCTCTGACAGACATACGGAAAGACGACCGGCCGGACGAATATACGAAAGGACAACCGGCCATTGCAGGGAAATTAACAGGGTTTCCCCGCGGGCATGGAACCCAAATGAGGGTTCATCATCTTTCGCAACTGTGAATTAAGGGTCTACATATGTCTGTTAATTTTATTGTATTTAGTAGCAACGTACAGGGATACGAGTTTAAAATAAATCATGTGTTTTTTTTTGACTATATGGGTCATTCTTTTACAAATCGCACACTTTTCATGGAAAAAAAAATTTACATTTTAGAATCGTCTGATTTTTTTTTTACAGCTTCTTTACATAAAATTAATCAACACGTATTTCAGGATTTGGCTCAAAAAAATTTTGTTTCGAAAATATGCACATGTGAATTTTTCATAATTTGCTAGATTTTCTCCAATCATCTCATATTCGAAATTCATTATCTCCCGTTGTAATGATCGGATTGACCTACGTTTTTTTTTATTTTACGTATTTCTACGTCAGCTTTACAATAGGTTTTGAAAAAATTATTTTATTGTTGACATAAAAAAGTTAATAACAATTTAATTTTTTAAAGAGTTTTTTTATGCTGTTGCCCCAGGTCCAGTTAAATTAAAAAAATATGTTTTTGTTCCTTATTGTTTCACTTAAAAAATAAAAAAAATAAAAACGGAGTTATCTCTATTAGGTCCAAAGTTATTGATTATTTTCGAGCGCTTCTCGGGCCGCCTTGCCGGGTGCGACAAGTTGAAGTGCAATCACCCGCTTCAGTGTTAAGCATAATTTTAATTGTTCGACAGTGACATTAATGTAATCAACAAGTATTTGTTGATCACATCAATGTATAACAATTACATAATATATTATACATAGTTAAAAGAACATGAAAAGTTACTTTTCGTTTTCTAAATAATTATTGAATATCAGAATGTAAGAAAATTCATTTGAACACTTTGATTTATTAGCTTCTGAGTACTAGACAAGATGTTTTTTGCACATAGTATACATTTTATTTTATTATTTCAACTTCAATTGCATCATGCTGTTCTTGCAATGAAAAGTGCTTGGCTTGGACTCTATTTGTTGACGTAGGTATAATACAATGAAATTTCAATGTACCTTTTACGGTTCTCGCTTTTTTGAATCTCTCCTCTAATTTTCGTTCTTCTTCATCATATTCTTTATTAGTAACGTATTTCGTTGAAATATTAAGGAGAGACTCAGAGGCCCATTCAAACAATTCTTTTGGCGTTTGAATTGGATTGGATGTTTTTTGAAGGCTAGCTCTGGCAGCTAATCTTTTCAAAGTCCCACCCAATCCATCGCACGCACCCTTGCCATGAGACGTAGGAAAAAAGTGCCACTCTGCAGCTAGACCGAAATCTTTCTCATGGAACGCAAGGTTTACAACATTTTTCTTATTCTTATACTGTGCACCTGACCCATCAGAAAAATATATGATTTTCGATACTTTATACAATTATTCCTTTTTAATAAAATTTACCAAATATTTTTGAAACACATGGACAGCTACAGTGTCGTGGTGTAAACATTCTGATATCATTACAAGACTTTTTACGAGAAGATTGCCATCTTTATCTTTGTGATAAATTGCAAATGGGTGCACTGTAGCCTGATTATTGTTCCAGTGAAAGCCTTGAGCAGCATTTTGAACAACAAATGCATAATTTTCAGAAAAATCACATACTACAATACACTCATTCTCTGTTAGGGTCTGCTTTTTACTGCCCGTGAACTCGCTTTGCTTTTTTACCAAGAATGAATGGAGAAGTATTTGCACCCGGCAAGGCGGCTCCGCGCGGGCGGCCCGAGAAGCGCTCGAAAATAATCAATAACTTTGGACCTAATAGAGATAACTCCATTTTTATTCTTTTATTTTTTAAGTGAAACAATAAGGAACAAAAACATATTTTTTTAATTTAACTAGACCTGGGGCAACAGCATAAAAAAACTGTTTAAAAAATTAAATTGTTATTAACTTTTTTATGTCAACAATAAAATAATTTTTTCAAAAACCATTGTAAAGCTGAATGAAACACGTAAAATAAAAATAAAGTAGGTCAATCCGATCATTACAACGGGAGATAATGAATTTCGAATATGAGATGATTGGAGAAAATCTAGCAAATTATGAAAAAATCACATGTGAATATTTTCGAAACAAAATTTTTTTGAGCCAAATCCTAAAAAACGTGTCGATTAATTTTATGTAAAGAAGCTGTAAAAAAAATTTCAGACTATTCTAAAATGTCGATATTAAAATGGTGTTCGGTTTGTAAAAGAATGACCCATATATAAGTGGCCGTCGAACAAAACGGTCCAATGGCATATGAATAAATTTTACAGGAGGAGCAAAATACTGAATGACATTTTTTGTCATTGTTTTTTTCTTTTTCTTTATGTATCTCTTTTTGACATATATGAAACCCAGAAGTGTAATTAGATCCTTTCGTTCGGCGGCTTCTCATGCTATAAACAATGTATATATAATACATACATATATGTATATGTATATAAATAATATTTGTGACATTGGCAGCCCAATAGAACAAAATTTCATTCGTAGATGAAATCAATTTTTCATTTTGTAATTTTTATGGCAAGTAATAAATTTTAAATAACTCGCTTAATGCTGAGTTATTTAAAATTAATTGCTTTTTAACACGCTTTTATATTAGCTTCACTTGTAACTAACTATGTATGTAAGAAAATCTTGGAATCTTAATTTGACCCACTTCCCGGTCTTCGATTAGGGTGAAATTTTGCACACGCTCTGAGTTCTGATGACAATACATGACTAGCTAAGAAACGTCATTACAAATCCAATATGGCGGCCTCCCCAAGATGGCGGACTGGCTGTTTGAAATCCACCCCCATGATATGGGTATCAAATGAAAGGGTTTGCTGTCAGGAATACGAAAAAAATGGTCACGTGACTTAAATCCAACATGGCCGACATCCAAGATGGCGGATTGGCTATTTGATATGCACCCCCATCATATGGGTATTAAATGAAAGGGTTTGCTGAATGGGATACGAAAAAAATAATCACGTAACCTAAATCCAACATGGCGGCCGTTCCAAGGTGGCGGATTGGCTATTTGAAATGCAGCCCTATGATTTAGGTATAAAATGAAAGGGTTTGCTGAAAATAATGCGAAATGACATTACCAAATTATCATGTCAGTTGTATCAATCAATAAGGTTCGACGAGAGGAATACGAAGATTGGACTTTGAGTCTATGAGATCCCACCTAAGCCAAGGTAGGATACGCGCCGAGGGCTGAATGATATGAGGGTGGTAAAAAATATCATGTCGCTAGCGTCACCTTAGGGCACCGGGCGCAACCCTATTGTAATTAGCCTTGCCCCCCTACATGGACCTCTGGGGGGGTCGACCGTCTATTTGTCCACTACTCGTGGGAACAACATGATGAAAAATAAAACAAAAAAACTTAAACCATTAGAAACAGCAACGCAGAGAAAACGACGCTTGGATAAAGAAAAAAGAAAGCGCGAAGAGAAAAAAGCTAAATTGAGTGAAACAGACAAAGAAAATACAAAAATACAATCAAATTTATATATGCGGCAATACAGGGAAAACGAAACTTCTGAAAAACGGATAAGTCGATTACACAATTTACGAGAGCATAATTCACAGACGAGAGCTTCACAGAGCGCAGAAGAAAGGAATGCTAGATTGCAATGCTTAAGGGAATATGATTCTCAAGTAAGAGCCTCGGAGACGGAAGAGGAAAGGTCTGCTAGACTGCAATACTTACGAAAGTATGACTCACAAGTAAGAGCTACAGAAACCGAGGAGGAAAGATCTGCCCGTTTACAGTACTTACAAGAGCATAATAGCGAAAACAGAGTACTACAAAAAGCTTCCGTCACTGCTTTTCAAAATGAAATTTATACATTTTGTGATAAAGTATGTGACATATGTACGAAACGATGCTATAAACATCAAATCTGCGAATGGACTTTAGATTCAGAAAAAGTGCCGTATTTACCAGACGAATTGAAGCGAAAACCAACATTGATTTTGTGTAATCGTTGCAAGACACACGTGAATTCCAGAAAACTTGTACTTCCATCTAAATGGTATTAAAACAATCTTGACCCAGGTATTATACCAAACGTCATCGCAAGTCTGTCTCAAGCTGAGCAACGAGTACTTTCTCGAATAATACCCTTTGTCAAAGTTATTAAATTGAGCGGATCGTTTGGTCAATATGCCTTCCGTGGTCAAGCTGTTCTGTTTGCCCAAGATACATATATTCGAGGTGACAGAAAAACTGCCTAACGTGTTGCCGAGATCATCTGATAATGCAGGCATTATTGTCATAACTGAACATTTAGAGAATCTTAATGTCACTAGAGAATTTTCAATCTCTAAAGAAAAAGTCAACGAGGCTTTATTATGGCTGATCACAAATAACCCTCTTTATAAAGATGTAACTATAGACAACAATGTCCAATTCAATGAAAATGACATAGTAAGATTAAATAAGGAATCTCTTCGTAACAATATGGAGACAGCTGACGAACCTCAGCCTGAAGAAAACTTTGAAACTATAAGTGATTCATCAAGAATCGTACGTGCTTCGTAGCATCAAGCCAATAATGCAATATTTACATCAGGTTTTGCAGGAATGCAATGTTGTGCAATGGTGTTAGCAAATATAGTTAGAGCTACACTTCATTCTCCATCAAATTGGACAACAAATACGCTTAACGTAAATATGATAGAAGGTGATAATATATACAAAACAATTCGATCGTTCTCTGAAACGGACCCTACGGCATATCCTGTTAGGGACGATGGATACTTGCTTGTACGAAATTTCGATGTTATCAAAAATAATGTATTCATGTTTGATCATAATCTTCGTTTAGAATATGATTTAGAGTCAGCTCTTTTCGGGAGTTTGAATGATCGAGCTAATCAATCAAATATTGGATTATCGCTTAGAAAAGCTCTTGAAGAACTTTCTGCGAATCATAAAGCAGGTGTTTTGATTACAGAGGGAAAATCTCTTGGGGTGATGTGCTACGACGGAAAATATTACTTTACTGATTCTCATTCATGTGGAGCAAAAGGTTCAAAAGCTATGGACGGAGGCTAAGCCTGTATGATTCAATGTGACAATATGGATGAATTTGTGCGAATATGCAAACGTACAACGGGATCTAGAAATAAGCAATTTACTGTAGATTATATTGACGTTTATCCGTCTTTGACTGCTGACAGCAATACTTTGGTGACTGAAGTACAGTCGCTGCGTAACACTAATTCAGTAACAAGTGGTAAGGAAACCTCCATAGAATCGGAGACACGGCCACTGCAAATTAATCAAAATACCATACCTGAACCTGAATCACCACTGATATCTGCCTCTTTCTCAGTATCTGATTTCCAAAATATACCTTTGCAGATATCTGTAATGGCTCCTATTCGTCGTGCAACCCAATGTTGAGGATGAATTAGAAGTGTCAAGTAACCTTAATGAAATAGTACGCAAAACAACGCATAACATAGTAAATGAATATGCTTGGTTTTATCTATTTCCGCATGGCAAAAATGGTCTAAAAGAAACTCGGCCAGTTCAAATTACACCACTTGACTACTTCCAGTTTAGAATATTAGGGAACGACACCAGATTTCAACGGAATGACTATCTATTTTACGCTTTGTCTATGTTTGAATATTATAGAGTGAAAAGCACTATATCAGCTTGCGGTAAAAAAATTCGAAACCAAGAGGGACAGATTGAAGATATACACTTGTATATCAAAAATTTACGTGGCTCAGCGGCTTACTGGAGGGCTGCATTAAATGACCTTCTAGCTCAAATTAGAACCCTAGGACCCCCCACATATTTTCTGACATTTAGTTCAAACGATCTTAATTGGTTAGATCAACGGAAAGCTCTTCTAATTACTGACGGTATACCAGAAGTAGACCCTAGTACTCTTAATATATATGAGACTCAATGTCTCATCGAGAAATATCCTGTCATATTGAGTCGACACTTCATGGTAAGAGTTAGAGCGTTGATGAAGTACATAAAGAATAATGATGAAATCTTGGGTGGTGAAGTAAAAGATTTCTGGTGGCGTATCGAATTTCAAAATCGTGGCAGCCCTCATCTACACATGGTTGTATGGGTTGAAAATCATCCAGGATTTGATACCGATGAAGGTATCCGTCAGCTAGATAACGTGGCCTCTTGTAGATTACCTTCCCCTGAAGAGGATCCGGAACTTCATGAGCTTGTAAAAAAATGTCAAATTCACAGACACACCCATACGTGTAAAAAAAACTAATCCAACAGTAACATGCCGATTCAGTTTTCCTCGACAAGAATGTAATGAGACGCGAATAATCTCTCATTCTTCAGATGATTTCATTCGTAACGGAGGAAGAATATGTTTACTCAAGCGTCGTAAAGAAGATGCGTGGGTAAACAACTACAACCCAGATTTATTACAATTATGGACTGGTAATATGGACAAATGTGGATATCGAGATGGTATGCGGGCTGATCAGCCAAATGTGGAGCAATGTGGATCAAATGAGGCAATCGCTTTTTATATTGCGAAGTATTTGTCTAAAGGAGAACCTACAAATTTAGATTCGGGAGTTGCACAGGCCATTCAGCAAATACAGCGCGAGGACAGCGACATATCTCGTCGTCTGTTCCGCATTTGCATGAAAATTCTCCACGAGAGACAAGTATCTGCTGCTGAATGTGCCTATAGATTAACTCACTTGCCGCTACGTGATAGTTCTCGCAGTTGCGTATTTCTTAACACTAGAAGGCCGGTGCAGCGCTACAGGGTGTTACGATTTGATGCGCAAGGTCAAGCAACAGGACTCTGCAGCAATATTTTTGAAAGATATGAGAAGCGTCCTTTAAATCATCCAAATTACGACTTTACAGCAATGAGTCTTACCAAGTTTGCAATGCTTTTTGAAGCATATTATCAAAAGAACCCAAATGTAACTGAAGAAAGCATTGACCAAGATGAAAACGAACTAGCGCCGAGAACTCGTCGACAATTGATGACATTGACAGACAATACTAAAATGGCTGTGAGAAATATCCCTGCAACTGTAAGAGTACCATATTTCGTAGCTTCGACAGATCCCGATAATTTCTATTACAGTTTGTTGCTTCAATATATGCCGTATCGTTTGGAGACTGAGTTGTTAGAAGGGTTTGATGACGCTAGATCGGCTTTTTTAGCTCGGGAAGAACAGCTGAAAGCAATAAGCAATCACATGGAACAGCACAGAGAGCGCGATCGGCAACTTGAAATAGTTTTTAATCAAGTCCACGCGTTTGAAATACTTGAAGATCACGCTCCTACAAACATAGACTGTAACGAAGATGTAGAAATACCGAAACAAGCCATCCCAAATGAACAGTTTGAGTCAGCACGTCAGGCTATGAATATGAACCAAAGGCAATTATTTAATTACATCACGACCAGCATACAAGCTCAACAAAATGGAGATCATAGACGAAATAGACTCTTTTTGTCCAAAAAGAGTAAAGATTACATAAACGCTCCACACTTTCTTTCATAATAAATCATAGTGAATATTTAATAAAGATGATTACCTACTTATAACCATTTCGCATAGGTAATTATTTATCGTTCATCACGAACTGAAATTGTTTATGTTTACCTGCGATCTAATGAATATTTGGCAAAGGGAAAATTCTTGAGTCATCAAACTAAATGTCCGAATTATTTTGTAGTTTTTAGTGCGTGCTAAAAGCGTGTTTTTTACTTTTTTTAAACTATTATTTTTTTTATTACCATCATTGCTAATGGTTAACCAAATTTGTTAAAGTAACGCTCGACAATTGACACAAAGGACGGGTATTCTCCTTTATAGTTCTTGCTTTCTGATATTTTTCAAATAATATGAAACATATTAGATATTATCTGAGTTTATTGGGAGAAAAAAACTTGTTATTCACAACTTTTTTTGTGCTTATTTTATTCCATTTTAATAATTGCATCAACTTTTTCCTACTTATTCTTAAATTTAAATCAATAATATCAATAGAAAAAAGTTGTCATTTTAAAATTATAATTATTTTTCTGATGCATTTTAGAGCCTATTTATTATTTCCTAAATTCGCCCACGCATTTTATATTTTCTATGTTCCTTTAATTATTACGCACTACTTATTGAGTAAAGTATTATATTATTTAGTTAATTTTTTCAGGACTTCAAATATTAACATTTTGAAAATATTAATTTGTGGGACTTTAATATGTACCTATTTCAAAATAAGGTTATTTTCGTTTTTGCACATTCATTTTCACTCTCATGGTTGCATGTAGATTAATTAGTCCATTATGCCATAGTTTGCATTCAATTCCTATTAGTACTGATGTTAGTGGTGTTGTTTGGTTGTTGACAGCATTTTCCGTTTAAGTAATTTCCTAAGGTTCTAGTTCCAATTGGATATGGGTCAGTTGAATTGATGCAATATATGATAGAAGACCAGAAAATGAATTGAATTTTGGACAAACTTAAAAAATGTCGTATTGCTGGGTCTTTACAATACCAAAGGTTGTTAGATCAAAAGTTTTGCTACGCAATCGGTTGGATGCTCAAGATCCCGCTACTGGTAAACTAATAATGATTTTGCCTTAGTCTGAAGAGCGTAGTTGAATTTCAGTAGTTGTTGGAGTTAATTGCCGTTTTGAATGTAGCTGTTGCTATGACTCCCGTACGTTTATCGCAGAATGGTTTTGAGGATGCGTCACTCATAGCTTTGGTATATGCTGCAACTGATATCGAAATTCTTGGAGCCTTCGACAATTTTATTTATTTTTCTCCCGTCATTTCACTTGTATTTTAGTGGCCATTGTTTGTGCACACTTTGTTCAAATATTATTATCGGCTGCTATTTATTGCTATTTGGTCCTTTAAAGTATAAATATTTACTCAGCATGTGACGTAGGCGAACATTTTGGGCTTTCAATCAGAATACACGCTTTAATGAATGTCTCATGGTGACACAAAAATAGATTTTTGTGACTTTACGGTCGATATTTTATTGTACACGTACCTACTCTTTGATTTTTTGTTTGTTGGAAAGCTTTTGATTTTTTAGTTAGCACTTGTCCTTGTTCAACCAGACTTCCAATCGTGTATTACGTATTTAGACGTCGTCGACTATGAAAACCTTATTATTTTTCCGAATATTCAGGTACCACAAAGATAAAATGCTTATAGCTTTCAGATGCAGTTACTTGTAAAAAAGCACACTAAAATGTTGCCTTATTGCCACAATATTTTACAACGGCCGTTTGTGCTGGTTGTCTTTAAACGTATAACACCTAATAAATGTAACACTTTCTTTGCAAACACACCATAGTTGAATGGAATGTTTCTTTTCTTCTGCCTTTCACGAACTTCTACTCGTACCACAATTTCTAAGCTAAAGTATTGCATATTGTTAAAATTGATGATGTTTTTGAATATCCATAACACATATACACTTTTTGATTTAACGGAAGGCACCAAAAGTTAATTGTTTAATTCTTATACTAATTCCCAGCATATGATTTTCTTAAGTTTTCAATATTGAATCACACATCGACTCGTTTCTTTTTACACGTTTTACAGATTTAGAAAAATTATCTCGACGTTCACATTTAAAACACATTGTAATTAACTTGTTCAACTTTCAATCTTAATTTGTTTTTAGTTATCATTGATTACTGGTATTTCTGTCAGAGTTCCGTCATTCGAGCATTATTACGGGTTACCATGAGCCTGCTTTACATAAAAAAATTTCATTGTCACTATCTGCTCGCAATTTACTTCCGTAAAATTAAAAGACTTTAAAATGTACCTTATTTACTGAATGCTTCTTAAAATTCTTTGATTATGTTATTGTGCACAACCACTTGTTTCGCATCACTTTTCCTTATATGAAGGTACACTGTTGTTAATAATTGTTAAGTATTTTTGTAGTTTCTGATTCTCTGTTTACACTCAGGAAACACTATCACCACATATTTTTTAGCTACTTCTGCTATTGCTTTTGTCTGTCTTTTATATATGTTTGCACATAAACAACGATGTAAAATATTTCCTTATAATAACATATTCCCAATCCATAGATGAAATTACTGTACAGTTTTAAACATTTCTTAAGGAAAACCAATTGGATTATAACTGTACATTACATATATAAAGATAGCTTTTCTTAATTTTTAAGTTATAAGGTAACTCTTCTATAATGTGAGCCATTTTTAATTTGCTTGTAAATAATATTAGTGAATATCTTTCATTCTCTTGTCTTATATTTATGCAGAAACAGAACTTAACACAAAATTATTTCAATATTCGTTAACAGATGTGTGAGAAGATTTTATTTTGTATGTACATTATATAAAATTCATTTATAAAAATATTATTAGATCGTTAGATATTTAATTATAATGTCATCAAATCTTTCTGAAATAGTAAGCAGAACTGGGAATAACAAGAAAATTTGTTTTTAAACTGCTTTTCAGTTTAAAAATCTAAAAGTTATTAGAAGAAACATCGTAAATCATCAAATGATTTGTTAGCAGTAAACAAGGACTCATGAAAGGAAACGATTATATGGAAGAAAAATAATATCCCTAAGGTAAAATAAGTATATCCAGTAAAGTTAAATGTCTGAGCGCTAATGAATATTTGCTCAAATTTGCCCGCAATATTGATGAGTAAATTTATTACTTGCAAAGAACAGTGCAGCTTCTTTAAGAGTACTTGTCACTGATTTGAAATAACACAAGAAACTGTCTTTATAGTATGAGCTGAACGAGATGTGTGTTTAAATAAACTTTAAATAAATCACATTGTCCAAAATCATGTTAGTATGATGCGCGAGTTATGGATCCAAAACAAGGTTTGGAAAAATTCATTCGCGAATGAAAAAAAATACATTCTTTTCATTTACATTCATTCGCGAATGAATATTTGAATCCAAAGATTCATGAGAGAATTTTTCCTGCGGAGAATTTTTGAATACATTCCATTCGCGAGAGACAGAAAATGAAAGAATATTCTTCACACAAAAAGAGTGAGAAAAATGAAAACCAATCATTCGGAATGAAAAAGAATATTCTCATTTTTGATTCTTGTTCTAGCGGTTAGATCGAGCGGATCTTTAACATTAAAGAGAGTGATATTTGGTGAATGGTTTATAAATTTTACATATTTGCAACTATGGGTCGTAAATCTAACATAGATAAAAATAAATTTGTGTCTTATGATAAGAACACTGATAGTTCGAAGTGCTTGTTATGTGACAGGGTTTTAAAAGGACAATTATTAGGATATATAAAAAGACATTATATAACTGTGCACAAATATAATTTTGATGGTGAAAATAACGCAGAAACTTCGTTAATAAGGGAAAGAAGTGATGTCTTTGTAAGCAATCGTCGAAGTGGATCCAATACAACATTAAAACTCAACAAAAGTGAATTTTTAAAATTCTGTGTCGGCCTTACTTGTGTTAAAAGTATACCATTCAGGATTTTTAATGATGATACATACTTTAAAAAAATAATAGAACCATATGAACGATCGTTTGATTTAAATTTAAATTCAAAAAAATATGGTTGATCAGGTGAAAGTGTGCTTTCAGAATATTAAAGAACTCTTGACAAAAACATTCAAGAAGATGGTGTGTTTAAAAGTTGATGTTGCTACAAGGATGGGCAAAAGCATTTTAGGAGTGAATATCCAATACATGAAAGATTTAAAGATTTTAAAATCTTTGTCAATACTATTGGAATGATCCAATTAAAATAGAGGCATACGGTAGTTTTCCTGAAAGAAGAGATAGTGAAATGCTTAAGTGATTGCAATGTAGATCTTGCACAAATATATTCATCTACAACGCATAACGGTGCAAATGTGTTGAAAGCGTCGAAGCTTCTTCAACAAGAACTCCAAGAATTGCAAAACAATGAAGACAACGACAGAATTTCAACTGTTTCTGATAGTGATAATGATGAGTATGAACAAATACATACACGTTTGAAATCAGTTTTGGCAGTAGTAAGATGCGCCGCTCATACTCTACAATTAGCTGCGCATGATCCTTTAGAGGATTTAGAGGAAATACAAACCAAAATAGAAGAATGCCGAAAAGAAAAGCCGTAAAAATTCTGAGGGCGAATTTCAGAGGTAATCGTTTTGCAGATGATATGCGAATGCCGGTCCTAGATCCTATCCCTACATAAGGTGAAGGCTTACATCGAGAACAATGACATCGAATTTCCTTTTGATAGTGATTGGGATTTCGTTAAACAATTTTTGGAAGCGTTTCAACCAATGGCCGAATGCACAAAGAGACTTCAAGCCGTACAATATATTATTGGTTATTTTTATCGTGACTGGTGAGTGTGTGAGGCTACATTAGAGAAAATGAGCGGAAATGTGTATGCCACTAAATTGCATCAATCAATGCTGAAAAGGAAGGATAAACTTCTCGACAACGAGGCTTTTCTTGCGGCTATATATTTCGACCTTCGATTTAATTACTTGGACGCGCCTTTTTTTAATGAGGATCAAAAAGGAAATGCTGTGGTAATTATTAAAATCTACCTATTAACCTACCTACTTGATGAGCTTCCTACCTATTTAACCTACCTACTACCTATCTACTTACTATACACTACCTAACTACTAACCTGCCTACTGCCTGATTCCTAGAAACTAATTAATATTTTCCTATGTCTAGACGCGCATACTGAAAACTGGTGCACTTCTTAATATGCTTGAAGGAGAAAGAGCTGGAGATTACCAAGGCGACAGCAATAAAAATTTGCAAAATAACAGTCAAGTCCCTGTGTCGCAGCATGACCCATTTGATATTTTAGAAGAAAAAATCAACTCAATGACAGCCAGCACATCAACATCCACAAGGCAGGCAAATTTAAATTTGCGTCAACAATTGGACAGTCTTGCCTACGGGCAAAGAATGCCGTTTAGCACTAATGTCCTAGAACATTGGAAAAGTATTTCCTTTAAACAAATGGACTTCGCAAAATTAGCTGAGGTGATTCTGGCGGTTCCTTCGAGTCAGGCATCTGTTGAGCGCTCGTTTAGTGCACTATCGACAATATTAACAAAGCAGAGATCTAGATTAAGTAGTGAAACTATCAAAAACATATTATTAGTCAAACTTAATAACAATTTGTTAGATTTAATAAATTTCTAAGATAATAAAAAAATACTCTAAGGTTATTGTCTTATTTTTTCTCATTAATGGGAATTTTTCAGCACATACCTACATATGTATATATTAAAAATGTGGAAATACGCAGTAGAAACATAAATCAGCAAAAATTGTCCTGGCACTAAAAGAATGCAAAGGAATATTCTTTTTCATTCTTTCTCATTCGCGAAAGATGTGGGAATGAATACACTCATTCTCTCGCGAAAGAATGAAATCGACTTAGGCACATTGCGATGCATTCGTTCGCGAGAGAATGAAAACTCAAATTGTCCGAAGAATATTCTTTGTGTCCTGCTATAAAGGCACCTGAGGTGATAACAAACCCCGATGAAATCAAAATAATCTTACGAGATTATCACGAATCGCTCTTTGGTAGTCATCAAGGTGTCATCAAAACCTACAAAAGAATTAGGCGAAAGTATTGGTGGAGACGAATGCTAAAGGACATCACAGCTTACATTAAAAAATGTGCCAGAAGATGAAAGCTTCTCCCCAATTTCGGATGCCAATGGTCTTGACAGATATAGCCCGACAAGGTCTACCTAGATACTGTAGGCCCTCTAGAGGAAACAAACACTGGAAATAAATATATTCTCACGTTCCAGGATAACCTCACAAAGTTTGTCGACTGGTATGCCATTCCCAACGCGGAAGCAGTCACGGTAGCAGACATCTTCTTTAACGAAATCATTACACGCTACCGAATTCCAAAACGAGTAGTCACCGATCAAGGAACTAACTTCCTGAGTGACCTATTCAAACAGGTATGCAAACTACTAGGAGTAAAAAAGCTATAAACCCCCAATCCAATGGAGTTCTAGAACGAGCCCACCGTCCTTTGATCGCACCACTATTGATGAAAATCCCCAAACATGGGACCAATTTCTGCGTACAGCTGCATTCGTGTATAATAACAGTGTACACGAGGGTACAAAACTTGCCCCTATGGACTGTTTATACGGTTTCACAGCTGATGTGCCATCCAATCTTAAACGCGAACCTGATCCAATATAAAATCAGGATAGATATTACCATCTTTTACGATATAAATTACAAAAGTCTTACGCCAGCTAATCGGCATCGTCAGCCCCACAAATACAACAATAAAAATAGGAAAACGTACGGCTACGGTCCACAATAATCGCCTAAAACCGTACTTCGAATAAAGCCACCATATTTCGACTACAACAGTAAAAAATATATATTATTATACATTTTACTGTGCTACATATAAAGGGTATTTTTTTAGGAGGTTTGTTTTTCCGATAGATGTCGTTTTATTTTATGGCAGTTGTTTTGACAGCTCAAAGTGGCATTTCTACTCAGTATTGTTTGGCAAATCATTATGAATAGGTTAACTCCAGAACAACGTTTTCAAATCGTGGAAATTTATTTTCAAAATCAGTGTTCAATTAAAAATGTTTATAGAGCACATCGTGAATTTTATGGTGCACATAATCGTCCGTCAGAGACCACCATAAAGAACGTAATTACCAAATTTCGGTCTACATTCACTCTTTTGGATGCCAAGCCACCGACAAGAATGAGAAGAGTTCGTACAGAAGAAAATATTGCTGTCGTTGAGGCCAGTGTCGAAGAAAACGACAATTTATCGATTCGTCGTCGTGCTCAGCAAATTGGACTTTGTCCATCGACTTCATGGAAAATTTTACGTAAAGATTTGGGTTTGGTGCCATACAAAATTCAATTGGTGCAAGAATTAAAGCCACACGACCATCGTTTGCGCCGTGAATTCAGTGATTGGTCGTTAAATCAATTGAACGAAGATCCATTTTTTTACCGTAAAATTCTCTTCAGTGATGAGGCGCATTTTTGGTTAAATGGATACGTCAACAAGCAAAATTGTCGCATTTGGAGCAAAGATAATCCACACGCCGTTCAAGAATTACCAATGCATCCTGATAAATGTACTGTTTGGTGCAGTCTATGGGCTGGTGGGATCATCGGTCCATATTTCTTTAAAAATGAGGAAGGACGACGCGTTACCGTGAATGGAAATCGATACAGAACCATGATCAATGAGTTTTTGTTGCCAAATCTTGAAGATATGGATATGGATGAAATGTGGTTTCAACAAGATGGTGCCACTTGCCATACAGAACGTGAAACAATCGCCTTATTGAAAGAAACTTTCAACGACAACATTATTTCGAGAAATGGTCCGGTGAATTGGCCTCCGCGTTCGTGCGATTTGACGCCACTCGATTACTTTTTGTGGGGATACGTGAAGTCATTGGTTTATGTGGATAAACCTCAATCGATTGATGCTTTGGAAACCAATATTCAACGTGTCATTGCTGACATACGCCTCCAAATGCTTGAAAAAGTGGTCGAAAATTGGACCTCCAGAATGACATTTGTGAAAAATAGTCGTGGTGGCCATATGCCAGAAATTGTGTTTAAATGTTAAATGCCAAAAAATTATCTACCAAATAAAAAAAAAATTTTGGTCATTTCATAATTTTATATGTGTTTTATTCAAAAAAAAAATCGGCAACCTCTTAAAAAAACACCCTATATATATGGTTAAGTCAGCGGATTCGCAAACTCCGTTTCAATAGAACCAGCAAGTTCGTTCCCAGAGACGCTTTTCTTAGAACCTAGGCAGACTAGCGCCCGTCGGACGGGAACGTGAGAGAATGCGGAAGATCGAATTCACCCACCGTAAGAAACCAAGAAAGCAGCCAGCATCTTGCACCCTGCTAGATTTTCCTACAAGTCAGTTCTTCTCGAGGTCTAGATTCAAAAATTTCCCAATAGTTTTTTAAGCACTAAAAGCGTTTGTAAAAGCCCGAAATAAAATTCTTATTTCGTAAAATCCGCGTTTGACTAAATTAAATGGCGCAGCCATTTATTTCCAATAAAGGAATCCAGTGATAAAAAACGTGGAGAAATTCGAAATCGTGACCGATAATTGGTTAATAAAGGGTTTTTTCGAAAGAGTGTATGAATAAGTTTTGTCGTAAATTAAAACGACTACAGGCGCGATACCAAGTGCAAAACCTGGAGACCATCCAAGAAAATATTGAAGAAGTGGTTGATCGAATTACTCGAGAAGACACCAAGGAATCATTACAAAAGATGACGTCCCCATTGGAATTGAACATCGACCCCCTGAAATTCATCGAGAGGCTACCCTTCTTTGATGGCAAAAGTGAGGAGATTTTCACCTTTATTGAAGTAGTAGAAGATGTAGTTCCTATAATATTAAAATACGATACCAATAGTCAAAATTTGTTACTTAATAGGATTAAAAGTAAGTTAAGAGGCAAGGCTAGAGAAGTCATAGAAATTAATAGTCATGTTAAAACTTGGTCCGAGATTAAAACGTTACTTATTAATAATTTTGGTGACAAACGATCATGCTTTCAAATTTTCGACGAGTTACGTGCAGTGAGTTTTAGTGCGAACAGTGTAGAAATGTACAACCAAATAAAAAGTATCTTAAGGCGGCTAAATAATAAAACGAAAGACTCACCCAATTCAGAATTCAACACTAAAACAAATAATTTAACAGCACTTAATATTTTTAAAGATAAACTCCCAGAAATCCTAAAGATCTAGAGGAGGCTTTAGACATCCTTGTTGAGGGGAACTATGCTTATTTCAATCCATATAAAAACAAAAGAAATGAATATAACCGTCCTAAAAATTATGGCGACAATCAAAATAATAACAGAAATAATAACAATCCCGGTAATAAGTCAAATAGGTCTAATGATAACAATAACAATGACCGTAGTGGACGCAATCACCGCCCTAATTGTAATCACAATAATAATCATTATAGGCAAAGTCATAACGGTCAAAATAACAACAGAAACCATGCACCCAATCGATTCACAAACGGTTCAGGAAATATTAGGAATGATCAGAATACGCAAAACCAAAATACTCGCAATACCAACAGCGCAGGCAATAGACCAGAACCCATGGATGTTGATGTGTCGGCAAATTCTAGAGTCAATATCTTAGAAAGTGAACCTGCGGTAATAGAAAATTTTCCCTTGGAAGCCTCGGAGACAACCTTCCTTATATAAAAGTCCAGACAAAAGAAGACCTCTAAAGTTATTAGTAGATTCGGGTGCTACTACAAGTATAATAAATACGAGAATATGTAATCCCATATATAAAATGAAAATCCCTCCAATTAATGTAAAAACTTTAAAAGATATTGTCTGCTATGACACAAAAGTTACGATAGACCCATTTATTGATTTCGACTCAAGCAATAAACTAAAATTTTTAGAAATAGAGTTCCACAGCAAATTAGGCAACAATATTATGATACCTCTTGAAACCGAAATTAATTTTAAGAAGAAAATTCTCAAATTAAAATCGGGAAATGAAATTCCGTTATACTTCAGTGAAAATGAAGAAAAGGAATATACTATTCCCGTACCACTTAAGGAAATCAGTTTGTTCCAAAATGAAATCTTCCTCAATGAAAATGAGATTAGGTGCGATCATTTAGATACATCCACAAAAAACGAACTCTTGTGCCTAATAAAAAAGTACAACAAAACCTTTTACCAAGAAGGTGACGACCTAACATTTACACACCAGATCAAACACAAAATAAACACAGTGAACGAAATTCCGATTTATTCCAAGCTGTATCGATATCCAGAGGTGCACCGTTAGGAGGTTCATGAGCAAATTAATGAAATGCTCAAGCAAGGTATTATTCGATGTAGTGATTCATCATATTCGGCTCCTATTTGGCTTGTACCCAAAAAACAAGATGCGTCAGGTAAACAAAAATGGCGTATCGTGGTAGATTATAGAAAACTGAATAATGTCACTATAGATGACAAGTATCCTATACCTAATATAGAAGATATTTTAGATAAACTAGGTCGGGCTATGTACTTCACAACACTCGATCTTGCGAAAGGCTTTCACCAGATTGAGGTGGCAGAAGAATATATAAAAAAGACCGCCTTTAGTACGGATAATGGCCACTATGGATGCCTGCGTAAATTGCAAGATGCCAACTTAAAAATACAGTTAGATAAGAGTGAATTTCTAAAGCAAGAGACTGAATTTTTGGGGTACGTTATAACAACAAGAGGGATAAAACCCAATCCTAATAAGATCGAAGCAATTAATAAGTTCCCCCTACCCAAAACCGCTAAACAAATAAAATCATTTCTGGGACTGGTTGGATATTATCGTAAGTTCATTAAGGACTTTGCAAAAATTGCGAAACCCATGACCTCATACCTAAAGAAGGATAAACAAATAAATGTCAACAATCCGGAATACAAAGAAGCGTTTAATAAACTTAAATTACTGATTACAACCGATCCAATTCTTATATACCCTGATTTTTCAAAAAAAATTATACTAACAACTGACGCAAGTAATTTCGCCATTGGCTCAGTATTATCGCAAGACAATCATCCGGTATGTTTTGCATCACGAACTCTGAACGAGCATGAATGTAGGTATTCGACTATTGAGAAAGAACTTCTCGCGATAGTCTGGTCCGTTAAATACTTCCGCCCCTACCTTTATGGCAGACAATTTACAATAAGAACAGACCATAAGCAATGGCTTCACAATCTTAAGGAACCAAATTCGAAACTCCAACGATGGAAAATTAAGCTGGAGGAATTTAACTTCGATGTTGAATATCTGAATGGCAGGGAGAATAAAGTTGCCGACGCTTTATCAAGGGTAGAAATAAATATAAATATAACAGATACCAAAGACAGTTGGTCTAACAATGCATGGCCAATTCTTCTGACGAGTTTCCTTTAGCCGATAATGAGGATGTTCGATCTACTGATGCTACAGTGCATTCAGCAGACGAGGATAATACATTACATATCCCAATTTCTGAATTAGCCCTAAACTTCTACAAAAATCAAATTATAATAGAAAAAGGTCCGCAAACAGGGATGACGACATATAAAGCCCATGGTAGGACTAGGAAAACATTCGTGCATCCCAATCCTGCTGAAGCTTATTTCATTGATGTTCTGAAAAATCACGTTCCCCCTAAAGGAATAGTAGGCATAATGATTAATGACATACCTATTTACAACATTTTCCAAAATACCTACCCGAATCATTTTTCAAGAAACAGTTCTCTAAGACTATATAGATGCTCCTGTTCCGGTGGTGCCTCCGCCGCGACAAAAATGCCGCTAGCTCAGACGGGGTGGGCCGGGGTTATTACTCCAAACCTTAAGTTTGGAACGGGCGCCACGTGGTTTTTCCAACAACAACAAAAAAAATATAACTCCGGCTCTAACCACGAAACCGGTTTGCACCGACGTACCAACGCAGAAGTCGAACCAAACGCACCAAAACTGAAATATGTAATCCAACGTACCCAAGGCTGAGAAAAAAAAGGACGAGAGTGTCGAAAGGGGAGGGGTTCTCAAACACCATGTAATGCTCAGTTATAATTTTATTGGCCCTATTACAGAGTTGCTGGCTATAATAGTAACTTATAAACAATATTATTATTATGCAAAAGAAAAAAAAAAGATTCTAACTGATGTACAAATAAATTAAAAGCAAAAAAAGCTTTTTTAAAAAAAGCTTTTATTTAAATGCTCTAAAAAGAAGAAAATAAAATTTTCCTTTAAAATTTTAACTACCAACTTATAACCTCATTATACACAATTTATATGATCATAAAAGCTTGTCGCGAGGTACTAGTTTATTTACACAAGTAAAACTCTGGGAGCACCGAGCTCAGGTCGCTCCTCTCAGCCAGTCCACACAAACCAGGTACTGAAATAATTAGAAAAGAAACTAATTATTTCATAAACATAAACAATCAGATGGCTTACCGGACACTTCATGTTGACACTGACATTGTTTTGACAGTCGATCTGGTACGACCAAAACAATGTCAGAGACTACAAATGACGCCATCTGAGAGTTCAAACATGAAACTTGATTTCCTAAATGGAAATTGTGTTGCCGCCATCAACCATATGATGGAAGGGGGAGCTCCATATAGCTCCATGTAAACTGGGGCTATATAAGGAGCTCCCCAAGCTGAGCTAAGCATTCACGTTTGGTAAACTGAATCAAGCACTACTCACGTCTAGTCCGACTGAGCTAGTAAATGTGAAAAAGATTCAAGTTTGATAAACTGAATCGACTACAACTCAAGTCTAGTCCGACTGAGTTAGGAAAGCAAAAAAAATTCAAGTTCGGTGAAACTGAATTTACACACATTAGGTTCAACGACGGAATAATTGTTCAAAGGAAAATTAGGTATTTTCACCCGTTTTACTTTGAACATATTATTCAAATTTAAGGGCTACTATTTCTTGTATTTTGAATAAGGTTTTATACTAGTCAAATACAAGGAATTGTAACTTAGAAGTATTGAAGGTACAAATTCTGTAGGATATCCGCCGGGGAATTTGTGCTTGAAAAAACTTCTAAGAACATATTAAACTTCGACTTTCGCATACTTATTGTTCATTAAATTCGTGTATTTTCCGAAAACTAATTCTGCGTTTTTTTCATTTCGTTTCAGAAATTAGAATAAGTAACTTGTATTGAATTCATTGCTTACGTTTCATTTTTGCTCATTTTTCATTATTTTTTGTTTGCTTCATTTTTTATTTATTTGAGTTATTATTTTGTGGAATATTTATTATTTTGCCTACTTATCATTTTTTATTGTTTGAACCATTATCATTTTGTAGAAATACGAGAAATACTTATTTGAATATATTTCTTTATTTAAAAATTATTCAGAGTGTTTCAAATTATCGATCGTGACCCAGAGTCCTGATATATCTACCCACTTTCAATTTAATACAAATTCACTAGGCTATAAAGCTATAAGAGGCTAATAATTTAGTGAATTTCTTGCTTTTACTGCTACGGTTATAAGAGACCGTAACACATCCCCTCATCCATATCGAAAGATTCGTGACCTTCCACCCAAATTACCATGTGAACATGGGGACTGCCACGATTCTGGAATTCTATTCTCCACCAGTAGTCTTTTATACGACCGTACCCTGTTACAACTGTACCCAGTCTCCCCTATTAACAAACTGCTCTTCCGCGGTTTTGCACGCGCAGCGACGATATACAACAGGGTTCGCCCAGGTGCCCTGAGATGGTACGTTCACGACATCATATTACATTCCGGTGCCACTCAGTCCTCGGCACGGCCTCACCTTGACTTGGGTGTTTGGAAGAATACGCCACTTATTTCAGCTTGGAGCTTAATTGTGTCTGACGAAACACAGTTCCGAGTTAGATTTTGGAGTTTTCCTTCTCCTAGACAGGTTGCAGACCAATGCTGATGACGCCCATCTCGTCAAATCACACAAGTCAAAGTTAATCAACCGTTCTCAGCGAACCCTTTCATTTAATACCCATACTATAAGAAAGTATAAAAAACTCTAAAAGTGCGCCATATTGGATTTAGAATGACGTCACATTATTTTTCGAGTTACTCTCAACAAGCCCTTTCATTTGATACTTATATTGTAGAAGTGCATAAAAAATAACTATTCCGCCATCTTGGATATTCCGCCATATTGGCTTTAGAATGACGTCACATTATTTTCGAGTTACTCTCAACAAGCCCTTTCATTTGATACCCATATTGTAGCACTGCACAAAAAATAACTATTCCGCCATTTTGGATGGTCCGCCATATTGGATTTAGAATGACGTCACATTATTTTCGAGTTACTCTCAACAAGCCCTTTCATTTGATACCCATATTGTAGAAGTGCATAAAAAATAACTATTCCGCCATCTGGGATGCTCCGCCATATTGGATTTAGAATGACGTCACATTATTTTTCGAGTTACTCTCAACAAGCCCTTTCATTTGATACCCATATTGTAGAAGTGCATAAAAAATAACTATTCCGCCATCTTGGATGTTCCGCCATATGGAATTTAGAATGACGTCACATTATTTTTCGAGTTACTCTCAACAAGCCCTTTCATTTGATACCCATATTGTAGAAGTGCATTAGAAATAACTATTCCGCCATCTGGGATGCTCCGCCATATTGGATTTAGAATGACGTCACATTATTTTTCGAGTTACTCTCAACAAGCCCTTTCATTTGATACCCATACTGTAGAAGTGCATAAAAAATAACCATTCCGCCATCTTGGATTTAGAATGACGTCACATTATTTTCGAGTTACTCTCAACAAGCCCTTTCATTTGATACCCATATTGTAGAAGTGCATAAAAAATAACCATTCCGCCATCTTGGATGGTCCTCCATATTGGATTTAGAATGACGTCACATTATTTTCGAGTTACTCTCAACAAGCCCTTTCATTTGATACCCATATTGTAGAAGTGCATAAAAAATAACTATTCCGCCATCTTGGATGGTCCGCCATATTGGATTTAGAATGACGTCACATTATTTTCGAGTTACTCTTAACAAGCCCTTTCATTTGATACCCATATTGTAGAAGTGCATAAAAAATAACTATTCCGCCATCTTGGATGGTCCGCCATATTGGATTTAGAATGACGTCACATTATTTTCGAGTTACTCTCAACAAGCCCTTTCATTTGATACCCATATTGTAGAAGTGCATAAAAAATAACTATTCCGCCATCTTGGATGGTCCGCCATATTGGATTTAGAATGACGTCACATTATTTTCGAGTTACTCTCAACAAGCCCTTTCATTTGATACCCATATTGTAGAAGTGCATTAAAAATAACTATTCCGCCATCTTGGATGTTCCGCCATATTGGATTTAGAATGACGTCACACAGCTTATCGTGTATTGTCATCCAAACTAAACGTGTATACAAAATTTCAGCTCAATCGGTTGAAGATATCTGCTTCAAAATTAAATATAAATAAAAGCTTTTAAAAAAAGATTCGATGAAATTGTTAAACAAAAGCAGGAAAAGAAAACTACGTTAAGTCGGTAAAAAAGCAGAACAAATGAAATTAATAAAGTAAATATTAAGAAAGAAATTGAATTTATAAAAATTACGCAAAAGAAATATGTGTTAAAGAGAATCAAAATAACCCAAAACTTGTTGAGAGCAAAAGAAAACAAAATGTAAATCAAGAAAATACTACAATGTAGATGTACGATAAATTAAGTAGGGTGAGGAGGTGAGATAAAGGGGTAGGAAGGAAATGGGGTAAAAAAATAATTGTAAAAGAAAATAAAAGATTAAATTATCAAAGCAAAATAAGCAAAATAACCCAAATCGACTCAAATATTTCGACAGTCCTCGGTATCCTTTTTCGACGAACACTCACAAGAGTCCTCCAATAACCTCACAGGGTTCCCATATACCTGTCTTACAAATACAAAGTTTGGTACGTCCACACAGATTCTTATGCCCGTTCTCCAATGGGAATGCCGACAACCAACCAGTTGGCTGACAAAATGTGTTCGTACATAATTCTATCAATGTAGATGTGAACAGTCAGAAAGCTCTGTTTGTTGTGATCGGTGAAATGCAAAGAAACGAACTAAATTTTATTTTATTTATTTTTAACAATTAGCTAATTTAGCAGAACTAGCTGCTTAATAAATTCCATTTCTTCGTTTCTACACACTTTTACACAATATTTACTTGAGCTTAAGCTCACTTTTGCTTGAAGTTTGACGATTTTCTAGTACTAAATACGTATCTAGGGCCCGAACCACTGCTAAAAAGTGCTGAATTAAATGTGGCAACTCAAATGGTTTAACTAACACAAAGGAAAAGTTAGAGCATGTCGACCAAAACACGAGCGAGAAGGGACACGCATTTTATAATGAGAAGGAAAAGGCAGCAGCATGGTTCGTGGACGGTTTGTCGTTGGCATGCCCATTGGAGAGCAGGCATTATCTGTTGACCGGCAACTTCCGGCAACCAAGAATTCTCTCAAAGGTATTCGACAATAAAAAAAAATAAACTTCCCCAAATACCCTCTCACGACACTATGGATCTGGAGACAGCGCGTAGACAAAAAACGGAAATACAGGGGGTTGAGGGTAGACGATGTGTAAAAATATTAATGACCTTAAATCATTCCGAACTGACCAATGCGTGGTCACCACAACGGCATGCGATACTATATAAACAATTTAAATTAACGCGGCATGTCTCACAAAGTGACGACTGTCGAAATAATGTACGAGCAAAGCAAAAAACTGATAAGAAAACTAATTGCATAAAAAGATATAAAAAAAAAGGTCAAGGTATGACAATAAAACTACTGTATGAAAGAAAATATGTAAAGCAAAACTAGAGCGTAAAGATCAATGTGCAAATAGGCAAAATTAATATGCGAAATATGTACGTATAAATAAGCAGAAAGGAATATTCAATGTGAACTATAGGTATCATTAAGCGAAACTACTAGGGATGAGATGAATGAACACCGAGGAAAGTATAATATGTTGCAACCCCATCCGTCGGCGGATTTTTCCAAAAATTTATTATAATGGGATCTTCGTCTCGGCGGATTGGTGAACGACGACGGCCATGTTCAGGGGAAAATCTACGGTTGTGATTGGCCGAAATGTGTCAATAGTAAATCATACTATTAGCGACACTTTTCGGCCTCCGCGAGTGTCGTTTTCCCCCGCGAGTGGTGTGTAAACCCACGGAAATTGTTCGTTTCACCTGGATCTCGCGCCTCACCTGTTATTTGACAGGTGAACAATTTCCGTGGTTTTCGCCACGAAATCGCGATTCCGCGCCGCGAGTGTTGCAAAACAGTGTTCCCCGTGTGTGATTCTCCCGGAATATCCCTATCCCATAGGGATTTTGGGGATTTTTACCGACTTTCCGCCGACCGATCGATTTTCGCGCTATTCAGGTGGTTTCGCGTCGCGATTTCGAAGTGATTGGTCGGCCAATGTCCCGTGCATCGGTTGCGCCGGACCGTTCCCCGGGGAACATGAAGTTCCGGGAGAAATCGAGAGAACACTGTTTTGAGGTTACGTCACCTCTGTTTTGTGTGGTGGGTGATGTTGTGAGGCGCTGGGGCCGTCCCCCC